>JAGFMF010011694.1:1667616-1767731 GCA_019455555.1 Galemys pyrenaicus
GGAGCACGAGGGACTGAAGTGATGGTGCACTGGTGAGATGGTGATGGGGAATACATGGGGATTACAATTGATGGCAAGTATATGTAAATTTTAAAAAAAAATTATAATAAAAATTTAAAAAAATTTAAAAAAAAGAATAATTATAAGAACTTACCTGGATCTGGTAGTTAACTGATGTTATACTAAGTGGGCAATAGCCTGCCACAGTGATCATTTACTTGTTTCCTAAGTCTCCAACTTACATTACGGCTCTTCAAGTTCAGGTCCAATTGTAATCAACAATTTAAAGTGCTACATTTAATGTCGAATTAGAATTGATAACATTTTACTCAAAATCTTGTTCAAATGAAATATACTTTGTGAGGGTAAGTGTATAATGAGGGTAATATTAGAAATAACACACATATGATGTTATTATGGTTCTAAATTCTAACACCCTTAAGTACAATAATATTGAATTCTGCTGACACCTTGACCTCAGAACCAAACAGGGTTATTATTAAACCTGAGCACTAAAATTTCTATCTATAGATATGAAGTTTTTCAAAAAAAAGTAATAGAGGAAGATTTCTACACAAATCCATTTTTAATATAGCACTTTTTTCTATTAATATGAGATAACTGTGAAAGAGCTCAGGGTTTTTAAACAGTGGTATAAAGGCAAATTATAAAGTAAATCAAAAAACAGTATATTTAGTTTATAAAGATAATATAAACGTTGAGATTTCAAATTTGTGAGTCAGAAAAGCTTTAATGATTGGTGAATGTAATTCTGAATAAATGTAGTGAAGTCGATCTATACATTTGCTTCTGCACTTACTCTAGAATCCACCAATAGTAGGTTGTAGGTATCTTTAAAGCCCCATAAATAAAATAAAATGAAAGAACAGGATATCCACAAAATTTACTGTCAGAAAAATACAAGATATGCCTTTTTAAATGTTGGATCTACCAGCCACATCAAGAAGAAGAGACAGAGGTGGAGCAGAAAATTGAAGATTAGGAAGCACCTAGACCACAAAATGATCTGTTCACCTTAGCAAAAACCAGAGGCTTTTATCAAGTAATGTAAAACAGAGGAGAAAACAGGAGCTATGAACTAAATATCTGTGCCCCTCCAGGATTTGTATTTATGAAGCTCTAACACCCAATGTGACAGTATTTGGAAATGATGCCTTCTAGAGTTATATAGGATTACATTTGAGGATAGAGCCCTGATAAGTAGGATTTATTTTCCTTAAAACAGGAAAAAAAGACACAACCTCTCTCCCCATCATTAGAGGATAGCAGGAATTGGCCATCTGCAAACCAGGAAGAAAACTCTCTTCAGAAACTGAATCTCCTGGCATCCTGACTTTAGACTTCTTTGCCAAGTATAAGAAATAAACATAAATCTTGCTGTTTAATTCACAGAATTTATGGTATTTTGTTATGACAGTCTAAATTGACTAAAACATCCAGCAATGACAAAATCAGAGATACTGTCTTATAATCAGTAGATTTTTAAAAAGGTTATAAATTGTATGTTGAAAAAGCTACCAACTGCCCTATCCCCACTGGCCTTCTAGAATCCAGATATCCAAGTTTAGAACATCAGGTAGTTGGGGTAATGAAATGTAAACCATATAGCTATTTTGGAAATCAATCTAGATTTATTTTAAACTAAAATTGACCCATGAATCCACTCTTGGACAACTATCAGAAAAAGAGTTCAAAAAGTTGTACACTCTACAATATATTTTCTAGCATAATTTATAATAGTGAGGACATGGAAACAAGTGCCCACTGACAGAACTAGATCAAGAATATATTGCATATCTACACAATGGAATATTATTCAGCAATAAAGAAAGACAAATAATATCATTTATAGCAAAATATATGAACTGCAAAGGAATTATGTATAGCAAAGAGAAGAAGAATTACAATTAAAAACATTGGGGGCTACTTCATAAGATACAAACAATACTGGATGTTTTATAAGGCAAAATTATTATAAAAACTAGGAGACACAAAGAAATGAAGTTAGCCTTCTGAGGTTAAGAATTATGTGAGAAGAAGAAAGTATCAAAGAGTTATAAGGAATGGTGGAGAAAAAAAATATTTCAGTCTCAAGAGTTATATGGAAACAATCGAAGTGTGCAAAAATAGATGTATGGGTCAAGAAGATGTGGTATATACACTAAATGGAATATTATTCAGTGATCAAAAATGATAAACTCATGTCAGTTGTGGCAACATGGATGGGGCTGGAATGGCTTATGCTGAGTGAAATAAATTAGAAGGAACAAGACAAACAATGGATGGTGTCACTTATATGTGGAATATAAAGAACCAAACAAAGGGTCAGAAAGCTACAAGCTTAAAAACTAACCCTTGGAAGCTGACTATAGAACTGAAGAAACCTGAGGGGATGGAGCAAGGTGGGAACAAAGTGGGAAGAGAGTATAAAGGACTATGGTGGTGAACCATGGGTGCTTTTGTGATGGGTACACTATAGTAACCCTAAACCTGAAGGGGGTGATCCTATACTTCCAAAATACCAACAACTATGTAAAACAATATTACTTCAATAAAAATTATAATACAATGTTTATGATGGTTGTAGAACTGTTACAATATATGGGAATTGTTTGAACTGTTGAGATGTTTCTGCAAATTTAAATTTGTTTCAAAGTAAAATGCTGAAAAATCTAACTACTAAATAAAAGTAAAAGCAAAGGAGTCATAATATTTGACATATCTTAGTTCTAGAAAGTGTTCATGTCTCATTAAAGTTAATGTTGGAAAGCTGGAGGCATAGTGAGCTGTAGGTATTTAAAGAGTTTAAATCTTATCTTACATAGTGTTTTAAGAGATTAACTACTAAAATTGAAAAATCAGAGCCACCACTATAAGGATATTGTTTAGATATATGTTGATAAATAAACAACTGCCTCTGCAGAGTGGTAAATAAATGGCAGGCTGTGGATGTGGGTTGATGATGTTTTTTGACTCTTTAAATATGGCTCCATATTACTTCATACGGAAATAAAAGAATAACTATGGAATCGTCTAACAAACTCTTTTTAATCATTAAGAACTTGAGAGGGTCAAAATTTACACCTTTTTTCAAGTCCCTCAGCAAGTTGCTTTTTTGAATCAGGACCAGAGTATTTCACTGTTGCATTATTTAAACTGGCATAATTATGTTATTAAACACAATCACAGTCATAAAAGTTTAGATAATTGTTTACTCATTCATTTAACAAAAATCTACTGAGTGCCAGTTAGGTTCTCCAGAGCATAATAGTGAACGAAACCAGTCTCAGTCCCTGTCCCCATGGACTTTACAAGTTGCTAAGAGACATTAATATGACATTTACAGCTAACTAGGAGACCATAAAATTTGGAAATTAAGTCCCCTAATTGTATACTCATCTGTTTTTTTTCCCTATATTTCTTGCACAATTGTTTTCCCCACATACAGGTTAACTCTGGACTTACACAGTAAGCATCATGAACATTTATTTTCCTTTCCTCCTCAATGCCAAGATCAGCATGTGAAATATGGCCTCTAAACGACTTCATGTTTCCATGCTTATGTTGCTTAGTCGCCAACATGTCAACCCACAGACTGGCTGACAGCCCTCCCAGAGCCACAGAAACCATCAGCTGGTTAGGAAACCAACAATTTACATCTCTTGGTGCAATGAAGAGCCAGTAGTACGTTGATTTTGTTGAGGATTATAGAACTACATGAGAAATTGGCCACTTAACCCACTTCCTGATGGAAATGTGACATAAGAAATTCTCCTTAAAGGAACAGTCCCACAATCCAGCCATTTTGAACCATTTTATGACTTTTGAAATTTAAGTTCAAAAGGCAATTTCTCAATCTAACTTTCCTTTTTAGCTCTCACTAATTAAAATACTTAAAATATATAGAACATAAAACATTAAATACATTTAAAATATTTAATATATGATATATAAAAAGTTTTATCTTACTCTCTACAAGTTATCCAAACTGTAATGATTCATTAGTTTCATCTATAAAACTTCCTTTTAAAAATAAAGTGTTCTAGGGTCTCCCTGGTAGTGCAAGGGGTTAAGCACCACACTATGAAGCAGCTATAGTCATTTCAGCACAAGTTCAATCCCTGGCTAGGGAAGGGAACCACATGGCACAGCAAACCTCTCCTGTCTTGCCCGCTGCTCCCCTCAGCAGTATTTTGGCCAATCTGCCTTTTCCACTCCCCACTCTGTCTCTGGTGAGTCTTCTCACCCCCACACCTCTAGCCTGTACCCCAGTTCTCATATGCATAAATCTTTAAAAAAATGAAATATCCTAATTTTAGTTATTTATCCTTTACTACAAATGAAAACTTACTCAGTATCAGTCTGTATTTGGCAGCTATTTACACTCTTTCATTCATTGTCTTACTGATGATTCCACATGTATAATGAAGGCAGAATGGCGCTCTCCCAGAGAGCTCAGCCCCCATAATAACAGGTTTTCAACCCAAAGTGCTTATTAATGGTTGTTCTTGGGTTTTTCTGGCTGATGGGTCACCATTCTCTAGCCACTTCCTCTCAGACTGGCAATTCATCATCAGAGGGGAAATTCCATTATTATAACTTAGTTCTGTTGCAGCAAAACTGGCATTTCTCTAAAGGTAAATCTGAAACCTATGTCCATTGGCTCCACAAGATCCCACAAAACTATTTTGTTGTATGTCCTACTCACTAAGTCCAAGTTCTAAGTAGAAATTCAACATTTTTAACTAGAGATTGAGGAGTCAAAAGATCTTTGACCAATATCCTTCTTTCCCTACTAAATTCTTTTACAATGGCGACATTACAATATTTGTTGTTGTTGACAATACAGTCCTGGGGGCCTGCGTTCCCTCTAAAGAAAAAGGGTCATGTATATTCTCAAATTCTGAAGAACATGAGACAGTTGAAATGTATGCATCAATTGCAAATGACAAAAATCACATAAATGTAGAAATTAACTGTAAATATAGTTTACTAGGAATAGTCAAAACAAAACCAGGGCTCAATATGGGAAGTAAATTTTTTTCTGCTTAACTTCTGCTTCCTTTTTATTTCAATTTTAATGTCATAGCTTGATCATTTATTTTATCTTTCTGTCTCCTAATAGCCTAACTACGCCCCTATCATAAATCTCCCCTCATTCCAGTCTGCCTTGTGTACTACTGTCAGATCTATCTGGATAAAGTCAGAACCCATTCAAGTGTATGTTCAAAAACTTCTACTGGCTATAAATTGCCTCCAGGATAAAGACTGGACCTATTCATCTCCTACTCAAAGCCATTTTAAATGATGTTCTTATCCATCTTTAGAGCTCACTGGTAAAATAAACTGCTTTCCTACCACACAGGCACTCTTTAGACCTTTCCACCTCTCTGCCTAGCTCATGCCTTACCCTGTTCTCAGAATGTCTGCCACTATTCGCACTGTTCTTTAAGTGCCAGCTGCACTGCTTGACATCGCAGGACCAACCATTCTCTGCTTCACATGGCATTAATATATGCTCATTTATATAACTGCCAATCAGATCTTTTCTCCTTAGAATCACAGACATATTGCTGCATTGAAACAAATTTCATAAATGTTTGCTGAAAGGTGAGTGAGAAAAACACATGCCAAGCAACAGTCTAAGACAGTACACAATTACCTACTAAGCCAACAAATGTAGAAAACTCGAATGTATTTCTGCCCAGGGACTTACATTTTTCTTATTCTAAAATTTTGAACACACCAGTCTTTACTTTTCCAATCTTCAGTCCATGGCCAGCTGTCTGCTCGCTATATTAGCAACTTGTTTCTCTGGCCTCAAAAATACAATCTCCCCTCATCTCATCTCTCTTCATATTTACTCCTCACCACTGACTTAGGACATAGCAGCCTTGATTATCAAAGTGGAAACATAAACTAGGCTATAGCACTTTTCTTCTTATTTATGATAAGAGGGAACTAAGATTATGATGGACTCAAAATTTATATTGCTATAATTATAAAACAGTTTTAACCAATGATTTTCACCTCTTAAAAATACATTAATCATGTAATGATTAACATTATTAAAACATCAGTTTATTCACTCCTCTCATTCCCTAATAGCTTCTTGAAACATGAAAATAATTAAAAAGTATGTAGTAGAATATAAAAAGGATTTGAATAATTTAACAACTTTAAAATCTATAAACTAAGTGCAAACTGGCTACCCCTATATGCTTATAATTTTTGTTTCTATATTTTTTATTAACATATATTTTTATTCCCTCCACCAAGCCTCCCATACCCCATTTGCCTCCTTTATCCATTGGTTACACTATACATTAACCATATTTTCTCTTAAAAATATGTAAATTTAACAAATCTTACAAAGTCAGGAAGAGAAGGGGTAGTGCAGACCTTGGAGATACTGCAAACATCTGCATGGTGTAACCCCAAAATATTCAAGGGATTACTTTTTAGGTCTAAGTCAATTTCTGACAAATCCTGCATTGTTGGTGTGAAGCTCAGAATGAGATTCCCATGGAAAAACATGCTTAGTCTAAATTCTTGGAGTCTACTTCCAGACTACTCCAGGGAAGCAGTGGGATACCAGGCTTGTTCTCCATCACTGTCTCATTGCCCTGGTTTTTGTAGGTGCCTGCATGTGACATCTTGTTCCCTAAAGATCCCGGTTCCTGCATCTATGGTGGTATCTCTGGGGGCTACAGAGTCATAGCTGAGGATTTAAGACCTAAGTTTTGATTTTATGCTTTTACAATGTAACCAGTGAGAAAATGTCAGAAATGGCTTCGTAGGAGAATGAGCCAAGGCAGTGTCTTCATTACATATAGATGAAGTTACTATTTGTGCCACTGCTAAGAATTATGAAGGATTATGTGAGATGATCCACCAGCGCTTTCATTATAAACAGAAGGCTTAAGTTCACATTACTGTTATATACAACACAAAGGCATTCACTGTCTATTTCTTGGTTCTATTTCCCTCATATGAACTGTCTTGGAAATGTCATTGTAATCTGCCAAGTCACTTACTCTTCCTAAAATGTAACAAGAACCAGGCTTCCAATTAGATAGTTATTGCATAAAAGGTCTGATGATCATCATGCACAAAAGTTAATCCTAAGCAATAAATCAGTCACTCATTACCTGAATAAACTAATAAAACACAAGTCAAGGGCTAGGCCAAAGTCAGTAATTTTGTAAAAGAAAAAGCACAAAATAGAAAAAAGTGTAGGTAAAGAGGCATTTGTATCAGATGCATTATATTTTCCTTTGATTTCACATATTTATTTTTCAAAAATTGACTTTTTAAAATCATTCTGCTGTTTTATGACATCTCAATTGTTTAAAATACAGTAAATTACTGTTTTAATAACACAAATGCCTTTCTGACATATTACTCAGAGTATAATGAGAATAAAAAATTATCTTATTATAATAACTGAGTATTGTCAGTAGCATACAGGATATACAGGAATGTTCCCATGGCATGTCTAAAGGACTCCAAGATGTTATTTTTTTCTCCAAACTCAACAGTCTGGGTTTCCCACTAAATTCCCACTCTCCACCACATTTTCCAAGGAAGCTTTGAAGTGAGAAACCAAAGTTTGCAAAGTATCAACTTTGGACAATGTTAGCAATTTCAGTCTTTTCCAACTCTTATCTAACAATTGAATAAACTATGAATAAACATCCATATTTAATTCATTTCCATGTCCACTGGGGAGAGGCAAGAGGGCAATGGGATAAAATGTCAGAAAGGTTAGTAACATACCTTAGAAATGAGCATTTTCAGTTCAAACTATGGTTTAGGTTTTTTTTTTTGTGGGATTCAATTTCCACTGAGCAGAAACCAAGTACAGATGTATTTGATTTTTCTTTAAGGGTTGGTTAAGGGTGAATGAAAGAACCAGAGAAAATGCAACACAAAAACACTGGAACATTATAGACAGAAGGGCATCTTGCTTACCATAGTGCGTTTATGATCCTTTTGCATTACAAAAGTAAAATGTCTGGTATATTGTAACTTAACAAAGTAGAAGAGAAGCAAACAATTGTCAAAGGTGATCAGCTACATGAATATAGTAGATTATAATTCTAATTAAGTAAATCTGTGAGGTCCTTCAGCTATTAAAAATGTCATCAGCAATAAAGCTAATTTGTGTCTGACCAAGGCTTTTACAGTAACTGATTACTTACAGATGCCAAGTGCCCCAGGGGACTTTTGCCACCTGTTTTCAATTTTTGGATTGGCAGCCTTGCCCTGACAAACTTTATGGGTCTAACAGTGGGTTGTGCCATCTGGTGCAATGATGCTGGTATTTAATCAATACTTTTTATAGGATACCATCCATATTAGCAAAAGGAAAATTAATTTATATTGTTGCTATATTTGGCTACCAAATATAATATATGCAAATGGAATGCCCCAAATGAACTGCATTGTTCAGCCTGACATGGTTGTTGAAGAAGTCCTTAGTGACATCCTCCCCCAAACCATGGAATTATAGAAATGAATGAGATGTAAGGACATCATACTTAATCTCTCATGTGATACAGGATGCCACCAACATAAATCTAAAAAATTAATTTCAACTTGCATTTGAACATACTGACTCTTTCACAAAGAAGTTTATTCTACTTTTTATTTCACCTTTTTATTGATTTGTTCCATCATTTACATATTTATATAAGTTTGAGTTAATTTTTATTCCTCCATGCTTCAATCACCCTCTACCAAATCTTTCATACACTTTGTACTTCCTTTCTGTAGCCCCTCCCCACTCGCCTCCCCCTCCCCTCCCCTCTGGTAACGAATATATTTTTCATAATTGCTTTTACTATGATTTTCCAGTATGTGCTAGTTGGCTATTTATAGTCCCCAAATAAATGAAGATACCATCTGGTATCTGCATTTTACATCCTGACTTCTTGCACTTAGCATAATCACTGTAAAGATTTAGTCATTTTGTCTTTAAAGGCACTGTTTCATCTTTTTGATAGTTAAGTAGTATTCTATTGAGCATATATTACTCAATTTCTTTATCCAGTCATTTGCTGGGCATTTTGGTTGGTTCCATGACTTGGTGATTGAGGATAATGATTCTATGAAGATAGAGTTGTCATATTTGGGTAAATATCTAGCAATAGTATCATATGGCATTTCCATTTTCAATTTTTAAAGCTATCTCCATACCATTTTTCATGGAGGTTAAACCAAATTACATTGCACGAACACTAGATGAGTGTCCTATCTTCTCTACATCCTTGTAAAAATGTGTTGTTCCATTCTTTTTAATATATGCCATTCTCAAAAGGTGAGGTGATAATTTTTTTGTGGCTCTGATTTGCATTTCCCTTATGTGTGATTTTAAACATTTTTTCCTATGCCTGTAGCTCTCCTGAATGTCTTTTCAGAAAAGTGTCTATTTAGATCTTGTAGCGGCAGAAGGGAGGCACAGAGCAAGGTTCGGGATGGTTCTGGGCAGACGGGTCAAGGAAGGAGAGTCTTGGAGCCCTCGGTGGCTTTTCATGTTTTTATTAGTAGAGGTGGCCAGGTGCATGGCAGGCATGGGTGCCGCATCTCACCCTCTCAGCTGCTTTGCCACTGCTGCTCTCTGCTCGTTCGTTCTCTGCTTGTGTTGGTCAGTACTGTCGGTTCTCTCACTGCTGGTGTCCTTATGACACCACCCATTTAAGCCCATGTCCAACTCAGGTGCGCCCACTTGCACATGCCCACACTGGAGTGCTCCATCATCACAGTGTCCACACTGGTGTCCATCATCACAGTGGTGGGAGGGTGGAAAGACCTGATTGTTTTCTGACCCTACAGATCTTTTGGTCATTTTATTGATGGGGTTGCTTTTTTTTTGTAAGTTGTATGAGCATTTATATATTTTGGAAATTAACCTCTTCTAAGAAGTACAATGGGCAACTATCTTCTATTAGTTTATAGGTTGCTTTTTGTTTCTGTGATGGTTTTATTTGATGCACAAAAGCTTTTTAGTTTGATGTACTCCTATATGTTTACTTTTGCTTTCCTTTCACTTGTCATTGGGAGATGCATCCCCCAATAGCTCTGTGAAATTGAAATCCAGTAGTGTATCATCAGTTTACTTTTGAGGATTTTATGGTTTCAGGACTTATAACTAAGTTTTAGTCCATTTTGATTAAGTTTTTGTATATGGAGCAAAGTAAGGATCTAGTTTGTCTATTCTTTTTTTACTTTTCCATCTGTGTTGAGATGTTCCTTGCTCCCTAGTCATGGATGTTGCCTAATTTGCTTTTTTGAAGTTGGAGCCCTATGGGTTTAATTTTGTTTCTTGTCTTCGTTTATCCTTCTGAAAGGTGGGAGCAGAAGGGGAGCCTGGGGCTTAAACTGTCACTCTCTATCTTGGTGAGGCGCAGAGGTGGCTCTAGACTGGTGGATCACCTCTGCTTCTTCTGTTCTCACTCCAAAGTAATCTGTGTTCAATACTTCAGTTATCTTAACTTCCGATTATACCGCCTTGATGCTCCACTCTTCAGCGGACTGAGTTCCACCAAGTGTGAATTACTTGGTAGAGGAGATGGGGTCTAGACACATTCAGCATGGTGTGAACCATGGGACTCAGCTGGCCCTGCACTATTCAGGCGGGGACACTCAAAGCAAATTGTGTGTCCACTGTCTAGCAATTGCCTCTATTACAGGTCAAGGGACTCTAGGTACTGAGACTCATTTACTTGGTTATTTTCAAGGGAGTGGGATGATGTTGCTCCCATCTGCACTACCCACTGCAGCTGAGCCCAACACTGAGCCTGGTACAACTTAACCTGGAGTCTTTATATTCTTTCCCTTGGGAGGAGGGCCGAAAATTCTTACTGCCCCCTCCAACACCCTGGAACTACCAGTACCCAAGGTCAGTTCTATACCTGCAGTGTGTACATTACCTTTTCAAAAAGTCCCTACAGTAAAACTCACTAGACTTGGCAGGTGTAGGGCTAGAGAAGTCAGGTCTTTCCGCCGCCCACCACTGTGATGATGGGCACCTGCAGTGCTGCGAGCATTCCAGGGTGAGCATGCGCAAGTGGGCGCACCTGAGTTGGACATGGGCTTAAATGGGTAGTGTCATGAGGACGCCAGGACAAACAAGACCAATAGGACCAACAGTACTGACCAACAGCGAGAGCACCAACAAGCAGCAGTGAGAGAAGCAGGAGAGTGTAGCAAAGCAGCCGAGAGGGTGAGATGCACCCCTGCCTGCCATGTACTTGATGCCACCTCTGATGTAGAGATTAATAAAAGCATAAAAAGCCACTGAGGGCGCCAAGACTCCCCTTTCTTTACCCCCGTCTGCTAAGAACCATCCCGACCTTGCCCAGTGACGCCCTTCCTGCCACTACAGCAGGGCATTGGGTGACAGTCCCCCAGTGTGTTCTAGCAGCCTTGGTATAAACGGTCCTGGTCACTGTTCCCTTTCCTCTATATAGTAAGCCACCAACCTTAGGTGAAAATCTCTGTGTAAAAACCCTAAGTCTCTGTTGGTGAATCTCCATATCTTCCTTTGAGCAAGTATTTATTATTTTTAATAATTTTTTTTTAGGGAAGAAGATGACCCAAGCCTCTCTATTCTGCCAAGTTGTGGATGGAGCATCGTTTCTCCTTTAAATAGCTGCCGATCTTACAAAATCCTTCCTCACATTGAGTGGAGACCTTTTTATTGCTAACTTCAACTTGCTGACTGTTCTTCTGCCCGCTGGAGTGACATGAGTGAGGTATAAGCCATCATCCATGTGACAACCTTGCAAGTAACTTAAATGACTTTCTCCTTAAGTTTTTTCTGTTCTAAGCTATATACTAAAAGTTTTTTCAGCTAATTCCCATATTTTCACCTTTTTTCCCTTACTTTAGTTGTTATAAAACAAATTTGTTCCATCAGTGTCACTTTAAAACCCTTCTCTGAAAATGAATACCACATAACAATCTTGACTGGGATGAGTCTTTAATGGTTCTGGAAATGAAACTGTCAACATAGCCTAATAGTGCATTTGCTGTTGGATGCGTCATGCTACATATTTTTATTCTTGTGTGTCTCCCCTATGTACAACAAAAAAGCAAGAGATTCCTTCTCTTTAATTTGCACCCCCTAAACTGTAACATCTACTTAAAAAAAATGACTCTAGATTCTGGACACATGTGTGAGGTGTTTTTCTGGGATTATTATCAGTGCACTGCAATATTCAGCTGTGTCTGGAATCTTGAAGTAATTTTAAACAGGTATGGTTTTAACAAATTTTATTCCTTTTCAACATGCTTTATTGTTGTTGTTTCCTTATAATATGCTTATCTTACATTTTCTAGTTTAGTATTTTTTGGTTTAAAAAAATGAAGCAGGGAATAAATAAGTAGTTCTCCTGGGTCTAAGTCTAATTAATTAAATAACAGTGTTTTGAGCACAGGTAGTCATTATTTATGTGTCTATTCAAACTCCCACATTTTTCTAATCACCAAGATGTAATTTAATTAATATTCTTCATTTGAAGTTTTCATTTACTCTATTTGCCATCTTTCCTTTTTCTGGACATGCTTTTGTGAAATCTGGCCAAAGATGAGACCCTTTGCTAACTCATAGTGGTTCCTTCTGCTGCTGACTAATGTTGATCTGGCAAGCCCATTTGCGGTTATTATCTCAATGAAATTTAGAATAAAGCAGTACACAGGAAAATGTTGTTGTTTCTATACATTATTTTCCTATACATTACAATATAGCAGATATGTAAAAAGTAGTCAGTTTTTGCTACGACAGTGTCATTATGATCACCAGGTTAGCTGCTCTGACTACCTTTAAAGTCTGCTCTAACAAACAAGTCTTGCCATGAGGTTGCCATCTGCAAACACTGATGAAGACAGCTTGGGATTTATGGTTGGGCAGGCCATTCAGTCTCCAGAAAATAACTGTGGGTATAACTACCCAACACCAGCTCCAACAGTGACACTGCTAAGATCTCAGCGTCATCTTTCCCCAGAGTCACCCTTAGCACCACATTACAGGTCAGGTTATATAATGAAAGCAGAGAAGATGTAGGGGAAAATCTGAATGTTGATTACTCTTGACCGGCAGCCTGGAGATCTCAGGTTCCGTGTGGCTGGACTTGAGTGCTTTTTGTTCAGCCATATTAAAAATTATAAAGGGAAGAGAAGTTGACTAATGATACAATGAAAAGCTGAGTGCTAAATTTATGAGGCAGGATAATGTAATAAAATAAGCTTATATTTATCATAGTTGCATGTAAATGATAAGCATAACAAGTGCAATTTTTTTCTCTTTGTTTAGCCAAAAACATTAAAATATGAGCAATGGATAGTTCACTTGCTGATTTAAAGTGGCAATATTTTAAAAAATGCAACTCAAATTATAATATTTATCTATATCAATATGAATGTCATATACCTACACAGACTTCTCTATCAATATTTATGGAGAGAGATAGCTATACTCCTTAGTTCTGGCTTAATATTTGATAGTGTATTTTTTCTAGTATATGCAGTTCTGTAAGTTATCTATTTCTCTAATGAATAATCTCTTTGAAAATAAATGAGATTATAATAACCCATCCTAGTTTTCTCTAATAAAAATTGTTGGAGGTTTACTTGTCCATTTTACTGATAACTAAATTACAGAAGTATCTTCTGGAATTGAGAATGGACATTATTAGTAAAAAGGGCATTGTGAGACCATTTGAGGACTGTTGAGATATAATTAAATAGGAACTTTATTTTAAAACTAGGACACACAAGTTCAGTATTAATAATAACTTCTGGGGCATATTGAAGAATCTGAAGTTAATCACCCTGATTTCTGAGATTCATAAATTTAGACATTTTCCCTTAATCATGTAACAAAAAAGAAGAAAAAAACTCATGTTTTATGAAAAATAGACTATGCTCTTAAGGATCTGCTTTATTGCTTCCTCACTGCCTCTGCCTACCTAAGCCAGGGGATTTCTGGCACCCTAACATGGTTTCATTATTTTAGACTACATGTCATATTGTCATGGCAATGTGATATACAGGATGTGAAGAAATTGCTTGCAAAAAAGAGTCCCAAGTGACATACTAAAGAATCACAGTGATCTAAAGGTAAATTAAACATTAGGGTGATTTTTTCAAAATCTTTAGCATCTTGCCTGAGACTAAAGGCACATAAATTTTTCAAGGAAACTACAAAAAAGAGTTGGCCAATAATTCACATCAATTTCACAGAACTGTGTGGGCACCTATGATTGCAGCAGACCTCCTCTGAAGAGAGTACACTTCATCTCCAAATGCATCCCTACTGACCACAGCTGAGGTGGACATTTTAATACAGAGTTCCAGGGATTTTTTTAGGAAGTCAGTGACTTATTTAGCTTAATAGCACTCTCAATCAAATGATACCTGCTTTTTTAAAATAAATGCAACTTATTTAATGTTGCTCTGAAGTGCATTATTGTAAAAAAAAATGTAGCCAAATTTTCCAAATTGTCAGTAGGCAGTACTCAAAAACTCACATTTTAAATACTGTCTCTGAAATGGAGATTTTTCCTATGGTAGTTTTGTTGCAGTATAGTCTCAGGAATGACACTTGTTAGGGAAGAAGAGAGTTAGGGCTAAGCAAAAGGGGGTATTCAATTGTGAAACAGTGACAAGAGAGCTGAGCTGATCCCTGGGGAACTCGAGCTAAAATGGTCCCTCAGAATTCTCCTTTAAGACACAGAACGTAGGAAAAATGCTGATTATTAACCAAGTTCCATGCTAAGATTTGGAAATATATGGAGAAAAAAATTGCCAGTCTTTAAGCAGCTCAAAGCCTAGTAGGTCAGAGACGTGCAAACTAACGGGGGTGACAAGTGCTGTGATGATGATGCTAAGTAGTGCTGTTAGGGGACATGCCTAGCACAACTCACAGCTCAGAGGCATTATCATGAAGACACTGTATGAAGTTGCATGCTTCTTTTCCCTTTAGTGATGAATTTTAACTGCTTTTCGTTTATTGCTTCTTATGAATTTTTGAGCTATTTCTACAGTGATAAAAGATGGAGAGCTACTGAATGTACTATTGAAGCAGAAAGCTAGTAGTCTGAAAAGGGTCAAGTCTGAATCTTCTTTTTTGCACTATAAAGGATTGATTGCAGTAACCTTAAAGTCCTCTTCCTTCTTATTGCTATGTTCACTTCTCTGAAAACAAATAATAAGGCTTCACAGTGTGCTGAAGTCAGCTTCCAGAAATCAACTCTATGCATCTTGCCAACTCCACTTTCATTGCTGTCTGGCTGGGAGCTTCTAATTGATCATGGTGGAAGTATTTACACCAAGGAAATTGGCAAGAGCTACAAATTGGGGCTATTTTCTTCCCTTGGTGAGCCAGTGGTTAAACATTTGCTGGCACAATGTTGATTATAACTGATGATATTAATTTGGCAGCAAAGCTTTTCTAGTTGCTATATTCTCAAATTAACAGTTAACAGTTGTTACACTTACACTTTATACTTTTAGAATCACTGTTTATAGAAGGTGAAAAACTACTGCTACCTTCCCAAAGAACCAAAGCTCACACTACTTGTTTTGCTTCACACGATCTAAAACCTAAAGAAACAGACACTTGGTTCTAATCAGATATAATCAAAGGGCTCTTCAGACTTTTCCAATCATGTACTCAAAAATTTGTATCCTTGTGTCAAGTATATCAGACATCATTTTAAAATAACAGTAAGGGAAAGTGATCATACCTTTACAGGGTGTACTATACTTTATTACTTCTGGCTTTAGGGGAAAAGAGTATACTATAGAACACCTCCCCTCGAATATCTCCCCTCTAAAGTACATGTCTGAAATACTATGAACTTCACGTATAAGGTGAGTTGCCAATACAGTGTACATATGAATGCAGATAAAAGAATCTGCCAGAGAAGCAGAAGAGCAGGATCCTGAGTTATAATTTATACAATCAGGTCAGAAAAAAGGTTAAACAATTCACAGGTAAACCTGGTTTCAGACATTTCAGTAAAAATGACAAGAAAAAATTCAAAACAAATGCCCTAAAATATGAAGTCATCTAATCAAAAGATTTATTAATAACCCATCTGGATCAAATGTAAATTAAGTACTGTATGTCTCAATATTTAATGTGTGATTCTTTACCTAAGCTTGTACTTCACTCACCAAATACAAGTTCTTGAAACTCATCCTTGACTGCCTGAATAAGATTATAGTTGGTAACATGTATTATGTAGTTGGAGCTTGCTCAGGGAGTAAACTTAAATATTTTACACACAAACTAAAAAGTAAATATGTGAAATGATCGTTGTGTCATAGTTACTCAATGGAAGGAATCCTTTCACAACGTGTATGTTAATCAAATCATCAAACCATCCGCTTTAAATATCACTTTGCCAGTCTACTGTAATAAAGCTGGAAAATTAATTAAATTTTAAAAATTGTGGATGGAGTACAGCTGTGGTTCAAAAAGCACAGTGGGTAGTTGTGCTCTCAATACAGTTTGAGAAACAGTGATATAGATGTAAAAGGTAAGTTGGAGTAACGACACAAAGAGGAACTGAAACAAGGCATAGGCTCAGGCAGATCTGTCTGTCCTAGTTATGCCCGCCCACATAATTAGGCTCTTCCACAGTATCTGACCCAGAGTCAGGGTCAGTGAGTATTTCCCTAGGGAACAGTTTCCCTTTGCTGTCTTTATCAGTTAAAGAAACAGTGCTCACTAACTAAGCACATCCAAAATCCTTAGGTTTTGTTGCATTGAATGAAATTCAGTGTGGTGTCCTGCCTAGAACCTCATTTTGATCCTATTTTATCATATCACTATTGTGGACAGAATCCTTTTTTATTTTTTTACCATTTTTTAATTTATTTTTTTGTTATATTTATTTAATTATATTTGACATCATTTGTAGTCCCCAGGGAGTTCTGAGAATCCTTTTTTAAACAAATGATCCAGAATCTATTCCTTTTCATGTAAGCTCTCCAGGGGAAACTGATTGGCAAGAAAACACCCAAGTGCTCTAAACTCAACACAATTTCCTTTGCAATGTACTTTTTTTTTTATTTTTTGAAATGAGTATTTCCAATATAAAAAATGTTTACAAACTTTCATCTTTATGGTAGCAGGGGGAAAAAACTGTTTTTTTTTTCTATATATAAATACACAATTAAGTGTTTAGTCACAAAAGACACCTAATTTCCACAAGAAAAAGACAATGCTTTCACTATTACTTGCTTTGAAAAAAAAAGGTATATGAGGTAATAATTAGAGCAAGTTATCAGTTCAAGTGTAAGGCTATGGTCACAATAGAAAATATATCCGTCAAATTTATAGACAATTGTTTCTCAGTAAGTGGGTTATAAAGAAGATAATGTATCACCATTTTGAGGGGTGTCCTAGCATGATAAAAGCATCACCAGCACAAAGTAATTAAACGTTGACTCAGAATCAAGACAGACTTTGAATATGATGATCAAATTGAATCCTTTTTATAGGTCATGGCAACGCATCCCACAACTAATGTTCCTTTAAGATTTTTTTCTGTTTAATGTATTACCTGAACATCAACTGCTCACTCTGGGCAGCAGTGCCAGCTGGCTTATTTAGATGACACCCACATTAACAGACCTGACTTTGGTATCTTCCAATACATGCAGGATTTTATTTTAAATATAAATAGGGAATGTCCTTCTAACCACTAACAACATCTAAATGAATTCAAATACAATGCCATAATGTACTATCTCAGCTAGCAGTTTCCAGAACTACCTGGAGATACACAGTACAATTGAAGATGAAACCTCACAGCTCAAGGCAAGTAACTTCCTGCTGTTGCTCTGCTTTCTCAGGCACTAAAATAATCTGGTACACTTAAACCTTATATTCTTTAGTCATTAGGATCTGTGAGTTATATTCACTGATAATCCATATTACAACTGATTATGCAAATGGCAATTGAGTAGAAAGTTGTTCAAGACCTGGGCAAACAGAGCTTGTGTGACTGTCACAGTTTATTATGAAATCTTTTTGGTAATGTGGTACAGAAAAATGTGTTAACAGTATTGGATACCATGTGACTTCAGAGCATTTAGGAGAGAAGTGTTTACCCTAATGGAGAAGAGAAAATTAGGAGGATGAGAGGAAGGATAGGGAAAGAGAGGAACTAGCAAAATCCTGAGGCTTCACCCTCACATATGCTAAGGATTCTGAGTCATCAAGACATTACAACAACAGAAATAACTTCTGCTCCATTTTGTCAGTTTTTGTTGCTTCTGTATAAATCTGTTCTCTGAAAGTCCCTTTGTATAACAAGTAATAATAAATCATCATGCTTTGTATTAAGTGGTCTTTGCAGGAACTCAGATAGTACTCATTTTCTCATCTATGTCACCCAGCATAGTACAGAGAAAACAAGAAAACAAATGGAAGTAGAACACTAAAAGTTAAAGATCCAGAAAAAGTCCTAGAAGTTTCAGAAATGCTGGCAATAGTTCTTTATTTGTATAGGTCATAAAATTGGAGGTGAAGATGTTGACCAAAATCTCCTGAGATCTTAAATATATGTAGTTTCCAAAAGTTCTACTTGGTTTACTGGATGTGTTAGATTTTAAAGATATCAGGAGAGGTTTCTACACGAGATAACATATAGCCCAGGTTGTTAGAAAACTGACTGAAAAACCATTTTGATTGATTGTATATTGTGGTATATTTCAGATATGAGTATTTCTAAATTTAAGTAAGTAACAAGAGTATCAGCTATATCACGATTCTTAAGATAGGAATTTTCAAATCATAGTGAACATAAATTTAATGAAAACCCGGACAAGGTCTTTGTTAAGAAAGGAACCACATGAATGCATGACTATAAAGATATCACTCTAATGCCAATTTCTTGCCTTTTCAGTGGTACATCACAGTTTTGCAGCTTTTTATCAAAAGATTAAACTGGATAATACTTCTGTTCTCTATTTCTAGGAACAAGGTCTTTGATTCCATTGTTGTCTCTTTATTATTAATGTCTTTCCTAGAAATACTGAGATTATCCTTCCAGGTGCCTTTATTACCCCTTCTTAAAAATCACTTAGCCTTTTTGTAAAAGGATTCATCAGATAGGTATAAATGATTTTTATGGAAGGGATAGCAATTCCCAGTCAATTTCTCAAAATCTCAGGATTAATTTCTTCTTTTGTAAAATGACACTTCAACAGAATGACAGCCAAGATCCAAATTTAGTTTCATTTTTTCCCCTATGCTCAACTCTCAGAAAGATATAACTACTTGGCTTTCAATTTCTGCTTCTAATTAGAAATATATCTTCAATAGGCCATGAAAATGGTTCAATGGTCCACATGGCAGCTGCTTAGGGCTCAAAAGTTCCTCTATTGACCACAAATTTCTATGCCTTGACAACCTAGCAAACTGGGAAAATGGACTAAATTAGCTTAGGATCTTAATTTGAAATAAAACAACAAAAACTCACATGATGTTTATGTAATCTAGAGTTAAACACAAATTATGTTTTTAGAAAATCTATTCTCTATTTATACCTAATTAAAAGAATCTCCTTTCCCCAGACTAAGTCTGAGCAACAAGGGGAAAAATAGCAGTTATGGAATAAACTTCAAGTATTGGGTTATATCAAAGCCCAGGAAAAGATTTACTAAGTCTAAAGTGCCCTGGCCAATAATGTTTCATGTGCAATTCCAATTAAATTTAGGGAAAAAAAAATCTGGTTATAGAGATATGCAGCTTCATCAGATAATTCACTAAGTAGCCAAAGAAGATATATCAGTTTTGTAGTTCTGGTTTATGTACTCAGATGTCAAAGGACAGTATAGTTAATATGTTATAATGATTTACCTTTGGTTTCTAGATTTTATTACTTATTGAATCAAGTATAAAGTGAGTGAACATGAACTTTCTTTGCTCAAAGAAGGGGTCAACTTATTCACTCTTCTTAATAACATTGGGTAAGTATGAAGAAAACCATGAAATCAGCCATTTGTGTCAGTATTAGATAATGATTTAGAAAATGAATTTTATCACTGTAAAATCAAGCTTGATTACAACATGAGATAACAAAGAAATAGATGATTAGCTTTATCTGCTGTTCTCTATATGAAATACTAGCAATATACATAGAAACAATAATTTTCATTGAAGAACATGTCAATCCAACAAGAAAATGAAAAACTGCTTTGTAGTTTAGAGTTGAGCTTACAACAATATGGTGATACCAATCAGACAATTTCAAAGGAATAGTCTATTTAATCTTCAGGAGATCATCATCCAAAGCATATAGATAATTGTTAGTTTTTATGGTATTACCTAATATACAGAATAGGTACCAAGACTGCATACAACTCAAATTCTAATAAAAAGATCTATTCTCCCAATAACTTTCATTTCAAAATTAAATGTGTTTTGTTAAGAAACATGAATATTGATTAAAAATTGGTATAACTTCTCTGATGACAGTTCAGCAGCGTGTACAGAAAGTCCTCATTTATAGGTTCTAGAAAGCTTTACTTAAAGCAAAATGATGTATGATAAAACAAGTATGGGCTAGTTGACATAAATTACATGTTCCTGTGGCATATTTCTGGTCACAAAAAATAACCAAAATTCTGAATAAAGACACAGAATACTTCTAATATTTATCATTCATTCACACACACTGAGTTGTCTTCATGCATTCATTTTCCAATCTGCTTATTTCAGTGCATGCTCGTGGGCAGTCATAGTACATCCTAACAGCTCAGGGCACAAGATGGGTTCCCACCCTGAACAGGACGGACTCCCTTTCAAAGCAGGGTGCACTCACACACCCCACACTCATGCAGACTGGGACAACTGAGATACTCCAGTGAACATCTGTGCATGAACAATGCACATCTTAGCATGTGGGAGAAAACAAGAGTACCCATAGAAAACCCATGCACACATGGGGAGAACATGCAAACTTCACACGGATATTGGCACTGGCTGGGCATCAATCTTATTGTTTTACTCATGGAAGTTTTTAAAATATGATTTTGAAAGGTTGTCCTTCAAGGACCTGTTGTATTAACATCTGCATGTTGGTGCTCCAGCAAGGCCATATGGAGACTTTGTACTAAACAGCCAATCAAATCAGTGTACAAATCACACAAGTAACTTCATCACAGTGTCATTATCCCCTGAATTGGGAAGCAATATGTATGTCTGTCATTAGGGGACTGGTTACATATATTACCATGGAGTAATTTAGAATAACACCCTTATGGTTTACATCCTGTACTGCATAAGTCATAATTACATGTGTTGACATGCTATTTCCAGCATATTATTGAGGCAAAAACATTTATGTAATTATACAATTGTTGTAATTTTGTGTGAAACTCTATATATAGAATCTAAATGTAAGTATTAATTAAATGTTACCTAGATGTTTAAGTAGAAATATTTAAATTGACTATGCCTTGTATTAGAAACACAGTCTTTATTTTTATGTATTAAATTTTCTATCCCACACATGCTCTTATAATGGGCATTTGCCATTTCTATAGTGAACAAAAGGCTACAGAGATCAACAGGCTGCCTAAAATGTGTCACACATCAATAGTATATTCTCTATTTGCTTTAGCTAATTTCTGCCTAGTCTTAGCTTGAAGACTAGAATTAGAAATAGAACAAAGTTGGTGCTAGTTTGCTTGGAAACTCCTTAATAAGCCCCAGTTCACAAATGAAGCATATGTGTGTATATCTTTTCCATGATTTGTAAAATTCCAAAATCGTTGAACTTCACAAATTGAATTGCCTTATTAAAAAAGAGACATTCTTGCTGACATTTTAAAGTTTACAATTGTCCAGAGTAGATATTGCTCTTTAATTAAAGAAAATTGTTCCCAGTCGTGTCTCTAGTTACAAATATTTCTAAAGTTTTTACAATCAGCACTAGAAGTTAGGAATAATTATGTAACATTATGACAAAATATGAGCACTAATGAAATCTAATGTCACTCTAGATATTGTCAAATCGAGCTGCACAAGACAGAACATCCTATTACTACGAAGTGTTGCTACTGGTAACATATACACACTTTAAGAACTGCTTTTATTTGATATCCCATTATAATTTTTTTCACCATGTTCATGACTGTACAGTTCCTAGATTTTAAACATTTTTCAAGTATACACTTTCACCTAGTGTTTACTGTGAGTTGTATTATTATATGATTTTAAAAATAAAACTCTGGGTTTAAGAACCAACCCAGGAGATTACATAGTCCATTTATCTTCTGAACAAAAGCAATGGAGAAAAGGGAGAATGTAACCCTTTAGCCTTTCACAGCAATGAGAGTTGGCCTCATTAGAGAGGGGGTGTTTTTGCAGCAAAAAGAGTCTATTACTGATGAGAAAAGACAGAAAAGTCAAAGCTACTCAAGGATACTTTAAATTAAAGGATATATTCAAACTAGAAAGACTTAAAGATAGATGATATAGGAAACAAGCAGGAATTATGCAGAATAAAATTCTGTTTAGAGATGTTATTTTTGAGAATTTATGGAGTATATATATCAAGTCTATTAAGTGAGAGAGACTCAGGAATTATTGATTAGTCAATGCAGCTTAAACACCTGAAAACACAGTTTATCAAACTATCAATCAATGTTAAGTATAAATGGAATACTGAATCATGTTAGGAACTGCCAGAAAGTAATTTTTCTACATTTGGGAACATACACACTTTTATCCCTTTCACAATCCCCTTCTGCAGAATCAACTGCACTCAGATCTCCCACACACATTTGCATTATATTGCATCTAGTTTTTGACAATTCCATTTCTTCAAGGGAACACAAACTATAAGCATTAGAATCACAGGCATATTTAATTTCTCCCACACTGTACTTTAATACTATGAGTTTGAATGTCTTTACAACACATATGTTTTAACTCTATATTGTTTTACGCTAGGCCCCTATACACAGTCCACTAACTCTATGGAAACTGAAAATTCTTGAACTAGCCATAAATCTGAAAGCAGAAACTCTGCCAGACATATTTGTTTTCCCATTACTTAGCACAATAAGTAATCCACAGCAGGGATTTAATACATTTTATGAACAAAAATAAAATGGGTGTGGGTGCTGCCGATTCAGAAAATAATTATTCTACCTTTGCTGAAAAACATTAATAGTAATACTAGATGTCTATGCCCCAAATAAGTTTAAAATATATTAAAAAATGACAGAATGAGACAAAAACATAATGTAGAATCACAGGTGCTATAAAGAATACATCTTCAGGGGCCTCCCTGGTGGCGCAGTGGGTTGGGCGACGCACTGTGGGGCGGACCGCAGTCACTGCAGCATGAGTTCGATCCCTGCTTCCGGCCAGGGAGGGGACCCACATGGTGCGGCAGACCTCTCCTGCTGTGCCCGCTGCTCCCCTCAGCAGTGTGCTTCCGTTGATCTGTCTGTTCTGCTCCCTGCTCTCTGTGGTGAATCCTCTCACCCCCCCATACCTCTGGCCTGTACCCCAGTGCTTGTGTGCATAAATAAATAAATCTTAAAAAAAAAAATACATCTTCATAAAAGGGGAAGGAGCCAGCATTTTAGTAGAACTGGCACCATTTTCCCAATTAACACTTACATGAAGCCAACTTGGATTACAAGTCCCAGCATGCCATGACCTGAACTACCAGTTTGGGAGAGTTACAGGTTCCTAGGAGTGAAGTTAAGCAGCCAAGCTTTGCATATAATTGAACACATTTAGGTTAGGGACACTCTAGTTTTTTCACTTTTGACTTGCACCTTGGGATTTATAGGAGACATGTGGAAGAGACACATGTACAGACACTTGGAAGAGATGTGAGCAAAAGACACTTGGGTGGCAGATTTGTCTTGTCTCCTTCAGCTCTTTAGGAGTATGTTCAGAACACCTTTCCTATGGCTCCCCACAAGAAGATACCTTACACTATGGCATGTTTTAGGGCATCAATAATCCTGGCTTGGACCATAAGGAGATCGGTAATTTTGTAATGTTAGTGGGAAAATATTGTCTTCTAAAGGGAAAATATCCTTTCTTCTATTCTCACTTTATGCACACTAATTCTATTAAAGATCATTCACACTAAGAGTCTGCTTTTTTCCCACCATGCACACAGAGCGCTGGATCTATTTCAGAGCATGTCCCCCTTAATTTTGGGTTCCCCAGTGTCCCTTGGGCACACATTATTGAAGATTTTTGATGACCTGTCCATTAACTTAATTTAACCAACATTGAAAGGACCCTACAATCAACACCTACAGAACAGATATCCTGTCTTAAAACACATGTAAAAGACATACACGAGCAATTTGCTTTTATTATTATTACTCACATCAACTATTCAACTATATATTATATTGTGGCCATAAGAAAAATACTAAGATTTTCAGAACTTAAACCATGTATTATATATTATTTAACCAAAATGGAATTAATTTGAAAATAAAATGTTCTATGGGTCTACTAAGAAACCATGGAAGGAATCTGAAATCAATGGTGAATGCTTCCATCTTTGAAACTAAAAAAGAGAGACTAAATTAAAACAAAAGGAAAGAAAGAACTCTACCCAAGGAAATACCTGTCAATAAACATATATTTTCAAGATTCATGTTTAAAAACTTGCCAATTTGC
Organism: Galemys pyrenaicus; assembly: GCA_019455555.1. NCBI lineage: Eukaryota > Metazoa > Chordata > Mammalia > Eulipotyphla > Talpidae > Galemys > Galemys pyrenaicus. The sequence continues at coordinate 1,692,326 of JAGFMF010011694.1, forward strand.
AGGTATGAACTTTGTGAAATGTTAAATGGATCTTACTAGAGTTCAAATGACAATTTAGGCTGCTCAAAAATGAGAGTGATATAGTATAATTAGTAAACCTACCCAATATCAAACCTATCCCATATCAAAAAAGGAGCAAAATGTTTGGAATTTCTCTACATTTATTTGAATGACAAAGATTTAGCCTTCCCATAATGCTAAGCTATTAGCTAAAGGACAAGAAGGACTATGATTATAGAGTGAGGAGTGTTGTATTTATTAAATGGGTGCTGTAGTCACCAAATAGTTTCACTGAAATGAAAAAGGAGAGTTTATTCTATTTTTCCCATCAGTGTATATCACAAACCCATATGAATATCTTTTGCAAGAATGAAATAAAGGTCTAAGATTTGTGAGGGCAAGGCCATCAAAATAGGCCTTAAATATAAATAAATGTACCATTAGCAAAATATTTCCATCACAAGCTTAATATATACCAATAAAAATTGAGTAAAGAGAGCACTGCTGACATTCTATAATGTGATCACATTAATTTTTGGTCTCTTGCCCTGGAGGAAAAAAATTAAAAACAAAATACAGATGTAAACAAGCATTTAGCCTCTGATATTACAGAACTGATGTAGGGTTATACACTAAGACTAAACCTATAAATATACTTAAGTAATTCTAGTAGATAGGATGTATATATAAGACTCTTTAAACTGACAAAGAGCACAAGAAGCTAAGGATACATAAATATATGAGACAGACTAAAAAATCCTGTGACCTAATCTTTTTGGTCTTTTATTAATTTATGTTCTAATATTTATTTATTACAATAAATCAAATAGAATCCCAAGGTAAAGTTTTCCAGTCATTCTAAACTAATTTAAGTTACATTTTAGAATAAATCCATGTAAATGAAGCTATACTGTAAAATTTGAATTAAAGCTTATATTGCTTTTGTTCTCTTTAACCAAGTCTGCACAGATCATAAAGAATACAAATAGGTTATCAAAAATCATGTCAAGTTTTAAAAATAACTATTCCATTCCATAATGCACATCATATAAAACATGTAAACAAAAAGACACAGCATTTTCATGACCCCTCCTGGGTATCCCCACAAAATATCATTTACAATTAAGTTTGCTGTCACTTGAATAAGACTGACTTAAAGGGAAACTTTTCATTTTAAATGCTGGTAAGTATAATAAAGGATTAAAAATGTGCCACATGTTGTCTTCAGGAAAGTATGTACTGGACTGATAGAGAAAACTGATCAGTATTCAGGGCTTAGTAAACTTTTTCATTAATGACCTTCAAAGAAATTGCTATAAAAGATAATCCCATATTTTTGGCTTAACTAAGTCAAGTTTTTATTGATTTCACTAACTTAAAACCTACTGGTTAACACGAATGGCTTTCACAAACAGAAAATAGACATGAAATCGTGTCAGACTGTATATTTAAGTGGATGTGTTTGCAAACCATGTTTCTGTCACAAATGAAGCAGTCAGATACTTCTCAGCATGTCTTTTGTCTCCGTAAGTGATGGGTTACATAAGTGTTCTGTCTATGGCTCTCCTGTTCTCCCATTCCTATTCTGTATATTTCCTTAGGGCACTTATACTAAAGCAAATGTGTGATTACATTATTGTTCAAATACTTTTTATTATTATTATCATAATCTTAGCCTGCTCCAATGTCTACTTATCCTGCCCATTATTCATCAGATTCAGCTGGATTTATATAATTTACTATAAATTAATAAGCTTCCCACTGTTCATGTCAAATTTTTAACACGATTTAAATTCAGGCTTCTATGAGCGAACCAGCCCTTCCCAAATTTTCTCAAAGTTACCAGCTTTCACTTTCTTTTCTGGACTCTTTGAAATTAAAGACTCACCAAGGGATGGAAGAACATTTCACTAACAAGACAGTGCTTTTGCTGTCATATCTAAGAGAGAAAAAGGATAGTCTACACTCTTTTCATTCTATATTAAGAACGACATACTAAAAGTTTTTAAATCACTCATAGAAATCATTTAGAGAATGATGATTATAAATTTAAAGAAAAATAATTTCAGTGTCTTTCAAAAGGAAATAAGATTGATAGCTCGGAAATTGAAACTGGGAATTTCTTTCCCTTTCCCATATTTCCACTTTAAAGCAAATCCACAATAATCCATTTTAATGCTAACACTTTTAGAAGTTTGAACTTTTGTTTGAACTGTAAATAAGATTGGTATTTTTGATAGATCTGTTCTTTTATTGTTCAAAATAGAAAATAGACCCTGTGTCTCAACCCCCATTTCTTTACACACTTTTCTCCCTTAACGATCAAGGGAGTGTCTACACACACACACACACACACACACACACACACACACACGGGAGAAATACATGCAAACTGAATGTTTCAGCAAGTTCTATTGGTTATAGAAAAAAAAACTATATAGATATACATATAAATATATTCCAAATACTTCCACTTCCACCCTCTACACTCTACAACCTTTGTGCAAATCATCCCATCTCTGGCCTGAGCTTCCACAACAACCATAGTGGTTGCTCTGTTCACTGCTATCTTCTCAAAATTCATTTCCTATAGGGCAGAGTAAATGCTTAAACATGTAAACATGATACTGTTCTCTTGTCTCACTGGATATTTTTAGTGGTTCTCCACTGGCCTCCCAGGTCCTGAACCAGATGGTCACAGACTTTAGCATCGATTAAGAATACTCCCATCTTCTCTTTCAGTCTGGTGACATATCCACTGAGGATGTTGAAACCTTTTTCTCCCCTAAACCCATGTAGAATCCTCTTCAATTTCAGGCTGGATCTTTCACATTATCAGATTTAAATTTCAAATGTTCCTCCTTAAGTAATCTTCCCTGACCTCCTTATCTAAAGAAGATCTACCCTGTATGAGCTCTGACACCTAATCCTGTTGATCTCCTTTAGAGCATTTGCAAATTTTGAAAATACCTGGTTAACTTCTCCACTTTACAATTTTCATAAAGAAGAAATCTTGATTTTCTGTTTTACTAGGCATTATTACAAATGCTTAATAATATTAAACTTAATGCTAATACTTAATATTACAGACAGTAAATGCTCAATAAATGTGTTCAATCATTAAATAAATAATGCATAAATAGGTATTTGGCACATCCGTTTCTTAAGCAGAATACCTATTAAAACCACCTTCTCTTGGGGCATTCCTGGTGGTGCAAGGGGTTAAGTTGCAGCACTATGAAGCTATCTACAGCCACGGCAGCAGGAGTTCGATCCCCTGGCAAAGGAGTTGACCCACATGGCATAGCAGACTTCTGTCTCACCCGCTGCTTCCCTCAGCAGTATTTCAGTCAATATGTCTGTTCTGTTCCCCACTCTGTCTCTGGTGAATCCTCTCACCCCTGCTCCTCTGGCTTGTACACCAGTTCTTGTATGCATAAATAAATAAATCTTAAAAAAATAAAATCACCTGCTCTTATGAAAATAACTAGGATATTTACACTGCAAAATTAAATTATAAATAAGGTCAAAAACTGATAGTTATAATGTTTTGAATTCTTGATTCTAAATAATGTGTAGAAACTACAAAATCCTGGGTTACATATATAAAACCAAATATAAAGATACAAGATTTTTTGAAATTATAATTCCTTAATCCCACTCCTATTCATCCACACAAGAACAAGTTAAAATTGTTCCTATGCCCCAGATTTGTTACCCTCCTGAAAATCTAAAGAGGAAACTAGCTAGCCAATTCTCCCACAGAATTTACTTGCAGCTCAGTATGTTTCCAAGATAGATTTCTTTCTTAAATTGGTACATACTTAAGCAGTTCTTTTAATCCAACTCACCATAATAGCAAGTCACACATTCAGTATTTCTCTACATTTACTCTGAACCAATGCTCTGATTAAGTCTGGAATCCTCTGGGGTTTTTTGACTGCTAAATGGAATTTCCTGCATTACAACTCCTATTACTTTCATATGGCCAAAGGTTGTTTAATTTTAGCTGAACAACTTTTGGTTTGGTTTTGAGACCCTATGGGAGAATCTATACTGTAGTTATTCAATTAAAGTTGAACGAATGTAGCCACTTGATTATCATCATTATTTATGTGAGGGTCATATGAAATTAGTGTCATTTCTTGGAAAATTAGCACCAGTCAGCTGTTAGAAAGGCTGACTTCATAAATAATTCACTTTATGGTCTAAACAACAGCTGCTGTTAAGTACTAAGCGGGCCAAGAGAGACCTTCTGCACACTCAAGTTTTTAGATATGTCCATTTGTGACTCAGAAACTCATCATTTTGACTCAAAATGTGACATTAAAGAGACTCTCAAACAAACTGAGCTGTAAGCCCTAGCAGAGAGAGCTGTGACTATGAGACAAAGGTTACTAAAAACCACAGGCACAAAAAAGAGCATGATTTTTATCAAAGACAAAAAAGAAATAAGAATTTTTTAAATATCAAAATATATATTATTGATTATAATTTAAAATGGCACGCTCTTCAGAGACAACTATAACTAAATTGAGTTTCTGTTACACCCAGATTTCATAAATATGGCTACTTAACTGCTCCATAAAGTGTTGCTCATCTCTCACACTGCCTAAAATTAGTCAAAATTGGCCATTTTTAAATTGCAGAAAACAAATACTAAATAAACACTAAATTGTGGCCTCTGGGTCACTTGTGTACATAATTTTATGAGCATACATTTCTGAGAAATCATGAGCTTCTTATTGTAACAAAATTTTTATAATAAAATAATTTCATTTTGCTATTATAGTTGGATTTCTTTCTAGAGAATCATTCATCCAGCAAATATTTATGGAGCATGTAATATAAACCACACACAAATACTATTGTCCCAAAAGATGTTTTTCAAGGGAACTGATTATATAGTTTTTTTGTACTTTGTTCTTAATGAATCTAGGTGATTGTGAACATGCATCTAAGTCATTGGGAATCAGTCTGTATACCAACGTGCTGAAGCAGGCCAAGATGGTTCAGTTAAAACCACCGTAGTAGCAAATTTCAAGGTCACATATTTAGTGTCTATTAAATATTCATACATATTTAGTTTATATCAGCGTACATTCATGTGTGCTCACTATTAAAACAATCATTTAAGTTTCTACATATAGTAACATCTAAAAACCAGTGGGTTGTGGTATTCCGATAGAGATTATACTATGTAAAATAATGTTTTGTGTTTGCATGGTATTTTCAATTGTTTTTAAAAACACTTATCTGCTAACTTTAGGAGAGACTCCACTGAATTTTGCAGTCATAATTAAGTTTCAGAATAGTTTTACACCCAATTTTCCCATGTGAGGAAATCTGAGCAGGTGAATATTGAATACACAGAACTGCATTTCATAAATTTAGTTTAAGGCTATTCACAGGGAGGCCTAGGATTGCAGAGCTACCTGGAAATAAGAAATGGCATTCCCAACATTACCGACATCCAGACAAAAGACTTTGCTCCAACAACTTCTTAATTCAACTCAGTGGGGTTTTCTTATTTTCAAGCTTAAGTTCAAAAGTACAGTAATAAGTCTCCCAGTGTATTATCCTTTGCCTCTCTTAGTCTATTCTCTATACATCACCAAAATAATCTGTGGGGAGAATAAAAGTACCATTTATGTCACTTCTCTGCTCAAAGCCCTCCAAAGACTTGAGGTTCACTCAGTAAAAACCTTTCAATCTAAATACTTCCTGAAGGACCCAGATGGCCTGCAGCCTTCCCATTGGGAGTGCTGCTCCAGTCACACTGGCTTGTAGCAGGCCTTTGAACAGGTTGGGCCTGTTCCACTCCCCATACCCTTTGACCTGCCACTTCCTCTTCCTGGGTCACATTTGTCCACATAATCTTAACTTTCTTCAGGTCTTTACAAGTCCCTCTCTCTACCCATCTTAACTAAAATATCCACCACCTACCCCTACATATTCCTCTTACTTGTTTCCTGTCTTACCCTTAGGATATCTAAGATACCACTTATTTCTGGTTTATTTATTCTTTTGTTTGTTATCTTTCTTATATTTGTCTGACTTATTACCTGACAAGGAAAACTGCAGAGGGAAGAATTTTTGCTTGTTTTGATCACTGTTCTCCTCCAGGGTCTAGCATCCCTGAGGCACTCAGTAAGCATTTGTAAGGAAAGTAGATACAGAGGGACAGAAGGTGAGTGGGAGTATGGGAATTAAGGGAGATGGGAAAACGTCATTTTAAGAGAATTTCTCCATTAAGAACTCAGTTTAGTCACCAAAATCTGGGCTATCATAATGTCTCTGTTTATTGAACATGGTTAAAATTATCAGTCGGTTTTTAAATAACATCTTTAGGTTATGGCCAACAGGACCCCCCACCCCCCCACACACACACTATCTTTCTTTTTTTTTTTTTAAAGATTTATTTATTTATGCATACAAGCACTGGGGTACAGGCCAGAGGTGTGTGGGGGGGGGGTGAGAGGATTCACCACAGAGAGCAGGGAGCAGAACAGGCAGATCAACCGAAGTACACTGCTGAGGGGAGCAGCGGGCACAGCAGGAGAGGTCTGCTGTGCCATGTGGGTCCCCTCCCTGGCCGGAAGCAGGGATGGAACTCGTGCTGCAGTGTCTGTGGTTTGCTTCATAGTGCGTTGCTTAACCCACTGCGCCACCAGGGAGGCCCACACACACTATCTTTCACAAGTGTTACAGAACTGAAGAAAATGTCTCCATATCAAGTCCTATTTAGTAGTCCAATGTATGTATAGATCCACTTATTTAGTCTCAAAATCACATTGACTTGCTATTTTCTATTAGTCACCAGCAAATAAGTATAAATTAAAAGTGAAATGATGGGAGGAGGGGAATTGAGTAAAATATGGTCAAAATGTACACATTTCCAGTTTTAAGCAAAACAGGTTAGGGATGTAACATACAACACACTATCTATGGTTTTCACTGCCACAGGAGACACAGAAAGTCTTTAAGAGAGTAAACCCTAAGAGTTTTCACCATGGCAGAAAAAAAATTTCCTTTCTATATCTTCCTTCTTTTTATATTGTGTCTTTACAGAAAGTGAATGTTGGCCTATTGTAATCACTCCACAGCATCTGTAAATCAACTATCATGCTGTGCTTTTTAATTTATACAGTGATGTATGTGAATGATTTCTCAATAAAAATGGAAAAACAAACCAAAATGAATATCCTTTTTACACCACAATATAAGGACCATTTTATAATTTTAGCTTCCTAATAGTACTCTGATATGTTAATCTCATTTACCACATTTCAGTTGAGGTTAAAGGTATCATCTCTGATTTACCCCTTACTGTTTCTATAAATTATTTTAGTTTTTCGCTGTGTCTAACCTCATGTGCTCCCAGATGACATTCAGATACCTCTGCTCTGACAAGCACTTGAAAAATGATAATGTCAGAACAAGTGCTAATTCTTTCATTTCTGCTATCATTTTTCGCATTTGACTATTAAAGGTCAGATTTTCAACTAGCCTTCAAACACACAAAGAATTACTATTTTGACATGTAAAATGTTCCTACACAAATTTAGATTCTTCAAGAAAGGAAATAAGAGCATATACTCTATATATTATAAACATAATATACATTATATACATCTATACATTATATACATATAACATAATTATGTTATAAAGCTGTGTTATAATTTATTAAATAATAAAGCAATGCCTTATTCTTTAAAATTACAAAAGATACATAAAGTAGCATTTCTGAAATAATCATAACCACTATTTAAAGGCAAAATCTTTTTATTATTAACATCTTTACATAAGAAAAGTTTAGAGAGGTGAAGCAGGACTCAAAGCCACAGAAGTCCTAAGTGACAAATTTGGAATCTACATTCAGTTCTTACTCCAGATCTCTGGGCATTAATTTTACTACCACAAATGCTGTAATTTTTCTGCTCCCACCCACAGTTTTCCTCTGAAACTATCAAGCATAATTTATAGAGAAAACTGCAGACCATAAATAGAGAAATGGGGCTTGTGAGGGCTGGTCACAGAGTTTAGAGTAGACTAGAATTCAAAACATGTTTAATTGAGGGTATTGCATTCTTCCTATAACTCCTGACACAAAGAAAATCAGTGGGCACTCCACCTACTTGCTTTTCAGATCCTTGTTAATTTTTTTCATCTCCTTTCACTGGAATTTAAGAAATGGCCTGAGTAAAAGGCAAGGACAATGGGAAAAAGCATAATTTTATTTTTTTTCTAACCTCATTCTAGGTCCTCATAATAATATGCTGAGTATTTAAACCCTTCACCATATAATCCTTCACTTTTGAGTGTTAGTTTATGATAAAAATTTATTACAAATTGTCTGTTGAAAATTTAAAAATTCGGGCCCTCCCTGGTGGCACAGTGGATTAAGCAACATATTATAAAGCAAACCACAGCCACTGCAGCACGAGTTTGAACCCTGCTGCCGGCTAGGGAAGGGACCCACATGGCACAGCAGAACTCTCCTGCCTCATCCGCTGTTTCAGTCAGTCTGTCTGTTCTGCTCCACACTCTGTCTCTGGTGAATCCTCTCACCAACCTCAACTCGACTATGGCCTGTACCCCAGCTCTTGTATGGATAAATAAATAAATCTATTTTAAAAAAAGAAAATTTAAAAATTCATTTCACAGGAAATATAGCTTTTTAAACATTTCATCCTTTGACATTTTTACAGAGTCTATTGAGGACCTGGCCTCCTTTAGTTATGAAAATAGATAACTTCTAATGTAAAATAACTTATTGGACCTTAATTTCACAAGACTTCTGTCAATAGTTAATTCCACAAAAATTTAGGGACATTTATAATAAATACTAACTTTCTCTAGACCCTGAGAGCATGGGAGATCCAAATATGAACAAATTTATCCACCTTTTCAATGAAATATTAATAGTAATAATAACATACAACAACTAACTACAGTAATGTTTAGCTTAATTAAAATCAAAATCTTAGAGTTGTACCAAAAAAGGAAGATTGAGATTATCCTTAGGGGATGGCAGAATATTTTTAGGAAAGAAGCAATATTAGTGTAGGAATCAATGCAATAGGTAAATATTTTCCAAGAAAAAATATGGGCATAACATTAACAAAGCATGGTAGTGGTAAGAAAAAAAAAAAAAGACATCTTTGGAGAAGGCAGATTTCTAGTTATATAAATTACATCAGTGAGTAGAGGAGGAAAACCAAGCCCTAAATATATCAAGAAAACTGCCCGACACAGAGCTAGTGTCAGGGTCAGAGGCCAAGCCTAGCAGTCTAAATTCACAATCTGTTTTCATTCCTACTGCACTTCATAAGACTGTATCAGTTTGTACTGCTGCTGTAACAAGAAACTACCAATTTAGCAGCTGAAACAACACAAACATATTATCATACAGTTTTGGAAGTCAGAAATTAAAAATGGGTCCCCCTGTGCTAAACTGAAGGTGTCTGTAGAATGAGGGGATTCTAATGGACAATTCATTTCTTTTCCTTTTCTCAGGTCTAGAGGTCAGCTTCATTGCTTGCCTCATGACCCCCTTCTTCATCTTCAAAGCCAACAGCCTAACTATCACCTTCAAATCCCTCTTGACACTCTCCTACCTACTCTCTTTCACTTGTTAGGGCCCTTCAGATCACACTGAGCCCATCTGAGTAATCTTGGATAATCTCTTCCTTCTCAAGGCAGCTGACTAGCAAACTGAATTCTTTCTGCAATCTTACTTCTCCTTAGTCATGTGACACAACATGTCACAGGCTTGGGGGAATAGCATTCCCAAATCTTGGGATGAGCATTATTCTGCCAACTGGAAACAGGATATTAACTTTGGTAAAAGCAAATAGAATAGACATTGAATCCGGAAAGGAAGGCTCTGGGGGCATTGATTACTAATGAGTATATATTTATTTTACTCTTTTATGTAAGAAATGAGAACCCCCTCCTCTTTGGCATTATCAGAGCTACATTTTAGAAGTTAACTCATTTGGACAGTGCTTTATACAATTAATTAAAAGATGAAATGGTTGGTGAGAAAATTCTCTAATAGCCCATAACCAATTCATGGCAATGATGATAGTCTTCTCAAAATTGAAAGCCTTCAAAACTGAATGTCTGATCCATTCTTATCCTTAATCAGTGGGTAAAGTGAATTTGAATGGCACATAGTATTAGCCCCAATTTGAATGTCTGCTATCTTACATGGCCTTATCCAAATTATAATAAGGGATTGGGAATCTGGTGTGAAAAATTGTATTTCCAGTTCTCTAGAAACCTTTTCCAACTGAACTGGGTACTGCATAATATAAACTTTTCATATCAGAGTAATTGGAAGCTTTATCAAAATAAATATAGTTTGTTGGGGTTATAGAAAATCTTTCTCATTCTATAAGACTCAATTAATTCACTGATATCCAGAAACAATTGAATTTAAGCATATCAATGTACTTCTGAAGCACAGGCAAGATGACAGGAAAAAACTGTGGCATTTTCTACAGATCAGATTAACCTGAAGACAATTTGGGTCACATAGCAAACTGTTCACAGTCAAGGATTTCACTAGTACCACAAGGCTAAATACTATTTCCCAGTTCCATCAGGACTACATAGGGAAGAATAAAAGATCAAGGCCAAGAGAACTGAATCTAGGCCAGAATAGCTTTGGCAAGGGTGAAGGTCCATGAGAGTTGCCAACATGGCTTCCATTTCCAAACAAATTGAAGGTTTACAGAATGGAGATAGTGCCTAATACCAACAGAACTGCATGACTTCAGCATGCTTCAGTACAATGCAATTTTTAAAATATTTCCATCAGATTTTTTCCCCTCTTTTTCTTTATTTATATATATTTGACATCAATTGTGGCTCCCATGGATTTCCTCCCACCATTTCACCAGTGCACCATCACCTCAGTCTCACAGGACACTGGCAGACAGAGAAGTTCCTCAATAATGAACCTCTCTGAGAAATTAGTAGGTCTACAAAGGAAGCACTAAAAGGATAAACAAGAACACAGTATACAAATAACAACATTAATATAAAGTTCATTAGGGCATGCAACAACCTGAATATAATGATCTTTATAAATGAAATTACCACCCAGAGTAGTTAAGAAATGAAGCAATATTTCAAATGTATAATATCTAGAACATACATGAGAATTAATATATAATCTGAAGGCTTTCATGTCAGAGGTTGGAGAACAGAAACATTTTGATCTAGGATTTATTTCTATCTCTTTAATGTACATGAGTCAATGGGATGTGACAGCTTCTCAGTGGAACTATATCATCATTTTTATTTCTCTAGAGAATATTTATTACTACAAGGGTAAAACTCTTCTAAAGAAATTCTAACAGGGATTTTCTACTGGTAAGCTTATCAGAATGACTTTAGGTTTATGAAAATGCTATAGATAATTATATTTATGATGTAAAATTCTTCCACTCACTAGAAAATTGCCTGTATAGTTACTTCTTCTTAATAGTTACCAGAAAGTTGAAAAAAGCCTACAAGTTTTTAAAGTAAAGTGGTTAAGAGTTAATATCCATCCATTTTGTAGTATTGTATAAAGGCTGCATTCTATCAAATGTGGCAAATGATCATTCCAATGAACAATGCAAAAGTCTGTCTCCTGCAAAAAGTAGCACAAATCACCTTTATTGCTACCTGCTCTTCCAAGCAAACAAGTGACTGAAATAACTCATTTTCTTAGGATGGGTTGATTCAACTTAATAGCCCTAAAAGGACAGGGTAATACCCTTCCTACTCTAAGAATATCTTCAGATGTGTAGTACTATACAAAGGGACCAGCAAATATTCCGCAAAAACAGAAAGTCCAGAGACACAGGGAGCTTTATTTGACTTAATAGCTTACAAAGCAAGGCAATTTTTGACTTCAATCACTCTTGACCAGCAAACCAAAGCTATGCTAACAGGATATAGTAGTGTTTATACACTTAACCTCGCCATGGACTATATCTCATATAATGGTAGCTCTATAAAAGAACTTTAACTCTTGAAGAAGGGCAGAGTGGGGTTCCTGCTGTCTTGTTTTTGAGAGAAAGATGGCAAATACAGACAACTCTTTAGCATTAGAAGCTTAAAACATTCATCTAAGACCTAAAGCAGATGCTACAAAACATTCGAGAATGTGTAAATTCAATAGTCATTGACATAAAGATACTAGCTTATATCAAAAATAGAACATACTGTTATAAAACAACTAGAAGCAAGAAAAATATCTGAATACATAAGCAAACAGCAAAGGAGGGCTAAATCGATTATTCAGTGGCAGAATAAGTAATTGTGGAGGGACTGCATAGTTTGACAGTAATTTCTTCAAATTTCCAAGTAGACCCTGATTTTTAGCAACTGTACTCTTGACTACATAGGAATGGAAAGGAGGCCAAACTTAAAATCATTACAGTATCTATCACAGCATAAAAAAAGAAACTTTTTAAGGTGGAATTATCATAATTAGTGGTTAAAATACTTATTTTTAATTAGCTGAAGATGTAATTATCAATAACCTGTATATCCTTGTTAATAAAAATAAGCATTTGTTGTCTTACCTTTCCCCCCATAATATCTAAATTAATATTTGGTTCCATGAGGATGAAACTAACAGAGATTGAACTGGATCCAGAAAAAGTATTTTAGATTTTCCTTTGGAGTAGTTTTAGAGAATTCAAGTGGGTTTAATGGAAAATGTTTAGGACATGCAAAGAATGCATAAAACTACAGAATTTTTCTAATATAAGGGACATTAGTGAAATCATTTAATGCACACTCCATAAGATAGTACTCATAATCATTAAGGGAGACAACTATCAAATAGCAGACAGGTGAGTATCCTGCTTTTTAAGGCACAGTAGAAGGCACTTAGCACACCACATGATATTCAGCAAATTTTACCATCTAGACGATCTTTTTTTCTCAATAGCCTTTCTTTTCAACAGGATTTCTAACATTTCAGGTTAAGTCCATTTATTCCCTCTCTGGCCTTTGGAAAAGATAGAGGATGATTGCAAAATTACTGCCATCTTTACAAAATAGCGACTCTAGATAGTTATTAAATCTTCCCTTAAGTTCAAGATAAATAACACTGTAGCCTTCTGCTTTTTGTGCTCAACTCTTCAATCACTTTGCAAACTCTAAAACAAAAGTCCTTATTTTTCTAAGTTTTAAAGACTGGAAACAAACAATACTGAAAAAAGGCTTGAATGGAGAGTAAGTGTACCTAATTTTCTGAAACATAAAAATACACATTTGGTTAAAATGAAATAAGACCTATGAGAAAACACAATGCAGGCACACAATGGGAGCTCAATAAGTTAGTGGAATCTAAGGGTATGGAGAGGAGTGAGAGGAGAAATATAGATAAAATAGATTCTAAGGGAATGAACTCTGGGTCCCATGTGCATTTCAATGAATGCAAGATAAAGCTCTGTAATTTTCATAGTCACAAAAGGCATTTCCTTTCTTCTATAAAGATGTCTAAAAGGATAAATGGAATAGGCAACATTTAGTGTTGGGTAAGATTCCCATTTGTGTTAACTTAAGAGATGATTAAAAAAAAAAAGAAGAAGAAGAATACTTAAAGATTTAGTGCTGTGCTATGATGTAATCCAATACAGCTGGTTCTCTGGAATGACTACAACCCAGAACTGGGAAGCCAGTAAGTTTCCGGCAAAATTAACTGCCCATCAGTATCTTGCTGTCAACATAGTAGGTTCCTCTGGTCCAAGAGCTGCTTGAAGTCCCTAACAGCATCTGCATTCCCTGGGACAGTCCAGTGATAGGACATTAACTTCCTGTCCCAATTCCCAATACCAGGGGGAGTGCTCTGTTTGGTCTACACAGGGTAGTGTGTGTAATAGTGAGGACAGATCACTCCTGTACAAACTGGGCATCGGTGCCCAGTGTTAACCATTCAGGGCTGATATTAGAGTTGACCAGCACAGTCTACAAGCAACACTCTGATAAAAATCATACTATCTCTACAAAGCAACAATACAGAGTAGACACAGGCAGCACTGCCTTTATAGATTCAATTACTCAAAATTTCTGTTCTCTGGGAAATGTCTTTGAAAGTTGTCATATCTACTTATACTTCAACAAAAATAGCATGAGGAATATTACAAAGGGTCAAGAATCCTTTTATACCACTGCATAGCTTTGTAAATCTGCTCAAAAATTATTTGATTTTCACTTATATTAACTACAAAATTTATTTACCTATTAAAACAATGACTATCCTTTTAATAAATGTAAGTTTATCTTTCTATAATATTAAAGAGTTGGTTTTTTTGCTCTGAAATTCTTTACGTCTGTAAGCAAATAATTCTAGCATTCTATTTCAGTGTGATACCAGTTCATGAATTCACCATAAGGTAATTTCTTCAGTTAAACATACCCCTACATCGTAGATATATCTCAGGTTTAAAATGTTCAACATTTACAATTTGAGAATTTAAAGAATTATTAACAACTACTTTTTGAAAGAATTATTTCCTGTGAAATATTCCTTCTTATAAAGACAGTAATTCTACTGTTTCTTTGTCTCATTAACTCTTGTTAAGTCTCGCAAATACCAAAATGTCTCAAATTCTTACATTCAGTTTTAAGAGTAATAATTGGGATGTTATATTTTCATTATTTTTCACTGAGATAATGATGATTTATATTTTCTCTATATCAAATAAAGAACTCAAGGTACTTCATATATCTTGATTATAAATAGTCCTATTCTATCTCTGCAGATGATGAAACAGTGAAGTTAATCACAGAATAAAAATTTAAAAAGTCAAGTAATCGCGAAAACCAATTTAATTTTCAACTCTAATTATTGAGAAAAGAAACGAAGGATCAAGGAGAAGACCCCACCAATACCAGCCTTTCCTTCTTCTATCTTCTATTTATGTTTATATACTAGTAAAACTGAAAAGAAAATTTAGTTCTACAGGAGAGAAAATGTAAAAACTTATAAAAATGCAATTATTCTCAAAAAGCTAATTTAGAAATGGTCGAACATTAAAAAAAATTGAGGTCTTTTTACATAATTAAATAAACTTTTATAAATAAAAAAATGTATTTGTATATACCTAAGTCAAGTAGAAAAATCAAATAAGGAAAATACTTATTCTACTACAAATAAATTAAGGCAAAAGTGCAGATTTATTTTAAAGAAATCATGCGAAGGATTTAATTCTATATAACATTTTGAGTTAATATTTTATGGTTAGTCTTATTTTTTTTTTTTTATTGAGGTAATGTTGGCTTACACTTTATGATTCAAAGCAGGTGAAGGTTCACACCTCTTCAGATAGATGTTATCACACCACACCTACCATCCACCACTAAGGCAACCTTAGTTCTCAGGTAGAGTTCCTGGGCCTCTTCCCCACATTATTCTCTGCCCTCTTCCTCTTGTAGCCTGTTTTATAGTCAGATCTAGTGTACATTTAAACTCATGACCTCTTAGCATCTTTTTTTTTTTAATTTTACTAGATTATATATACCCAAATTTCAGGTATCTTAGTAGAGATCATAATGTTCAACGGTTCACACTTTAATTTAAATGAAGTAAATCCTCTCAGACTGTAGCATTTGTAGGACATTAATCCATGTTATTTTTCTGCTTTCCACTTCTAGGATATGAATGTGTTTAATGATAAAACCTCTGTTCTTGAGATTCTTTACATTCCTATATTAGGCCACCCAAATTCTTTTCCATTACTGAAAATTATCAGAATTTGAATTTTTAAAACAAGCTGCTTGATTATATATGCATAAATATTTTTATACAAAAAAAAGCAAACCATACCAATGTAAGTCTCACCCTTTTTTGACACCCCAAATCCAAAGCACCTTTCCGATTTTATCAGAGTTGAAAAAATAGATTCTTCCTTTTCATACCTTAGAAAATTGCCATTTTCTGCCCTTTATACAACATTTCTCACATTTTGCCCAATAGAATCCTTTAGGAGACCCTATAAATGTTAGGTTTTTTTTTCAGCTAGGCTTTGTTTTTCCTTCCTACACAACATCATGTAACCTTTTGACAAATTAAAAAAAAAATGGAGAGAAGAAAAACATCAGCCCCTTAAGCTTATCATTTCATGAGCTTGAGCAATTATAAAATCCCACACAAAGTAGGAAATGGAGATTTAAAAAAATTAATTATGATTGAGAAACTCTAACCCAAGATTGTCCTTTATTTACTGATGTACGCCTGGGGATTCTACTTTTAAGATGATATTTTTTCTAGATGGGCTCTCATTTCTGGGGGATGGAGGCATGTTACATTTATCCCATTCACCACAACCCCTACCCCAGATCGCTTTGAATGTCACTTTACACTTTAATGTCAGCTGAGAAATGTTAATTTCATTTCATTAATTTATAAAGTTTCCAACACATATATCACAGAAGTGACATAAACTGTGTTAGCAGTTAATTTGTATTATGCAAATACAAAGTGTTTCCTTTTTATCGTGTATTTTGTCCCTTTGAATTATCTTAGCCACTAGCACTTGAAATCTTTAAATCTTTTTGTTTTTACTCTAAAATAGAAATATTTTTCCATCACCACTTACATACAACTGGCTCTGAAGTTCAGGAAAAGTTCATATTCATGTTCTCCTTGTTTCCATTTGTGATAGTTAAATTATATGTGACCACTTGACTGGGTTAAAGGATGCCCAAAGTGCTGGTAAAATATATCTGGATGTGTCTGTGAGGATGTTTCTGGAAGAGATTAGCATTTTAATCACTATACTGAGTAATGCAGGTGAGCATTATACAATCCTTTAATAATCCAATAGAACAAAAAGGTGGAGGAAATGCAATTTCTTCTTTTGATTCTCAACTAGATGTCCAAATTTTGCCCTCAGACATTGGAACTCCTGATTCTCAGGCCACTTTGAACTGAATCATAGCACTGGCTTCCCTGGTTCTTCACTTGCAGAGAGCAAGATGTGTCCTCTCGGCCCCAACAAGTACATGAACCCATTTCTGTAATAAATCCCTTTGCACATCTATGTGTATAGCTTACTGATTCTGTTTTTCAGGAAAACGCTAAATAAAACACAGCTGTCACTATACTGCTCTAGTTAGGAACATTATTACTATCTGTCAGGATGATTGTAACAGATTTTTCACAGTATGTCTGGATTGTGTTCTTCATACTCTAATTTATTTTGTAAGCAACTGCCAGTAAAATCTCCCCATGACCCAACTCTGCAGCAACACTCCCCTCATAATCAATCTTTAATCACTCTCAGTTGCCTACAAAGCACAGGCCTCATTCCAAAGTTTTATTTCAAGACTACCCACAACTTGGCCTTCCTATTTTTCCAGCTTTATCTCCCTTTACTACCAGATAACTGAAACTCTTGCTTGTGAGAGATCAAAATCCTGCCCCAGGAACCATTTAATGCTTTTCCTAAGAGCCTCAAGCTTCCTCACTGTGCTACTGACATATGGTAACATAAGATAAGCAACATTTGCTATACATAATGTACTGTGATTTTGTAAGTATGGGTATGGGATTTGCAAATCAAGAAGGTTAGCAATGCCACCACATAAATAGAAATTTTTACTTCTTATTGCTACTGAGAAGTCAAATGCAAAAGGCATCCAGAGCTAAAGGAAAATGCATTAGCTACTTGCCTATGCTTTGCCTAGAGCTGTAATTACAACTGGTATCCCACAAAGCCAACACTATACCACATAAGTGAGTTAAAAGCTCCCCGAAGGTGTTGTGGAGATGGAACAGCTACCAAAGACTGGTCACTGCCTCATTCCCATATAAATTTGGCCAGGAACTATTTCTAGCCCAGAGAGAAATCCCAGATAGATGAGTCTTCATAGAGATGGCAGTCCTCCTATGGGATTAGGGCAATAAACCCACAATATTACCTTATTTTGCATTTCCCTCTTTTTCTTATATTTCAGTTATCTATTGTTATCCCAACAGGATTATGTCAGGATGATATTAGGATGATAAATATAGTCTCTGTCCTTATGGAACTCTCAATAAGATAGATATATAAACAAATGATTTTAATGTGACATGTATTATAGAAGATATTAAGCTCGAATAACTGTGGGGACATAGGCAAAGGAATAATTCATTTTTCTTGGATGCAATTACAGGCAGAGATCAAAATAGGGTAGAGATTGAGGAGTTATCATGTAAGCCATACTTCACAGATTAGGTAGAGTTGATTTGAACAGAGACTTCGGATGACCAAAACCACTTTTCTATGCTGATGTAGAGCACAGCAGGGAGAAGGACTTGGAGATGATAATGAAGATGTGGGATTAGGGCTCTATACAACTTGCTGAAAATAGAAAGTTTCATTTCTAGATATTGAGGACAATTAACTTACCCACAAACAGATAAATGTCACATTTTGGAAAAGAAATCCTAGGAATAGCTGTAGAGGTTGGACTAAGGTGCTAAGAAGCATAAGGCATGAGACCAACACAAGGTGTGAAAAGATGAAAATCTCCACCCTAAGTGTCAATATAATTGGTGAGGAGAGAACAAATGCTGAAGGCATTTCCAAAGTCAATATGAATATCAAAGATCCAGAATTAAAAGGTAAAAAGTGCTAGGATGACTCTTAATATATACCAGTACCCTGAATATTCTAGAATATGATCACCATATTGGAATGGAATACTTTTCAATGGCCACCCTGATAAGCTGTAATATACATTATTTCTGGATATTTCCATAAACCCATTACTGATGAGGAAAAAGAAGCCAGGACACAACAAGTAAATTATCAATGAGACCCAATTCCA
Organism: Galemys pyrenaicus; assembly: GCA_019455555.1. Taxonomy (NCBI): domain Eukaryota; kingdom Metazoa; phylum Chordata; class Mammalia; order Eulipotyphla; family Talpidae; genus Galemys; species Galemys pyrenaicus. The sequence goes on from JAGFMF010011694.1 coordinate 1,711,160, forward strand.
TTACATTCTGAAGCAAATGGTGGTGGTGGGGGGGTTTGGGCATGACTTGCTTCATGCCAATTTCCATAGTGTAAATGTTCCACTATGGACAAGTTCAAGCTACCAACAAAACCTCACTGAATGCAGATTTGAGAAGAGATATGCACAGTTAGTTGCTATAAGTCAGTGTGAGCAGGTTAGTAAACTCTGGCCCAAGGCCAAATCCAGTCAGCATCTGTTTTTTCAATGAAATAATTTTAAGAATGCAGCCATGTCCTAATGTTTATGTATTGTCTGTGGTTATTTTAATGACACAAGGTAGAGCTGAATAGTTGCGACAGAGACTCTATGGCCTCCTAAAGTCTAAAATTTTTACTACCTGGATCTTTACATGGATTATTTGCCAACCCCTGCTGTAAAATGAAAAACAAGCAAAATCCATAATATTTCTGCTATTAGGGGGCAGGGCAGGGGAAACACCAAGAGAGCTAAAAGAACAGCAGAAGAATGACACAAGAGGAACACACATGATTTCAGGCCTACCAGGAATATTCTGTTTCTTCATCAGGGTGTGATTACCCAGAGAAAATATATCAAGTTTAAAATTATGATCTGTGCATCTTTGTTTATGAAAACTACATTTCAATATAGAAAAAATATTTTAAAAATAATGAACATGTTTCAAGAGCAAACAAAAAATTCTGTAACTTCTTAATTTATATGTGAAAAGAACTAAGATATCATTACAAATGATGGTAAATTCTAAAGATGTATATCAGTAATAAAAGAATCAAGATTTATCTGTTGAGTAGACTGGTAAACAAAACTACAGATAGAGAACTTTTCTTTTTATGATTTGTATTAATATTTATTCTTTTCTGCCCTGGAAGAGTTTTCATGGTATAACAACTCCGTTGTTCTAAAATGTGCTTTCAAAATACTAATTCCTTTGAACTTCATTGATGATTAGGCTGTTTACAGGCTTGCTGCATTTCCTTGGGGAGATGACTCCTCATTGCTCTGATTATCCTAACTAGACTCCAAAAAACAAAATGTGAGGCAGGTCAATCATGTTAATTTCATGTATGTTAGGTGACTGAGCTCAGACACAGAGATGCATGGCTGCTATTAACCATCGATGGCAATAGTCCAGGTGTGTGTACTCGGGCCAAAGAGAAGCCGCCATATGCCAAACCTGAGCTCCTGGATATGTCCTGAACATTTGCACATCCTTTGACCAACCCTCCAAGCCAGCACGCTAAGATGAAATGAGAGGAACTGGAGCTCTGGGCTCTTCCACATGCCAGTTCTCAGCACGCTAACTTTCCAGATTGGAGAGGACATTCCTCTAGTTCCAGGACCATGCCACCTGTCAGCTGTTAGGACAGTGCACAGACCTGGCGCTAGCAGCTGGCCAACCTTTACCTGATGGTAATGCACATGAACCTGGGGAGGCTGGTGAAGCTTGTGAGGAGGTCATCGTCTTGTCAAAGGGCATTAGATTCCCACTGTAACTATCTCCCACCACCACCGCCAAGTCAGGCCCAGACCATGCAATGCGTGTAGAAGATGAGAAGAAGATAAAAAGTCCTCAGATACAAACTCTCAAAGATTTGTTGAGCATAATAATGAATTCATTTTGCTTTTATTTTTCCACTAAATCTGCAACAGGAATATATATTCTCTTTCTGGAAAAGGAGCACTCCCAAGGCATTGGCAAGGCCAGCAGTGATGCTGAAATACGGTCAGCTCTAAGAATCGATAAAACTACTCAGATACATGAGAAACATTTTCTTCGAATATTTTTAAATAAATAAGCCATGGAAAGACTTTATTTAAGGTTAGGGAATAAATCACAAGAGCAGACAAGCATTTAAGTCTGAGTGAAGACTGCAAACATATAGATGGTTAAGTGGCCCTTATAAGAATTCTGGGAGCTCCTTAGAAATAGCCTAGAAAGCAAAACAGTTACCACCTATCTTAGAAAGAAAAACACTGTTAAACAGGTATACCAAAAGTTTTTTGCACTAACTACACCTCAATCTGAAAAGTAGAGATTGTGCTGATAATCGTTTCTTTGCCAACAAAACAAGTTAGCAGATTATAACTCAATTTGTGTGGGAGATTGAAGCAGAGTCAAGTCATGATTGATTAAGCTTACTCTTTAGTTTTTGTCAAGGTAATTTATGCCATTATCATAATAGGAAATCTCACACTTGTGAGCAATTCCATTGGGTCACAACTATGCTATAAACTACACACAGAAGATACCACCTCAATTTTGCCAACAAAGAACTTGTGTTTAACATGGATTAAGTAAATTGAGTAAGATCTCACAAATACCACATGGCTTTCCCAGAAGGCCTGGCTAACTATATCCTATGAACATTACTAGTTTCGTTTGGTTCATACTGATTTTCATTCTCTAATCTGTTAAAAGATTATCCAGCCTCTCTTTGGCAAAAGGATATTAAATATGTCTTAGGTGAAAGGATAAATATGCAAGGCAATAATGTGTGTAGCGTTAGAGAAATCAGGTCTTTCCACCCTCCCACCACTGTGATGATGGACACCTGCGGTGCTGTGAGCATTCCAGGGTGGGCATGCGCAAGTGGGTGCACCTGAGTTGGACATGGGCTTAAATGGGTGGCGTCATGAGGACACCAGGACCAACAGGACCGACAGTACTGATGAGCAGCAGTAAGAGCACCAACGTGAGCAGCAGCAGTGGAAAGTAGCCGAGAGGGTGAGAGAAGCTGGGGGTTTGGAGGCCTGCCAGCCTCCCGGCCCCCCGGCACCCATGCCTGCCATGTACCTGATGCCACCTCTGATGTAGAGACAATAAAGAGCGTAAAAGCCACCAAGGGCTCCAAGACTCCTATCCTTTACCCCCATCTGCCCAGAACCATCCCAAACCTTGCTCCTGTGCAGCCTTCCTGCCACTACAATGTGCCAATAAAATGTCCCTCCCCTGTTTCTCCTCAAATCACATACTACCCACAGTCATGAACTTGAGTCTACATATCTGAAACGTGATGAATTACCCAAGTGGAGCACAATGAGCTCCAAAGAATATTTCCTTTGGAGAAGTTCTGATATTTAGAGATGCTCAGAATGTTTTTTTATATCTACAATATTTTGACATTGGGCTTTGCAGCTAAAACTTCCAATATGAGATATGAAGGTAATCTATCAAAACATTACAACTTACTTAGTAGTCATCCAAGTGAAAAGCTAGCTTTCTTTTGCTCTCCTCAAACTGACAGCCCATGTGGTAAGTGTCCCACTGTGCAGTAGAAAACATAATCTTAAAGTAGAAAATCAAAACCACAGGGAAATTATAAAATTCTGTCTAGCCTGCCAAACAAATAAAAAGAAATGCAGGAAGTTGAAAAAAATATTTAAAAACATGTTTATTTAATATATTTTGAAGGCTATTTGGAACCTATTCAGAAGAGCCACCTAGCTAACACCAGGTCACTGATTGCAGGGCCTTGGTATAGAAAAAGGACAAGAAGACAAGAGGCATATGCACTTAAAGAAAGAAAACAGAGTGAGTGAGAAAAAGGCAAAGGAGAGAAAATATGTGGGGGAAAAAACTCTTTGGAAGCACTTAGAAAAGAAATAAATCAGGAGTAAGAATAACACTGTTAATTGACTTGGAATCTGTTACTTTGTCAAAATTTTTTGTTAAAATAACAAAAACTATGTTTTCATGTTGTTATGAACCAGGGGCTATGTTAACACCAGAACCACTGAGATTGATAGGCTATTTCAACAGTGCATGATGCACGGTATCAAAAATCTGTTTGCACAGTCATGCAAGTGCTTCAGGCAGGAAGTTTTTATTAGATTTCATTATTTAAATTAAATATATACTCAGGCACCCAAACTGCCCAAATTAGAAGGTATTTCCTGTTTTGAAGTCAAAACACATCAAGTCCTGAATTTGTCATCTTTGAAGTTTCAGAAATTTTATTTATGTGAATGTGTGGATCTTAATCAAAGTTTATTCACAGAAATAAGGAGCATATAGGAAAGTTTGAAGAGGTCTTGAATGGTAGAAAAAGAGACAATTAGAGCAAATCTACCTCTCCTCCTGCCAAACTGCCTGACCCCCTGTAAGATGGATTGAAACAAAACTGATAAGCGAGCAGGTGATGCTCACTTTGGAATTCTACAGAAAGTACCAGAAAATATAGCTAACTCCCCTTGAAATCTATCAAATACATACAAGGCTAAACTTAGGGGATGCTGCTAGTTACTGACACCATGAAGAAGCTCTTCTTTCAAAAAATATTTTCTATAGAATTCCTTGAAGCAGGGAGCCCACTAGAGTATTTAAAACACATTTTTAAATGATTTACATGGGCCTTTTAAATTAAATATTAACTGTGAATTGTCAAACAATGTGCACCTGTAAAACAACTGTTTGGCTGAAGCTTAAGGGCAATCATTAAAATCAACTTGGCCCATAGACTGGGCCCCCAGGCAAATGAGGGCAAATGTCCAGAACATTCAGAGATGAGCTGGAGGGAAGGATGGAGTCCTGGCAGCTGCAAGGAGAGCCAAATTGGCCCATCCTCAAGATAAGAACCCAAGTTCAGCTCACAGAGGTACCTGGATTGCTGAGACTCCGTTTCCTTCACTGCATTTATATCTTTCTCTATATTTTTTTCCTATAACTCCTTTGTTTTCAGTCATTTCATATTCTTCCCAAATGTAATCAACTTGTTTTACAAAATCAGTGGAGGGGACTTTGGTGTAATCAGTGTAAGGTTATATGGTGGTGGGAGTAGCAAACCAATATGCAGAACCTCAATTATACACAGTATTGCAAACCAGAGTAACCATAATTTAAAAAAAAATTTTTAAAAAGTTATACAGATTGGGAAGGAAAACATGAAATTGTTCTTAGAAAAAGAAAATCTGTGCATCTATGTTTATCACAGAACAATTATTTTTTTCCCAGTTTCACTGTGCACTTAGAACAGACCCAGTATGTTAAAAACAAAAGAAATTCAGAGTACAAATATCAGCGTCATCGCATTTCAGTGATAAGAGTCAACATCCTGTAAGTGGGCAAATATTCCTCTTGACAACCATGAATTATGATAAGATCACAGAGCTAAAGACCTTATGAGTGACTCACAGGGGGCTCCAGTGGAATGAAATATGCCAGCTGTTTGTTTTGTTTTTCTTAAAGGTTTTATCCCTTCTATAAATCACAAAATGTTTCCTCTGAAGTTCTATTTCCAACTGAGGCATATCATCCTCATTTTAAACTTTACTTTGGTCAGCTTCTTAATGAAATAATCTCCCAAAATGGAATTTTAGAATTTGGACTAAGAAGAATATAATATTTCCTACTTAAATGGCATTCAGGAAATTTGGGGAACAAAACTTTTATTGAATAACAAAGAAAAATGAAAAAAAAATATGCTGGGAAATAAAGATTTAAAAGAAAAACTAAAAAAAAAAAAAAAAGAAAAAAGAAAAGGAAGAAATGCACTCTTGAGCCCTAACAGATGTCTAAAGGATTCATCCTCCAGGACGGAGCCGAAATTTTCCTTCTGGATTCTCCAAGCAGAAGCAAGGACACGTGGAAAATTAGCACCATGGTGATTTCAGAACAACAGTTGTTAAAACAGTTCTATCTTTAAAGTAAATTTCAGCAACTAAATATGAATAGGCCAGAGAATAAAATGAGTCTGGGGAAACTAACAAAAAAAGGCAAAGGAAACTGTTCTCTCTACCCTTCTCCAAGACTTGTCACAGCAGGCAGTTGCTTGATATCCGTGTGTGTATTTCAAGGGTCTGAAGAAAAGCAGATTTGGCTTATGCTTTTCTTCCTGACCACCGCCTTGCCCCAACCATGGCTTACACTCTGGTTTTGCCCAAGAGAAGAAAAGCTGTTCTCAATTCTGTATTTGTGTACACATGGCTTCAAAGCCAGACAGACATAAATTTAGAGAAATGTTAGAATGTGAATTTTGAAAGCTCACTGTTAAAAAAAAACAAAACACCTGTCATCTAGTTGTTAGGTTAAAAGAACAAACTCCTACAAAGAAATATAGATTCCTTTGACAGTCTATTTAACCTTTCACATTGCTGAAACAGAACCTAATTATTCCATGTATGGAAGGCATTTCTACAGAGACTTCAGGCTTCTGTTGACTTTTCAAGATAAAATCTAAGACCTGTGTATAAATCAAGGGCTCTGGTCCCATTTGAATTTTCTTGTAGAAAAATGTCACTCTTAAGATAGTGGGTCCTATTACTGAAGGATAAAAGGCCTTTGTCCCCCTGTTTTAGCCACTGAAGATAATTTGCTCTAGGATGGACTAGAGGAGTAGTTTCCACTCTACAATAAAACCCAGCAGACCCCAGCTTTTTTCCACTTTCCCTATGGCAGCAAGGTCAGTGGAACCAAGTGCCACTTTTGGTGCTCCCATACAATTTTCAGAGAATAGTCTCCAAGTGTCCCACACTGTTAATGGGTTATGTGTATCCTTTATTTTCTTCTGCGTGTCTGTTTTTCTAAATTTTGTAATGAACACAGGTCATTTGCATAATACCGTTTTTTTCTATAAAAGCAATAATTACTTTAGGATACACATCCATTCCTCTATACTAAGGCCAAAGACATAACACATGCTCATCCCTAATGATTCCCCAGACTTCAAGTCCTTCACTACCTATCATGAGCTTGCAACTCAGTGACAATGGACTGCCCGCTATGCCAAGGAGACGCCACACCTTTTCCTGAATCCCTGCTTTATAAATTTGTCTCTACATGCATTTCTTTTTATTTTCCCTTCATCAGAAAAAACCTTTCCAAACCAAGTTCAATAGCAACTTGATTTGGGAAACCTTCCTGCTCTTTTAGGTGATGTCACTCCCACCTCCCGCCGTCTGTCGAATATGAGTGTGCATGACCGATAATGTCTACTATACTTTTTTTTAAAAAAAAGATGTATTTATATTTGCATGCTAGATTTGGGGTACAGACCAGAGTCACAGGAGGTGAGAGGATTCAACAGAGACAGAGTGGGGAGCAGCACAGGTATATCTACTGAAATACGCCACTGAGGGGAGCAGCAGCGGGCCAGGCAGGAGAGGTCTGCTGCACCACGTGGGCCCCCTCCTTGGCTGGGGATTGAACTCACGCTGCTGTACAATGGATGCTTCATAGTGTGGTGCTCAACTCACTGTGCCACTTGGAAGGCCAGATTGTCTACTACACTTTGGTGCCTTGTGTGCCACAGTCTCTGGGGGAGTTTTTATCTTTTCTTTGATATCTTTTATTTTCGTATTTCTCTTAGGCCACCTGGAATGTGTTAGGCACAAAAAATAAAATGAATGATTGAATTACTGAATGAATGGCTATTGTCAGAAACATCACCTTCATGGTAAAGTGAAGATCAGATATAGTTGAGTCTCAAATAGTAGAAAGGAGGAGAAGAAAAGAGATGGAAGAGTCTGGACAACAATCATACCCAAATTGCAAACGACTCTTTAGATCATGAGCTACCTGTTCACTGCTCAATTCTCTCTTAATAGACAATACAGCAAGCCAAGTGTCAAGGGTTCTCCCTGGTGTTTATTGTCTCACTGATAAGCCGCATTTCATCTCAGTAACTCTGAACAAGTCCACATACTACTTGCTTTCTCATTTCACATGAAAGTCTTCCAAAGGCAGTATTGGGAATAGGGAAGGATATACTTAAGCAAAACTGACATTCCAATTCTAGTCTCACTGCTGGTGTCTCTGCAGAAAAATGGCAGAACATGCTAAGAAAGTGTGCATTTTTCTATTTTTCCATCTTAGATTCCTGAGTATGTAATGCAATCAGCCTTTCCTGTAACTGCCTATTATACTTCCCAGCAAAGATGAACACAGTGCAGTAGTGGGTCTGTAGATTTTGCCTTCCAGTGTCTCTCTTAAGCAGACAATTCCTTCTGTTCTATTTCTTTGGGTAACTTATTGACAATGCAGTACTGAAGACAATAAAAACCTGCATGTGAGTTGTTTACTCTTTTCAAAGTAAAGTACAGTTGAAAATGTTATCTAAAAAGTTATATAAAAATTATATTCATTCATTATTTTTTCATTTGTGGGTACCTAGTCAGTATGGAACTATAAATCCCATAAACTAGGCTGGAATGGGAACACTACTTTCAAATAGGGACATAATCAAGCCTGGATCCTTGGCTACGATGAATAAAAATCAGTGTTTTTCTTACATTTATTTCCTATCATGGGATTGGTAAAAAGTCATAGATTTATAATATACAGAGACTGCTGTTTGAGTAATTGCAATTTTGCTTCTCTAAATTCACCTCTGGTAGAAGCCTGTCAGGTAGAATTGTATTTTTTGTCATCTCTTCTACTCTCCCCAAATTCTAATTTTACTTACGTTAGTCCTATATTGAAAAATAAAGGAAATATCAACTTTACCTTCCTGGTGTTGTAATGCTCTCTTGTCCTGCCCAGTGCATCCTTGTGGCTATGTTAAACACCTGTATGGGGAGTTCCCTAATTTTGGCCAATACTTTTAATAAGAATACTGTTTAGCTGATAAACGCTGGAACCAGTCACTGAAAGGCCTTGTAAGCTGCATGCTTTCTTATTCACCATGAGGAAAACAGCAAGCAGCTCCAAGTCAATGAATGTTATTCCTCATGTAACTACGGAGGCTAATGAAAGCCTGTTTTGGAATGGACAGATAATGAACAGGAAAGTCAGCCCATCTGTTTGGGACCTTAACCATCCTCTCCATAGCAGTCTCTCACTCCAAGGGGGAAAAGTTCTATGCAAACTGGGGGTTACTTAAATAAAATATAATTTTGCATAAAAGACCATGATTAAATACTCAGGCATTGTCCTTATTTTAACAATGTTGGCACAAATACCACTTGCTTAAAAATAATAAAAGACTGAAGCCACTAATCCCTTATAGCGACATCCTTATTATTTTGCAAGTATGTCAGAATGTCCATTAGAATGTCCAAATGAGACCCACTCAAAACAGAATTGAGTGCTACGATGTACACAAGATTAAAATTCACTGGTGTGTGGAGCTGGCCTAAATACTCCATGTCTTCACTTTCCTTACAGTTCCAACTAAGCCACAATGAGCTTGACAGACTTTCCTGATGGACCCAGGTGACCTTCTGTGGTGCTTTGATGTTAAATATGGCTCACTGGTGTCACTGCTGGAAGTTAAGTGAGTTGACTGTGCTGTCTAGAGCAGGTCCACAGATTTATATTCTATACAGTAGCAGTTTGCAGACCTTTAACTTTGCCCTGATTTGGCAACCACTTTCTGTCGACCTCCAAAAAGCATGGAGAGGTGATAGATAAGAAATACAACTTTCTTGCTTCCTTGTCATATGCAACAAGCTGTTACGGTGTCATCTCCACAGATGGTAATAAAGTGGGTACTAGGAAACCACATCTGCCTCCTGGGGAGTGCAGCAAATTTTACTAGTGCTAACTCTTCACCTGTATCACAGATGAATTCACAGACACCAACATCTACGCTATAAATGTTAGACCTGGACCATGAACAAGTTACTGTCTTTACTAAAATCTGTTTGACAGAGAAAAAGAAATATAGGCACACATTTTCTGTCATCTTTTCAATCTCCTTCAAATTATGTATGCAGACTACCTGCAAGCGAAATACAGGTCTTGGCACGTGACATGATTTCTTGTTATATTTTTTTTTTCTTAAAGATTTACTTATTTATGCATACAATAGCTGAGGTATAGGCCAGAGGGGTAGGGGAGCGGGCGGGAGAGAGTGAGAAAATTCACCAGTGATGAAGTGGGGAGCAGAACAGGCAGACTGACTGATACACACTGCTGAGGGGAGCAGCAGGCCAGGCAGGAGAGGTGTCATGTGGGTCGCCTCCCTGGCCAGGGATCAAACTCATGGCGCAGTGGCTGTGGATGCTTCATAATGCAGTGCTTAACCCCTTGCGCCATAACATGATTTTTCAAAATAGTTCTTTTAAATCACTTTGCTATTCTAAGAGATCATATTTCCATCTCAGTTTTAATGTATTAACCTGTAAATAAATAAGGACATTATTGGCCTATGTCACATAACCCCCCTAAGGAATTAGGGGTTCCACTTATCTGTGATGTCAACATAATGGCCAGCCCATTTATGAAATTTTAGGGAGTGGACAAATTATGTATTGATGACTAACAGTAAAAGGGAACAAATGAAGATAAGTTTATTTTATATAGAAATAGGACAATGCTCACATCCTAGTTTTTGCTGGGAAAAAATTTCAATCTGGGCCTCCCTGGTGGCATAGTGGATTAAGAAACGCACTATGAAGCAAACCGCAGCCACTGCAGTATGAGTTCAATCCCTGTCACCGGTCTGGGCGGGGACCCATATGGTGTGGCACACCTGTCCTGCCTCGCCCACTGCTGCCCTCGCAGTGTGTTTCAGTCAATCTGCCTGTTCTGCTTCCCACTCTTGTCTGGTGAATCCTCTCACCTCCCGCGACTCTTGCCTGTACCCCAGCTCTTGTGTGCATAAATAAATACATCTTTAAAAAAATATTTTTCAATCTTTTTAAGTAGAAACAAAGGTAAGGTTTGTTCAGTGCTCACACTGCCCCCATGTTCTACTAACTGACATTGATTTTTTAAAATTATCTTTATTTTTCTCAGTGTAACACTTAGGTAAAATGCTTTTTCTGCCTACAGCAAATGATAAGTATTAGGTTTAATAAATATGGACAACAATTCCAAACCCTCAGAATAACATCATATCAACACAGAGAGATATGCTATGAATCATTAAAGTGATATTTACTCTTATGGAACTCTACTACTTTTATTGTTTTAAATATAAATGTGTTCATATTTTGTTAAAGTAATTTGGATATTCCTCTAATTAGGCAAGAAATTTCTGACTGAATAAGGGATGTTTTAACTGTTACGTGATATTTGGGGTGGACTGCATGAAATAATTCTGATCACAAATACATGAAACCCTATCCTTTCTAAATAAAGCTAATACTCAATAACATACTTTCTGCTTAATGCTGGCAGGTTAAACTTCCTGTTCTAAAAAATAAAGCACCAGACAGCTCATAAAATGACTCAAAAGATGTCTCAAATATAAGCATCCTTAACCAAATAGCATTTGGATGAATTAAGAATAAACAACAAAAAATTTATATATAATGATCAATTTTCTTTTGAAATCCCTGAAGTCTCAAAATCAAGAGGTTAAGGGAACTCAGTATGGGAAATTCTCAAAGGATTTTAACAACAGTTCAATTTTGTTTTCAACCCTCAAAAATGTTTCGTACCATGTCTGTTAGTAAGGAAATCATTCGATGAGTCAGTGTCTGAGCTTTCATTGCCTTGAAAGTAGTCCAAATAGGAATTTCTGGCACTTTAGATCAACTTTATGAGCCTTAAAAACATGTTTAGTTTTAGAATTACTGAGCTGCATTTTGCCATTCAAAGTCACTGAGCTCAGTTTCCTATATGCTTTCTGAAGCATCAATTTTTTATTCCCTCTTCTTGGGTAGGGCATATTCAACACAATTAAGTCATAAAGCAGATGCAGTAGGACCTATTCAGAATAAATGCTCTTAAATCAACATGAGTAATGACTAGTAGAGGGAGATCTTTCCTCCTGATCCCTAGGACCAGCGCTTGAAAAAATATCAAGTAAATATTACCACTGATACATATCTACCTGTCTTTCCCTTCCAACCCACAACACATACATCCCTACCTTTATGGAACAGTCCATAAAGGGTAAGTCATAATAAGCTTTTAATTATGCTCACATCATACTGCAATATGCAATATTCTGTCATATATTTTCCTGTATAAATAATCTGACCATGTTCCCTGCACATTACACTGAAGTATTTTAATTAAGTTTTGGCAAATTGTATAATTATTTTGTTTTTATACATTATTCTATATTTGTATAAACTAATTGCATAAGAGCTGTGCTATTTGAACTTTAATTGCTTTTATTAAAATTTTCAGCAAATAGAAAAAAAATAATTATGCTCACACACTGTCCCTCAATGTTTAGGCACAGGCACAAGTCTAGCCTCATGGCTTTTGCTGGCCCAGACAGTGACTTCAGCTAAGTCAGAGTCAGGTGTCCCATGGTAGATCAGATATCCTGCCAGATACAGTTTTTCTGACTGGACCTGGGCAGGGGCTCTGTGTGGGGAACGGAGGCTGGGTTTCAGTCCTCGCCTCCCTTAGCGAGTGTCTCTATACAGAGCACAGACCCTATAGATACTGTACAGCAAGCTGTCCTATCAAATCCCTTTCACCTCATTACAGCTAGAGCCCGAGTCACAAAGAAGAGAATAATAAGCATGACAACTTTGGTAAGAAAACACAGAGTTAAAATTAACATCACACTGTTTTGTCTGGTTACACAGAAACATGACCTAAGTCTATTAACTATCTCAGGATTGTTCTGTGGACGAATCATGTCTTTGTGGCTTACTCTCCGAATCTCTCGCTTGGTTTTAGAGCTTTCCAGCAGGAGGGAGGTTCTCTGTATTTACACTGAGGCTCTCAGTTCTGAGACGAAACTGCCTTCTGAACCAGCCACGGAAGTGCAGACTCTCTGTGAATCCCTGCCTCTTCCTGGTGAAATGTGACCCTATTTTTTTCCATTTTAATTCATAAAAAATACGATGATTTTGTAAAGGTGACATTCCAAACCATGCTTTTTTACATCATGAAACCAGAAAGTTCTGATTTTTAAAAATCATATGCACTGAAGTTAACTGAGTAAAATGCTCACTTCCACAGAACAGTAATGAATTGGTTATAGTCAGACATTTTGAATGATTAAGCATAATAATGCTGGTACCAGAAAAACCTCAGAGGTCAGGCAATGAGACTCAAGTGTCGCTAGGACTTTGCATGTACCGTTAACTAGTGAGATATCATGAGAGATGAGAGCAAGATGCAGGAGTAATGAATAACCGAGGACACTAGGTCACAGATTGGGCATCAACAAGGAGTGGAGGGAACAGCAGGTACTTGCCTTGTTATGAACTGAATCCCTGTGTCCCACTAAGGTTCATCATGATGGGATTAGGTGAGGCACTTGGAAGGTGACTGAGTCATGAGGGTGGAGATGTCACCAAGGGGATTCAAGCTCTTGTAAGAGGCCAGAAAACTAGCGAGCTTTCTGTCAAGTGAGAACATAGCAGGAAGACAGTCATCTGTCAACCAAGGAGCAAAGCGGCTGTAAACACTGAATCTGAAAATGTCTTCATTCTGGCCCTCCCAGAACTGTAAATGTTTGTGTTTAAGCTACCAATTTATGATATTTTTATTATAGCAGCCCAAACAGATTGAGACACTATCAAAGAGTGGTAAAGTCATAATAACTATCAGCTCCTTTATTTACAACTCTATGGGAATATCATTGTTATAAAATTATTTGGCTATGTGTTTGGAGGTGAATAAAAAGTGCAATTTATTTTCTCATTTTAAACCACTGGCCCTACATAAACTTTTTGGAGTTGTGAAATACAACAAATGTCTTTTAAAACATAACTTTCAAATACTAGAAGGTAGTTAGCATGACTGTGCCTAGTTTTTTTCTTCAGCAGACTAAACATTACTACTTTTACAGTCCACCCAGATCAGGAACCTCACTAGTCTAGTTCTCTATTAGCAGATTGTAAATGTCAGTATTAAATAAAAATAAAATTGGAAAAAAAAGTCAGTATTAAAATGTGGTGTCTAGAATGGAATACAATAACTACTTTGAACACACAAGAATTACTTTGAACACACAAGCATATATACACAAGTTCTAGAATTAAAAGGCATAAGCGAAAGTAGAGAGACCAGGTCTTACTGGCCAAATTCCCTACTATCAGCTACAAGTATATTTCAAAAAGAAAATATGTAAAAAAAAATCCATCTCCATAAGAAACAAAGGTAGATAAAATGCATTTTACTTCCCTTTGCTGAATCCTTTTTGCTTTTTGTTTTTTAATTGGGTAGATTAAGTGTCATCTCAATTTGTTAAATGGCTTCCTTAAAACATTTAATTATTAATTATAGTCACTATTATTAGTGTCTTCAGCTCTTCTAAGCTGCAGATGTTTTTGCAGCATGTTCTCAGTGAGACCGGCAGTTAAGAACATTCTCTGCCAGCAAGCTGAATTCCTTTTAGCAAGTACCTACATGCAAGAAAACGTCCTGTTATAATAAGGATTTTGTGCAAGTGAAAATAAGCATGATGTTGTAAATGCACATACATCAGCAATTTTAAGTATCCACAGAATAGATTTTAACATTCACTTTTTTGCCTAAGAAAATATACTACATTGATTGAAAAGTCAATTTCAATCAATACTGGGAATAATCAGAAATCATTTACAGAGGTTGAGACCCTCCACTTATATTTTTGTCAATTTATACCCACAATGTAACACAATAAATGTCCTAGATTTACAAAGATACTAAAGTCTAAGTTTACATGATTGACACTGTCTTTCATACAGTGTGTACATCACATGCACAGAAACTTTCCAGATTACTTCCTGTGAGGCACAGTGGAAGGTCTCTCAGATACAATAATGTGCATTTACACTGGAATCAACAACGCTTACATGGCCTGCAAACCCACTTGCATCCCATGCATGATGTACTCATTTCCTAATGATTTAAAAATGCTTAGTAGTCTGTTACCTCCTGAAACAGGTAACAATCCTTTTTACATCCTTTCAGTACGTTGTATTTGTTGTCTGAGGGAAGAACATAACGATTAGTCTACGCCATACCTGCAATATATCTCAAGAATGCCAATAGTAGAGCAATAGAAAAGCAGCTGCCTGCATTAATTTATAATTTTCTTTGATATTCCTCTTCCCAAAATACTCAACCCTACTGACCCTATTCAGGCCAAGATAACCAATCCCCTTTTTTGTTCCTTTAAAAAAAAATAAAAAAAAAATTAGTACTTTCCTTAAACATATACATTTAACAACTAGAAAGTATGTTCACTTCTCATTACTAAAGGAGTTAGACATTAAATGAATCAAACTTCAAGAACCACAAAACTATTTGAAGGGATTTATGGCCAAAATTGAAAATAGCTGAAACAATTTCCTCAGATTGTTAAGTGTTTAAAAAATAACAGTATGTTAGAAAACGCTCAAACAGTTCTCTAGGCCTAACCATATTTCTCATCATTTTCATAGCCTTCCTTCATAGATTTTCTTATTATAGAGACTCTGGGTGCTTGAACTCTTATCTATCCACGTGCTTCTCATCGCTTAGGCTTATTAGGTTTTTCCATCTTCTCTGCAAAACTTTTTTCCCACTTCTGCAAGCCAGCTCAATTACATTCGATTCAAGAGATCAGGGTGGGGCTTCCTGGTTCTGCCGTGAAACAGCTGTACGCCTTAAATGGCAGACCGCTTGGTCTCATAGCCTAATCCACTCTTGTGAAATGAATGGCCGTTGAAAGTGCCACAGCGCAGTGAAGTACCTCGAAATCCAGGGTTTGACCTGTTTCAAGCTGCTGGCGAGAAGATAGTATCTGTATAGCTACCAATGTCTGAAATAAACCAATGTCTGAAATGGAGTGTGAGAACATAGCCTGAAATCCAAAAGGGCTGACTCCAGGAATGGGGCACCTGCAATGAAAGGGGGGAAATATTTCACTAGCTCATTCAAGCCCAAAGAGATATATGGTGTGCCCAACTTTGCATCATTCACCAGGAGAGTGTGTGCTGTGAACTTTGCAAATCAGGTTCACTGCTTTAATCTGAGAGAAAAACTGATGGTGATTGTGTGTTGTCTTTGTTATCCATTTCTCTAGTTTATGAGGTATTCAGAGACAGTTGGAGCAGAATATAGGCATTTAATTTATTTTATTGTAATGCATTCAGATGAGTAGGTTTTAAATACCCGTTAAAAGGTTTACTCAGCTGTTGACACAGATCAGAGACTTTGGAGAATTAAAGGTCTCTAAGAGACCTAAATTGTCTGAATCTCTTTCTCACTGATGTGAGAAAACACAAACAGCCTGAACTTAAAAGGACAGTTATTGAAATTCAGATTGAACATATGCATTCAACAACTAGAAAGTACATTTACTTTCATTGCTAAAAGAATCAAGGGGTAAATGAATCAAACATCTTCAGGAACCACAGAACCATTTGAAGGGATCTATCTCCAAAATTCAAAGATTCATAAATTTGATAAGTATGAAACATGAGTTGAGTTTCAGTAATATTTTTGACGATGGTCCTCAGAATGGATCTTAGTATCACATCCATACACTGGTTTATAAGAAGGTCTGGTTGAGTAAAAGGAGTAAACTGCAGCCCACCAAACAGTAAAATATCCTGATTTTGTTAGAGCAGTATGTGAACCACACTTAACTATACGTTTCTGTGGCCAAATTTGTAGCAATGCTCAGTTCATCTGAAAGCAAAAAATTATTCTTTCTTGAAAGATGCTACTTGAACCAAAACCTTGTGCTACTCTTAATGATACAATGTAAAAGCTGAATTAAGTCAAGCCAGACTGAACAAAAATTTCTCAATTTTTTAAAAGAATTGAGGTATTTGGAACACTAGCATTTTAACTTAGATGATGAAAATTAGTTAATGGCTATTCCTGTAAATAAAACACTAATAAAGAAGAAAGCTCATTATAGTTTTTTTTTGGCAATATTTTTGTTATTGCTAAATAGTCCCTTTTTTGAATGACTAAAAGGTTATCTTTAACCACTATGGCTAGAACATTTTCTTGTATTCTGCATACCCTAAAATTTTGCTCTTAAGCTTCACTGCTCAGATATCATGAATAAACCTCACTTAGATGATCACTTATGTTACAATTAAAAATTATGACTTTAACTCCCATTTTTTCAGCATTCAATGTAAACTAGTACTTCACATATCTAGTTTTAATACTTTGAGTTCATTGCAGCTCTACCACTATGTAGCTCTATGAAATTTATCTCAGAGCCTCAAATTCCAAGTCTGTTAAATGGAAATATCATATCATAGAGCACAATGAGATTTAAAACAGTTAATAGCTAAAGGTAGTGTCTGTAAATAATTGTCAGTTACTGTGATTGTTGTTAATATTTGAATATTTGCTCCAAATTCAATTTCTCAGCCATCCATATATATTTTTAAATGAAAATAAAGGAAAAGCTTCTTCTACATAACTTTTTACTCATCATTTTATATACTTTGATTTTTATATATACTTTAAAAATAGGTAAATATATGGGTAAATAAAATGCACTACTCATCTTCTCTTGAATTTTTAAAATCATATGGCCAAAGTAAAATTATAGTATTTTCTAATGCCTCTCAATATATGTAAAGGAAACTGTAAAACCACCATAAAATGGGGAGGGTAAAGGAATATAATTAAAGGTAAGGGTCCCATATTTCACTTGAAGTGACAAAACACTGAAATTAGTAGAGTGTGTCTAAATTTCATATGTATTTTATATACCCCCAAAACAACCTCTAAAAAAGGTCATCTTCAAAAACACTGAAGAGAGAATAGAACGGACTACAAATATACAGTTATGAACAGGTATTGCTGAAATTGATTATTAAAAGACCTAACTATATAGTACCTACAAGAAATTCATTAAGAATATAGTTATATAGATAGGATGAACATAAAGATATGCATGAAAATATCAAGTAAAAGAAAAGTCTAATATTAAAAAATGTAGAATTTAGACCAAAGAAAATTATTAGAGTCAGAAACGAACATTAAATAATAAAAAAAGTGACCATTCACCAAGAAGACGTGAAAGAGGGCATGGTTTCAAGTCATAAAGACAAAAGAATAGACTGATTCTTTTACTTAATAATGTGACTTTGGATTTTAGTTTTCCATTAAGTTTCTGTAAACTACAGTAGTCTCTAATAATGTTGATTCCCAGGATTGTTCAAAGGTATAAATGAAGTAATTCCATAAGTGTACTAAACAACAGTTTTATATTGTTTTCCTTCCACTACCTCATAAATGCTTTGCCCCAAAGACAATTAACATGAAAATCCTCAAAGCAATCTTGAATTTTCAATCTATATGTATCATTTCTTTTTCATGAATGGCCATGAGCATTACTGTTATGATCATGTTCTTTTGCTCTAAGCAGGTTTCTTTAAGGAAAAATAATACTGTTAAATAAAGATCATAAATATAGCTATCAATTAACTTTATTTTATTTTTTAAGATGTATTTATTTATGCATACAAGCACTGGGTACAGGTCATAGGTGGAGGAGTGGGGGGAGGTGAGAGGATTCACCAGAGACAGAGCCAGGAACAGAACAGGCAAATCAACAGAAACACACTGTAGAGGGTAGCAGTGGGCAAGGCAGGAGAGGTCTGTCAAGCCATGTGGGTCACTTCCTTGGCCCGCAACAGGGATCGAACTCGGCTAGGGTGGCTGCGGTTTGCTTCATAGTGCATTGCTTAACCAACTGCACCACCAGGGAGGCGCTCAGTTAACTTTAGAGCCCATGTGTAATGACAGATGAATCAATGGAAGATTTGTTGACACTGAATACAGTGACTATACATGTTAATGGAGTGGATACATAATTTCATCCTTATAATTTTTCATTGACTTCCTTTACTCAAAATAAGAAGCAAAGGGAAGGAATGAGAAATAAAGTAGACTGTATTTGTTTTTTAATATTCTACAAAACAAGAATTACAAAACAAAGAACAAAAAATGATTACTCCAGTTATCTCATTTGATATACGCTTTATTCCTCCTTCCTTTCCCTCCCTTCCATTTTTCTTTCAAGTTCAGTGTATACTTTGTATCATCTTCCTTATTTTGATGTGGAACAGAATATGTCATATGTCCCTTTCATTCATAAGCCTTGTCTGTGTTTGTGTGTGTTACAAGATTTGGATAGAATTAAAACTGAAATTTGTAACTGATATTAATTTTTCTATATTCAGAGTAAATGATCTAGGCAAAAATTTAACATTCCAAAATATTCTGGAAATAATTTAAATTAAATAAGAATAGATAAAAAGGTGAATGTATTTCTCCCTCAATGGAACACGAGTTAAAGCAGCCTGAATAGGAGCTATTATTTCATTCAACATAATTGACCAAAAGAATAGTGATGCAAAGAAATTTACAAATTTACACTAAATTTCACTTAATTTCAGAAAATGAATTGTTTCCAAAGGAATAACTAAAAGAGTATTAAAAATATTTGAATTTAAACATAAAATTTCAAATAGCTTAGTATTAAGTTTGAATTTAAAAATGCATTAATAGGAACTCCCTGGTGGCGCAGTGGGTTGAGCACTACACTGTGAAGCAGCGCCAGTTTGATCCCCGGCCAGGGAGAGGACCCACATGGTGCCTCTCCTGCCTTGCCCACTGTTCCCCTCAGCAGTGTACTTAAGTGATCTGCCTGATCTCTTCCCCAGTCTGTCTCTGGTGAATCTTCTCATCTCCCACCACTCTGGCCTGGACCCCAGCTCTTGTATGCATAAGTAAATAAATCTTTAAAAAATGTATTAATAGGAATAAAACTGATGTTCATAGATTTCTTTTGTGAATTCAATTCATTGTGTTACTACATTTGAAACATTCAGATTTTTTGAAAACTTGTGAGATCCCGGACATCACAGTTAATTAAAGGTCATGCTCTTTCAGGTCAAAGCTTAAGAAAATAGTCTTTAAAGTTGTAATTTAGATAATTAAACAGCCTTAGGAAACAGTTCCAGATGAGCATTACGTCTAGTTCCTGGGTTTCTGGACTATATAGTTGGAAGGGTCAGTAATTTAAAAAATGTAATTAGAACACTGTCTGTTTAACAGAAGGAAAATCTATTGTCTAACTATTCAAAGAGTTAAGCAGTCCATAAACATTTATTTTTCATATTAAAGTGCTGTCCTGTCCCTGTTTTTTTACATTCTTGGACATTACTGCAAACCTCTAAATAATTTGTAGCAGTTTTTAAAATTAATCATATTATTAAATATTATATCTCCAAAAACAGTATCGACTTTTAGGAGGAATAGAGAAAATAAATGTCAGTATCTGTCAACAACTAATACCATTATCCCCTTGGCCACGGTCACAGAATTTGACTAAGGAAAATGTTATATCAAAGGCACCTGTATCAAGTGGTTTAGGCAATAGTTATTCTTTGCTCAAAAGCATTAGAGATGTGTGATAAATAATCTCAAAGTATCTCACCTCTCAAAGTATCATATTAGAGCAAAATTCCAGCAAGAGAAGGTTTGACAATTTACCAGAATGTTCAAAGGGGACAATACAGATGGACTTCTGCCCATTTCACTAATTTGATTTCAAGATGAACCTGTAAAGGTCTATACCTTTATAGAGAATAAAACTTTTGTGTGTCTGTTTGTCTGTTTTTACATCTCATCTACTTTATGGAAGGATGGGCACAAGGAAGACAAAGCCTTCTGCCTCTCAGCTCCACTGGCCCTGTATACACAGACTGAAAGCCCTGCAGCATGCCAAGCAAGACAAACGCTTCAGGGCCTTTCATCCCTAGTCTTGAGATGCTGTGATTGAAAGTAACATGTGGAATCAGTTTGAGAAAAATAAATTAAGTCAGAAGAAATGACACAAGTAATAAACTAAGATAGAGTGGAGACTTTTTTTATTTTTAAAAAGTAAATGGCTTCAGGGAAGAATTTTGAGATGCAGCAGACAGAAGCTTCAGAGCCAGAGGAACAGAATTTGCTTACAGAAAGTATAATACAAAATACTGTGTATCTGCTCATTAGCTATATTTGCTTGAACTTATTTGAAGAGTTGTTATGGAACCTAAAATAAATCATGCTTCATGTATTAAATAATTTTGTTCTTTAGTGAACTAAAAATGGCAACGGTCCTGTGTTTTGTGGTGTGACAGGAGAGCTCTGAACTAGAGACAAGAAAACTAGAGATAAGAGAAGCTTTTGCTTCTGGAGGTTTCTGATTTTCTAACATAAGATGAAATAAGATGACTGCAAAATCCCCAGGCTCCAGTTGTCTGTGAATCCCTGAGTCTGACACCTCCCGTTGCTGTGGATGTGTAACAAAGGATTTACAGGGAGTTACAAAGTTTTTCACTACAGCAAACAAACTGACTCAATTATAGGTTCAGATTCATAGTAAAATTTTTAGGGCAAAACAATAACCTTAGAAAATCTGAGTGAGACAGCTGAAAAGGTGTTATGTCAGAGCAAAGTGAAAAATATTTAGAAAAGATGTATTTAGTATTTAATGTCAAATTTGAAAGTTATTGAGATTGCATATGTTAAATGTGTAGAGGTGAAATGGTGGATTACAGATTGTTAGGCATTTTTTTTCCACTTTAGAGTCATTTTAAAAAGTCATGCCATGCTTTTATAACAGGAAATTACTTATTTTGCAAGAAGAGAAACTGAAACTTATGATGAAATACTTAGGGTTTAAAATAATAGGGAAAATAAGTAGGTTTCCTTTTTTTTTTTTTTTGAGGGATACACAAGGGAAAAAAATGAAGAACCTGGGGTAAGTTCATAATCAATTTTATATTGAAATATTTTCCATTAAAATGTCAATGTCCCTAAGCTAATTAAGGAAATTTACAATTTAGGAAATCTAATATGTGCTGTTTATAGTCTACTAGAATATTCCTTGACTTTAACATATTGACAATATGTTAAACATAAAAAAATGGTACTTCATTTTTTTAAATTTTCCTAGACTTCCCTAATTATATTTGTATGTTATTGCTTAGGAATAGTTGTTTTATTATTGTTTTGTTTAGTTTGGCAAATCTATGACCTCAGCTATTTTCAGGTTGCCTTTTTAAATTTTAAAATTAAAACACCCTCTCTCTCCACATTGCTATGTTACCCATTGATTGCCCAGCATACTGTGGAGATGGGGAGATGGTGAGGACATCATAAACAAGTATGGAAATGTCCTTGCAAAAACAACTCAAAGGTCAAAGGTGTCTTCTTATGATAGGACCCCCATTTCCCTAGGAAAAAGGTTATCATGCTGCAGTGAGCCTTCCCTTGTAGCTATGTTGCCATCTCTATGAAGTTGGTCAGCTTCAATTATCTATGAGGGAGAGACATGCTTCCTCAGTGGTAGGGGAAAAGGAAAGAAAATGTAACATCCTCTAACAGATGACAGGTTACCACATTGACTGCACAATCTTGTTCTGCCAAATATACCTGGTGAAGAAAACAAGTGAGGAGTTGAAATCCAATCATGTGCTTGCCATCAAACTATGATCTCCAGGGCTGTAATATCCCAGAGGGAGTATATTTTTCTTATCCGTACAAAGGTGATGTGCATAAACCAATAGTGTCTTGCTTTTCCCATAGCTCTGACTCTCATATTTAATTTAATGTCAGAAAATCTTGTCAGTTCTACCTTTAAACAGATCCAGCATCTGACCAATTTTCATAACCTTCACCGGCACCAGTTGGACCCAAAACACCCATATCTCAAGACTGAATTGTTGCAATATTCTCTTTACTAAGTCCCCTGCTGTAGTTACTCTCAGCACAGCAACAAGAAATAGTTTGCTAAAATGCAAGTCAAATCAAACTATTTAGTGGTTCCACCCTACCTCAGGAAATGTCCAAATTCTGATGCACACTGGGCTTGTGTGATTTTATTCCTTTGAACTAGATCTTTGACCTTTTCTACAATTTTTCCATTCATTTATTCTGCTCTAGCCAAACAGGTCTCTGTATTGTTCCTTAAAACATAAGGCATTCCCTAGCCTGGGACATTTGCATGTACTGTTTGGTAAGCTGCATTTACTATTTGCTTGGCATTCATGTATCTACATGGTTCATTCTCTCATTTCCTTTGAGTCTTGACCCAAATGCCATTTTATGTTTGAAAACATCTCTGACCACTGTTTAAAAGAGCAGCAAGGGCCTCCCTGGTGGTAAAAGAGGTTGAGTGTTGCACTATGGGGCTTCCACAGCCAGTGCAGTGAGTTTGATCCCCGGCCAGGGAGGAGACCCACATGGTGCAGCAGATTGTCTTTGCCTTGCTGCTGCTCCCCTCAGCAGTGTACTTCAGTAGTTCTACCTGTTCTGCTCCATACTCTATCTCTGGTGAATCCCCTCACCCTCTGTACCTCTGTCCTGTGCCTCAGCTCTTGCATGCATGCATAAATAAAATCTTTTAAAAAAATAAAAGAGCAGCAACATAACCACACGCCCACACCACATACACATATTATTTTTCATATTTTGACACCGGGAGCCTTGCACACAATGGTGGGACAGAACTCCCCAGCACTGATCCATTTCTACAAATAGTGAGCTATTGATCTTCTTTTGAAAATCAACAAATCCCTTCTGCAATCAATAATCCCAGCCACCTCCTTCATCTTTTCATACTTGGAAACCACTGAGGTTTGATTTTGGAAGATTTAAACAATTTAATCGTTTCCTGAAAAATAGTGATATTTTCAGACCTAATAGATTTTGACCTTCTGTAACTACTAGTGAAGAATTCCTCCTTTCTGTAACTCATTGTAATGTGGTCTTAGGAGGTTCTTTTTGAGGCTATTCAATATAGTTCATAGGTACTTATTCTCATATAATATGTGCAATCAAAAAATTCTGCATTCATTTTATAGAAATGATATTTTAATTAGGTAGCAGTTGGCACTTTATAAAGACCAGAATGTTTAACTACCAGAACATCATCAGCTCTAGCAGCAGATGGAGGGCAAGCAGGTTGTTTAATCTATATAAACTATCTGATTGGAAAGAAATTGGACATTATGTTAACTTATTCTTTTCACTTAAGTTTTAATATATCAATGAAGTATGTAAATTTCCAAAAGTATAATTACAAGAATTATGAGAAACATTAAAAGCAAACTTCAGTGAAGCAATAGGTCTCAGAGGTCTCAGAGGGGACTAAGTGTGATTTTCTGGAATATAAAGGGAAAGCAAATCAGCAAAAGGAGGAGAATAAAATGAGACAGCAAGAGAAAATAAAATCCAAGTTCTCTTTCTCCTTGCAAAGCCCAAGTGAATTTTGCATAGGGTTAATGGGTTGTCTTTTAAGTGTTGTTTTTTTTTTTTTTTTTTTTTTTTTTCTGTTTTGTTCTGAAGCAAATTCAGAACTTGTGAGACTTAAAATATGCTAAGAAGAGAGGGTAAAACTTTTGAAGGTAAGACATTTGTACATACAGTATTACTTAGCACAGTGGCTATACTGCTGTAGGTGCTAACTACAGGTTTGTGTTTTTTACTCATTTATTCCCTAAATTAACATATTTTTAATAAATGCCTATTTTGTGCCAAGAACTGTTCTAGGTCGAATGTGAATGAGGGCAGAGCAAATACTCTGGGGGTGGATAATTACAGGGTTATGGAACATTTATTAATCTAGATTGATAAGGAAACTTCTCCGTCTTTGCAGTCCCAAATAAGACTTATGAAAACAGAAGCAAAGAGAACAATGGAAAGATGTTTATAAACAATAGGTACTTCTCCCTAGGTTAAGTGAGTTTTTGTTGTTGCTCTTGAATTTCAATTTTTCTGTTAATTTCCACTGGCTGTTCTTACCAGACAGAGCTTAGTTTTGGTTGTTAAATTAAATCTTGGTGGTGGTGTAAATTTCCTACCAGTTGTGATTGTAAGACATTGTAAATTAAGATGAAGACCTGCTTTAATATTTACAGATGTGACAGAATAGTAAAATTCTTATAAGAGCAAGAAAAGAATTTATATGTGAATAACCAGGGCAAACGTTGATGATTATTGTATCTAACCTTCTTGATACTAACAGTAAATATTTCCCCTATTTCTATTCAGTCAGTATGTGATTCAAGGCTAAGCTTCAAGTTTTACATCTATGTTACTTATAATCATTTCTGAAATCAAATCATAAATAGAAATTCAGATTATGCAGCAGCCAAGATAAAATAATTTATTTAATGAGTTGATGGTATTGGGGTGGAGTGACATTCATCAGATTATAGAAGAACAAATACATGTTAGATGACAGAATTTTTTGCTTTTTTTTTTTTTTTGCAAAAATCAACAGTCTCAGCTAGTCCTACTTGAAAATCATATTATCACATATTACTTAATAATTGAATTGCATATTGCACATTTCATTTTACATGGGAATTACCATATATAATCATACATACTCCAATTTGGGAGACCTAACATCTATTCTCAGCTCTGCTACTAACTGGCTATGTGATCTTAGCCAAATCATTTTCCTCGGGTGTCAGTTTTTTCACCTGTAAATTGATGCAATGTTAGAACACCTTTTAAAAAATTTCCCATGATACATATTTTTTATTCTAAAAGGAATGTTGAAAACTGTTTAACTGAGGTCTTTATGTATGCCTCTGTGTGTGTGTGTGTGTATTTGTTCCATTCCTTAAACTGCTTTCCAAATTTTCTTTTAATATGTGACTAGAAAAAAAAAATAGTGAATTTACAACATTCTGGAATATAGAGGATCTTTAAACCAGACAAGTCTTGTACCTATCAACTGAAAGAGATCACTCTTAAACACAAGCATGATACCCCCTGCTAATGGCTTTCCTTAGTTGTCCTGAGAGGTAAGCCAGTGAAGGGAATTTATAAAGAACTAAGGACAAAAGAGTACCTCCACTCAACCATCCACTTTGCCTTCTAAGGAATGTAGAACTGGAAAGTGTTGAGTCAAATGAATTAGGGGCTATCCCATTAATATAATAATTTCTTACCATATTATGGAAAAGTTTGGGGAACAAATTAACTACTTAGGAGTGTGCTATAAAATGGAAAGTTAAACAATCCTTTGGTTTCCCAGTGATTCTACGATCTTGGACATTTCAAGGATACCTCAGAAATGTGGTTTTTTTTGTTTGTTTGTTTTTGTATTTTTTTTGTTTTCATTAAGATGTACCTTTTTCTTCCACTAGAATATTTCTCACAGTCCTGGCTCCAGCCTGTGGACCTGTGCCCAGGCTAGTTCTCCTTGTAAAGATTGGGCTTTGACTCAGTCTGGGACTTGGAGGCCAGAGTACTTCTCTGATCTTATCCCACTTTCAGGAATGAAACCCTACCAGGTCAGAGCCCTGGGCACTGGAGTGGGTTCAAAGGAGTTGCACTGTTAGCATGGTTGACCCCAGACCCCGCTATTCAAGTCGTTTACTAAATCCTATTCATGAATATTCAGATTTCTTCTTCAAAGCTCACTTATGGGGCTTCAAGAAAGGAAACATTTCTGGGAAGGGCTTTACAACTAGTCAATTAGACCTGAGCAGTCATTTGCTTTTCTGACATGTTGAAAAAGCCTTGCAGAAGTGTTTTACTAACTACCAGATTTCATATTAAGTGGGTTTTGTCTTTGAAATTAAATTTTGCTATAGCTTCTTATTTTTTGCTGGCTATGTTTGTAAGACATGTCGTTTTCAACTGTTTATTACATGCACTTCTAAAGCCCTGCCTTTAATTTCGAAGGATTGCTCCTTTGCAAAGGAAGTCATTATGTTCTTTATAGACACATCTTATTACCCAGAATTTTCACCCAATTTAAGATAAGTCTTTGAGCTAGCAGATGGAGTTCATGGCCATTTTTGAACAAAGGAATATGTCCCTTAATTTATTTATGTTAGATGATTTGCTAAAGGCATTTAGGACTTTAAGGGTGAACATGATAAAATGCATGTTTAAGCATTCACTGTAAAAGTGAGTAGGCCACAGACCACTTTACTATAAGCCATGAACCATTTCAATCAGTGAAATAACAGAATATGGCACTTTTTTCTCCAAATGCTACTTAATGCTTCCTACAACAAATATCAGGAATACTAAATATTCTTGATGTATATGCAGGTTTGGAAATATTCAATGAGACTTAAAATTCAGCATAACAATATGTTTTTATGTGGACACAGGCAATTTTCAATCACAAATTCACCAGACTCAAGCAATGTGTGTACTCATCATAGATATAACCATTTTAAGTCCTGTACAAATCAATTTACCACACCTACAAGTTTCCTCATAGCCTGCGTAAGCTGATTAGTACAATATGATTATGTATGTCAGCTCCCTTGAAACAGGATTTCTACCCTTCATTGAAGAATGTTAGTGCCAATGCCTGAGGATGTAAGATAAAATAAACCTACATCTCTATATACCTGTAGAGCTCACCTGTCTTGGCTGAACTTTGTCCTTGTGATGACAATGATCATAAAAACAAAGGTGAAAGGCATTTTAATGAAGCCAACAGTAAGGAAGGAAGTCTCAGCTTTACCTTGTTCTGTATACTAAGGTTTTATTTGGAGATGAGCAAATCCATATGAAGACTTATTGCAGTATAGGCCTTCCAGACAACATCCAGACTTATTGCTGAGTGGCATGACCACCAAATGTGGAGATAATTTGGGGGAGAGACTGAAAGATATTTTAAAAAGTATAAGAAGCTTACATTTATTTAAAGAAGCTATCTCTCCTTTAAGTCAAATTCTTACCCTAGGATTGAACTGTTGTGGCCAGAGATGAAGTAAGATCAATGGCCTAAGTTACAAATTCAAAACAATCACCATTCCTGCTTGTGACTATGTACGTCATGTCCAGCAATTTTGGTTAGAGTCAGAGTTGTAAGATTACACCTGAGATTTTCATGGGGAGAATTATTTTAACAAGCACCTCTGGCATGTGGTTTCTGGAGCAAGCCTTTGCTATATCTGCACTGGGATGGTTGTATAATTAGTGGGAGTCAGAAAAAACTCAGCGTCCAGATGGCCCAGGTTTAAATCCTGGCTTAGCTTCATATTCTCTGTGGACAAGTAAAGGCATTTAATATGACCATACCTTGGATCCTCATTTGTAACTTAGAAACAATAATAGTATATACCTCTCTAGGTGGCCATGAGGATTACCTATGGGTCCCTAGATTGTGGCTGGAACATAGTAAGATCAATATTTTAAAATTTTATCTATTGTCATTATTTAATAAATGTTTATCAGGTGCACATGAAGTACTAAGTGCATATGACTCTTACACAGCAGATATTAATGTAATATGAAATTAATTGTATTGTAATAACATTATGGATTTCTAAAATTTCTTATTTTTCTTGCATGAGTTCTGCCCCTCCTCCCATAACAAGCAAGCTCATTAAGAGAGAACAAT
Source organism: Galemys pyrenaicus (assembly GCA_019455555.1). Classification (NCBI taxonomy): domain Eukaryota; kingdom Metazoa; phylum Chordata; class Mammalia; order Eulipotyphla; family Talpidae; genus Galemys; species Galemys pyrenaicus. The sequence goes on from JAGFMF010011694.1 coordinate 1,739,332, forward strand.
CCAAAGTGAGAAGAAAGCTATGCTACTTTTTGTTTCAGAAAGGATCTCTTATGCCGTGAAAATGAAAATCCAATTTTTTAAATCAAAGAAGCAATTTCACATGTAATATTATTTGGCGTTTACTTTGTTTAGACCTTGAAGGCAAAACCAATTCTTTGGGTTATTAGACTTGAGTTTTATTTAAAAATAAGTTATAACAACTAAATGGAATTAGTCTAGAAGAAAAAGTGATGTTTCCTTAATCATGCCTAGCTTTAAAATTGCCCCCGAGGTGACCAACTTCCCAAAGGCAGTGGGTCTAAAATTAGGCCTAATCTCTATGTAGGGAAGATGCAGGGAGCTTTTAAGCAGAAGGCAGAGGTGGGGACCCCGCGGCTTCCATTTTACAATTACTGCAGTAGGTCCTTGACAGGAAGGGGGCACAGCTCTGAAAATATTATTTCTCATGTTGGACTCTGTGCCTGTGCCATTCAAAAATCTGTAAGGCAATTTAACAGATGTGAATGGTAATTATAGGAGATTGTGGAAGGGAAACAGGAGAAAAAAGAAAGGGAAAAAGAAGTAGGTAAAAAGCCACGTATGAGTATGGTTTAAGTCAGGACACAGGAAAATTTAAAGCTGAAAAAGTAATGTGCTTTTATCAACATGGAGTGACAGACAAGTCAGTATAAAATAACATCTTTATATTACTACAAAAACAATGAAAATACTAACTACCAAATATTATTTTAAAGGAGACTGGGGTATATAACATGATATTCTAAATCCTTTAGCTGGGTAGTTATGTTTTTGGTGGCTGGGAAACAAACATTTTGGAGACAAACAATTGATGATGTATAGAAAATGACAGGAGAAGGAGGATGCAAAGGAGAATGTGGAGAAAGAAATGATAAAGACAGTAAAATAAAAAATGAGAAAGTCAGAAAGAAAGAAATTCCAAAGTAAAGTAACGGTGAAGGAAAAATAAATGAATTTCTCAGTGAAGGCTATTCCCAGGTGTCTGCCTGCCTGTATTTCATACTCACAAGAAGGGCATGCAGGGAGGGGCCTCCCTGGTGGCTCAGTGGGCTAAGCAACACACTATGTAGCAAACCTCAGAGACTGCAGCAAGAGTTCAATCCCTGATGCTGACCAGGGAGATGACCTTTTCGTGAATCCTGTCAACCCCCTTTCAGTACCTTTGGCCTGACCCCAGTGCTTGTATGCATAAATAAATATTTTTGTAAAAAAGAAGGGCATGCATACATATATATGATTATTATCATTAATGAGAGAAATGCTTGCATTCATTCAATACACAGGTAACTACACTTATCTATATTGATAACTACAGGATTCTAAACTGTATTCAATATGCTTATACACACTTGAGTTTTCAAAGTGGAATGGATTCCTTGATTGAAAAAAAAAAAAACAATTCTCCAGCACGATTATGAAAAAATTAGAGGGAACTCAGGTCAACCCCCCAATTTAGAATAACTCCTTCCACTCACTTTCAGTAAGTGTCAAATTTTTCACAAAATGGACATTAATAATGGATAAATGAATTAATAAATGAAGAGCAGAGGTCTCTGAAATGTGGAAATGGACCAGCAACCAGCTCTGTTAGAGTCCAAGCTCTATAGTTTGCTTTCTCTGGGACTACTCTAAGCCTCAAAGGCTTCATATAAACTGATATGGAAACCTATTTGCCCATAGTATTTCTGTGAGAATTCAATGGGAAATTTAGGGTAAAGTCTTAGACCAGTACCTGTACATAGTCAGCTTCCATTTTAATTATATAGATTACCTGTTGACACTATTATGGAGTATATCTCAAGGCACAAATATAAAATCTGTCATGGTCTATGATTTTCCTGCTTGTAGATGTCTAAAAGTAAAGCTTATAAATATATTAGATCTTAGAATTGCAAAATCACAAGCCTTCAGGGCATTAATGTATATTTATAGTTATGCTTCAGCAAGACATATTGGAAAGATAAGAGATAAGGAAAGGAAAAGTAACCCAGGAAAGTAACTTACTTCCCTTTATAAGCCTCCATACTTTTGGTCACTTAATAAATTCCATTTTCAAGAGTGTCTGAGTCATTAGTGAGGATACATTTTGAGGGCACTAGGACACTATTTAATTGCATGCTTCAGTAAGTTATTAAATGAGGCTCTAGTGGTTTAGAGACAATTAATGAGTCATTTAATAAATTGCATACCAGCATTATTTGAAAGAACCCAGGAGGCTTGAATGAGTTAATGCATGGTATTAAGTGCGTGATTAATAGCAACAGTGCCATGAACATTAAAAGGAATAAAAATAACTGGCAATGGAAAGAATCAACAGAGCCTGCCAGTATGTAACTTAAAGAATATACAAAGGGTGGAAGGGCTGTACCCTTTCCAAAAGACATCAAAATGTCCTCAACATTCTGTAAAGGTCTTTAAGTCATAACATAGGAAAAAGATAAACACAACCCTGAATGATCTTTCTAAAAGCAATGAACCAAAATTAGGATCTATTATATTACCATTAAAAAAATTCCAAAAGGTAGAGTAACTTTTTTCTACTAACTTCTTCAGAATGGAAGAACAAACGATGGACTAAACATAAAAAGAAAAAAAAAAATAGATGTATCTCAAATTACTCCAAAGTATTTAACGTTCATAAGAGCTGAAATTCCTGCAGAGACAGCCTCCAAAGAATGCTGGCTGGCACCATCAAAACCACAAAATTCACCTTCTACACACTATATACATATTTTTTGAGGTGCAGAAGGGCTGTAACACAATTTTTAAGAATTGATTTTTTTATCTACAACCCCCAAACCCATCTCCTCCAAGTAAGGTCAGTCTTCCCAAAATCCTTTCCTCTAACACATTTTTCAGACTCGGGTGCCTGTCCCTTGGTCATCTGGATCTATGTAAGTATGATTTGCTCTAATTTTGTCTGTGCCTGTTCCACCTTTTTGATGTAGTATGCCCCTCACTGTGAAGTGAATTTCACTAATTGGACTGTGCTCCACTGCCATGCTCTGGTTACAATGAAGTCAACGTGGCTTGCTTTCCTTCTAATCTCATTGACTTACATCTCTGTCTATCCTTCCTTAGATATTGATCTAGTAACAGGTCTTTTTTATTTTCCCTTCAATTTATATATATTTGACATCAATTGTAATCCCCATCACATATCACTAGTGCACCATCACCTCAGTCCCCCTTGCTCCCATCTTCCCTCAACCCTCCCCCTCCCCACCAAGTGTCCCCAGTTTGTCCTTGTCTTTTCATTTTTGGTTTTTGTGTCTTTATTGTTATTATTATTATTATTATTATTATTGTCATTCTTATGCCTTTCCTTGATCCTTATTTGGTTCCCTTATATTCCTCCTAGGGGAGGACCCATCTGGTATTTTTCTTTTGTCTAGTAACAGGTCTAACTCACCCTAGTTTGCTGCATCCCTCTGTAGCTAATCCACTCCTGCACATTTTTTAATCATTATCTTAAAGAATACCCAACAGTTTGTGGGAGATCAATGACCAGAAAAAAAAGGTCTTGTCCTGAAAAAAAAAAATCTGTAATTTATGCCAAATTCAAGATACAAGTGAACAAATTCACAATAATACCCAGAATCCTCAGGGGATAAAACTCATCACAACTTTGTTCAGTTCAGTTCAGTAAATATTTATTAAACAATACTTATCATTGCCTTGGAAAATTGCTAACTCAATCTATGAGTTTATTTCTAAAAATTAAAATAAAACAAAGGCACGACAGGAAAGTGCTTCCAGAAGTGAATGCTTTAATTTTCACACATCCATTATTATTTTCCCTCAGGTGGACATCAAAGCATCCTGCACTGTCAGAAGTAATGTGATCCACATGCTCCTCCACAACCATGCACTGCACACTGCAATTAAACAATTACACAGGACAGAAAGTGGGTTGTGCAGAAGTAATTCAAAATCTTGTTTTCCTCCTTCTCTTGGCTGCCTCAGCACTAATGTCATCTTCAAATGACTTACATTCTGCTGATGCTGTCTATGTAATTACAAAAAGCTGTCCATCTTATTTCCAGCAATAATCTATTTTACTTTTACTTTTGTGACCTGAATAAGTTTTAACACTTTTACTTCCAGTATATGGGAAAATGCTATTTTGATTCTATTGGTATGTTTGCGTGAGCCCTACTACTTCTTTCTTTAATGATTAACAGAGGCTACATTTATAATTTACATGTAAAGCATATATCTGTGAGTGTACACACATACACACACATCCAAAGTGTCTATTTAGTCTCCTCATCCTTGAGCCAATCTTTCACTCATGTAAATTATTTTCCAAGTTTCAATCATTAACTTCTCTGATGAGAAGAGTTTTGCTGAATGCCAATGATCCAGACTAGATAAAACATGTCATTTTTGTAACCACCAAAGAGACAAAATTAAAAGATTTAAAGATACACACAAACCCTCTAATACTTAAACTAGTGCTTTTCAGAATTGTATGTTGCAGGGTCCTATGGGTGTTCCTAAGAATTTCTCAGAGGCAATGAAGTCAAAATTATTTTCATAATAATATGAAACATTAATTTTCATTTTTACCCTTATTCTCTTATACTCATGAGCATACAGTGGAATCTTCCAGAGGTTATGTGAAGTGTGATAGCATGAGGGTGAATGTGGAAGCAGATACATAAATCTCATCCTCTGTTGAAATGAATATTAAAGATGTTTGCAAAACTAAATATACATGTAGTCTACTTACAGAGTTTGCTTTTGTCTTCACAAATATAATATTCTTTCATACTTTGTTATTTATATTAACATGTAGTAGATATATTCTTGTTATTTTAAAATTAATTGCTAGGTAAATATTTATAAATGCTCACTTTTAATTTCTAATATATATAGAGAGAACTCAAAATAGAAAAATTATGAGAGGCCTCAGTAACTTTTAAATGTTTTGAGGAACCCTGAGACAGAAATAATGTGACCATCACCTATCTAAACTAAAATAAGCTTCTGTGGCACTAAAAGGTTTAAGGTGGGGGAAGCTGAATGTTTACGAGGAACACAGAATTTGAGGGACTCAGAATGATTGAACTGAATTTTCCTTTCCCATCTTTTCTTGCTAGCTGATTGCCTTTACGTTTCAAAATTAAAGAGAAAAATAAATTACATAAAAGAGAAGCTGATATATTGATTCTAGGTAGCACTATTTAAAAATAGGAGACACAAGTGAGTTCTCAGCATTATTTTCTTCCTTCTCATTGCAATTGACCAGCCCTTGGAAGCAACCACTAACACTCTCATGTAAGAAACAGAGTAAACTACATAGAAATGAAACAGGGAGATGATGATAATTTTCAGTTTTGAGGGTCATACCATGGTTTCACATCTGAACCAAATATGTCTATATATGAAGAGAGTCAGTTCTCGATAGCATCTATTATGCCCAGTTTAGCTTTCTCACAGCCTGCTAACACCTTCCATTATTTTCATTATTCTTTATAAGCCACCCGTTCTTAATTTTTTATTGCTTTTTGACTAAAGTTTAGTATTTATATTTTTCCTTAAAGTTCAAGATGAACCAAAACTCAAGCACAGACAACCACTATAAAACAGGGCTCTCATCCTACTTGTACTTAATATCGTGCTTCTTTTAACACTGTCCAAAGTATAATCTTGGCTGATTCTGGCAGGGGTTCACTAATAATGAATTTCCATTAAATGCACTTTTTTGCCATATGCTACTGTTTATCCATATCTCATCCATTTGTTTTTCCTTAAAGCTTAGTGCAGAATTTTACATTCGTCTTTATAACATATTCACACTGTTGAACTTGATTCATAGGCTGAGCTCAACCACTGTTTCATGACATCCACTTATGGAAGCAGAACAGCAGTGTTGCAAAAGAAGTTACAGGATGGGGTTTACAATCTGATTGTTAGTTCTGTTAGTTCACAATCTGATTATTCCAAAACCTGACTGAACTCTCTTTTTATCTTTCCATTATTGGCCTAAACATTTTTTTGACCTGATATTGAAATTTTTCTGGTCTGTTCGTTTTCCTTAATTCAGGATATAAATTTTCTGGCCACCTGGTTTTACTGCTGAGTTCAGGATAACATTCCTACTCCAGGATAATGAACTGAGACATACGACATGATGTTGTGACAGAAATAAACATCAATAAAAACTTTAAGATAATGTGAAGAAACACAAGCAACTCCAAATTTATGTTATCTCAAACTTTTTATAGTCAATATTCATATTGCTTCACTGTGAAGTAGAGTTCCATAAATCAACAATCCATCAAGAAAAAATCTATTAGTCACTGAACTAGAGACTTAGTAGATATTCATTATCAGCTTTAATTGAAATATGCCAAGTTTTAGTATATAAAGTTGATCTGGAATCAGCTGTCAAAATCTTGCCAAAATAGATGTCTAATAGTATGAGGCAATTATACAGAGAAGCAAATGGAACATTAAGTTAGAGAGTCTTACAGTTTAATCAGAAGGACAACAGTGACAGTTTATAGAATGTAAATATTTAAATATTGTCTATAATATATGAAATGTAATAAAAGAATAACTTTAAAAATTGCTCATAACAAAACCTTCGATAACACGAAACTGCGACAGTCTGAACTTATAGACAGCTTCAATAGTGATAAATGTATAGATGATTTTATTTAGCAATGTGACAAACTACTAAAATTCCATAGACTTTCCCATTATAGCAACACTGCAAAATATCTTTCACATTTTTGTTTTTACATCTGCTTTTTCAAGCAATAGGCTGTTAAGTTGTCAACAAGAAATATTTTGTTCAAATTTCTATTATCTGGTATCATAGAGTTCATGTCAATCAGTAAATCTAGTTAAGTGGTATAGTAAATTGTAAAGTCGCTATCTTTGAAATTAATAATTAAGTCATTCAAAATGTAAAGGAGATGCTGAGGTCCAGCAGGATGGCAGCAGGTGAAAATGCCAAATTTACCTCCTCCATGCATCACAACCACAAAATAAAGTCACCAAGGGCCTCCCTGGTGGCACAAAGAGTTAAGTCTCAGAGCTATCAAGCTATTGGCAGCCACTATAGCACCAGTTTATCCCCAGTCAGGGAGCTGAACCACATGGCTCAGCAGACCTCTCCTGTCTCACCTGCTGTTCCCCTCACCAGTGTATGTCAATAGATCCCCACCCGTTCTGTTCCTCACTGTCTCTAGTGAATCCTCTCACCACCCACCACCCACACCTCTGGCCTCTACCCTAATTCTTATATGCATAAATAAAGTAAATAAATCTAAAAAAGAAAGTCAACAATTCCTGAAAGATAAAGGAGTAACAGCACAGGGAGAGGGTAGGAACTACTATAAATGCACTGGGTTTAGAATGATAGGGGGAGAGGTAGCTGTTCTGTGAAGCCCCCAACTGTTGCCTCAAGCCACATGCTTATATTAGTGATTTCAAAAACCTGATACCACAGTGGAGAAGAGGATGCACAGGTCATGCAGGGCAGAGGGTACACCACCGAGAAACTAACATTATTACAGGTGAGAGTGATAATTACTAGTTTGAGCCCAGGGCTCATATATTAGAAGAGTTGGAGCCTGAACCAGTGGAAAGAGCCAAATCAGATCACCTGTGTCTCCTAGATAAGCTGTTTTTTTGCAGCCTGAGGCTGGGATATGCAAAACTCCTGCCTTGGCTCCAAGGGCCAAAACTGAGACAGCCCATGAAGGCTCTCACTGACCAGAGCTTAAGGCACTGGACATTAACTAGAGCAAGTTTCCCAGCATTAGGATCTGTACCCAAAAAGCAAAAAGAATAACTTAGCGGCTTGTGGTTGGATCTCACGTATAGCCCTCACCTAGCACTGAAACTATTGCTCACCCATGGCTTAAAAAAAGGTTCAGGTTGGGAGAAGACTGATGAGATATTTTGATGTAGGAGTTGACCTAGGGGTTACAGTGGATCCCCAGCAAACAACCCAGGTACCCACACCAGTGTAGGAAGCTTAAATCTGAGATGATTACTGGAGGTGACATTTCAATGCACTACCATCTCAGTTCCTTTCTACCTATTATACAGGCACCAGGCCACAGTCATCTGTATATGTGCAAGTCATTGGTCTGTGAAATAAGAAATGTCTAAAGATCCTGGGGATAAAGAGAAAACAAAACTAAAGATTACACCCAGATTCTTGTAGAGAGGTAAAGCCAACTGGTAAGGGATTAGATAAAGATGTGATATATCCACACAATGGAATACTACTGTTCAGCCATAAGGAAAGGAATATGAGGAGGATGAAATCGGACGGCTCCCCAAGGCTTTTTTCATTCCAATAATGAAGACTGAGATGTCTTCAGCAGCAGTGAAAATAAATTCATCTCTTATACATATAATTCTGAGGGAGAGGAAATGTGAGGTATCAGGATACTGGAGGAAAAATTCATTCAAAGACTTTAACAGATTCAAGGCTCATCTGAGTACAACTTAATTTCAAAGTATTTGTATAAAGGATTAAAATGAAATGAATGATAAGGTATTTTTGCAAACTCTTAAGAACTATAAATATATGTGAACTATAATTTATTTTTTTAATTAATTTTTTATTTTGGTAGTATTTTCAATTATTCCTTAAGAAACAGAAAACAGGGACCTCCCTGGTGGCACAATGGGTTAAGCAATGCAATATGAAGTGGACTGCAGCCACCACTGCATGAGTTCAAGCCCTGCCTCCGGCCAGGAGGATGACCCATATGGCATAGCAGACCTCTCCTGCTTCCCCCACTGCTCCCTTCAGCAATGTATTTCAGTTAATCAGCCTGTTCTGTTCCCTACTCTGTCTCTAGTGGATTCTCTCATCCCCCACACCTCTGTTCTGTACCCCAGTTCATGTATGCATAAATAAATCTCAAAAAAAAAAAAAAAAGAAACAGAAAACAGAACATTCCAGGGTTACCATACCAGGAAATAAAGATACTAAGTATAGTATGAGTTCACTAGAGCATTAGGTCCCAAAGAAAATAATGAAAGTAGAGGTGGAAGCTGGAAGAAGATATACAACTAATGAGAAGACTCAAATGCTTTATTTCTAAATAACTTCAAAATATCTCCTTTCCTTAACACATTTTCTATATTACTAATTTTAACAAATGCTTTTAAGTAATTGTAATAAAAATACTTCTCACATTGACTTCAAATAGAAAATAATTTTTAAAAATCACTATTCAGAATTATCATATAAAAGATACCATAGAACACCAAAATTCGTAAATATACTACAAAACGTAGTCACCCAACCTTTAAATTACTATCACACTGTGTTTTTGATGTTTTGAAACCATGACTATGCATTTTTTCCTTAACTTATGTTCTAAGTGTTAATGTCATATTGTGATTTTCTAGTGTTATACTATTCCAAAATAACATCAATGTTCATGAGTCAAAGCAACTAAAATTTATTTCAAAATGACCCAGAAGAATAATTTTATTTTTCAATAGTACAACAGAAGGAAAGGAAAAGTTCCTAGGTTAGAGGTGACTAACATTCAGAATGGTTAAGATCACCATGAATCAACTCACTGGCAGTGAAAATCAGATCGGTCTGCCACAGTCTTGCATCTTCTACTTATCCCCAGTTACCCAGGATAAGTTCTAAATTGGTATCCCTTTTTACTTCTTTCATACATCTACCCTGCCTATAAAACACAGCTAAATCAATCCCCCAAAATGCACTATTAGTGCATGCTCCTGCTTGTCTTTAATAAATTCCCACTGACTGCTGAAATAAAACCTCAGCTCTGAAATGCAAGACCGTCCACGGGGGGGCCATGCAGAGACTCAGCCCTGATGATCCTATGTCTACATTTTATCCATACACTTGAAACCAACTGCTACTTCACAGATATACCTGACACCTTCCCAGAACTATACCTTTAATAATCTTCTTCCTCTTCCCAAAATAGCACTAACTGCATGTTCATTGCACTTAGAAGTTATAGCACGTTGTTTATACTTCTGCTGATCCGACATGCCATCTCTTCCCAGGGACATGGACATCTCGACCATGAAGTTTCTGTAATTTCTCCAACTGTATGTGCCGTCTCTCTCCTTTGCATTTTTGCTAATACATTCCAAGTTTTTTTTTTTTTTTAAGTTTTATTTATTTGTGAATACAAGAGCTGGGGTACAGGTCAGAGTTGCGGGAGGTGAGAGGATTCATCAGAGACAGAGTGGGGAGCAGAACAAGCACTGAAATCCCCTGCTGGGGGGAGCAGTGGGCGAGGCAAGAGAGGTCTGCTGCACCATGTGGGTCCCCACCCCAGCCGGGGATCGAACTCGCACTGCTGTGCAGCGGATGCTTCACAGTGCGGTGTTCAAACCGCTGCGCCACCAGGGAGACCCTACACGCCAACTTTTTTTTTTTTAAAGATTTATTTATTTATGCATACAAGCACTAGGGTACAGGCCAGAGGTGTAGGGGTGGTGAGAGAATCCACCACAGAGCAGGATGCAGAACAGGCAGATTGACAGAAACACACTGCTGAGGGGAGCAGCGGGCAAGGCAGGAGAGGTCAGCCTGCGCCATGTGGGGCCCCTCCCTGACCGGCGGCAGGGATCGAACTCGTGCTGCAGTGGCTGCGGTTTGCTTCATAGTGCATTGTTTAACCCACTGCGCCACCGGGGCGGGCCCTACACCCCAACTTTTAAAGCATTTGCAGAATCCATAAATGCACTTAATCTGTTATATTGCCATTTTTTTTGTGCTATAGTTTATCTCCTCTCATGCATCCACAGTCCTAGATGATCATTCTGTTTTGAATACCTCTCAGAAGGTGTAATATTTCAATAAACCCATAATATGGCTATAGTCTCTTAAAAAAATCATGCTTTTCTCAAAAATTCAGTGAGTGTCCATTAGTACGTGTAATAACCTAGTATTTGTAAACAACCTGCTATAACTTTCATTATAGCAGTTTTTTGAATATCTAATATACCTAACACAAAACAATACTAAAATTACTGAAAGATTTCAAACTTTGATGTAGCTCAATACAATTCACTTAACATCTGCATTTATTAAATACAATCACCTTCCAAAGGGTCTAGCACATAAAGGACACTCAAAATTTAATAAAAACAGAAAAAAATAAATATATGCATATAAATGAATACACATAGATAAATCACTGATAACTGGACTTTATGCAAAACTACACTCATGTATTCTGCAAAACTACACTCGCATATTCTAGATGGATGAGAAGTTGCCAATCAATCAGCAGATCTTGACTGAGGACATTCTATGGGCACAGAACTATAATACACACATGGGATTATGTGGGTCATCAAAACCAATGTGAGCATAAATATTTCAAGTGTAATCAGGCTTATACTTTGAATTTTATTCTTCATGGATTCTGGAAGGTTGTACTACTCAGAGTTCTAGTTAGTTGTCTTAACATCACTTGAATCCTCTAAATGGAGGTATATAATTTTTTTTCATTACAAGTGCCTACAAAATTTATATTCAGTCTACAGTGATTCACTGGGTAATAATATTGGCAGGGATAAGAAGAATTCACTCACTATAAAGACCAGTCAGCATACCAAACTAAGGAAGCTTAGGAGTAGGTAGTAAGGAAACATCTCTTGAATCTGTAGGGAATAACCCTGGTTCTAGTTTCCCCATTCTGTGACTCATGTGCTGTCAACTCTCAGAGAATATCAAAATGCCTAATGAAAATCAATTTAGAATGGTTTAACACCCAGAAAAAAGCCAGATTTCATTTTATATATCCTCTCTAATGTGTGGGAGATGACAGGGTAATTTGAAACTGAAAAATATTAGCAGAAAAAAAGACACAAAATAATTTGATTTGGCAATAAAAACAAATTGAGCTGTAACAACTGTGCAGGGCAATTAATAAATCAGAAAGACCTTAAACCATTTTAGCTTCAATTAACTACTGGGGGTAAGGATAGGTCATTGCAAGATTAAATTATCCAAATGCCAATGAACACATTTAAGGAGTTTGCCTACATCTGTGGACTATGATTTTTTTCTTTAGAAATCCTAACATTGCCAGCAAAAGCATTTTACTAAAATTTGACTCAGAGCAGCATTCATTGATGTGAAGCACAACTCTCAAAAATATTTAAGTATTTGATTTTTTAAAAGAAAATATGTAATTTTAAGTCTAAGAAGTGAGAAAGAACATCTTCAGAGCTAAATACTGTGTACTTTTTAAAATCTTTAGCTAAGATTGAAGTGGAAAATCAAGAATAAAGAGGAACATAGTATTATTCCAGTTTTCGGTTTCAATGAGATATGACGATAAGCAATACAATTTCAAGAGTCTGAAGGCAAGCATATGCAATGCTCATATGATATTTTCTCAATATTTACATTTATATATTTTACAATTAAAATTTAATTTAAAAATTACAAAATTTATTAAGAAACAGTAAATCTAACATTTTTCTAAACCTTCAAAATTCAATCTTGCTGTGTACCATGCTTAGTTACTGCTCATATCTGTCATTTATCTTTCCAAAAAGGAAAGACAAACTTAGGTAGTAGTACCTATTACACCAATGCTACCTGATATTGCTCTAAACGTCCCAAACCCAAGATATTTACTGGCATTATATTAAGCAGGACGCATTCTTCCTTTAATGTTCACCCCTATTGTAGACCAAGAAAGATGAATTAAATGTATCAAGACTGTATAGAAAGTGCTTTAACTATTCTAAAGAGACAGGCAGTAGTCAATGGTGAATGAGAGGTTTTGCTGCAGGACCTCATCCAGTGACCCAGCTCCCTGTACTTAATTTTTCCATTACCATGTGTTCTTGATTCATACCTGAGGTGAGTTACCAGATCTCTATTCCAGTTCACAAATAGGGAAAACAATATTCTCATTGGCAATAGTTTAGACATTGCAAACATCTTTTCCATGATAAACACAAAACAATTACATGGACACAGTTAGATGCTTGGCTGTAATAGGAAAAAAAATGGTCACTTGCCCACCTAAAACTTGTGTTACTTGGAAGAAATGAAGTGGATTCCAGAAAGCTTAGTCTCCTCCCAGTTTTCCTGCTCTCTATAGGCATGCATTGGACAAAAGTCACTAAGTAACTTAATCTCAATTTCTCTCTCTCTCCCTCTCCCTCTCGTTCATTTGTTTTAGTCAACTATGAAATACAGAGTTTCAATCAGAATCTCACTGTTATTTTATCTCCATAGAATTCAATGACCAATTTATACTCAGTGGGACTCACAAATTTGAGGTCATGGTCACAGATTTGATTAAATTTGCATTTTAAATGGAATCACCTATTGTTTGTATTTCTTTTACTCTGCGCAAACTGTGGCTAGTATTAATTATCAAAAGATCAGACACATTTTGGTATAAACTTTTTTAAGTACTTGAAATGTAATATCACTGATAAAAAAATCTAAGTTTAATAACTGTAACCTAGCCAAAAGATAACCTTACTTAACTTGGCAATGGTTAACAGTTGTCAGAGGCAGAAACTTCATTCCGTCCACCAGAGATCGTGTCATTATCAAGAAACTGAGAAATGCTGCAGAATTAAATGGGAGAACGCTTATATCTGTGGTCATAGAACTACCACACTCAGGTGTGATTCTATCATAACTATTGAAACTTAGGGATGCTTCCTTTTCTATTAAATAATTGCTTTTTATTGATCTTTACCTTTTATACTCTCTGCTCAATATTGGTTGGGAAGTCAGGATTCACAGTTTTATAGACATTTCACTAACAACAAACTAGTTTCTACACAGATTTGCAAATCTTGATGCACCGTTTTCTTGTTTCAAAATAATCTTTCGAAATTAGCAAAACTCATTTTGCAACAAATGGAAAAGATCTGTACTCCATAATCCTAATTCCTTCCCTCCTAAATTTTACCTTTCTGGTTCCTTTTCTGTTCTCCCAGAATCACAGTACAAATAAAACTAGAAAATTAGAAATATAGAGAGATAAAATTTTGTACCCATTTTTACTACCAACTGATTACATTCTAATTTTGTGGAATTCATCTGAACAAAATGCTGCAGGCAAATGCTGTTAAGATTATTCTTTTTCCCCAAAGCAAAATGTTAACAATAAAACTTCAATCATAAATTTGCATTTAGTGATTTTGCATATATCAAAAAATAAACATACTGTGCTTTTTCTCTCAATTAAAATATCCCATATTTTATATGGCATTGAGCTTGAGAGATGTGGCATAGTCCTCTCACCTCTCTGATTCTCAAACACCTGAATTTTATTTCATTTTTAAAGGAAATTTTATAATTGAAGGAAACAGAAACTTTGCCACTAATTTCTTACAAAAGTTGAACTAATTACATCAATTTCAATTTTCTTCTCCACTGTAAAACACAAATTTAGAGCAGGAACTCAATCTTATTTGCACTCAGTTTAGCATTCTGGGAAGAGACTGAAGTGTGCTAGTGTGTGTGTGTGTGTGGGCATACATGTGTGTGTGTGTACATACCATGCTAGTAGTACATTTATTTTATTGCACTTATTCCTCATTTCATTGACAATTTTTGCACATTTTATACCATATGATTATTAATGACCAAAATTTTTATATCATTATTCTTCTTTATCTTTTTCTTCTCTTAGATTATTCTTTCTGTACAAAAAAATAAAACACCATATTTTCTTTTACTCCTGTGATATTATATCCAACTTTCCATTATTTATTTTTATGACATAATCAACGAATAAAACTGAAATCATTGTTTACATTCAGCGTATCTGTTGTTTCCAACACTTCTTGAGGCTTACCTCATCCTAAATCACTGTAGCAAAGAACTCTGGTAATTCCATGAACAAATATTAACAGTGCACTTTGGCACACATGATAAACACACTGCATGAACACCCTTGTTTTGAACCCGTACCAACCCCTTTGTTGTATCAGGAGGTTTTCTGTCAAAACAATTCTTTGGTGTCATGTAAACAGCCAAAATGTTCTGTTAAGAGTTTGTGCAATCATTGAATCAGCATAAAGATTAGAATAGATATGTGGAAACAGGGAGCTAACAAAACAGTCCCAGACTCTTTCCTTCAAGTAAACCCAAAAAAAACTTTATAAAGTATTTCACAGGGTAAGACAAGATAGAGGTCTCCACATTTGGGTTGACTAAGTTCAGAGAAAATCTAAATCCCGTGCCCACTGACCTTCTGAGCCAGAGAACACCCTGGAGGGAGATCTTGGCCACTGACTCAGTCCCAAATATCCCACCTTGTTTGGAACTCAGCAGCAGCAACCCCACTTCCCTCTGAAGATATTTCAACACTCCAAAACATTTTGTCTAGGTGTGGTTGACAATCTTTTCTCCTTAGCTCAGCTATATGGATGTAAAAAATTTTCAGGGCACATGAATAAGTACTTAAGTGCAAAAGTACAAAAACATACATGTAAGTTCAGGCTGTCACCACAGAACTGAAAACTGACACCAACTCTGCTGGACTGTTCTTTTCATGAGGCCGCAAATCACAGTCCTGACTTTTATGCCTGGTAGGTTTTAGATGTTCCTCAGTCTTATCACGTCCTCTGAGGGCTATCAGCACTGTTGGGGGTTTATAATATTTTCATAGCCTCCTCCAGTCTGCTTTTAGTGTTTCCTCTACCTCAGGGTGCTTGCCATTACTGGGTTGAACTTCACCTCAAAGCTCACCTTGGCCCTGCTCCACAAATTTTTCCCTACAAGATCTGCGTTGCTTTCACAGATGCCTTCACTCACTTTCTGGACCACTTATGTTTCTGGGTCTCAGAATAAAATTCCTCCTACCCATTGCATTTGCAGAATAAAAATAACTCACCAGTTCTTTCTGAAGAAAAATAATCTTCATTGTTCTAAGCAAGTATCTCAGCTTCCCTAAAAGCTACCTTTTCTTAAAGTTTTATTTATTTATGCACACAAGAACTGGGGTACAGGCAGAGGTGTGGGAAGTAAGAGGAGTCACCAGAGACAGAGTGAGGAATAGAACAGGCAGATTGACTGAAATACACTGCTGAGAGGAGCAGTGGGTGAGACAGGATGCTGCACCATTTGTGTTAACTCCCTGGACGGGGATCAAACTCATGCTGCAGTGACAATGGATGCTTCATAAGGTGGTACTTAACCCTTTGTGCCACCAGGGAGGCCACTCTAAAAAAGGTACCTTTTACTCATTAGACAAATATATAATAAATATCCATGATGAACCATGCAACCATCCACACTCTAGAGGTACAGGAGTAAATAAAACAGAGATGCCTGCCCTTGGAGGATTACACTGAAGAATGGTGACAGTCTACAAAACAATACAAGATTCAAGTTATACAGTATGCTTGGAGAAAAGTGCCACAGGGGGACAAATAGAGCAGGAAATAGAGCACACAATTAAATGGGAAATGTCAAGATAATCATTGCTGATAAGATTATATTTGAACAAGGATTTTTACTTCAAAGAAACTAAGAAAGGACAAGTTATAATAAACAAAAATTTGTCACTCAGTACATCTGACACTGCCACAAAGCTGTGATCTGTCCTCTCCAATTAATCTTTTGTTTGACGGTTTCAAGCTATGATATGTCCTCATGTCAACACAATGTGGTTGAAAGAATGACAAGGTCTTCATGAATCAATTGCCATATATGTGGACTAACTTCTTCATAGGACCCTAATTCTTTACAAAGAAAATGGCACTGTCTTTATACTTTATTATCCTTCTTTTCTTAAGGACACTAAGCTTCTAGGAGAATCTCTACCTACCTTTCTATCTCATTTCCAGTCTCTCACATCGAGAAAGAATTAAATTTATTCCTAATATGGATAGCAGTCACACTGCCTGTTTCAAACACCAGCTCTCATGTTGGGAAATTCAAACTAAGTCTAAGTTTTTTCAACTGTACAAAGGAGACAAAAACAGGATCTACCTTACCGTTAGTTGTGTATATTACATGAGATAATGCATAAAAAACATTTAACACACAATCTAGTTCACAGTAGACAGAAAGTAAGTCCTATATAACAGATTTTTCTCTCCTCATCTGAGCCTAACACTGAACTAGTTTGGCATTGTAACATATTAATTACAAAATTAGAAGATGAAGACTAGTAGTAATTGTAGCTAATGTCATGCAGTACTTACTAATGCCAGAAAATAGTCTAAGCATTATACACACATATTTCAGCTTATTTTGCTGTTATTCTAGTAGTTCTAAGCTTTTCTCTAAGCTCCTGTTACTTTCTGTTTATCTTTTCTTAATTGTAGTAATATTCCACAGCACCTCATTAATTGAAATAATTCCATAACAATGTTTGAAATAAGGTCCTGGGTTTGTTTCCTTTTCTCATTTGCGCAAAAACTTGTCAAACAATATTTATTCTCTTAGTGATCCTGTTAGTTCTCTCTCATCATTGCTCTGGATGTAATCCCTCAACAGAAATTGCCTTTACTTTAAAATCATGTATTTAGTTTACCTTTGACCTTTTCGTTCGTGTATTGTGCACTGAGAGTGCTTTTATAAAACATGGCATGCTCATTATGGCTGATTTAACATGCTTTCACTTATTTTCTGAACAGTAATATAGATATGCTTCTTAGAAAATCAAAATGTTCAGAAATATAATACATTGCTACTGTTAAGTAAAATAAAATAAGAGATAATTATAAATAATCATATAATAATATTTAACACTAAACATACACATTTAGTTAAAAAGTAAATAACTGTTGTGCTTACTCTCAATTTTCTAAAAAATTCTGATATAGTAATATTTAATACAATGAGATGAATGGTGATTTTGAAAAACTAACTAGTTCACAGTTACTAAAAGGTAGAAAGGATACTGTCAATCATGAACACAGAGTTCTCTGACTCAAATGTTTATGTGAAACTATTCTAACCTATTTGTGATAATGTAGAATGGAGAAGAAGGTGTCTGCATATGTTTAATTAAAAATCATCAGAGTATAATCAACTGACAACATGAGAAAGGTTAGAAGAAACAAATATATATCTTAGGTTTTAACTTAAAATTCCTAATTCTCATTAGTGTTTGAGTCAGCCACAAATATGCTTCAATCTGGTGACTGCTATGTTCTGAAATAATATTTGAAGAAGATTAAAGTGTCGAGGTAAGGAAGCATAGGCTGATAAAATAAAAACACTGTGAAGTTTTTCAAGATTAACAAAGATATTCATTAAGGGATGCTTTTCAAGAATCAACAGAATTTGTATTAGCAACAGCCTTCACTAACTAGACAATTACTTAAGTAAATAATAAGCAAAATCATAATGGCTGCATATTTTTTCAATGGTACAGTTTTACACTCTCTTTTAAAGCAAACTGGCAACTTTTATAACTGAAAAGTATGCTACATTAAATTGATATCAGGTGCAAATGTCTGTTTTTTGTTTTTATTTTATTTTTGAGAATGTTGCATAGATTGTGAGAAGTTGTGAGGAAATCTTCAGAACCCATCCATTAACTTTATCACATACAGACAATTTGAATAAGATTTGAAAATGTAAAGCCAACAATTACACTTTTGAAGGGTTTCTAAAGCTCCTAAATAACAGTGCTAGATTCTAAATGCAGCACATTCACAGATTAGAAGTTTAAACTGAGTTAAAGAACTTGTATTAGTAGTTAACATTAGTGTTAACAGATCTCGTTAGAATTCTATTTACTACTATTGACAGTCAACCCAACTAAAGATCACTTTTTCATTTTTCAAAGATAGATTTAGAGATAACAACTATATGTTTTCTGCTCTTTTTCTAGATGAAATTATATCTCCATCCTTGCCATTATTCTCACAATTTTTGAATAACCTGAGACTTTGTAGATGATTTCATTCAGAAAAATTCACTTATTTTGAAATCCTCTTATTTTAACCACCCAAAAAGAAAACAACAACAACAACAAACTACAAAGCTAAGGGAGATCATTTTTGCAATGCATTCATTCTAATAACTCCTTTTAGTCAATGGCAAGAGAGTAGAAACAAAGATAAAGGTGTGAATTTCTGGAGCCAGCAGAAGAGTGCATGCATTTCTGGTATGACTGAAACAGCAACCAGCAGGGCAGCAACAGACTCTGTGTGCCTGCTAAGAGATCAAGGAAGGCCTGAAGGGCATCAGTGGTAGCTGTTCATGTTCAGAGGGAAATTGAAACTGTATTTCCCTAGAGATAGCTTAAAGAAATGTGTTAAACAACTGTGAAAACCTGCTTTCTGTTTACTACTGCTGTAATGATTTGTTCCTTTTAAATGTTCCATGTTTAAAAATTTTAAATTCCTCATAGAGCTTCCTGAGATGATAAAGGCTGAAATAGAAAGTAACAACCTTCTATTAGAATTTCCATAGGAAGTTTCAGGTACCTGGAGAAAGAAGGTCTTTAACTCCCCATTATGTATTGAGATGATAAATGACAGGGAAGAAGAAGCAAAGTTAATTATAATGATATGAAAAAGTTTTAAAAACACAAAACCAAAGAGATGACATCTTTTAGTCCATTCATTCCAATAATGAGAAGGCAGGGCCTTCGGAGCATATAAAAGCTTCTTCTAAATTAGCAAAGTGAAGCACGGATCAGTTCTATCCCTGAGAAGTAGAAAAGTACATTACCAAGAAGAAAGAAGAACTAAGATTTTCCATCAGACGTCTGAATTCTTAGATTCAAAAAGAAAGCAGAAGAAATAACCAATTCCTTACTGAGCAGAGTGGCCATGAGAGGACTTCCTTGATTGTGCCAGTGAAGGGCCAGAGAGATAGCCAAAGGTGTCCCAGTTTTCAGAAAATCCATGATTTTCAAACAATATCTGCTTTCCTCTCTCTTTATTTAGTCTACACTGCTGCAGAATAGTACTGAGAAGCAACCCAAACCCCCACTTTGCTAGTAAAAGAGCTACCAAGAACTAGTTCCACTTCTCTATTCCCTTTTCTACAGTCTCCTCTGAGCACACTGAATTATAGTCTTTCCTCTATAGCGTCATACTCTTTGTCCTCTCTGGACATTGATCAGCTAAAGTTACCGTCATGTCCAGAAATGCGCCTCCTCCTGGTTTTGCCAGTTCTTACACTTTGAAACTCAGCAGCGGTATCACCTCCTCCAAGAAGACCCTCTTGACTCACCAGTCAGACCTACACTAAGTGACTCATGTGACTACAGCCCATCTGAATTCCTTCCTAAGCACTTTTACTATTCTGAAAATATTAACTTATCTGTACAACATACTTCTTTGTACTCTCTTTGAAGGATCTGTATCATTTATTATTTCATCTACATTGCCTCCTATGATGCATGTAAGAGGTGCTCTATAAATAGTCACTGAATGTATGAATTAGTTTATTCTCACCAAGAACCCATTTTCCCCAATTTTCTAAAAATAGATATCAATGCTCTCTCTAAAGTTTCTAATCCTGACACAAAGCATTCTTTTGATTAATAGTGTTCCTTAAAGTGTACGCTTTTTTCCAAATTAATTATATTTCAGATAGTTCATAAAGACTATGAGACTCAAAAGGAAACTTGGTATATCTATTATAAGAATGTTAAAGCTAAAATATTATTTTTAAAGCCAAAGCTACTGGATTTACCTACTGAATCTAGTTGTAATTTATAGTATATGGTAAATCATAGGAATATAATTCTCAGCACTACCTATATTACTAGTCAAAATTATATCAAAAACAAGATTACACAGTTGAATGTATAATTATAAAATCAATAAAATAAGTACTATATCGACACTCAATTATAACAAACAAAAATAGTGGTAATATTTACCTTCAAATGTTCTCAAATAAAATATATTTTAATCAATAGCCAAAATCAAATTAAAATTAGATTGATAAGAATTTTTTGGTTTTAGATTTTTACCTATAACTGTGTGCCAAATAGTTGTCTATGTTAGTTCAAAAAAATAAAAATACAATTAATTAGCACAAAACCACTCAAATAAAAATGTTCCCATATTTACAATAAACTACATTTTAGTTCAAACTCATTATTTTGGTCCCTCTCCTAAGAAAACAATCTATGTACTATTCATGGATAATTAGTTTGAACTGGTCAGAGAGCCAACATAATTTTCATGGATTATCGTATTTTAACCACATATTTAGTAAACTCAGTATTGTTTCCCTCTGATATTAAAAGAGAAACTGGAAAAGTAAGTTAGAGCAATAGTTTCCAAAAAAAAGTTTTTGCTTTCTTTATCATCCCACATATGGCCTGTTACTTGGAACCAAAATAAAAAATGTTTATTAATTTTTAATAGAAAACCTGTAGAAATCTTCAGACTCTCTTTTCCATCCTTAATTTTGTTTACTGAGGTCACATTGTTACAATGCTATATATGATTCAGAGCACAGGATCCCCCCCTTCACATGTGTGTGACCCCACCATGCCCACAGCCAAGGCATTCATCGTCCTCCACTGTATATTAAGACAGAAATCATTTGCAGGTAGAAATGATAACAATATGTAAAAAAAATGAAACCAGAGAGGTATATTTCTGATTCCTTTTAGCTACTGAATCATGGACTCATTCATATTCTGAAAAATTAAAAAAAAATCCATTTGCAGAGTTACTCGTGTGTACAAAACAGTGTATAGACAAATTGCCTTCACCCACGGCTATTCTAGGTAGGGCAGTTATGCCCATCTGTATCCTAGGCTATCCTACCTGATAGGTTGCCCTCACTATGTTAAATATAATTTCTAAGCAGTCCAGCTGTCAGTTATTAAGTAGCCAATGCAAAATGCTACATGCGTTGTATCAGCCCTGCAAACACTTCTCTAATGTAATGTCAGTTGGCAGCTGTTTCTGAACAATTCCCAGAACTAAATATTGTTTTGAACTAGGATCTGCACAGATGTCTTTGTCAATACAACTTTTGCATAAACATCTACCCAAGATCCAAGATTCATTTAAGCAAAACCTAAAGGGAAAGAGGGATCTAAAACATAGCACAATATTCACATCCTTAGCATCTCGGATGCCATTAAAAATTGAAATACAGCATGAAGACTCAAATATGAGCAAGGTGAATTCATTTTTAGATCTTAAAGATCAAAATCACCTCCTCCTCTTATCCTCTCAAAACAGAAGAGGAAAATAAAAGTTCCCATTTGTTACTTTGTTCATGTCACTTAAAAAGAAAACCAGAGGAGGTTTAATGTAAAACAGGCTCCACAGTGGATTATAGGAAGCTCTTCACAACCTACTTCTGCTATTCCTCAAAGCAGATTTAAATAGAGTTGGAGCTCTATACAACTCACATCTCTCACTTCTAGATTCTGAAGGAATTCAAAGATCAGGGCCCCAGGGATTAATGGCAATTAAAAGAAAACGGATGCAAACCTACAATAAGTCTAAGAAGCCTGGCAAACTCTTGGCAGGGTATAAATAGATACTTTGCCATTTACCTCTGTTTCCCCTGATTGGAAAGTTCAATGTTGAAAAGAAAAGAAAAATGAGTTGCTGTAGGCTAGGTGTTGTGTAGAGTAGGTATTATAAATGCTTTTAATAGCAATGTATAAAGCAAGTAAACTTTCTCATTCATGACTAATGAGCTGATTCTAATTCTTGAATTTGAAGAAGATACAAATAAAGAAAAAAAGAATCCTTCCTATTCTCCCTTTCCTGTGATTCAATTGCTATCTTTATTAAAACACTTGGCTATCTTTATTGCAAATCTATGGCTAACTACCGAATTTCTAGTGTCTAGAAAATAGGAAGCATTTCATGAATAAAATGATTAAATAAATGCTGATTGCATAAAATCTTTATATTTCTGGATTAAAGATTCTGGAATGTTTCTATATTGAATGGGGTTATTAATGTAATTTCCCATTTTACACAAAAGTACTACATGTGAGTTGGACACCTTATGAATAAACATTATTCGACTATGTAATAATGTATAAATATATCTAAACATATATATTCTTATACATATTAAATAGCATATAAATACCAATCATAAGAGTACTGTATAAGTTTTATAGAGAATACAAATAATTAGAGCTGTTTAAAACTAGTTAATTATAACACTTTAGTTTACATTTCCTTAAATAATGCTATTTTATATCCTTATTATATTCATTATTAACATCTACAAAGAAGTAGATATTTGGACCATATTTAATGCCATCTCCTATATTTAGAGAACATTTTAAGATACCATCATTTATTTAATCTCCTGTATTTAGAATCAAAGAATGTGGGCTAGCATTTCCCTAGGAGTTTTAAATAAATAGATTCACTGAATGATATAAGTAACTCATAAATAACATCTTTGCTCTGTGAAATACCAGGTTCTTTTCCCACCTTTTATCCTTTCTCCAACCACCTCCCCCACCCCGAGAACATTCCTTTTGCTTATGAGTGTCCACTAGTTTATAGATTTTTGCTTTGTCAATTTTTCACTATAATTCCATGTTATACTCAATATGAAAACATGCAATATTTGTCTCTACCTTTATGACTGTCTTTACTACCATAATTCCATCAAACTTCTTCCATTTTGCTGTAAATGGTGACTTTCTTCTGAAAGCCCAGATTCCTGACAGAGCTTCCAGGTAAGTAAGAGTCTCTGCCATCCAGTTCATAGTCCAGTGAAGATGTTAGCATGCAGCCAATTATCGTAGAATCCAGAAGGGTCATAAATGATACATGCTCCAACTCTAACTGAGGTGGAGCAGGGAGTCAGGAGAGTTTCAGAAAAAGTAGAAATAAAGTGGATTTTTGAACTGAGGCTTAAGAGTTGCATAAGAAATCACAGTCGAAAAGGAAGAGCAGTAGGTCATTACAGACAAAATGAACAGAGAACATATATGAGAGAGGATAATGCACTAAGCAAACTTAAGTGATTTAAGGAATGCTGAGCATGGAGTGGTAAGAAATAAGGCTGAAAGGTTACTTGGTGCTGTGATAATTAAGGGGTTTGGATAATCTCACAGTGGCTAGCAAGACCTGAAAGTTTAACAAGGAGGTGGCAAAGTGAGTTTTCACTTTGGGAAAGACCAATCAAGCCAGAAGACTAAGGAAACAACACACTGACTGAAAGAAGCAGAACTGTTCAAAGTCTACTGGAAAAAAAAAAAAAGTAGTCCAAGAGAAAAAATACAAAGGAAAGTTCATACATATTGAATCCTTTAACCAATACCAAAAACACAGAAGGGTATTAGTTTAATTTCAAGCACATTCATTACTTAGTTGAATCATACAAATGGAAGGATCTAGGAAACAGTGTATTCAGCAAGCACATACTGCCAAAGGCACTGTGTTGGGTACAAGGCATAGTAGGTATCAACTGGAAACAATCCAGACATGCTTCCTGCCCACATGGAGGCTTGGAGGCTTGTTTCTCACAATGGAAAGAGATCTTGGCTGGAGAAAAAGGCATGCTTAGAAAACAATAAAACATCACTTGCAATCAACACCCTATAGGTTTACTATCCAAGCACAGGCAATTACCAACCTATGTCAAAAAGTCAGAGTACCACATATTTAGATAGTAACGTTAGCCTCTAACTCAGTGTCCATTCATTCAATTTTTTCTGTTTATTCCATATTTATTTATGAAGTGCATTTTCTGTGCCAGCACTATAATAGGACATGGTGCTGGGTGTTACTGAACTGGTAACCAATGTGGTTTGGTCTTAATTCATTCTGTGAAGTTGCTAAATGCTGTTGGATTTATCTCCCTAGTAAATAAGCATGTGTTTAAGATCAATGACTGCAAACTACACTGCAGATCCCAACCTCCCCAGAAGCCAGCCACCTTGAGATAAGAGGAGATTGGGGGGAAATGTTGAGTCAGTAATAACCTACCCCCAACATTTATTTGTATGGTCACTTCATAAAGAGTAAGAATGTTTTCTTTTTTTTTTTTAAGTCTCTGAATCTAAAACGAGTTAAAAATTTACTGAGTAGGATGATTTCTAAGATTCTTAGAAATGCTAACCTCTGCATTTTTCCCTTTGAAAGAATTTACCATGTGGAGAGTAGGTCTTTATTTAGGTCACCTCACTACATCTTATTTCACCCAGATGATATGGTCTCAATATGACTTTGGTAATAAGAAAATGTTTAGCAAGGACAGGGGAAAATACAGCATTTAATGTATCTCCTGGGTGTAACTATCAGTTTCTCTTTGTGATGGACTAAGTTCTAGAATTCTTGTGGCCTTTTTGGAGCAGGCCTTCAATAACGAATTCTGGTTCCAAGTATATCACAGATGATCAAAGGAGCGGATAATTAAGTTTATTAAAAGATACTTAAGTGTGAGGCGATATTAACACTCTGTGAGAGAGTGTGTGTGTACCAAAGCTTCAATTATTAGTAATCATAATGAAACTATTACTTTAATATAGCTTTCCATGCTGAAAGCCAAAGTTAAGATTCTGGTGTTAAAGAGTTGAGAAAAAGTACACTAAATATATTTCTTCTAAAAAGATCAACAAAATTATAGAAAACACATGAGCTATAAACAGATTACACACACAAACACACACACAATGCTGTGCAACTAATGCCCTCTTTTCCTTGGTTTCAGTTACATTACCCTTGGTCAACTTTGGTCTGGAAATATTATGTACAGTAAAATATTTTGAGATAAAGAGAGAAACCATATTCATATAACCTTCATCACAATTTACTGCTATAAATGTTATCTTTTATTATTGGTTACCATTTTTAATCTCTTACTGTGCTTAATTTACATATTAAACTTTACCATAGGTACATACATGTGTAGGAAACAGTATACACAGGATTTGGTATGTCCTGTAGTTTCAGGCATCCACAGGGATCTTAAAAAGTAACCTTAGGGGCCTCCCTTGCAGTGCAGGGGGTTGAGTACTGCACTGTGGGGCTTCCCCAGTCACTGAAGCGCAAGTTCAATACCTGGCCAGGGAAGGAACCCACATGGTGTAGCAGACCATTCCTGCCTTGCCTGCTGCTCCCTTCAGCAGTGTACGTCAGTTGATCTGCCTGTTCTACTCTCTACTCTATCTTTGGTGAGTCCTGTTGTGACTTGTACCCCAGCTCTTGTGTGCATAAATCTTTTTTTTATAAAGTAACCCCAGCATAAGGGGAGGGTTACTGGATAACAAATTGACAAAATATCTTCAAATAATAAAATCTGATATACCTATTTTTCAATAGGATACAATACTAATAGTGGTAAAATTTTGTAGTACTTGATTTGTTATAGGCATTAAAATAAGCCTATTATATTAACTTGTTTAATACTGCTGGTTTTACGAAAGAGGAAATTATGGCTTCAAAAGTTCAAGTAAATTTCCTAAAGTTACACGACTATAAGAAGCAGAACCTGCACTCAGATCCAGGTCTGTTTGTTCCCATAAATATAACTACAGAAGGAGGGAAAAGCAAGAACACTCATTTCAAGAATATCAAAGGCCAATAACCGATGACAATTTGAAATGACACCAGATTTTAATGGTCCTGTGAGTCTGTTACATTAATTAACCAGACCAAAAGGAATAAAATGGTATTTGAGTTTTAATTATTGAATACATCTTATATAAACATTGCCATTTCTATTACTATAGATGGAAGATTATATTCAACAAATATTTACTATATGAACCAAGCACAATTCTAGGCTTGTGGTACATTGATAAACAAAACAAAGATCCCTGTCCTTCAGTAGTTTACATTGTAGTTCCATCACAGTTGAATTTATTCAGAGACTTAACAAAAGTGATTTTAAAAGCTATGGAAGATTTCTGAAATTGCAACCTATAAATATATTTTAAATAAAGCTAAATTATTAAACTAATCCTCAATTTACATATCATGGGTTGTATTCTAGTTACACAAAGGTTTGTAACATAATACACTCTTTTATCCCCATGAAAAACTGTCATAAATGTTGGGTAGGCTTGCAGATGTACATTTATGACCTGAACTATCAAAACTATACAAACTTAAGAGATTCTGGTCTGAATTCTTGATTTTGAACAGTTGGTCATAAACATGAACAACAGAAAAGAACAAAATATTGAAGCTGAACTTCTCCCCACTGTGCATAATTGGCTAAGGATGTGTTTTTGTTTTTTTTTTTTTAATACGTGGAATTTGTCCCTGGCATTCTCCAGCAGTACTGCCCAGAGCTCCAGGGGCCCTCTTGCTCCAGGCACATATTGTACCCAGAGACAGTGGAGTTTCGGAAGGCCAGGTGAGGCTAGAATTCCCAACCACTGTCCCAGGGACTGGGGCAGCATTTTACTTCTTTTGCTTATGATATTAAATTATACCTATAAACAAAGACTATGTCCTTTGTGTATTTCAATATCTCTAAACCAAGATATTTGGGGCTGCATAATCCCTTGCTGTTGAGAGTTGTCCTATATATCCTAGTAGCAGTCAAGAAAGACATTCAACCACTACAGGTTGATAGCTACTGGTTTATTTATATTAAAAACAAACAAACAAACAAACACATGATTATATCAATAGATGCTGAGAAAGCTTTCGACAAAGTTCAGCATCCATTTATGATGAAGGCCCTTGGAATTCTTGGGACAGAAGGACCATATCTTAACATAATAAAGGCCATATATGAGAAGCCCATAGCTAATATCATTCTCAATGGTGAAAAGCTAAAATCCTTTCCCCTAAGATCTGGAACAAGATAAGGCTGCCCTCTTTCACCACTGCTCTTCAATATAACACTGGAAGTCCTGGCCAGAGCAATAAGACAAGAAAAAATGTTATACAAGGTATCCAAATAGGGAAAGAAGAAGTAAAATTATCACTGTTTGCAGATGATATGATAATATACATAGAGAACCCCAAAAGCTCTACAGAAAATCTACTCAAGCTAATTGGCCAATTTAGCAAACTAGCAGGATACAAAATCAACACACAAAAATCAGTAGCCTTCCTTTATACAAACAACCAAGCTGAAGAAGAAGAAATAAAAAAAAATCCCCTTTATAACTGAAAGCAAAAAAATTAAATACTTGGGAATAAATCTAACAAAAGAGGTGAAGGATTTACCAAGAAAATTACAAAAAATTGCTAAAAGAAATAGAAGAAGATACAAAGAAATGGAAAACATCCCATGCTCATGGATTGGAAGAATTAACGTCATCAAAATGTCCATCCTACCAAAAGCAATCTACAGATTCAATGCTATTCCAATAAAAATTTCAATGTCATTCTTCAAAGAAACAGAAAAAAAATTGATGAAATTCATATGGAGACACAAAAACCTCGAATAGCCAAAGCTCTCCTAACTGAAAAAAAGGGAAGTGGAGGGATCACACTTCCTGACTTCAAACTTTACTACAAAGCCACAATCATAA
>JAGFMF010011694.1:1768567-1827371 GCA_019455555.1 Galemys pyrenaicus
TAAGTCAGAAGGCAAAAGAAAAATACCAGATGGTTCCTCCCCTAGGAGGAATATAAGGGAACCAAATAAGGATCAAGGAAAGGAATAAGAACAACAAAACAATAACAATAAAGACACAAAAACCAAAAATGAAAAGATAAGGACAAATTGGGCCACTTGGTGGGGAAGGGAGGGGAGGGTTGAGGGCAGATGGGAGCACAGGGAACTGAGGTGATGGTGCACTGGTGATATGGTGATGGGGAATGCATGGGGATTACAATTGATGCCAAATAGATATAAATAAAAAAATGTTAATAAAAAAATCAGATGGGAAGTTGTAGCACTAGACGTGCTTGGACATGGTACATAATTTTTGTGGTGAATTGAAATAGCTGGTAGATATTTGAGGTCTTTGTGTTTAAGCATTTTACATATTCACACAGACCAATAAAAAAGTATATAAAATAATAAAAAAGATTGTATATAAAAAACAATATATATAAGCCTTTGGCAACTGAATTTAAGACTAGTGTGATTTTTCTGGAATAACAAATGGATATATTTTTTTAACATGCTAGCCTTTTTCCCTTTTAGATCACCAAACAGCTAAGGTCATTTCCCCAGCTATGCTCTCCAACTTGGTTCCCTGGCCTCAGCCTACTTGTTTGAATTCAGAGCAAAGACACATCAAGCAATTCTTGTCAATTTAGTGACATAAAGCACTCCAGCGTTTCTGCTGTGGCCCACCATAGTGGAAGTAGGGTCACACAGACCCAAAGATATACCCAGAGGGGTAATGTGCAGAGTGCCCCAAACCTTTAGGACAAGGTTTAACCAAAGAAGACAAAAGATGGGTGAAGGCAGGAAACCGATACAGATAAAAATCTGTTGCAAGAAGTAGAAGTTCCTTATAACCTCAACAGAGATGACCTCTGGATCAAGCAATCAAGCTATGCTACCTTGTGAAACTGAGCAATTCAGCATCACCTTCTGTCTGTTTTCCTGCCTTCATGCTTCCCTTTCCCTTTGTCCTCACTCTCACTTTCCAGATGTTGCATACCCCTTCAAAAGAGCAGTAACAAAAAACTGCCTCAAGCTCAAAGTGCTAGAGACCCTGCTCTAAGATAGAAATGATCAAGAAAGGTAAATAACAAGAGGAATGAGGGGAAGAAGAAACAGAAAGAATAAAGTTGCCAGAATAAAATAGTAAAATTAGATTATATTCTTTGTCCTCACTCTTTGCAGTTCTTACAACTAAGCAATATAGCTATATCAGGATTGCTCCTAGTGAATTGAGAAACATAACCTAAGAACAAAATGCATGACATTGCTTACTTTAAACTCTAAAAATTCAGATAACAAATGGCTCTGCCTTTGATACCTTGTTCAGTCCTTTGGCCTTTTTAAAACACTGGCCTTTATTTTTTGTAAGTTTATCTGTGGCTTTTATTGAACACTTGAAGAAGACATCTCAGAGTAGTTAAATAAATAGCATTCTTGATTTGTGTCCAAGATTCTAATTACTCTGATTAGCTCACATCTCAAAAGTTAATAAAAAGTATTTTCACTCTCAGCCTGGTGATGATTATATTGTTTATTTTGCTGTGCCAGCCTCAGAATACGATTGAGTTAGAATCTATCATAACAGTATGAAGAAATAAAATATATTTTAACTCATATTATTTTGCTTGATAATGAATTCATGATAATTTTCCTAGCTCAGAAGGGCCTTGAGTTATACATATTACTCCACAGCCTAGATGAATAATCAAAACCCCCCATATAAACACAGATCTACATTATTGGAGCGCACAGGGGCAAGTATTGTATATTTTCCTGCCAATGTGTTTTGATATCTTGATTGCCCGTCATCTGCGTATGATACTTCTATAGTGAACAAACTTCAGACAGTCTATGAAATATGGGCAGTATCACCACAGTAGAAAAACTTGTTTCTATAATCCATTCCTATTTCTCCTGTTTCAATTATTTATCCTCTCTTTCATTGGATCTAGACCAGCCCTTCTTAAAGTTTAACAAGGGAAGAAACCATGTGAGAATGTTTTTTTACAATGGAGATTCTGATTCATTATGTCTAGGGAGATTTCAAATATTTTTAAAAGATTTATTTTATTTATTTATGCATACAAGAGCTGGGGTATAGGCCAGAGGTGTGGGGGGAGTGAGAGCATTCACCAGAGAGAGTGGGGAGCAGAACAGGCAGATCAACTGAAATACACTGCTGAGGGGAGCTGCGGGCAAGGCAGGAGGGGTCTGCTGCGCCATGTGGGTCAGCTCCCTGTCTGAGGATCAAACTCATGCTGCAGTGGCTACTGACAGCTTCATAGTGCTAAGACTTATCTCCTTGCACCACCAGAGACACCCCAGATTTCACATTTCTAAAAAGCTCAAAAATGAAGTTATAAGTAACAAAATGAGATTTTCTTTTTATAGCCTGATTTAATCCTTCCCTCCTTTATCTGATTTTAAGTATCAGGCTACTTCTTCACTAAAATTACCCACACTGCATTTTTCTTATAGTCATCATCCACTGTTTCACCCTTGTCTGAATAACTTCACTGCTTTAAAAATAAAGGGAATGAGCTAAATGAAACCATGATATTCCAGGTTTTCTCTTATTCACATGCTCTATCAAAGATTGTGTCTCATAGTCACAAGCAGTAACCGGGGAAAGGGACAACCAGGGAAAGAGCTACAAGATATGGTAAGAGAGCAAGGGGGCAAGACAGACTATCTTTAATTTTAATTTACTAATTTTATGTGCAACCACGCCTAAAAAAACTAAAATTACTAATAACTAGAAACTCTTTAATTCAAGTCAGGAGCAGTTCTGAGTTGAGCTATTACTATGGGAAAGGCTGTAGGCTGTGATATCAATGACAAGGAAGTGAGAGAAAACCAGTCCTTTGGGATATAACATCCTGGAAAGAATAATTTTCCCCATATGTCCCAAAACATAGCCTTGTGGAAATATCATGTTTATCACCCTTATCAATTGCAAAATATGTTGTTCATGTCTTTTTGTCATTGACTGTGCGATCTTTTAATTTCAAATGCTTTTGAAAGCAAAATACAGATTTTATTCTTTGAATCTTCTGGGGTGAAATATGTGAATGCTTAGAACACTGCAGGTACTCAACAATGTTTGATAAACCAAATTAAATTATACAGAGGGTCTGCTAACCCTGAACAAGAGATCCTTCCTCTAGATACAACAGCAAAGGATCATGAACTTCAGAGCTGAATCAACTTTTCATTCAACTCTAGGGTTTAGCATTTGCACTGGAGAACTCTAGACAATCCATGACTTGCTTTCTTATCAGCTACTCAAAACTGCATTAAAATTCATATCTTCCCTAAAGTGCAGGATATTTTATTTCAAATGCATATTTTGGTGGTTCTTATAAAGAATTCAACAGATAGTAATTAAATGCCGATTATTTGTTTTAGAATCTCTCAGTATAGGGCGTGTAAGTAGTGGCCATGCAGGGACAGATTAGAAAGGTTTATCTTGATTAAACATCCATGAGATATTAATCTTTTAAGCAAAGTAACTTTGTACTTTGCCTTTTAACTATAATACCCCTCAAAAAGCAAAGGTTCAAAAGTTTTACAGCACAATGTCCATAAACAACTCAGTTGAGTTCTCACTGAAAATTTAAAGTAGGGAGACTTTTACTAAAGGAAGAATTAGTAATATGCGCTCTCAAGTTTTCTGTGGGAGAAAATACATATTCAATTTTTCCTTACTCAAACAGCATAAGTAGATCTAAAATAATCTGTCAGTTAGACAGGGGACATTTTCTTCTAGGTAAGATAAGGGATGTTTCCAATTTTACTCTACAGTATAAGAAAAGTGATTAGGAAAGCAATGATCTGTCATGTGAGGCAGTACGTTTGCCCTTAGGCAGAATCTGCCTAACCAGTTGCTTTGTTTGGATGCTTCAAAATCAATTGATAAAAGTTGCTGAAATGAGAGGCCACTTACTGACAACTACCTCAGGTCTTTCAAATGACCCTGAAGTGTCTTAGGAAGTAAGGGAAAGTGAGAGAATTATACCTAATACCCCCACAGACTGCCCTATTGGACTGTCCTCACTGCCCACACCACAAAGAGAACAGATCTTTCTTCAGAAAGAAATTTGAGAAACCTCTACTGCAATTTATTTTCTCTCACACTTTCTCTTACTATTAAATGCACATTTTACTTTATATCTCTTTAATGTCACAATAACCTGTCCTAACATATAGAAAGCATTGTATCTACTTAATTTTGTAAACTGTTCTACTTGGCAACTCAGTGTGAAGGAAGAAAATAAGAAAACATATTTATTAAATGCACACATAAGAAATTATAATATATCAATACATTTGTCACATGAGAAAAAAACACATTTGGATTACGAATTGTTTTCATTTTGTGTATTTCCCAACCTACAATAGACTTTTTTCTTTTATAATAAACATGCTGTTTTTCCTATTTAAAACTACAGACATGTGTGCATGAGTTGAAAAAATATCCATTATAAATTCCACAAAACCCCACTGCATGGTCTTCTAAGTACCATAAAATAATGAAAATTTCCAAAAATATGTGAAGCTATATTAATGGGGCATTAGTTGGAATTCCTTTATCATATGAAAAATATCTGCACTTGAATTTTAAATTCCTGCTTAAATTTTAAAACATATGTATCATTACTTAAGACTATAGTAATAAAGTAAAGTTGTCTTTTCTGAAAACTTTTTCATGGGATAAAGAATGAATTCATTAAAAAAAAACTGCCATCTTTTAGACATCAAAACTCTTTGAGGCAAACAGAATCATTTCAAGTATTGCCAAAAGAACAGCTTGTGGGTATAATGGTGAAAGGAAGAGCTACAGATTTCTGGTGAGTACTTAGGGGAACATTTGAAATTCCTCCTAACCTATATTAAAGGTGTTTGGATATTCAAGTTAAAAACAACATCAGACGTTATCTCTA
The DNA here is from genome assembly GCA_019455555.1 of Galemys pyrenaicus. Classification (NCBI taxonomy): domain Eukaryota; kingdom Metazoa; phylum Chordata; class Mammalia; order Eulipotyphla; family Talpidae; genus Galemys; species Galemys pyrenaicus. The sequence goes on from JAGFMF010011694.1 coordinate 1,773,553, forward strand.
CTTTTGGTAGTTTTAATAAGAACTTTGCATTTATTTTAGCCATTTTTATTTAATGTTTCAGATGGGCTCCTCCCGTACCCAAGGTACCCAAGCTAAGATTATACTCATCCTTGTTATTCTACAGGTTTGCTTGATGTTTCTACGGATAGAACTCTGCTGGAGACTGAGAAAACATCAACAAAAGACAGGTCTTCTCTCAGAAGAATGTGCAATTCATTTGGGAAGATTCAATGTAAAAAGCATGCAAACAGTAAAAACTACCAACTTGAAGGAATATAAGACATCATAAACTAAAAGCAAATGTCTAATGAAATGATCCATTCCACAAGAAAAGTTTCCATGAGTAGGTGTGTCTTTAGTCTAATTTTTAATAGTAGCCACAGATACAGATAAACTGAGAAGAAAATCAGTATTTTCTAGGAGAAACAGCATGTACAGAGAAAGTTGGTGAAGGCAGATGAATTTCCAGCATAAAATGTATTCCCACTGAGTCCGTGACTATTTTATTCCAACAGCTTTGCATTCAATAACTACATGAAGGCATAATGGTATGGTTAGGAACACACTTGAGAGTTAAAAGAGTCTGGATCTCAGCCCTATTATTTACTAATAATGTGTAACCTTGGGAAAGCTTATCACTATAAGCTTGGGAAAGCTTATCACTATAAGCTTTAGCTCACCATTAGCTCATTTTTAAAATAATAAATAATAATAGAATATGTTAGAGGGTTGTTCCAAGCACATGACAATACATGTAAAGACCATAATATAATGTAGAGTGCAATGCACGTTGCTATGGTTAGTGTTGGCTGACATAGCTTGAGCTTGGAAAGAAGAGGAGGTCATAAAAGAAAGAACAATTTAGGCAATGATTCTCAAAATTCAGGATTCCCTGGAAATTGCAGGGGTGGGGGTGTGGGGGCTTGTTAAAACAGATGACTGGATTCCACCCTGAGAGTTTCTGATTTTGAATTTCAGATGGGGCTAGAACTTGCCTGACTAATAAGTTCACAGTTAATGCTGATGCTCTTCACTTTGAGAACTACTAAATTAAGACTTACATGCCAGGCAGGTACTTCACACCAAAGGAAGTTATTTATTATTAGAGCTTCTCCAAGCATGTTCCAAGGTATGCAAGAAGATCAAAGTGGTTATTTCTGAATTTCCTGCATTTGCGCTCCAGATGTTTGTTTACAATGGCTTCTCAGAATTTTTTTTTCTGCCACCCATGAAAATTTGAAATATTTGAAATAATCTGGAATTCTCTTCCCTTGTTCCAAATATAGAAAGAGTGCACAAACCTTTGCTGCAAAAGCTATAAAACACTGAATTGTTTTCAGTTAAGATCGGAGGTAGAAACAAAGAAAATAGGCAATAAATTCTATTTATGGAGAAGGTCATCACACTTCTCAAATGGCCACCTGAAGTTAAGACAATTATGTGCCTTGCGGTCTTGGTCTATGAAATATTTCCCACTGTTTCCCTCTTCTTCACATTGTGTTCTGGACAGTGACTCCCTGAGGGGTAACTGATTTCAGACCCTTTGAAAAAGTCTGATAAAGGAAGTATGCCACTCAGGGCTTCTTAGAGATCCAACCTAAACATGCAGTTATATTTCTGTGGGCAAAAACGATTTATAGAAGGGTATTTTCCTATAAAGAGAGCTACTACATGTGAAGAAAGATGGATGAAATGTATCATATCACTATCACTGTCCTTTCAAAAGCCAAGACTCAAAACCCATCAATCAGACTTAACTTTCTTTTTGTCTGCTTGCTAGATTCAATCACTTCATAACGCTCCCATTTCCCCTTTCTTCCATCTTCTAGGGTAAAAATATCAAGCCATAAAGAAATAAAGAAGAAAGATAATGCTCTTTTCCTTTCATTTTTCTACTCCTCTCCTTCTAAAAATAGCTTCCCTGCCACTACCTAGATACAAATTACCCACCTTTGGCAAAAGCATCAGGCTTATATTTATTCATTAGGGAGGTTGCCATGACTACACCTGAGGTACCAACCAAGGAGAGGTCTGACTCATAAAATCTAGTATAGGTTTGTAAATTTTTGATGAGTTCATGATATTCTGGAAATAAGAGAACTGACTTGAAGGAATTAAATAAATAGTTTCATAGAAGAAACCCAATTGATTTGATCACCCTTGACATGGTGTTACCTTCTGAGGGGAACTGTTCACTGCAGGAGTTTGCTCTATGATTGACACACAGGAGAACAGTTCCCTTGGGTTCCAGTAAACACCTGTTCTTTTCTTGGCACAAGCTTAAAATTATACGTTACCTCCTGCTTACAATAAATTGCCCCCACACTCCAAAGTTTGGTTTAACATTTCATCTGACAATAACCTCTCTAAAAGTATAGCAAAAATAAGTTCTACAAATTTCCAATGTGCAGCACACCTGTGAGAGTTTTGTGTTATGGTGCACCTGGTTACAATTCAGAACTGGTGCAAGGGCCTTCTTACACAGACAAGGAGCAGACGAGGAAGGTGAGAAACATGGAAGTGGCTTGTCCCACATACAGAGATTGGAAGATTCACTACAGGAACCACATTGAGGGGCAGTCTCGATACTAAGAAAGAACTTATGCTATGTCCCAGCATGTATCTAATACACTGTAAGAGATAAATAACCAGAATAGAGCTAAGTAAGACACTTTCTGGCACAATTAGTTTCTAAAAAATTGGAGGTGGGGGGAGAACTAGGCCTACCTATATATTTCTAGTTCCACTGTCCAGAAGTCTGGAACTTTGGACAGATGACATAAATGCCCTCAAAATGGTTTTAGAAAAATCTCACATTTCTATACTACTTGGGAAGAGAAATACTCCTCTGAGACTACTGGGAATCAGTGGTTAGCCATCTGACTGAGAGAGTCAAAGCGAGACAGTAGCTATGACTAACTCATCATGCAGAGACTTGAGCTAGCACTCATGACAATACACAGTTTAATTCAGCTTTAGTGTTAGCAATTTTGACTAGGATTATCTACTCACAGGCATAGAAAATAATGGCCAAAGATATTTACAAAATAAACTATGATGTGAATCCAGTTCTACCACTTAATTTTCAGATTTATTCCTAAGTAACTCATACTTTTCATAAGCATGTCGGAAAAGACTCTAGAATAGATAAATTGAAATAATCGATGTTGGGCCTACTGTCTTCCACATATGAAACTTTGCTTTCACTTTATCAATTCATTAATTACTATTTTCTACATGTATTCCAATCTTTCATTTCTTGATAATCTTTATTAATCATCTTCTTTATTAGAAAATTTCTTAAGAAGTTCTGAATTGTAACCTTGGATAGAGTTCTTGTGAAGGTGTGCAAAATATAATAGAAGTTAACTGAAAATCAGGAGAATTTTGCAAATAAAAATGTGAGAACTAAATATTGAATAGGAGGAGTCCAAAAGTCAAAAACTTTCAGTTATTTAATAAGTAATTCATGAGAATATACAGTCTGTTGTTTATTTTAGGCAATACTGACTGCTTATTCAAAATTTGCTAAAAAAGAAGGTACATTTCAAATAAGAGGGAGAAATAGATCCCCAGAAAAACAAAGGCTACATCTCCTCTAAGAAATGTTTAAAGGAGCTCTCCTATATAAATAGAGTGAAGAAAGTCTAAAATATTTTAAGCTAAGAAATAAGTAGATAGAACCAGAAAATTAAAGACAAAATAGCACTTGCAAACCCCTAAATATATAACAGACTGAACCTACCAATCAGGCAGAGATAAAACGGGCTCAAAGTAAAAAGTTAGAATGTTGGAAAATATTACTATAAGCAAAGGGTACCTTTAAAAAGGCAGGGACACCCATATTTATAGCAGATGAAATGGACTTCCAGCAAAAAAGGATAACAAGAAACCGGAATGGACATTATATATATATATATATATATATATGTATATATATATATATTAAGGGATCAGAAAGAGGTAACATTGATCATATATATGCACCAATATATGACTCCTAAAGACACAAATTGGAAGAAACACAATAGTAATAAGGGCGTTCAATATCCCCCTTTCATCAGTAGACAGATCAACCAGACAGAAAATCAACACTGAAGCAATATCCTAAAATGAGGAATCAAACCAGATAGTCTTTTATGGGGATTTTTTTAAAATTTAGTGTGCCTAGCTAGAACTTGGTCTATTTTATTTCTCTTTGTCCATAGGTCACCCCCCAAAATGATGACTGCATATTCTTCTCAAGTACACATGGAAATATTCTCAAGGATAGACAACATGTTCGGTCACAAACAACTGTCAGTATAATAAAGAAAACTGAAATCATGAAGTATCTTTTCTGATCACAAAGCATCAAACCACAGTGAGATGCAACCTCACAGACATGAGAATGGTCCATACACAATAAAAGAAGACCAGAAACAAGGAACAACATGGAGGGTGTGGAGGCAAAGGAACCCTCATACACTATTGGTGGGAATGTAGACTGGACCAAGCTCTATGGAAAACAGCGTGGCAGTTTCTCAAAATACAAAAAATAGATCTACCGTATGATTCAGCTATTCTACTCTTTGATATCTATAGGAAGAAAGCAAAACCATGAATTCAAAGGGATATAGGCCCTCATCTGTTCACTACAGCACTATTTCCAACAGACTGAAACCAGTCTAAGTACCAAAGAATTGATGAGTAAATTAAAATGATGTGGTATATTGAGACAATGGAATACTACTCAGCAATTTAAAAAAATGAAATATTTCCACTTGTGGGAAGAGGATTATACTAACCAAATAAGTTAAAAGAAGAAAGATAAACACTGAATGATTTCACACATGTGGAGTATGAAGAAATGAAACAAAGGAGCAGACAAAATTAAACCAAAACTATTCCTAGATATCAGACTGCAATATTGAGGGTACTAGAGTGGAAAAGTAGGGGAAAATGCTATAAAAGAGGATAGGACCACAACGGTCTATAAGGGAGAAATACTGATACTGTGGTGATGTGTATGATATGGTAACACATCTGAAAAGGTGTAAACATATACACATTTACCAGAATAAAAAATACAATTTAAAAAGAAGGCAGTAACTAAAGAATAACAATCAAAAATATCCTCATCATAAAAATAAACAATATTTTTTGTAACTACATATGGGATAGGTGTTATTATGGAGATAGACTTAGTACAGTGATAATTTCAAAAAACATACAAAATAATCATTATGTTGAGCTTCTAAAATTAACATCATATTTCATGTAAATGACACTTCAATTTTAAAAATAACCATTATTCAAATAAAGTAATTATTAAAATGTAGAAAAGAAACCCTATATACTTGATGAACATTTTATTTATATTTGCAAACAATGTTCATGAATAAAGTCACTATGCTATGATTTAAAACATGGTGGGAAATCAAAACTCTAACTATGAAAGAAATAATACATAGTTGCATAGGTATTTAGTAGGAATTTGGTAAGTTTTTTAAAAGTGTGACATAGTTAAAAAGCCTTACTAAGAAGGAAGATACATAATACAAAATAAAAATATTTTAAGTCAAGATATTTGGTGAATTTCTATGCAAATAAACATGCCATAGATTGATATTTCAGTTTTGTACTACTTTTTAAAAATTTACTTCTATAGACTTATTTATATCACAAAATGTAAACATGGTATCACAAAGGGAGAAAAGACACGTCACAAACAAGGACACTATTGGTGAGTATATTATAAAGAACACACAACATAATAAAAGATATTCATTAATCCATATTCATATATGAGGATAGGTCTAGCCACAAGCTTCATCTATGGTTCTTTAAATTTGTTACATATTGAGCTACTTTAAAATTTACCTGGCCTGGAACCTTCCTGGTGGCACAATGGGTTAAGCAACGTACTGTGAAGCAAACCACAGCCACTAAAGCACGGGTTCAGTCCCTGTGGCCAGCTGGGGGGTGGCCCACATGGTGCAGCACACCTCTCCTGCCTCGCCCGCTGCTCCCCACAGCAGTGTATTTCAATAGACTTGCCTGTTCTGCTCCCCACTCTGTCTCTGGTGAACCCTCTCACTCCCCACACCTCTGACCTGTACCCCAGTGCTTGTATGCATAAATAGTAAAATTTAAATAAATAATAATAATAATAATAATAATTTACCTGACCTAGTCAGTAGAAGAATTGTAATTGGGCGTTGCAGGTTATTTTGAAGCTTTGGGTGTTCAGTTGAGATAATAGTTCATTTGAGATAAAACCAGCAGGAGTGTTATTTATTAAAGATGTTCATTATACCATGATGTATACATGTGAAAAACAAAAACGAAAAAAAGGTGGTTAAATGATCAAGCTTCAAATGGAAGTAGGAAGAAACCAAAAAAGAACAAGACTAGAGGTCTAAAATTACCAGGAATCTTTTTTTTTTTTTAAAGGGACAGAGGTGGGAAGTGGGTCATCAATTGACCCCAAAAATTCAATCCCAGCACTTAAACCTATTACACATCTGTGATTACTTTTGACTTCAAACTAAGACATCACAAAAGGCCCTTAAATTATATTTCACTCAGTAAAGACACTGATAACACTTAGTAGCAAGTTTCAAAGTGACTTGGGGTCTTTTTCCAAATTTGAAACTTCAAAGTAAATAGTTCTCTAATTTCTATTTTCTTTCTCTTTTATAACATACACACTACTGCAATGATACAGGTACATAAGATATAAGTAAGCAACAGGGAATACAGTTACTAAAAATTATGGATAATTTACTACACTTTACTAGTCACTTTTACGAGGATTGTCTCATTTAGTGCTAAAAATCATTTTAGAAGGTTAGGATAGTTATTCTCTTTTTATAGAGAGGTAAATAAGGCAGAGTCCAGCTGTCTGAGGCCACAGTTAGTGTTTGAGACAAAACATATGGAAGGAAGAAGGTATATAAAAATTTTAAAAAGGAAAAAACAAAAGAGACACCTCATTCTAATCATGGTCATTTCTGATTATTTTTCTATATATGCTCTGTCTTTCCTAAAACACCTAAATTAATTGGGAATGCTATTTAACTTGAAAGTAGCAAACAGGTTAAAGCACAAAATATTAAGATTAAATACTGTAATTAACCAAAAGTATAACAAAATAAAAACTTAACATTAACTGAAAAAATAGAGAATGAAAAGACTTATTTCTATTATAATGCACATATTCAAGGTCTGATCATAGCCAAGTAAATTCAAATAAATCCAAGGGAAAGTCTCTACCAGCCAAAGAAAACTTTGAAAAAGAACTAAGTTACTTTAAAAAAAAAAGTTCTAAAATTTAGAATACTTAAAAACTGATGTTGTTATATGCTACATCGAATCAAAATATTTAAATGCATATTTTCCTTTAAATTGTGATGGATAAAGGAAAAAGATGACAGCCTATTCTATACAGACAAATCATTTGTTTCTTAAGCATTCTAGGCAGGTTTCTAGAATTAAATTGGTAGCAGTAATCATGTTGTTATTAGTGTAATTGCTTTCTGACATCTGTTTCCCTGTCATAATAAGTTTTTTGATAATAGCAATGACATAAATAGTACGCATCAAATCAGTAATGTTCAATGCTTCACCAAAATAAAAATGAAATTACATACCAATTGTCTACACTCACCAAATTCTCCTCAACCGTGAAATGTCATACATATGATGTATAATATGTAATGAGGACAGACTAGCTCTGATCCTTCTCTCAGAACCACTTGTTTTCAGTGTATTTTATAATGCCATATAAATGAGAAGGGCCTTTTTGAAATAGCATGGAACAAAATGTGTATGTTTTTGGTCAAAGCAGTTATGAAGTGCAATTTATTTAAAATTGTGTTCCTATGTACATTTTTATTATCAAAGCAAACTATTCATGGCACTCTTGTGTTGGATCTGTAATCTCACTTGGACTCTGTTATAATGCTAGTTTGACTTTAACAGCTGTATAATGGAGACAACATTTTTGGTCTGATCCTGCCACTATAATTAGTGTTGTAACTTCTAAAAGTCATATTAACCTCCTAGTTTTGTTTTCAATTATTCCTTTATACCAAGAATCATTTTTTTGAGAATGTACAGCCCAATCTATGCAAACTCATGAAATTTAAGATTTTTTGAAAATCTAAATGATTATTTTTAAATAAGTGAAAGCAGGTGAATCATGGTTCCAAGTTTATTACCATAAAATGCTAACACATTTAAACAACCTGAGGAAGGAAAGTAAATGGATATATGACCAGTGTCCAGTAGAGGAGCACACTAACACACGTGCAGATCTTTGGGATACCTTTAGTATTGACCAATAGTGAGTATGTTCTATGCCCCAGTCCAGGTACTAAAGATTTTCCATATTTCATACTTTCATCCTCACAGCACTGTGATTTTATAGATGTTAAAATCAAAGAATTAAGGATGAAGCAACTTTACCAAGATTATAGAATTAGTAATTCAAGGGAGAGATCTTTTATTTTTCTGTGAGCTAAGTATAGACCCTTCTGCTTTGTGTCTAGGCTTAAAGTAGTGGGAAGGTGATTTTGAGCATTGATTATGAAGAGATGTAGCTAAAACCTGCAACATCAAGTCACCAAAATCACTAATGAGCTCCACAATCCAGTTTGCATTTGTCATCACACTTTTAATCAACACACAGTACAAATCAGCAATTATATTACATTTACTTATCCTTGGAACCCAATTATAAAATGACCATGCAAATAAATTCTAATTGATATAATTCTACTGCAGCTGTTTGAACAGGCCATAATCACACTTGAATTCCAACCAGAACTGCAACTATGGTAACAAAAGTGTCACCAGCACAAAATGCAGCATAAAGTGATATAGTTAATAGTTATAACACAATCATGCCTGATTGATTTGGAGACTCCCAAGGAGACAATTAAATGTGAGGACACTAATGTTGCTTATACCAATAGGCAACGTATTTGCATGTAACCTATGCACATCCTCCCATGTACTTTAAATCATCTCTAAATTATGCAGAATACCTAACACAATGAAAATGCTATGTAAATAGTTGTAGCAGTGTGTTGTTTAGGAATAATGACAGAAAAAAAGTTTGCACGTATAGTACTGACACAGCCATTGTAGGCCTAACTTCACAGTATATATTTCGAACCCACGGTTGGTAAATCTAGAGATGTGGAACCCTCAGATTTAGAGGTGTGATTGTATCCCCAAGAATAATTAAAGGCTTTTATATTTTCTCAAGTCATCTTTTTTCTAACTATCCTAGATATGAAGACTCACTGAAGAAAATCACAAAATTTACAATTTACAAAGCCTATACATAAAAAATAAATACTGCTTACTGATTGCTGTTGAATTCCAGCCCAAAGATTATCAGTATCTTTAAAGAGTAATAATCTATTGTTATAATTGGTATCAAAAGCAAACTTATTTATTGGAAGAGGCTCCTTTGAACAAAAACTACTCACACTCCTGAAGAAGTTTTTAAAGAAAATGGTACAAGCTATTAGTTTTATTCTACTAAAATTAACACCATATAAAGAACATAAAGTTTGTCTAACTATATAAGAAAAATCAGAATTTCTTGACTGTGGTCAAGTTTACATTTATATCAATAACTGAAAAAGATTAGAGAAGTTCACCTGTGGATAACTGAAAGGAGACTATATTTGAATTTTGAGATCTTAGCTTCATTACCTGTTCTCAGCATATGTATGATTTTAGACATGTTTCATTGTATTTAGAGATTCTTTCTCCTTATTTGCAATTATCAAAGCAGCATTGTCCAAGCAACCAACCCAAGTGTTGATCCATGGAGAATGATAAGAAAAATGTAGAATCTACATTCTCCATTTGGAACCTCATTCAACCTTAAAAACAAATTCTGACATAAGGCACATGAAACATCCCTGAGGATATTATGCTAAGTTAAATAAGCCAGTCACAAAAAGACAAATATAAATACCGTATGAGTGCAAGTAAAAGAGGTACTTAGAAGCAGTCAAAATCATGGAGACAGAAGTAGAATAGTAAGGGAGTAGAAAATGGGGGGATGCTATTTAATGGGTATAGAGTTTCAGTTCTAAAAGATGTAAAGTGTTCTGGTGAAGGGTGGTGTTAACGGTTACAAAGCATGAATGTATTTAAAACTACTAAACTGTACACTTGAAAATGGTGAAAGTGGTAATTGTGTTATGTGTAGTTTGCCACAATAGAAATATTGGTGTAAAAGTCAATGAATCTGTATAAAGATGAAATAAGATGATAAAAGGCTTTGTAGAGTTAAGACGTCACATAAGTGTGTAGTGGCAGCTTCATTCTGTCTACCCAGAACTTCACCCAGAGATGGAGTTCCTCTGAATTCAAGCCTCAATTCATCTGCATCTTTGCAATAAAAGAGATCATTCCTCTAGTTAACGAAGGTTGAGAATCTGCCATGTGTATAGTTGTGTTCTAGAGGCTAAGAAAGTAGCAGTGAGCAAAAGACCAGGTGGCCACCATCTCATGGTAACTGAGAGGACAGCATATGCAAAGAATAAAGAAAGCAATGTTTTCAGAGGAAAAGATAATTTGAGAGAGCAGATACTGTCTATTGTGAACTCAGCAAGGTCATTATGCAAATAAGACGTTTGAACAGAGACCCGAGTTAACAAGAAGGAAACAGAAGGAAGACCTGATGGGGGAGCATATCCTGTAAGAGAAGAAGCGAGCCATAAATACTAAAGTCTGGATGAAGTAAAAAAAGTAAGCAGGAAGTTATTCATCCAGGGCCTTCTAGGTCATGAGAAAGGAACAAATGGTATAACAGATTCCATACTTACTTTAGCAGAAAATCACTGGAAGGCTTTAAACAAGTGAGCATTATGATTTCATATGTGGTACAAGGATAACGTTTATAGACACTGGTTTCTATAAACCAGTGGTGCCATGGTCTTGAGGTGGATGATGAAGTCCTTTCACAGGACTTCTGAACTCCAGATATAGAGGAAAGCCCGTCTGAAGTCTGAAGATGGTATCCGTGGTGTGTCTGGCTATGTGGGCCATCCAAGCAGAGGAAGCCAGCCTGGAGAGGCCTGGACAGGTGCAGAAATGATTATCGAGAATGTCGGATTGACACCCCTGAGGTCTGCCACATGTTCTTCTTGGGCTTTGAGAGGCTTTTACCAAATTTTTCATTCAACTTGAATTTCTCCTACTTACTGACAATGGCCTGAATTTTGTCAAATTAGATGATATTAAAATTGTATTACTGTGGGTGTGGGTTACAAGAAGCTAAATGTCTGTATACATTCATTTAAGCATTCCAGTAATCCTGCAGTGCATCATTAAAATAAACAAACTAAGGACTGTGAAGCAGGTGCTTAATTGACACCAAAGAAATGGTGGGGCTCAGTTCAAACCCAAGTCTGTCTGACTCCCACATGTTTGCAACCAATCAGCACCATGGTAGCTTCCATTGGGAGAAGCTAAGCTCAGCAGGTGGGAGGATGGGACAAGTCCTCCAACCATGGAAGTGCCTGCAGGCAAAACAGGAGAAAAAACTAGCATATAGCAAAGCAAGGTCACTTTTGCAATTAACACTTCCCACAAATTGCAATTGTTAAAGAGGAAGAAGTCCCTTACCCTCCAGGGTCAAAAGAATAAATCAGCCTATTACTCAACTTGATGTCTACATTTCTCCTTTCAAACTGGTCAAAGCACAGACTTACAAATGAAGCAATCAGAAAATAAAATGTACAACTGATATCAGATTAGCAGGTACACACAATACTTGCAGAGACTCAGAAAAGGTCAAAGACTGAACCTCTCTGGTGGCACGATCGGTTAAGCACAGCTCTATGAAGCAAACCACAGCCACTGCAGCATGAGTTCGATCCCAGCAGCCATCGAGGTTGGTGACCCACATGCTGCAGCAGACCTCCCTCTCTTGTCTCACCTGCTGCGCCCCTCAGCAGTGTGTTTCAGTCAATCTGCTTGTTGCCTGTTCCATTCCCCAGTGTCTCTGGTGAATCCTCTCACCACCCCACAACTCTGACCTGTACCCCAGTTCTTGTATGCATAAATAAATAAAACCATAAAAAAAGGTCAAAGACATCTGAAGACTCCCAGGGTACTTTCTCATAATGACTTTTATATCAGCATAATATCCAATATTTCAATCTTTGCTCTATCGGATTGAATCCTTGACTTAAGTTCATCTGAGATTATACTTTTCAAAGCTGTTTCAAAATTCCATTAAGAACACTAACAAGCCCCTTTGTCTTTTTTACTGGAATTTAAATATACTTTATTACAAATTTCAAATGTTATATTATTTCAACCTAGAAAACACTAAATAGTTGGTTAACAAATGAAATATCAGAATCTTATACTCTTCTAGAGCATAAATATTCATTCTCACATTTATCTATGAATAAAGTTGTACATAATCATTCTAGACACAGAAGTGGGGAGAGTCTGGAATGTTTACTAAGAAAAAGTTATATAAGTTCACTGAATTTTAACTACTTTTTCTTCTTATTTCATCCAAATGCAGGTGGTAGAAAAACTAAATGGTTTTAAGCTAGTGATTCTTCACTACTAGCTTGTCAAGTTAAATATTAGGTTTCTAAGTGAACAAGAAATAAACTAAACAAACACAAAAAAGAGAAGATTGTGTTTCTGATTTACAGGAAAGCATATGACAAAGCCATTTACATAGACAAACAATGATAAATTACCTAACAAGCTCAGCTACAAGCTGAAAAATCACTGTAAATGGATGCACATTTATATTCTATGTCCTGCATTTCTTATTAATTTTGCATTTTGTTGTTTTGGTCTAAGCAATCATTACAAAGTTAAAATAAACAGATGACTTACGTTAACCCATATTAAGAACTACCTATGTATGGAACATCCATAAATAACATAAAATTATTAGAACTTGGTCTACACCATGTAATTTCTCATCTTTTACTTTTTCCCCCACTCACTTGTTGCCCCAGTTCCACTCTCTTCACATAAACACACACACACACATGCACACACACAGCATGGAACAATGTCCCAACTTTTACGAGAAATAAAGTATAATCTACCATAAAAGATATCCTACAGATAAGAAGAATTCAGTGGTTTTAACTTTTACTCCCATTTTAATTTCAAAGTTACATAAGCTTGATATTTTCTTTTTTAACTTCAAGCTTGTCAGGAATGTTTTGCTGGGTAGCATGTTACAGATAACAATGAGTCCTTTTACAGTCTTCTAACAATTTTATAAAATAACCATCCTAATAACACTAACTCACCTTCAACACAATATTGAGAGAGATAAATACCTCTTTTATTAAAGCTTACCATTTCTTAGTGACAAGAGAGTTTCAAATTTTTATGAAAAAATATTTTGGTCTTTGTTGCCTTGATTTCTTAAATAAAGGTTAAAAAGCTCATAGTTTATATTTGTTGAACACCTACAATATTTTAATCATAAGTTAACCTTCAAAAAGTCATTAAAAAAATAACCACAGGGAAGAAAACCCACCTTGTGTCATCATTTTATTATTTTAATTCCCGATGTCCCTATTCATAAAAGAACAATGAAGTCATTACTTCTCTTTCCTTCAGGATGTATGTTGGCTTGAAATAAAAAATGTCAAAAATGAAACAAATTATTTTTTAATTTATATATCTTTGACATCATTGTTCATTTTTTAACAATGTTTGCTTTCTTTTCTCAGGCATATTTTAAATACCCTCTTCCTAATGCTAATTCTTTATCAAATTGTTTATCATGTTCAACCAGTTTGTAGCCCAAATTTAACTGTTAAAATAAATAGAACTTATTCATTTTCCCTGCTGCTATTTAAGATGAAATTCTCTTTCCAGCAAATTTTATTTCATTTGAGAGATTTCATGGATTTAACAACTTTGGATTACATAAAATGTGATATCATCTACATTTTAATTAAACTTTTATTAGATGTCACAGCAAATCTTCTAACATGTGATAGCACAAAGTATTCTTAAGTCAAGACACATAAATTGGGGAAAGCTGGACTCATCTTCTAGAGACAGTCTAACATAATTTATTTTGTTTATAACATATTCACAATCTCAAATGATCCATTTATCTACTGGCTCCTTCCCCCATTCCTACAAGGAGACTCAAATTTCCCCCTGTAAAACCCTTCTTTATCATTGTGCTAATCTCTGGCTACTTCCTCTTTATCATTTATTTCACTCTATGTTATTTAATGATTGTAGTTTCACCTATATCATTAATTCCTCCTTGCAGCTCATATATTCTATCAAGATCGGATACCGGTTGGCCCCATTCTTCAACCTAAACCACTCTTAGTAAATCCAAGATGACACCTCCTTGCCTTTCCCCCTGCCAATCTGTCTCCCCTTCCAATTACTCATCTTCATTTTTACTCCTGGGGTCCTTCCCAATCCAAGTCTTGAGGACTCTGACCTTGACTTCTGCTCATCTATTCCTGGCTGGCTTCTGCCACCATATACAATTTGATGATTCCACATCTTGATCTCATCCAAGACGTACACTTGGTATCTCTATGGGGATGTCTCATAAAAATTTCAATACTCAGAAAGTTCAAAGATGAATTCATTTTTCTATTGTCTGAAGCACCTGGTTATGAAGTTGGGCATTATCTTAGACAGTCTTGCTTTATCTGCAACTTCACCACTTTTTATCCTTATTAATCTGGTAGTTCCTAAATCTTATCTATGTCCAGGTGTGCACTTTCCTAACTGTTCTACATACCAATGCTCAAGGATTTTCTAAAAGACCCATCTGAGTTTATCACTCAGTTGACAAAAAGCTGTGATTGGCCAGCTATCACCTTCAGGGGAGAACAACATCTGTTTTTGGTAAAAGAGACCACTATTAGTCTTGTGAGTCCCTCCCCAGCAGGCAGTCCTAAAGAGTACCTTGTTTCTTGACTCCAGGCTCTTCTATCTGCAACATATTTCTTTTTTTTTTTTTTCATGTTTATAACTATTTTATTCCTACCACCATTATGACCACATTTTTCTGGGCACAGACACATGTATGTATACACATACAGCTGGTCGTTCTTCAGATGTGTGTATCTGAGTCAATACTTATCTGCAACATATTTCTACCTTCTCCACTTTACTAATTCTCTCTCACACTTCAAAAGTGGGAATGAAACCCCCTCAGTAGGAAGTATTCCCAGTTCCCAGTTCTTACTCTATGTCCTATTTTCATGAATGCTATAGCATGGTCTGCCTCCCTCTGCCCCCCTCCCACACACACACTATAATCACTTAGAATTATCTGTTTACTTTCCTTTTTGTTTAATACTGCACTGTAACCTGTGCCTGGCAAAGTCTTTCTCTCTCCCTCTCTCAATATATATATGTATATAAAATCTCTTTACAGCACCATGCTTGACACATAAATTTCATCCAGCAAATGGATATCGATTGAATCAATAATTATGTGAAGTAAATTTCACCATCAACACCAACTTAATGGCATATTAATTTCAATTTTATTCAACTACCTCTGTGGTTTTGAAATGACAAATTTAAAAGTTGTTCCAGTTTATAGGCTCATCTAATTGGGAAATTGGGGTATCCTGAGAAATTACATTAACTTCTGATAAAATTAGCAAACAAAGTATCGACAGGTGTGTATTAATGGTGCCCCAGGCACTGTACACTCACTGCACAGAGACTATTTGTATGTTGGCTGATACTTAGAACCCACCCAACTCTCTCTTTAACAAGTCTAAGCTCCATATTGGTTTTCCTGTTCCCCCACCTCTATCCCAACACTCTCACAAACACACACACACAATTCCAGCTGGCAAGCACATGACTACACACATTTAATGACCTCTTGTCACTCTTGGTCAAACGAGGATCCTGTCCTTTCCTGTCTATTTAGACACTGTTTGAACACTATCACTATCTCTTTACCACTTCCCCAGTTTTCAAATAGGAGGCATGTGAATAACCACTGCTTCTTCTTTGATGTTCACATTTTCCGAGATATACTAACATAAAACATGTTGTCCTATGTGAAGAACCACTGCTACTGCTACTGCTACATTGGAGGACAGTGTAGGAAGAGGAGCTGCTCCATTCCTCTAGCTATAAGCATAAGCAGACCCTCTCGTACTACCAGGGCCAGGGGGTTAACTTTGACAAAATGTCTCTGTGTAAATATATTAAATGTGAACACTCAGAGAATTATGGATATTTTAAAAGATCATATTCCTGTCTTATTTTGACAGATGTTCTCTGTCACTGAAATACTTCTAAACTAGCTATCTTCCTCGTGAGTGTGAGTGTGTGTGTGTATGTATCTTACCTTTTCAGGTAAATTCACTATAGGACAGGAAGCATTTTGAATATCTTTATAAATAGAATATCATTCAAAAAAGTTAACTTGTCATTTAAGGGAGTTGTATAATATCCTAAGGCAGTTTATCACTAGAAGCAAGTATATAAATAAGGTCAAAGTATTATTTTCTTGCTTCAAAGTAGATGACACAGCGTAATTTCATTTCACATCCTCAGTCAAGGCCAAGAAAGCTGTTTCTGGGAGTTTCATCTCATTTTACACAAATATGAATTTGTTAAAAATAAGCTCTATGACTGTTCATTTAGTGCATGGTTTAATGGAATAATGTTCTTCAAATCCAAATCTTACCAGAGGCTATCACTGAGTGAAAGGGAAGATTCTGGTAGGAAAAAAAAAAGCAACGTTTTGCATTCCCAGTCACTAAGTTGAAGTCTGTCAAAGGAGCCATGTGCATGCCATTTAATGTGTGCATGTGACTGTCAAAAGTTAAGTCACCTTGACTTTCCCTGAACCTGTAACTGTACCACTGTGTATGAATTACAAGACCAAAGGTGATATGGTTTGATTTCCAGCATTAAATAATACTTCAGACCACTCATTCTTCCCACAATTCCTTGCTTTTTTCTGCCCTTGTTGACTTAATTTTACAACCTTCCTTCAACTTGCTATTTCCACACTTCCTTATATTTTGATAGTAACCAAACCAAACCTTCAGAGAACAAACTTTTTCACTGCAATGATTATTATTGTACAGATAGCGTTATTCCTATATTAAAGAT
This sequence comes from Galemys pyrenaicus, assembly GCA_019455555.1. NCBI lineage: Eukaryota > Metazoa > Chordata > Mammalia > Eulipotyphla > Talpidae > Galemys > Galemys pyrenaicus. The sequence goes on from JAGFMF010011694.1 coordinate 1,790,683, forward strand.
GAAGAGACGGAGGTCTGAAGGGCTAATATTTTTGCCCAAGTTCACCTAGCTAATAAAATGCCCAGTTCAGTTAGGTGAAACAAAGTTTGGAACTAAGACTTTTCAGTATCAGAAGCACCCTTCTCTCTTAGAGAGATTTCTATCCACTTCCACCCCTCCCAGGACCTCCCATGGCTTGGCTGCCCACAATAAGCACTGTTACTTCCCTATGTTACACCCATGCTTGTACAGTTCTTCCACTGGGCCCATCCTATGCCCTTGCTCCAGTCCCCCTATAGAACACATTCACTAAGTGTAGAATCCATGTCTAATTATTGTCTTAAACAAAAAAGTATGAAATTATATTGATGTAATAGAAACATCTTCCATCTGAAATTATACCATTGGTAGAAAAGATGAACATGAAAATTAGGTGAACTGAACTTTATGAAGGACTTTCAAGTTATATCATAAAAACCAAGTGTCATAGTTGGGCAATTCCCAATTTAATTAAAGGAATACACAATAGAATGACTAGGTTCCCAATTAACCTATGAAAATCTATTTTATTTTTCAATAAAGACATTCTTCATCCATTTAAAAAATATTCATTACTTGTTGAGTAAATAAATTAATGGAAGAATGAGTTAATGTGCTTATTAGAAGTAAAATAGACCTGTGAGCATTTATTCAGTACCTATCTGTTAAAATTGACCATGTGATGGGGGTTATGTTTAAAATGTAGTTTTTATACTTTTGTTTCATTTTTAAAGTTTTAATGGTCTAGAAAAGCTTAATTTAAAAAGTATTAACTAAATAAAATGAATAAACACTGACTATGGATTAGCCATTAGCAGCTTCATGGTTTACTTTGTTTTTGTTCTCTCTTCAGTGTATAGATTAATGGAGTAAAAAGCTATGATGTGTCACCTATTAAAGAGTTACAGCTTTCTCCTTTCTACAGCATTAAAATTTATCTATACACATGGGAAAAATAAAATGATAATAAGAGCTTCTCAGCAAAAGAAAAGGATATACCAAATCAAATACAAAGATAAGGTTAGAAAAATAAGACTCAGATAAGACAATTTAATGTGTAAAATGACAAGGGTGGGAGCAAAATTACTTAATAAAACCAACAGGGAAGAATCTAGTATAGTCAACAACTTCTGAGCCATCTGATAATGTTACCTGCTGGTTGAAATTTGTTTTAATGGTCACTGAATTAAGACTCTACCAAATTAACTTTTGCAGAAACTTAATTTAACAAATATTTATCAAGATGTTTAAAAGGCTACCCAATGATTTCTATTTGGAAATCTTTTAAATACCTAATCTCAAGTCCTATTTACTAGTTTACAACTTTAGTTTTGCAATATCTATAAAGTTGTTTATGCAAACGTCATGCTTCTATCTCTAAATTCTATTTTATTGTTAAACCATATATCCTCTTTATAGAATTCTCTCCAGAAGCAAATTAATGATTTTATTTTTACATAAAAAATTGATAATCCAATTTGTTGGGTTATAAATCACTGAAATACCCTTTGTTCTTCCTAGCTTATAAATGACCTGATTATTCCCAAACCCTCAATTGTAAATGAATTCTCAATTCCTCACAAATGCATTTGCAAATTCTCTTAGTCTGAATTCAGTCAGTCTCCTTATGTCTATTTATTCACTGATATTTAAATCAGAGGAATGATATTAAAGAAATGATTTAGAAATGTTGACCAAAGAAATATATAGAAGTGAGGTATAAACAAGGCTATTAGCCTGAGTGATAAATCTGAACAAATATAGTACCATCATACAAGTAGAACTCTAAAAAAGATTATTTCAACATATTTTCAAAGAGTGCTTCCCAATCTTGTAGCTCAGGATGCAGTGGTAACCACATATGGTTTCTAACCTTGAGTAGCTCACAGTTAAGTGCAGACTGATTAATTACATTGCAATAAGAAGCAACTGGATGAGGAGGTAGAGTGGACTTTGGCAAGGCACTCATCTCAGACTTGAAGATGGTAAAGCAATGGAAAAAATGATACATTGTGCCAAAAAACATTATACTGAGATCTGATGAACAAATAGACCAAAAGAGTTGAAAGGGTCCTCCAGAAAGAGGGACAAGCACACACAGTCTCAGCAAGGAAAGAGTGTGGGAAACTTGAAAGAGCAAAAGGTAGGAAGTAATGGATTTGCATGTAGAGAGATAAACCAGTACCAGATGATTGAAGACTTTGACCTTTAAAATGAGAGCAACAGGAAGATATGAAGGTATTTTCAACAGAGGAATAACACAGCCAGACTTGCACTCTAGAAAGATCTTTCTGGTCATGAAGTTAAGAATGAATTCCAACAGGACCACTTTGGAGGCAAGGTGGAAGCTGTTGCCCTAATCAACCAATGGGTTAGAAAGGATGATGACCTAAGGAGTGAGGATAAGGGATGCAGGGATGGGGAAAAGCAGTCTTAAGTCAAAACTTCAATGCTTGATGTTTGTTAATTTGTTTAAAATCAGTTTCTTACTGGCTGTGCCTATTTTACAAATCACTATTCTAAAAACAGCTTGACAAAACTAAGATTGCACAAATCTGGCTTCCTGCATAAAGCTATTTTGCAATGTCCAGACAATCAGACTATCATCTGCAAAATGACTTTGAATCATGCTTGTTTTTAAAAATATCTGAAATGAAAACAGATGTTAAAAAGATAAGGAGGACTAAATAACAGAGAAATAAAACAAGCTGCCTGACTTATCCATTTGCTCCTGATTAAAAAACATCCAGATCAGTATAGATGAGTTCAGAGCAACAGTCAGTTATAAACTCTGTTGCTATAGAAGTGAAATTAGGATTTTCAAACCAAGTCAATTATAAACCTCTGATTTGTAAATGTTTGTGGTTTATGGAAGTAAGGTATTGCTAACTCTTCCAATGTAAATCTCCCATGGAATTGACATTAATTAGCTGAAAAGTAAACATTAAAGAGACTCCTAAAGCCAAGGGATTTTACCATTCTGAGTAGATCTAATTTTTTCTGAAGCAGCAAACTTAAAGTCTTGCTTAGGACTTTTATGCTTGTGCATGGGTAAGTCAGTAAAGGAACACTTCAAAAATGTCACCATTTCCACATATTATTGCCAAGTGCTTGTCCCTCATTTGTGGTAAAAATTAGGAATTAAAATTCTTTACCGTAGTTGTTTATTTTACTTGACCTGTGATGTCCTCCTGTATTTCCTAAGAAACAATCAGATGTATGGCTAGTTTCATGGTGACCAGAGAGCCGCACTGCCCCTCCAACTAAGGTCATCATTTCAACAAAAAAGGCCACTGCCAAATAGTCAGTTTGTGATTTATTGTGAAGTGCTGTGGTACTTGTTCTGCTCCCCAACTTGTTTAGAAATGGGAATGATTTCAATCATAAATACAACAAATTTTAGTGAAACCAGCAAAGTTCATTGTACAGTAAGACAGAAAAGCAAGTGGCCTTCCATATTAGTCAGGATGCTTCTGAACTGATATCCTTAGTTACTTTATTTTTTTTTAATGTTTATTTGTAAGTTTTACTTTTTTTATTTTTCAAAGAAGAGCTTGGGTGTAGGCCAGTGGTACAGTGGTGAAAGGATTCACCAGAGACAGAGCAGGGAGCAGAACAGGCAGATCAACTGAAATACACTGCTGAGGGGAGCAGCAGGAGAGACAGGAGAGGTCTGCTGAGCCATGTAGGTCAGCTTCCTGGTTGGGGACTGGACTCAGTCCTTAGAGGTGATAACACTGAGATTGTTAATCCCTAGACCACCAGGAAGGCCCTGATGCTCTTAGTTCTTAATCACTTCAAAAACAAGAATGACGGGTTTGCCTTGCCATATATAAAAACTTGTTATAAAGTTAAAGTAATTAAAAGACTGTGATATATACAGGGATAATTATCAGGGTTTTCCCCACTCTTAGCTTTGAAATATTTAATCTTGTAAAATCTAGCTGGGCTCATCCCAGGAATTATCTTTGGTAAAAAAACATTCACAAGTGCAGTAACCCATGAATTTTCTAAGCATAAGTGGAGTAACTCTGCATATGAACACAAAGAGACATATGACTGGATATGCATAGCACCAGGTTCAAAATAGTACCAATTATTCATGGATAGAAGGCTGGATAAATCCATTGTGGGGAAGTAATTGAAAGATTGGATAAATCAATTGAGGGAAAATTAGGACTAACCAAGAACATATAATACATGTACACAAAAGAGCAAGTGGTATAATTTATTACACAGCTGCCTCACCCAGAATTGTTTCACAACAAATTTATCAGTGTTTTGCAAGTTAGCCACATTAGCAAATGTCACCACAATGTTGATACAGGAAATATATTTACACATACTTCATCTCAACTGAAAAACTTTCATAAATTTCACTGAATTTGAATTAATCACATTTTAAAACTATGTAAGATTTCAAAAATTACAATAAAATATACAAAGGTATGTATTCCTAGGACCTATACAAATATTAAAAATAGCTAATATAAGATGATATAATTCTTGAAAGAATGTGCACATACAGTGCAGTGTAGCTAATTTTAAAGAAAATATTCTGGACTAGCAAAATGGTTAACTTTTTCTAAGAAAAATTTCAGGATAGGATTCATTTACATATCTATGGTTCCTATGTATCATATGATTCAGTATAGCCAAAATTATTTCCATAAACTTTTCATCAATATTTTACAATGCAGATTTCATTGAGCTAAGTTGTAGAAAGGCCTTTCTCAATGTATTGAAGAAAATAGATTGCAAAGGGAAAAGGGGAGGGGCAGTCAAAAGAAGTCAGTGAAACACTTGACTTGCTACCTGCTACCCTTCCTTAAGGTCAGTGAGCCCTTTAGAAAAACAAATGAAAGAAACATACCAATTAAATAATCAGGTTCACTGTGTTAGTAGTAGCTATATTCTAAATTTGTGTGTTGGAGAGAAGCAAGAAAACATACATAATAAACTCTGAATGAAATATATCTACAAGGCTATGTCACATCTCCAAAAATCACTGTTATTTGTGAATTTTACCTTCTATAATGATAAATTCTGACTTATTCCCCTTTTAGGGTTTAGGGAAATAAATCATTTATTAGGTGTTCAGTTTATGGCTTCAGGGGGAAAAAGTTGGGAGCTAGCAGTACAACATACACACAAAGAATATTACCACAATACCAAAAAGATCATAACAAGAAGTGATAACACTGAGGTTATTAGTCCCTAGACCATCAGGAAGGCCTTGATGCTCTTAGTTCTTAATCACTTCAAAAACAAGAATGACAGGTTTGCCTTGCCATATATAAAAACTTGTTATAAAGTTAAAGTAACATGTTCAATGTTCTGTATCCCAGCTGGGCCAAAGAATACACTATCCTAATCTAAATAAATCAAACTGTACTTAGTGAGCGCCATGTGGAAAGACAATAATCAGCTTTATTTAGATCTCCTCTTGATGCATACTCCAAGGAATGTGTGGAAAATTGTCTTCTAAATATTGGATACAGTTTGTTCACAGGCAAATTCTTCACATTTTCTCTATAGTCTCAATGCCTTGGTAAACTATGCATCTTTCCTATAGGATAAAACCTTGAACAATATGAATTTGAAGGAAAATTTCCAATGAATGAATGAATGAAAAAAAAATAAGTGGGGAAGAGGGAGAAACTAAATATAGATAGTAAGACTTAAGAAGAGTATAATTCACTGCCTTTAAGAACTTCTCTGAACAAAATCACAGACCAAAGTCTACTAGAAAGACTGAAGCAGAAACAGTGAGTGTAGCCAATTTTAATTTGAAGGGAAAATGAAAGCTAGCAGTGCTGAGATCTGTTTGGTTGGCCTCCTGAGGAAAGGATTAAAAGTCTGGATTTCAAGGAAGGTCATAGAGTTTCTGACCTCATGTTCAGACCTGCAATTTTAACAGGCTACACTAATTCCAACAAACCCCAGACAAGACCTCTAATTCTATTTAAAAAACCCAAATATGTACCATCATCCCAGACCTCACCATCTTTTAGAGAGGTTGAAATTAAATCAAGGAACAACTATGAAATGGGTTCAAAGTCTGGTCATAACAAAGTATAGAATATCTTCTATTTGATTTTTTCCTTAGGTATTATTCTCTTCATTTGACCATACAATATATAACACAATCAAAAGAGAGAGAGAGATACTGTCTCAAAAAAACATCCCTGGTGGTTTGCTATTCTCAAGTAACTTCAGTTGGACAGAATCATTGTCTGGAACAGGGTGAGAGCAGACATCTTGTGTGAACCGTAGGGAATAACAAAGACCTCTCAGGGATGAGGACCATGAGGAGATCATTAAGTTTTGGTAAAATATGCTCAGAATAAAGGGCAATAGATTTGAATTAGTCAGATTAAGAGAAAGCTGAATTTAGTAAAAGAAAACTTTATATATCAGTCACTATTTTTCATTTGCTTATTTCCCATCTCCAAAAAAATATAAGATTTTAAGGGTTAACTATCCAATTTTAAGGAAAGATAAGAAAAAGACAGTTAAACAAGTATCAAGTACACAAAATACAGGTCAGAATGTTTCTATACTTATTTGAGATTAGCTCTAAATTTTACTCTGAACTTTCCAGAAAACAAAATTTTAAAGTCTGGTCACTATTCACTATTCAGCAACGTTCAGAATATACAAATAAACCAGTTGAGAAGAATAACTACATCTCTTGTTAAAATACAAGGTTTCCCCCACCCTACTATCCCCTCCCCCCTTCCCATTTTGGGAACAGAAACTGTGATTCATTGCTCAATATCTCTAATCATCCCCAAAACAGCTATCCTAAAAACTTTATTAGACTCTGCTTTGAAAGTCTCCTTTAGTGTAGGTTAATGGCATAAAGTCTAAGCATAGTTCAGTTCAAAAGCAAATTCACAACTAAAATTATTTAAGTGTTCACCTGCACTGAAAATAGAATAAAACCACTATCTATATGTATGCACCTAAGTACATAGTTTCATATATGTGTATAGACATATATGTATACACGTGTATGTTTATATACACACCATAATTGAAGGTATTAGATTAAGAACACAAATAGACATTCAACAACTAGAATGTAGTAGAATGATGGCATGTACTTTCTGAAAGTTCTATCTATTGACAGATGGATGATCCACCAAATAAATTCTGACAATTCTATAGACTTCAGGATCCTATTCTCTCATTTCAAGCTATTATTCTGTAAAGTCAGTTGAAATATCTATCATTTCTATAATATTCATGAAAAAGTGATAGAGTGAGAAGTATAAAGTTTCCCAAGGTGACATTCAAAATCAATAGTGTATCTGGCTTGAAATATAATCCCATTCAGTTCACACAGTTCAACACCTATTTATTTCATACCTATGTGATAGATGACACAGGGGATTCAGAAATAAATGACAATAGGCATGGCCTTAAGAACATATAATGTGATCTACAAACATAAAAGGATACAAAAAAGGGAATGGGGAAAAAACCTACAATATTACATAGTCAAACAAGTGCCTCAAAAATGGCATAAAATTTTCTGAGTGTTCTAAGATGTCTTTTTTTGAAGGGTCTCTATTTTAGATAAACGTGTAAGGGAAAGTAGTAGATGGATAAATGAAGGTGGAACTGGAAGTGGAAGAGCAGGAATGTGGCAAAAAGACAGTAACACCACTGTGTATACTCAAGGAGCATCAAGGCTCCATTTGGTTAGACTGTCAAACACCCAAAAAAGAAGTAAAAAGTGGGTCAAGATCGTGTGACAATGGTCTCAAAAGCCACAACAAAAAGGCTATATTTAATGAGATGGGGAATGAGCTCAAAACTATATAGTTCACCATCAATTGACTTTGGTCAATTCATTCATCTTTAAAAACATACTATTTCTAGGATAGGCGATCTCTATGAGGAAGCACAAAATTAAGTTGTAAAGAAATCATATTGTCTACATACTCCATAAGAGTACCTTATTCTTACAGAGAAGAAATCTGTTTGGAGCAAATTACCATCCTCTATTACTAAGTTATACTGAAGTATTCTCTGAGATGAGTCTGTTTCTGAAGATCAAACTTGACAATGTGCAAACTGCCTTAAAAGTAATTACAAATCTCTATGCAATCATGAGCCTGTACTAAAACCTTAACTGGCATACATGTTCTAGATCACATTTATGTCTCAGCTCAAATGTACGGAACTTCAGACTTTAACTTGGAACTATTCTTTAAAGGAAAAAGATTTTCATACTTCATATTTGAGTATTTTGAAGGCAGTCATAAGTCACTGATTGACAAAAGGAAGCTGTCATTTATCAAATAATCTGACGCATATGTATTTTACAGGGACTAGTCACTTGAACTAACCACCTGTTACATCTCTTGCTCTAAATACATACATAGTAAGAAGATTTAAACTATTAACAATATGTCTCAATAGGATACTCTCATAACAAAGTGCACAAATTAATATTTAAAATTTGTTTCTAACTACAGAAAAAGCAGGAAAAAAACTATTGAATGTAAATGATCTGCTAAACTACTAATTTCTAGAATACAGCAATATTAGACATTTTAAAAAGTGAAATTTCTCTGGAGTCCTAAAATATTTTTATTACCTAAATAATGGTAATGGGATTTCTTATTGCATTAAACCCCAGTTAAGAGTAATAGTGAGGCCAAAATTTAGCTACATATAGTTAGGCTTTTTTTCTTCATAAATTTTAAAATTATTCAAAAAATTAATATTCATTGTCCTTACAATTAATTAGCAGTATTAATAACCTGTTTACAATAAGTTTAAGATAAGGTTAAATATATAACTAGGTTGGACAAATGTGAGATTTGTAACATTTAGGATTAAGTTTATTTTCTCTAAATATTGGTGTTCAGATATACTACTTATCATGGGGAAATATTCTTTAGACATGTGTAGAGTATATTTAATCATAAAAAATAAATTTATTACAGAACTTTCAGTCATAACAGATTTTAAAGTTAGTCTAGGGATTTCACAATAATCTAATTATTTCTAATAATGATACAAAAGAGGGCACTTGATTTTTTTGTCTCCTTTATTTCACCACAAGAACGTACTCAAAGTACAAGACTTTGCATGTAGGAGGTGCTATATAAATTTTAAACAAATGCATATGTCACTAATGTCAATGAAAGTGGGAAATGTAATAAAGTCGTATTGTTGTAAATCACCACCCATTTACAAAACAGTAAGTAAAAATATCATCAATATTGCATATAGGATAAGCAAATTACCGAGGACCATTAATATGAAAGATTTGGGGAACAATAGAAATACTAGCAAAAAATATCAGTTTCTCTGCCCTCTGGTGGCAATAAAGTCAACTGCAGTATTTACTAAAGTAATGCAAAATAAAATGTCCCTGTTATGAAATCAGATTTTTCCCCCCTTGTGCCAAATGTCTGTAATAAAAATTCTGATTGCTAAATGCCAAACTTCAAGACTATTGGATTTTTTTAACTTCCCTATATGAACTTTTAGCTAGGCTGTTTTACAAAGGGCACCATCTTTTTTCCCCCTTTTCATTGCTACAGTTTATATATTCAGGCTAAACATTTAATTCTAAGATTATTTGGAATTCCTAGACTGATATCTAGGAAAGAAGCTACTTCAGTTTGTAATAAACCTCCAAAGAAATTCACAGGACATTTATAACTACTACTTTTTTTTACTCAATTCTGTAAATACATGTGGGTTCCTAGAGTAGATTCCACCAGAAATATCAGATTAGCTTAAAATTCCTGTACATTTAGTTGGACAATTTAGGAATTTATATTCCCCAAAGCAAAGGGTTTTGTTTATCTGGCAATCTTAGGACTGAATGGACTTCACCCTAAACTTGAGAACTTAGAATAGTCAATTGTGTGTGTGGTGTGTGTGAAAAGTTCAGAAGACTCAACATTTTGTTGACATTTCTTTCAGTTTTTAATTTTGCATTATTTACATCCCTTGTCAAAATGTTCAAGTAAACAACTTGGGATGCATTTTGGCACACACTTCTCTAACCTCCTTTTGGATGAAGTAATTGCTTTAAGCATTTATTCATTCCTCAGATATAGCCATGAAAATTATTGCTGCGCCTTTTAAAATAAATGTATTATTTTCCAGATAAGTAAAAGTATTATATTTTTAACCAATGATATCTACAAGGGAAATAAATGAAGGTATGGTTATGACATAAATCAAAATCAACCTATGTCCATTTATACAGGATTACATGTGACAAAGATTAATCAACTACCAGGTAATCTGAGTTTAATTCAGTTTTAAAATTGTTGTGACAATCTTGGCCGCCCACCGCAACCACACACACACACACACACACAGAGTCAGAATTTGTGCTTTCCTTATAAGAAATAGCACCAGGAGCAGACACGATGTTTTGTCCTCCTCTCGGTCTCAGCTTGGTAAAATTTCATTCAAAGACTTCCTTCAAGCTTCATCTTACCTGGAAGCCTCAGGTGATGCCCCTAGTCTCCCATCTGAGACTTACAGGTGTGATATTAGCGAACATGTGCACTTTCTGAGGAATCTCTTGCCACCAACATCACTCAGAATTAAAGCACAACCGTGAATATCCTAACATGAAAGTTATGTTTCCTTTTTCCCTCCAAGTGTGTTTTGCTCGTTTCACCTCCTCTAGAAGTCTAGTGCACGAATTTTTGCCAAGGCCTTTCTCTGCCTGAATTTTTGTTTTCCACTTTCTTCCTAAGGGGCAGGAATGGGGAGTGGACACCCAATTCGCAGTGGGCAGGATTCAGAGAGGTAGCTGGACCTCAGGTTCAAGGTCCCCTCACAGTGAGGAACTAGAGGCAGCCGGCTGAGGGCAGCACAGTGGACTCAGCACTCCTCCCGGGGGTGGGGCTCTGGCTTGTACCTGCACCTGGCGGCAGAAGCTGCAGCACAGGCGGCACTGCTACAGAAAGAGGCAGGGTCCTACAACCACATCAAGTCCTGGCACTGGGAGGAACCGCCTGCGTCCAGGCTTCTCCCAGTGAGAATCCAGCCAGCGGGAGACAATGGGGCCAGGGATTGGTCTCCAAAGGTGTGTCTGCCCCACCTCTGCCACCAACTCTCCTCCTTCACACCCCAGCTCACTTATCCGCCCCACTTTCAGCACCTGCTCAGCTCCAACAGCGGAAAGCTAAGTAGGGATGGCCAAGGGAAGGAAGGCGAGACCACAGCGAATTTTCTCCAGCTGAGGGAAGCCCTGCAATCCCTGGCTGCCACCACGTCCACCACCCAAGACTCCCATCACGCACTTGTTTAGTTTATCTGAGCGGCAGGGAAGGAGGAGGAGCCATGAGGAAATAGCCCACGGGATGCCAGCTCCAGGGCGGGATGCCAGCTCCAGGGCGAGGTAGTCACAGAAAGAGATTTGCTCCCCCACCAGGGCCCTCCCTTGACTATTTGGGCGAAAGAGTACTACTCCCTATTGCTCAGGTGAAACAAGCCCTAAGTCCTCAACCCATTCTCCGCGGTCCTTCTCTAGGCAACCCTCCTCCCCACTGGGCAAACCCAAGTTTACCCGAAAAACATTTGCAATAACTTTCACAAGGGCGGAGAGGTGAAGTGGGTATGGGTTTGGTATCAGGGTGCCAGAGAGGTCTCTGTTGTGCACAAAACCAACAAGCGAAAGTGCATCTTACCATTGATTCGGTTCCCAGGCTCCCCTTCAGCAAACTGACACCGGTCCATTAAAAAGTGGCAAAGTAACACAACTCCTGCAGCGGCCAGGTCGACCCTCAGGAACCCCGCCATGCCGCCTGGCTAGTCCCTCCCTCTCCCGCCAGTCCTTCCCCGCGCCCAGCGCTCGGTAGGAAAGGAGAGCTCTGGGCTGAGGAGGGATGAGAACCCTCACTGCTGGACCCGAGGTCTTCGAGAATTTCTCTGGGCTTTCACACCCGAGAGCCAGAGCCGGGAAGAGGAAGGAGAGAGTGAAAGAAGGAGCTCAGTCCACTCCGGACCTCCGGGTTGTTCTTCGCAACTTGCCACAGGACTCGCAGCCCTCACGCAATCCAGACACAGAACAACTGCGAGCAGGAAAGGCCACTTGCAGAAGGGCTCGCAAACTCTGGGTTCCACACAGGCAATGCCAACAGACGGTGACTCCCAAGCCCTGCGTTATGCTCCACCAGGCTCAAAACAGATCTAATTCCAAGGCAAGCGAAGGTGCCGCCTCCAAATCCAAAAAGGCTGTCTCCACGAAGGGAACTTTCCCAGGTCTTGGGATGGCCCCGAGAGAGGTCTGGGTTTGCAGTAAGGGGGTTACAGTGGATTGGCGAAACCCCTCTGACAAGTTCTTTGCTTCTCCGAAGCGGGCAGGCGTCCTTTCTCACAGCCAGAGGGATGGGCAGCCCCCAAGAGCGAAGCCCCGGAAGGCTCAGGCTGCAGCAGTCTGAGGTCCGAAGCCAGGGGAAGAAAAAATATTAAAAAATAATAATAATAAAGGAAGAGGAAAACAAAAGAAATAGGGGGTGAAAAAGTCAGGCTGAAATCTCTCTGGAAAGGGTTCTTCCCAGCTGAGAAGGAGGTGGCCCCAAGGCCTGCCGAGCCCCAAGGAGTTTGGTGGCGGAGGCGCTGCCGCTGCTGCACTCCCCACGCTCCTGCTCCACACTTTGGGGCGGCAAGGCAGCTCGCAATTTGCCAATTCTGCCTCTGCACCCTCCTCCCTCCTCCTTCCTCCCTCCCCCTTCTCCTCCTGGCTTCTCCCACCTTCCTCTGAAACCAGCAGCTAGCACCGACCTGTCCAATGGCTGCACTTTCCTCTGGGCTGGCAGAGGACTCGGAGGGATTAAGCTGGGGGAGCAAAGGAAAGGGGAGTAAGAGGGTAACTCCAGCACAGCGTGCCCCCAGCAGCGGGCGGTCTGGAGAGCCGGGGCTTGGAGGGGAGCACTGGGCTGCACCTCCGTGCTGCCAGGGTGCCATCCCTGCACCCAGCACTTCGCCCCAAGCAGCCAGCGCCAGCACCTCCTGGTCCCCCGCCACCCTAGCACCCCGACTGCGACTGCGGGGTTATGGTGCCCCAGGCCCTGCGGGCGCTGGCTACTGGCAGTCTTTCTGGGCGCTACAGGGTTAATTTCAGCTGGCTGCTCCCGGGAGGGTGTGTGTGGCAGTGTTTGGGGTGTGAAGAAAGCAAACCAGAGCCAGTTCGGTTACTGACCCTGCGAAGCCCCTACCGACCCCAGCCCACTTAGGCTGGTGGAGGAAGGTAGCCTGCGCAGTAGCATGGTCCCACTGCAGCCGCTGCTTTGTAAAGTGTCAGCAGGAGCAAAAGGAGACTTTAAAGAAACAGGAGGCCCATTCAATTTCCTACAGGGTTTTAACTGGCTTTAGCTCGCTAGTTTGTTTTTGTTTCCTCAGCTCTGGGATGTGCTTCAGTGTTAACCCTTTCCATCCCTCTCATTGTTTGCATCTTATTTTTAATAGTTAACCTCTTTTAAAAGGGATAAATACAAAGAAAGGAAGCAAAGTATACTGGTTGAAAGTACAAATTCTAGAACCAGACAGTCTGATCTGACACCCAACTCTCCAACTTAAAAAGCTATATGACTTTGAGCAATTTAATTTTTAGTGCCTCAGTTCCCCACCCATCAAATGGGAGACCCCTATAAAGTCTAAAATAATTTAGAATGGTACCTGGAACAAAGTACTTGGTTCTATTGAGAAAAAGGGGGTGGGGTGGGGGATAGCTACATCAACTGGAGACTTTGATTCAGTGTTTTAAGTTCAAAAGGTTGTGTTAGTTTACTTCTATTCATTCCTTTCCAGCTTTGAAGAGTTTGGATACCATCCATAAGTACCTTATTTTTGTCACAAAATTCAATGGAAGTGGACCCATATAATCAAATTACTCTGCTAAATTTGATGCCTAAACTGTAAGAATGGCTCTCTCATGTAGTTTAACTGGTGAGATGGGAACAGGAAGTGTAACACATTTTCCTATTTATTTCAGGGGGAAAAAAAAGACACATGCATAAAAACATGTCACACATACACACTTATGCCAAAAATCTTGCTCTCTTGAGCTTTCTCCCAATGGGCTGATTTCTTCCTCTTCAACATACTCAGGGAAGATTCTTTTAATACTATTCAACCATAAGTTTTTAAATACTATGTAAGTTTACATCCAAATTTGTATCTAGGACACACTTATCTGTTATCTTCTGTCCTCTAATTGATGTTGAATTTTTTTTTTGTCTGCATTTCTAGTGAAATCACAACTTCATGAATCCATGTGGAAAGCATTCTAAAATGTTTGGTGTAATTCTAATCCCCATTAAGAAAATTATGGGAAACCCAGTAGGAGACACCTCAAGAATGCATCTCTCTTTTAGTCTGGGATATTTCCCTGCACTTCCACAGTAGAAATATGGTGTGTATCCTCTTTCTCCCAGGAAAAAGAAATCCCCAGCTCTCCCTGGACTCATTTTCTTTCATTTTGTCTTTATTACTACATGTATGAATTAGTGGTGTTTATTTTTCTTGTTAGCTGTCAGCAATGTTTTGTTCTTTTTATTGAATTTATATATCTTACGTGGAAATTTGATGCTAGAAATTGAAAGGGAACCAAATAAATGAGTCTAGAAGGACTTTCATGTGCTTTGTCTCTCTCACTGGTTACTATTCAGTTGTTCCATTACATCTCATTCTCACTCTAAAGAGCAACACCCATAGTAAATATTTACCTATAGAAGGTACAGGAAAACAAAAATAAAGCATACATGATGACTTAGTGCCCAGAACTTAGTAAGAAAGAACATCAATGTAATAAATTTAGGCCTTGATATTTAACCTTAAATCCAAACCAACAGCTATTTGTAAAATAAATAAAATTTGCCTTTACTTCATAACTAACAACAGATAAAATGTATGTAGAACAGGCAGTATGTTCAGAGGGAAATGGAAAGAGTTGATTACTCATCTAATCCTGGCTAATTAAAAACAGTATACTATGTGACCTAAATGATTTGGGTTTACCACATACATTTCACCACAATTGTCTAGTTCAGTTTCATGGTGATAAATTAAAGATTATTTGTGGAAAAAATTTCATCTTCCATTTGATTTGAGAGAAAGTTTATAATGAGTGGAAGTTTTTTCACTTGTATATATAAGAACTGAACTGTTGTTTTTTTGTTCTTTTACTTTCACTGACTTGAACCTCTCATGGAATAAATGAATCAAGAGTGAGTAGTACTTAAGTTTTTTGTCCATGACAAATGTCTGAAATTTCTAGAATACACTCTCCATTAAGGTTTTGGAGATTGTTCATCAGTCATTCATAACAACCTGTTGCTTTGGGCAGATATTTAGCACTTAAGATAATAATATCTGTTCAGATTTCAAACCTGTTTGAACCCTAGCATCTATACCCACCTTCAGAGAAATCATTATACATTCTGAATGCATTAGTATACATTATAAAGATAATTACAATTTCCCATCTCATCTCATCTCACCTCCAACAGGCACATTTCTGTGTTTCCAAGGACATGTTCCTATGTTGAACTTAGCTAAAAGGACAGCAAGTAAACATCATGTTCACTTAGAAAAAAAAAAAAAAAGAGCTCTAATACATGCCAAGGAGTACTTAGCAATTATTATATTTTATGCATTACTAGTTCAATAATTAGTTTTGGTCCACTTTAATAGGATTTGTTAAAACTTTCTAAATCTGCTGTCAGAAAAAAAATAAAAATAAAACTGCTTTCAGATAAAAGTAAGCTATAAGTAGATTGTTTTTATTCAGTTATAAGCTAATAGTGTAACTTTTGCTTCTAAATCTATGGCATTTTCTCTTCTTCATGTGATAGGGCTAATTTTTTGAACTTTAGAATATAATTTGAAGACTTATTTGTTCATCTTGGCTAACGTCCACTCTTCTAATCATCCAAGATTTCACTTACTACTCATAGATATTTCAACCTTTTCTTCCTGTATAGTTTTAAGTAAAAATATATTGTTTTAAATATGCATTTTTTAAAAAATTCACCTAATATATAACACCACTTTAACAGGAACATTTAATATGCAAGAATATTTAATATATTTTATACTCACATTAATATATTTTAAATAGATGAAATTAACAATACATTCATCACATTCATAATGTAGTAATATATAATATATTGCATTAAAATGATATGGGTTCTACTGTGCTTTTTTTTGAATCTTAATAAGCTAATTTACTAGTAAATAGAAATGTACAAAAATGTGCAATTCAAAGTAGTAGAAAAGGAACTCTAAGAGGGTAGTCTCCAGGAAAGGGCAAGTTCTAGGTTCACTGCCCCACCCAAGGAAGGGTGGAGCAAGGAGGAAGAAAAGCTGGAGAGGAGACTGGAGGAAAGAAGCAAGAACCGAGAACAAGGAAGTATGAAGGAGGTGTTGGGGCAAAAGGATGTCCTGAAGGAACTTCACAAACACAGGTTTTGTAGACTCCAACCCACTCCAGACCAAAGAGATCCAAGACACCAAGAACTACAAATCCCATAAAGTCATCATCACCAAAGAGAGGGTTGCTGGAAACTGAAGGTGGAATTCAGTAGCCAAGTTTGGTATAAAACCACACATGTGGGTCTTGAGGGGCTCTTAGCTCTCTTGGTTTTTTGCAGGCTCTCAGCGGCTATTAGGATTCTAGCTCAGTGGAACTGGTAGGACATATACACCAATTTACCTCCCCTTTATTCTCCCTGAGTAATTTCCCCTTCTTTTATAAATAACCCTTTATTAACATTTTTGTGTGTGCTTGCAGTTGTGTCTTATTATAAGTTCCTTTTAAGTGCCTGGGTGAGGACCAACAGTCAGGTCAACCCATTTCATATTGGGGCTGTCCTATAACAGTTCCACAGTGAGCGGACAGACATGTAGAGAAGCTACACTTCCGTCTTGGTCTTGGACTGGTTGAAACAGATATGGGTGAGAGACCAGTGGGGAGGTTAACAATGGCAGCTTTTATCCTGATTTTTATTTTGTTTTTCTTCTGTCTCAGATATGCTGTGTCCCTTCCTATGAGTCCCCAAAAGGAGGTGCCTTAGACTTGTGGCAAGGCAAGCTTTAGGGCCTCAGTGGCCCTGCTTTGGTCCAATCCTTTTTGGCTGGGCATTTGCCCACAAGGGGTTCGGTAACTTTGGGTACTTTATTTGGAAACTTGATTCTTCTCCTTTTCTGTATTGCTCACTGATTGTGTAACAAACAGGGTGGTGCCCAGGATAAGGGGAGGCTCCAGATTCCCTGCTCCACCCAAAGGAAGGTGGAGCTCAGCAAGGAAAGGAAACTACAAAGGAGACTGAAGAAGGAAAGAAGCAAGATGGAGAACCTGAAGGAGGTGACCTGGAGAGGCACATGGAGCAGAGAGATGTGAAGAAACTGTACTTGCTTCTTTAAATTTCCTTTCCATTAAAGGTCTTACAGAATAGAGAATGTTTTCTTTTGATGAGGTGGATGGAAGAACTTATTTAGAATGGGCAGATTTTAGGATGCTGGGGTGCCCCTCACCCTTCCCTGTAACAGAACTATTACAATGAAACTGCACACTCTTAAAAGGGGCTAGTATTTCTTACATGTCTTGTAAGTAGCAACAATGTGTAGTAGAAACATAGTCCTCAATCCTCCATTATACTCAAAGACAAGTTCAACTGCTTTTTTGCAAAAAAAAAAAAAGGAAAATGGGCAAGTATTCAGCAAGCACTTAGTGAATTAATAAATAAAACATGTTATTATAGTGCATAATGCCTAATATTGGACACATGGAAAAGTTCTAAAGTTTTTATTGTTGTGGACATAGTTCTCAGCCTTCTATTTCATAGGCTCATTCTGAAGTGGTAATAATGTCTGGACCACAGGATCTATGTCTCCTGAGGGTCAGCCCCCTGCAGAGGCAGCTTGTCCTTCCGTAGAACCCCTGGTGGAGGCTGTTACTCCTGGCACAGATCACAGGGCTGGCAGAGGTGGCTGCTGGAGTGTTCTCCAACACAAGGGCGCTACAGATGATGTTCAATCCTGACGACTTCTACTGAAATCCTTACCTCGGCTTGTTTTCACCTTCCATTTCTTACCTTTAATTTTCCTCTCTTTTCATTTTCATCTTTATTACATAAATTTTTATTGCTATATAGTCACAAGGTTTAGAATCCCCCCTTTTAAAGTGCTTGGTTTGTTGTTTCACAAAACTTTCATCTACATCCAGAATATTTTCATCACCCCCCAAAGAAACCCCATACTTACTAACAATTACTCCCCAATCCTGTCTCCTCCCAGTCCTGGCAACCAGCAATCATTTTTCTGTCTCTATAGATTTGTCTATTATGGATATTCCATATTAGTGGGATCACATAATGTTGTCTTTTATATCTGATTTTTTTCACTTAGCGCAATGCTTTCAATGTTCATCCATGCCTCAGCCTGTATTGATATTTTATTCTTTTTTATTGACAAGTGATACTCTATTGAATGAATCCATATTATATTCATCATTTGAATGAGATTTGCACTCCTGCTTCTTTTTGACTATTATGAATAATAATGTTCATGGCATGAACATCTGTGTGCAATTTGAACAATTTGGATGACATGGTGAGTCCATATTTAACACTGTAAAGGAAACGACAAACTTGCACAATGGCTACAACTTGTCACATTCTCAGCAATGTTGAGGCTCCAAATTTCTTCTCACCTTCAATGGTACTTGTTATTTTTCATCAAAATATCATCCTGACTGGTATGCAGTGGTATCACTGTAGTTTTGATTTACATTTGCCTCATGACTACCAATATATAGCACCTTTTCATGTGCTTACTAGGCATGTATTTATCTTCTACAGAAAATGTTGATCCAAACCCCTTGCTCCCGTTCGCTGGTGTTGCTTTTATTGTTGAGTTACACCAGTTCTTTTATATGTTCTAGGTACCAGGTTCTTATTGTTGAAATTTCATTCAGTTTCTCTCACTCCATGGACTGTCTTTTCCTTTCACTTTTTTTTGATTATTACCTTTGATAAGTAATTTTTTTTGATGAAGTCCAATTTATATGTGTCTTATTGGCTGTTTCTGCTTTGATGTTATATGTATAAAACTCATGCCTAATCTAAGGTCACAAAGATTTACACCTGTTTTCTTCTAAGAGTTTTTCAGTTTTAACCTTGACACTCAGGTCTTTGATCCATTTTGTTTAAAAATTTGTTTACCCATTTGTGTGTTTAGTGAATTTCCTGAACTAAATCTGTATTTTTTTGTCATGTGTGACCACGCCAATATCTTCTGATTAGCTTAGTAAATTTTAATCACCAGAGAAAAATCCTTAAGTGATTAGAACCAAAAATTCCCTCAGTTTTTGCTGAGGGGTTCTGTTGGCATATTATATGCCTTCAACACTCAGCCATGCCATTTACAACTCTTCCTTGAATCTTTACTTTCTCTTGTGCCTGGCCTATGGTTAGTCAAAGGTAAGCCATTATAGCCTTTTAACATAATTTCCTTAGCAGGCACACAGCTCTCTCTCTCTCTCTCTCTCTCTCTCTCTCTATATATATATATATATATATATTTCTAGATTCCAAGAAATATGTCGGAACTTTTTAAAAACATATTATTCTCCAGTTTTTCCTTTTAAGACTTCTGGTTAGTGTGCTTTTTATCCCAATACTTAACGGCGTCCACAGTCAGCTGTCTGTGATGATGTTCAACAAATGTTGCTCACCTACCCTCCGCCTTTAGTACTGGGTATGTTAAGTGAGCCTGCACACATGTATCTTCCAGGGATCCTCAGAAAGGTAAAATAATGATAAATCTTTGAAATGAAGCTTTGAAAGAAATCCAGCTAAATTTTGCTTACTCTTGTGACTGCCAAGATGCATCAAAAATGCAGGCTGTTAACATGATAAAATGCCAAAAAACTCACTGTTCTTGTCCAGATTAAAGCATTTTTCTTGACTAAACACTTCATAGGAGGTTGCAAGTTTTTGATTAATTTCCAAAATCCTAAAATGATCCTTCTGCTAATCTTATCAGTTGCTATTATGGATGAACAAACTGTGGTGTTTATGCCATTATTTTCACTAATCTCAGAATTAGCATCACATTTATATATTCTTTTATTTAAAGAAGTTTGCTAGTAGATTTAATAAGTATGCTGGGTCTCTTACCTTTAATTCACTTTGCATTGAAAAGTTTAATATATGCCATAACATATTTTGTTTATATTTTTAATTCATTAACTTTATGTAGCCTTCTGCCATAACACATACAATGCTTTGCCATCTTTTTCAGCCTCCTCTGGCATAATTTAATATTATTCAGTTTTAATCTTTGAAATAGAAAAAAGTTACAAACAAGTTGACTTCTATGTTATTAGAAATTTCACCATAAAATTCAACTAATTTATAGTTTTACTTTCTCACTTGACTTCTTGAAAGGATCTTTGTAAACAAAAATCTGTTGCTAATCAGTACAGCTTCAACAGATAAACAGATAAAGATACAATCTAGTACTCTGAACATTTTCTTTATGATGGTTAAATTTATGTCATGTGTATTTTACCACAATGATAAAAAAAAGGAAAACAAAGATGTTGAGTTTACAATGCTATAAAATGGTATTCTGAAATGTTTTTGGCTCTCCAAATGTTTACATGCTCAGAAGACATTAAATATCTCTCCTGCTCCCATGCATTTGTTTTTAATGTGGTTTCTATCTTTCAGTATTTATATGAGAAATTAGAGAAATTTAATACCAATAATTAGCCTTAAATTATTTTTTAATTACTCCACCAGACCACCTGTCCCCATTTCCCACCTTCCTCTCTCTCCCACTTCCTCCACCATTTCCTCTATTCTCTCTGGCAAACATTATCTTGTTTTTTTTTGCATAGTTTAAATTTTTATTTCTTCTATTTGTGTGTAACTGCTTTGTAGATATTTATATCCTACACATGAGTGAAAATATCTGAAATCTGTCTTTCACTTTTAGACTGAATTCAACATAATCATCTCAAGTTCCATTTGTTTTGTCCTAAATGTCACTAATTCATCTTTTTTTCACAGTTGTGTAATAATCCATTGACAATATGCGCTACAGTTTCTCTATTATTCATGTGTTGAAGGGAATTTAGTTCATAATTTTGCAACTGTAAATAGTGCTATGATGTATATAGGTGTAGTCAGATCTTTTCATATTGGAGTTTTCATTCTTTTTTTTTTTTTTTTGGTAAATACCTAGTAACTGCATTGCTGGATCAAATAGAATTTCTATTTTTCATTTCTTGAGAAATCTCCATTCCATTTTCCACAAGGACTGTAACAGCTTGCATTCCCACCAACACAGAATGAGAGTTCCTTTTTCTCCACAATCTCCGTAGGATCTATTAATTCCATTCATTTTTATGTGGGTCATTCTCACGGGGATGAGGTGGTATCTTAGTGTGGTTTCAATTTACATTTATCTTATAATAAGTTATATTGAACATTTATTCATATGTCCACAGGCTATCTGAATGTTTTCTTTAGAGAAGTATATATTGAGGTTCTTTGTCCATTTTTGATTTGGGTCATTTGCTTATTGGAGTATCCTAAACATTTCTTAACAGAGACAGAATTTATCATTAAGAAATTTCCTTCATGCAAATGTTCACCAAAATGAATCATTAAAATGATTAATTTTACTAGCTAACAGCTATTTTAATGCTAACTGATACAGACAGCCCATTCCTCTGTGCTTCTCCATACCCCTTCTAGTTGGACTGCACTATTTCCCTGAAGCAACTGTAAGCTCCTAATGGACTCCTGATGTTTCAAGTTCTCTAACCTCCTTTTTAAAATATTGTGGTAAAATATTATAACATAGAAGCTTCCATCTTAGATATTTTTAAGTGTACAAATCTGTGGCATTAAGTATATCCATACTGTTCTACAACCAAAACCACTAAGCAGACACAGAACTTTTTCCATCATTGCAAACCGAACTCTTCATCTATTAAACAGTAATTCCCCATTCCTCCTTCCTTTTAGTCCCCAGTGAACACTATCCAACCTCTGTCTTTCTGAATTTGACTATTCTATTCTAGGTACCTCATAAAATCCTACCATATTTGTCCTGTTACATTACTTTACTCAGCACAATGTCTGCAAAGTTCATCTATTGATCCATTGTAGTATGTATCAGAATTTTATTTCTTTTTAGGGTTGCATAATATTAATTTTTAATAATATTATATTGTATGCATATACAATATTTTATTTATCTATTCATTCACTAATAGACATTTGAGATTGTTTCAATAAGGATACACAGGGCACATGGTTGATTAAAATCAACATATGTAAGAGGTGGGGTTGCTAATGCACTGGATACACAAGCTTGAGAAGTCAAGGAAGGGTGTGGTGAAAACCCTTAAGTTGCACACTCACTCAACAGAAACTTGATGGTTCCAGCACATTTCTACACACCCACATTAAGAGAGCTAATGTCAAGTCATTTCAGGAATTCTTAACTTTGCCCCTATTTGGTCAGAATGAAAAGATAAACCCCAAATTTTGTAAAAGATCATATTTACTTCATACGTGATCCTCAGCAGATCTGACATATTTCTAAAGTTAAAGAAAATATTTATGTTCCTTTTTGTTCTGTTAAATATCAGATAAATTCTGAATAGTTTTCAGATAGAGACATGATGAGATAAAGTAGGATATGACTCCTTTAACCATATTTTAAAACTAGGTACAACTAGCCACCATCTTCAAGTGGGGAAGATGCAAAACTCTGGTCAAAAAGCATTGTTTACAAATGTCCAAGGCTGTTATTTTTAACTTTCAATGTAGAATAAATATTCCCATAGCAAATATATTGCGATAAATGTTATGAAATACGTCCATACCATAGTGCAATATGTTGCTAGGACCATCTAAAATACAGTTTAAGTTCACTGTACCACTAAAATTATATTTGTTTTAGAGAAAATGATAATCAAAAGAAAAACAGAATGATTAGAATGCATACCTAAAACTTAACTAAAAGTAGAAGAGAAGTGTAAATATATTTCAGAGAAAATCTGATATTATATTGATTTAATGAATATTATAAATATAAACCATGAGAACAAATGTAGCCTTCAAATAATATATTATTGTCCATCTAAATTTTTCTGGATATTTCTATTGAGTTTGTCAAGGTGAGAAACTTTCAAATATATAGAATTTTATTGTTAATATATATTTTGTGATAAAAGATTATTATTTGTATTTGACTCACTGAATTGAAATTCTGCCAAAATGAAGGAACAAAGTCAAGTATTCTATACTTCTGTCTATTCTATACATTAGATATATTCTATACATCTATTCTATACAATAGAATGTCTATATATTCTATTCAGAATGACAGAAATCACAGTATAATTTATTAAATGAAAAATAAGAGTTTTAGATGTTCTTAAGCATCAAGAAAAAGTTTAGTGAATGTTAATTTGCTATTGTTAATAAATACATCTTGCACATAACTGGAAAAGTCTATTAGTGTCCTTTAATACTTAGAGAATTTCATTTATTATTAAAGAATCCAATAACCCATATTTTTCTTGCTCTACAGAATATGGTCTGACATATTTTACTACCTGTGTTTTCTTTCCTTCTGATTTAATTCTAGTTGTCCTGATTAAGTCATCCATCATTTTCAGGAAGATTTTTCTTCTTATTGGTTTTTGGTACTGCCTCACTAGTTTTAGCTATTTGCTACATTATCTTCCTGATAAGTCACTTTGAAATTATGTCAATGGCTTTCTTATATAAAATTTTCTGATTGCATCTTAGTTGCATTATATTTGTAGTTCAGTTTTCTTATTCTTATACTTTATGTTTTTGTATATTTTCATCATATAATTTGGGATTTCTATAGCTATTTAATACCTTTAATGAAAACTCCCTCAAGAAATATTACCCTTATATTATCATTATATAGTTTGTAATTATTCTATAACCACTAAGGCCTGTGACTCTTCACAGTAAGAGTTTCCTAATATGTTTAAATGATCTTTCTGGCTAGACACATTTCCTTGTTTTATTAATAAGTGCTTTATATTAACCCCACATTCAAACTTTGTTTTGTGGAGCATTGGAAAATTTTAAAAAATTTAAAAAAATACTTTATAGGGATTGAAGATTAACATTTGAGGTTACCTAATCAAGATCAACCAAGGTAAAGTCCAGACAAGAACTGTTTGCAGCAGTACAGAGCATACAGGATAACCCCCTTGGCAGTATACAAATATGCAGGCAGAGAACACAGGGGATCAGGCAGAGCAAAGGAAGTACATGTTTGAGTGGAAAGATATGTGTTGAGAAATAAAAATCAAGAGCTTGCATTTTAAGGATTATATACATCTTGGAAAACCTGTGAAAACAGAGTGTGGATAAGGTAGAGATATATATTAGCAGATGACAACCACAGATAACTGACATGGGAAACAGTGTACAGAATGATCTAGAGACATTACCAAAAAAGGTGATTCCAGATAGAGGAGCAATATATAGAGAAAACATCACCAAAGGACAAGCGTGAAGTTACAACCACATGGTGATCTTTCTCGATTTCAGTCCTAGCATCAACTGATGCCTTGTGGCATCGATCTTGTAAGCTGTAAAACTGGGTACAAGATTAATAATGGCAACTTGAATCAATACTTGAATTTTCATTCTAAGGATTAGAGTTTTTTATATAATTCTGATTCTCAACAGGATAAGTGTGTTATTACTTCTTGTAGGGTTGAGGAATACTGGAGGAAAGGAAACTGTTCTATAGGGAAATATTTATAATTTTTTATTTGGATAACAAAATCCACTTATTAAAATAGAAATTATAAAGACACCATCATGTTAGTCAATGGGAATATGAAAAACAGCATGCCTTTTAATGGGCAGGATAGGGATCACTGAAATCTTCATTTTCATACTTATCATGAAATGAACTTCATGCATGTCATTCATGTGTATGCGCAATGAACATTTAAGTAGCTTTGGACGACTATCAGAGCAGAAATTTGCTTAACTTAGTGATATTTAACATTTTATTATTGCCATAATTATGGTAATTGATCATTTGTGAAAATACCCAGTTTAAGATTTTGCCTCACAAAATATGTAATACATACACATCTAGCATTTTATTAAGTACACTGCACTGGAACTATATTAGAACAAATCTTAGAAAACTGTGACATTAGACCCTACAGTGAGGCTGCTTTAAGATCAGTCCTTGAACTATCTCCCTCAATATTTCCAAGCATGCTTATTTTGCATATATAATTCTGATCCACACCCTGCATGGTGAGTCTGATTCAGTGAGTCTGAGTTGGGGTGGAACGTGAGAAACATATTTTTTTAACAAGCTCCTTAGATGATTAAAGGTTACATCCTACCACCACCCTCGAAAACATTGTCCTCTGGTAATGGTATGATAATAAAGATTATTTATATTTTTATACACATACACAGACAATTTTTACTATCTTAATTTTTCATGATATATGAGAGTAAGTTTAATTTCTTAGAAAAATAAAATAGGAATAATAATCCTTTCTATTTTTTTTTTAATAATTTTCTCTAGCATCTAGATTTCTGAAGTCAGTTTTACTAGTCAGAGAGAAGCATAAATTAAAAATTTAGCATAAAGCACATTCCTCTAAGATTAAATCCATTTCTATAATGAGGTGTTGTAATTCAGAATGTAGAAAGTAATAGCCAACTTGAGGACAAGCCCATCTCATTAAATAGCTCCTCCCTTAATTATGAGTTTATATATTATCAGGCACAGCCAAATCCTTTTGATTATAAAGCAACACCTTTTACAGGGTTCTTAAAAGGTATTTGTGGGAAATTTTCTTTCTCCTTTTTTATTGATCAGAATAAGTTAAAAATATTTCTATGAGACAACTCATTATTCATATATTCTTCTTTAAAAACAGAATATAATTTCAATTGAGGAAACAGGCTAGCCCTTTAATTACAGATACAATCTCTTACTGGGTATATGTGTAAATGGGCATCTATTATTTTTCTCTTTAAAAACTGATTGCTGAAATTAATCAACAAACCAAGTTGTTCATAGCTTTACCTCAGAAGAGAGTAATATTAGTTTTCTTGTGAAATATAAGAAACTATTTTGTGTTCAAGTGATATACAAATACTATCAATTGTTTTAGTCTTTTTACAGGATTTTGCTTATTTAGATATTTGGAATTAATCAAAAACATGCATATTATTTATTTAAATCATAGTAATTCATACGTTGTGGTTCTTAAATTATATTATCTAAAAATTTAAGTGTACTTAGACAGGAATAAAAAATATTTCCCCAAATCAATCAAAATTATTGTTTCAATAAAAACATAGTGTAATATATATAATGTTGATTGTAAAAGATATTTAAAAATTTCAGACTTTGAGAAAATACTGTATTACAGGTATTTTTATTGGTGATTCAATTAAATCAAACTTTTAGGTTCATGATATCCTACAATATGAATGAATCTTCACTTTCATTACTGAATTGTGTTCTGCTCAGAGGGTTTGCTAAAATTATGAACAAGCTTGACAAAGGAATCTATTCTCAAATAAGACTGCAGAGTAGCCACTGTGACACACTAATAAAACAGTAGAGTTACAGTAGAGGAAACAATATCCTTTTTATTGCTTTCTTCCAAGTTCATAACACAGGCCAATGTGACTAATATGGGAACTGAGACAAAATTAGTAATGTCTTAAAAGTGCATAGTTTGAATATTTTATATGTTTGACTTATATTTTAATACTTTGATGTGAAATAAAATCAAATGTACATCTAGGAAAAAATACCTACAATTAAGTCTCTATTCATTTCAATTTTCCTTCCTTTTTTTCTCTAAACTCTTTTATTTGCCTTTTCCTTTCTATGGAGAGTCATTGTTTTTTAGTCTAAAAGTGTTACTGTCATAAACAAGGCATAATTTATAGCCTTTGCTATGTTTCTTCAAGTTGTTTTTTAAGTTAGATGAAAACTCAGGTGTCTTGTTGTTTTGTCAATGTAGATAGTAAATTGGAACAGCACACAAATATCAACATGCTCATGTGCAAGGATAGTTCACACATTTGTGAATCATCCTGCATCTTGGAAAAGATGAGGGTAGAGAGGCAGGATAGCAAAGGATATTAAAGGATGATTAATCTCTAGCACTTATATTTTCTTATACAAAACACAAGGTTTGATAAGTTAATTTTGGTGTGTGAATGTATTGTTTGTGTGATTTTCCCAACTTTCTCTGCATTTTAAAATTTAAAAAGCAGGGTACTTCCTGGTGGTGCAAGGAATTGAGTCACAGGCTATGACGCTATTGGCACCCAGTCAGGGAGGTGACCCACATGACAAAGCAGACCTCTCCTGTCTTACCTGCTGCTCCCCTCAGCAGTGTACTTCAGTAGATCTGCCTGTTCTGCTCCCCACTCTGTCTCTGGTGAATGCTTTCACTCCCCATACCTCTGGCCTGTACCCCAGTTCTTATATGCATAAATAAAAATTAAAAAAATTAAAAAGCAGTCTTCATGGCAGTCATTCCAATTTCCAAAAAATAAAACAATCATAAATATAACCAATATTTATTCATAAGGATATTAATTTCAGAATTATTTATAATGAGGAACAATTGGAAGTAATCTAAAACTTGAACAATACAAAATGGTTACTCTACCACAGTAGAATCATATAAATATTATGTATTCATTTGGAAATCTTAATTTTTAAAGTACTTTCCCATTGCCACTGTTAAGAAGTTACCCAAACTTAGTGTATTAAAGCACAAATTTATTATAAGTTATAACTTGGCTGTTGGATTTTTTTTTTAGTTGTAATGGCTCCCCTATGTGCCCCTATAATATTTAAAGGCATTTACAATGCCTAGATTAGTGAAAGAAGCAAGCATTCTATACTTTTTGTTATTTCATTTTCAGATATAATTATTTAAGTCCCACACTCTTTCTGAAGTGTGTTATGTCTCACTAAGGATAATAAGAGTGATCAGTCAACACCATTTTGGTATCTCTATATTGTTAGAGAATCTATAAACATTTTGTTCATCACTTTTTTTAAGGTACCTATTTTAACAATTAGCTTATTCACTGTCTTAATTATTGTGACATTTGTCACTTATTCCTAAGACCTCACCATTGACTAATGAGAATTCACACTTTCATAAGGGGCAAATAAAATATGGAAATTCAGTCAATTTTGCTTTTAACTTTAATGTTTTTTTGAAAAGAAAATGTTTAATTTTGTTAAATTGTACATATGTTTTAAACTTAAAATTAATATTTTACTTCAATGTAATAGAAGATACAATCACTATAATTGTCCTAACAATATCATTTATTCAATGTCTAGTATATGCTGAATGCTACATCCACACACAAATGTGTGTCTAATATTCATAATAACATTGAATAAGTGTTTTAATACAGACTTTATAAGTGAGGAAACTGACTTTAAGTGAATAATTTTCTCAAGACTATGTAGTCTATGACAGATCCAAGTTTTTTAATCAAGTGCAAGTACACAAACACATTTACCACTATGACATGAATTTATAATTTTCTCAAACACTCTGAAGCATTCTAACAAATGAAAGAATGATCAGATAGGTCTCAAAACCTCCTAATATTTACAATTCATAGTATAAGTCAACACAATATATTACAGCTTCTCCAACTCTATCCTGCAGTGTGCATTGCCTATAAGAACCTCTAGGTGGCAGGTGTTGGAGAACTATAGAAACAAAATGCATAAAGAGGGACAACATAAGTGACAGAAGAAGAAACAGAAAAGAGAAATATAAAGAGGAAGAGAACTTTTGGTGAAGGATGAGAATACAAGCAATAGCTGTCTACCAGATATCTGCACTGGTGGCTCTACTTTCATATTTAATGCATTTCTGAAAATGTGTGAAAGTCTCATGCCCAGTAGTCAGAAATGGGAAGATTTTCTCCTTCCAGAGAGGTTAAAGAGGGAAAAATATATTATCTTTTTTTGTGATAACTTACAATATCCCAATATTCCAATATCCCAAGCATGATCTTAAGTTTGTTTTTCTTCTTGTATTTTAAGAACAATTAATCAAATGTATAACTGATTTACTTAAATATCAAACCAACATTTTCCGCTTCTGCCTAAAATATATTAGGTTTTGAAATCATATTTGCCAGTTAACATGCCTTATTTTTTACTTTTCATATTTTTTATGAGGGGACAGTGACAAATTACAGTAAGATATTAATTACAAAAACTAGTGTACATAGATGGTAACAAAACTGAACTATAACCTTGGAAGAGTTCCTCTTTGTGACAGTGAAACATCTGTCAGCTGATTATGAATGTCTGAATTCAGAGCACTTAAGGTTTTTTTAGGAAACCAATATGTGATTCATGAAAATGAAATTTCTATGGAAGATGAACACATTAAAACACCAGAAACTTCCTACAAATACCTACATTCTGTCTGGTTAAATCTTTTTGAGGACATCTAGTTTACATTTACTTATCTTTCATTAAGGACAGGGATACTTTTTCAAATCTGAAGAGATCAATTTGTTTGCTTCTTTCTTTCTTTCTGTTCTACATTCATTAATCTTTTTCTCTGAAATATAGAGAGACTAAAAGTGCCCTTCTAGGCAGCACTGCGGAGCAGATGAAGCAGACAAAGAATATTTCCTCCGGGCTGCAAACCCTAAACACCAGGAGAATGCAAAAGTTGGATGTTCACTGCTCTTTCTTATTGTGTTAACTTGAATCCCATTATGTAAAGTAATGGCCAGTACTTTATCAGTAGGCATTCAATAAATACTTATTAATTAATGGGTGTATTAAAAAATTAGAAAATGCTTTTAGATGCAGAAAGGAAGGGAGGGAGGGAAGGAGGGGAACAAATAATCAGGGAATGGATGTCCCTCGTAGCCTAGGGGTTAGGTCTCAGTGCTATCACTAAGGCCTAAGTTTGATCAATGGCTAGGGAGCTGACCCACAAGGCACAGCAAATGTCTCTGGTCTGGCTCCCTGTTCCCCTCAGCAGTGTATTTCAGTAGATCTGCCTGTTCTGCTCCCAACTCTGTCTCTGATGAATCCTCTCATCTCCTGTACCTCTGACCTACACTCTAGTACTCCAGTTCTTCAACATACCAAAAAAAAAAAAAAAAAAAAAACAAGAGGGAGGGTATTCCAAATACCTGATAAAGTTGGTGATAAAGAAATGATAAAGTTGAGAATAATATTTTCATTTATAATTTGTAATACAGTGTTTTCTCACCATTATTGTAAAATAAACAAATTTGTATTAAAAACTTAAAATGCACCTGATGGATGCTAACAGTATAGAAATTTAGGATGGAGGCATCTAAGACCAGAAGCAGGAGGCAAGGGTACAAACGATTAATATAGAAATGAAAAGCCCTTAGGCCCTAGCTGCTACAGCAAGTATCAAAGGCTACACAAAGTATCTGGAGGCACAGACCAGAGGTGGGGAGATGGAGATGGAGGCCACTGTAGAGTCACTGGTCCTTACAATGCAACCAAGTCACACCCTAGAAGTAATTACCAATAGATAACAATGGCACAAAGGAATGAATCCTCTTCCCAAAGTGAAGAACACTAAATCAGTCTAATTTCTGCACTGGCAAGAAGCACCTGGCATGCCCACCTATGACTATGCATGTGTTTCTTTTCACAAAAGTTTTCCCTTCACAAAACAGCAGTGACAGCTCTTCCTGCTCTCTTGAGTCTGTACAAACATCATCTTCTTTTTTATATAATAAACTTTCCCATTTGGATATAACCAAAGTCTACCCCCCCTTTGCAGATGAAAGAAGAACTGTGGTGAAACTTCTCAGAGGTAAACCAAGGACCCCACTCAATGAAGCCAACATCTCATCAAAACATCACACCCAGTCAGGTTTAGGTTTTATAGAGGATATAAGTAAAATAAGGTAGATATATTTTAATTTTCACACAGTACAGCATTTATTCAATAAATGGTATTTACTATTGTTATTTAAGAGTTTATACCTAGAATTTTGAGGCTGCTTCACATATGAAAAAAAAACAAAACAAAAAACCAAAAGCTACAGATACCTTTCAGGAAGTAGGAAAATAAAAGATAAAGGAATCATCAAAGTGAACTTAAAATAGCATAACATTGCTAAATTTTGCAATACTTTGTATATTAGTTTTGGTGCTTATAAATAAATAGCTTACTGAACGTCTTTCAGGATGTGAGATATTTATTCTTTAAGACAAACTAAGACTATTAAAATTTTCCTTTTTAATTCACATATACCTTATCTCTAGAGCTCTTTGGAGGTCTTAAGGTTTTTCTGCTTTGATTTCCTAATGGTGTCTTTCCCTTAGGTGGTCATCCTGTAAAAAATAGTATTAATCAGCACGTATTTAGCATGCTGCTCGCTTTCTCTGAAGTGAGCTAAGTAGACTATAAACTAGGCCACATGCTCGAAAAGAAGTCTCCCAACACCTGGACAGTAATGGAGGCAAGCTCAGAAATGACTTCAGAGTGGTAATCTGTTAAGTTTTGTTTGTTTTTGTTGTTTCTTATTTTTTTTTGGAGTAAACAATGGCAAAATTGTGAATGAAAATGAAAGAAACTTGAATGTAAAAACAAGTAGCAGCTAGAAATTTTCTATATAACAGTTATGTAGGAGGCCATATTTACACAGATAGTATAGGAACTGCCCAAGGTGGAGAGGGGTGTTATCTAATAGAAGAAACTCACATCTAACTTTTTATCTTTGTTAGTACTTATCAAAATCTGGGTTAGAATATGCGTAACAGAATAAACATATGTATGCTTATTTCTTAGTCCCATCTCTGAACTGCAAGCTCCTTGAAATTATAATGTGTGCCTAACTTGTTTGTTACCTGATGTCCCTAACTCCTATCTTACATATTATAAATGTTGCTATAAAACAGTGGTAGATTTTAATTAGTTGATTTCAGACAAAACAATTATACATTACAATTAATAGCATCACTAAAATTAATGTTTTTATGTTCAAAAGCAACCCATGTTTCTGATAGAGTATTCAGAAAGAATATAGTGTAAGCTCAAGTAAGGAATAAAAGTTTCTTACAGCTTCAGAAAAAGAGATGTATTTAATTTTTACTGAGTACTACCAGAGATCTTGTTTGTTCCTAGTGTGGGTGAAACAGCCCAAGAGTTGTCTTCATGGAGCCTATGTTAGACTGGTAGGAGACAGTACGCAAACAAACAAACAAAACCCATGAAGAACTGACCTCCACAAATGTTCAGACATTTGCCTCAAGACTTCCAGAATAAGCTTTTTCCAAGATATATTACCTAGGAACAGGGACCTCAGGTCAATCAAGGCCCTGCAGGCTTCAAGAGAACCTGTTGACATTAACTAAAGGAATGAAGATTACTCAGATTTAGGGTCATCCTCAGAAACAATCTATCAGAGAAACCCATCTTTATGGCAGGGCATAGTATTTAATTACAGAGCGTCTGGTTTTATGACTCACCCTCTCTATGTCATACCAGCTTCCCTCCTCTCTCCTTGATAGTGCAGGTCCTACCCTATTCATTAGCTCAACAATAAGAATCCTAGATCTGTCCTATTTACCTAGCATTGACAACCACATTTATGTTTCCTATGTAAGTATTTAAGTTTGTTCTTTTTCTCCTACTAATCTGTCTGATGTTCATTGGTTTGTTTTAGCATGTGGAAAAGAATGTAGGAGGGTTTGGGAAAATGCCTTCTCCACCCTTATGCCCCAAATGACTGGAGGGACTGTATTGTGGTTAAAAGTCCTCAAGGACAAAGAAGCTGATGTGCAGGAAGCATTTGTAGCAGGAAGAGGGGCGCAAAGGCTAGTGCAGCGTATGGAGAGGTTCACACAGTTCACTATTAGAAAGTTGAGTTTTCTTGGTAATACTATAAGAAGCTATTGATACCTTTCAGGTAGGGAGCTGATGTGGCTAATTGGGGGGAAGGTAAACCAGCAAAGCAAACCGAAATCGAACCATATTGGCACTGGCTAAGGATAAAGGATCATCAAAACTGGAAGAAAAGAGACCCAGTAGGTGACCACTGCAGTGATATGGTCACTCAAGAAAGGACAGTGGCTTCTATGAGGGGGACAGTAGAACAGCAGAAGAAAAAATGATAGATCTAGTGTTTAAGAAATAAAACTACAAGACCTTGCTGATACACTGCATATGGTGAGGAGTCAAAAATGAACTGCTATTTTTATTTGAATTTACTAAATAATTTTTGCTTAATGAAATGGCAAAGAGTAAAGGAGAAATAATACAGGAAAGACATCTACTTGCCAAACACACCAATACTCTCTTTTCTCTTCATAACTCAGATTACATTAAAAATGAAAACAAGTCCAACCCAAATCCAGTCATGCCTTCCTCTCCTTTAAGCTAGTTGCATGCTCACTGGCTGAGTTGTGGTCAATGAGATGTAACTGGAATACTGTGTGAACTCTCTGGACACATGACTTTGAGCTCAATAATATGTATTTTCTCTCATTTACCTTCCTCTGTCTTTCTTTCTAAAATATGGCAGGTTGGGTGGCCTGCTAATATCATGACAGATATTGAAGTGACTTGAAGGGTGGAAGCACCTGTGAAGATGGTGAATTGGAAATGTAAAACTAAACCTGATGACCAAGGAAACTTCATAGCATTTTTGATTGATAACTTTCAGACCTCTTTCATATAAGAGAGGAATAAGATTTACATATTTCAACAACTATTATGATGGCTTCTTTTATTTTCAATTGAAGTCAGTCTCCACTGATACCCACTGGCTTGAGAAGAGGGGTAGGAAATCAAGAACAATGCTTTGAATGCTAATTTGACATCCAGACATCCAAATGGGAGTGTTATGTAAGCAAGTAGATATAGAATTCTAGCCCTAAAATG
The DNA here is from genome assembly GCA_019455555.1 of Galemys pyrenaicus. Classification (NCBI taxonomy): domain Eukaryota; kingdom Metazoa; phylum Chordata; class Mammalia; order Eulipotyphla; family Talpidae; genus Galemys; species Galemys pyrenaicus. The sequence continues at coordinate 1,824,704 of JAGFMF010011694.1, forward strand.
GAAGACCAGGACCAGAAATGTAAATTTGGGGGCATCTGGGAGAGTTGGAGGCATGTGCAGTGTATGCAAAAGAGGAAAGGATCCAGTACTGAACCCTGAGGCTTCTATATTTAGTTACCAGCACAAGAGAAGGAGCCAGGGTTAAGGTTTAGTAAAGACGTGCAGTGAAGTAGAATTCAGAGAGCATGGTTTCATAGCAGCAAAGGAAAATACACCAAGATATAGGGAGTTGTCAATTCACTGGAGGGATGAACTGAAAGAATAGAGAAGAGAAAGTGCCTGTGGGATTGACTAACATGGGGATATTTTATCTTGGAAAAGAACAGCTTCAATGAGATGGGGAAAGGGCCTAGAACAGACAAAGGTCAGAGTGAATGGCTGGGCTTGGCTTTAATTCCCTGGAAAGTAGACTAAGGGAACAAATATCTGCCACTCTGAAATGCATTTCTCTGGCAAAAGGGTGATTTAATGGAAGGGGCTGTAAAGACTAGGAAGGTTGATTTTGATATTTATATGTAAACCTCTCTATATGGACTTCTACCAGGAAGACCCAATCTTATCTCTCTTCAGTGGAGAAGGTAGATCTTAATTTGCCTATCTTTGTCTACTCTGCCTTCCCCCAAAACCTCCCTAAATGAAGTCCCCCCTTTTTTTAACCTAACCTCTTGTCTTTGCTGAGCTATTGAAAATGGCATCTGAAGTCACACAGACAAGCTACTCACATCATGCTGTGTCTCCCATGCATACAGGAGGTAGACATAAAATTTGTTTTATTTTTCTCTTATCTATCTTGTTTGATCATTTGCCAACTTGGCAGAACCAAGGAGGATGTGATCATTTCCTTTGCATCGTAAAAATGGAAAAATAGAAATCCTGGTAAGTCTCTTACCAGAAACAGAAATGCTGGGCAAAGTATAACACACAGCTTCTTAAATGTATTATTAGGCAAGACAGAGACATTAAAGAGAATCCCAAAAGACAGACAGTGAAGAGGGATGAAGAGAAATTTGGTAACCAGGGCAATACATGTTGGAAGAACAGTAAGGAGCAAACTTGAGCTCCAGAATGACGTCACGAATGAACACCAACCCCTGAAGTTTTTACACTGCTATCGCCAAGCTGAAAATATTTCAGGTGCTAACGACTGCAACTCCCAGTGACTTACTGAATTGGGGTGTCACCAGGTACTAAGGTTGGAGTTAAGCAGCCATCCGTGGCTTATAACTGAACACATGGAGACTTGAGTTCTCTTGCTTTTTCAGCTTTTAACCTGGTTATTCAGCCCAGATGATTATTATTGATAGGCTGTATTTATCAATTAATATTTCTCCCTCCTTCTGCTTCTTTCTCTCCTCATTCCCTTTATCAATAAATCTTTTATAAAATTTTTCTCTGCATGCCTGCTTTTGGTTTCATCTTACATTTTTAACCACTGAGATGAGAACTCATATCCAGGCCACCCCGATTCCCCATGGGGTTACCCTGTAACACAAGTAGAAAGTGAAAATATATATTCATTCTTGGGTAATTTGCCAGTCACCATTTTAATTATTTTTCTTATATATGAATAAACTTTTTAAATGATGTTATTTGCAATGTATGAAGGCAGTCATGAAAAAATGAACACTTCTGAGTCTTTCCTTTGTGCCTTATAATTTTGTCAGTGCTCAAGGAAATTAACATAAATAGGTTAACTAAGGCAGAAAGAATTTGTGGGGGAAAAAAAGAAGGTTGGTTAGGCAGTTTTCCTGGGAAAGGCACAGCAGACAAAGATATGCAGATTGGTGTTCTGCTTTTCCCAATGAAAAGAGATAAGAAGTTTACAACTTTCTGGGAGAGATCCTTACAAAGAAAAAAAAAAAAAAAGTGTAAATATCAAAAGTCATTTCTATTCAGGCATCAGTCCCCTCTCTGAAATCAAAGCTTTTGCCAAAAAGCCATAATTTTTTAAAAAGATTTATTTATTTATGCATATAAGCACTAGGGTACAGTCCAGAGGTGTTGGGGAGTGAGAGGATTCACCAGAGACAGAGTAGGGAACAGAACAGGCAGATTAACTGAAACACCCTGCAAAGGTGAGCAGTGGGTGAGGCAGGAGAGATCTGCTGCACCAGGTGGGTCATCTCCCCAGCCAGCAGCAGGGATCAAACTCCTGCTGCAATGGCTGCAGTTTGCTTCATAGTGTGGTTGCTTAACCCATTGCACCACCAGGGAGGCCTCCATAGCATATTTTGGGGTAGCATATTTTTAAACCCTTATGTTACTCCTCTTCCTCCTCTCAGCTCTGAATTAACCCCATTCTGAATATTTTTCTATTTTCACTTTCTTTATAGGTTCATCAAATTTGTGACCCCTTTAAAAAAATGTTACTATTTAGCATAGCCAGTTTTAATCTATATTTAAATGAATTTATAGTCTTTACATTCTTCTGCAACTTGCTTTATTTTGACTTAAAGCTATTTTCTGATGTTCATTAACATGGCTACATGAAGCCATAATTCAATAACTGATGACAAAGGTAACACAACAGAGCCACAGGGAAGAGATGGCTTTGTCAATAAATGTGCAGGAAAGAGCTAAAAAGGCAATTCTCCAAAGAGGACATGCAAATGGCCAACAGGCATATGAAAAAATGCTCAACTTCTCTTGTCATCAGAGAAATGCAAAT
>JAGFMF010011694.1:1827698-1890648 GCA_019455555.1 Galemys pyrenaicus
GAGGTGATGGTGCGCTGGTGAGATGGTGATGGGGAATACATGGGGATTACAATTAATGGCAAGTATATGTAAATTTTAAAATATTTTAATAAAAAAAAACTCTAAAAAACACACACACACACACAAAATAAATGTGCAGGCCAGCTGGAAATTAAAAGTGAAACTTAACCTTCCCTTACCTAACTCAGAAATATTAGAATGGTGGATTCAAGAATTAAAAGTAAATACTAAAACAATTAAGGATGTAAAGGGTACTATAAAATTTTCATGACATTGGGGATTTATTTATTTATTCTGATAAAAAATAATCACTAGTCATAAAGAAGTTACTGATAACCAGGATCATATTAAAATTAGAAATGAGGCTTTTTTTTCCCCCTTCAAAAAATTACTGAGAGTAAAAGAATTTACAACATACACTCAACAAAGAGTTTATAAAAAAGACTATTTGGGGACTCCCTGGTGGTGCAGGGGTTAAAGTCTCAATGCTATCAAGCTATCCCCAGGCACTGTAGCAGGAGCTCAATCTCTGGCCAGGGAGCTGACCCACAGGGCACAGCAGATCTCACCTATCTGCCCACTGCTCCCTTCAACAGTGTATTTCAGTAGATCTGTCTGTTTTGCTCCCTCTGTCTGGTGAATCCTCTCACCCCACTCACACCTATGGCCTGTACCCCAGTTCTTATATGCATAAATAAAGAAAAATCTTTTAAAAAGGCTATTTGAAGAATCAAGAAGAGAGTCTGACAAGTCTATAGAAAAATTAGCAATAAATCTGATTAACACTTCACAAGAAAGTTTAACAAAGAGGCAGAAAGTTATGAGGACAGGTTCTGACTTCATCGGTCATTAAGAAAATGTAAATTAAAAGCAGAGAGAATAAATAATAGAATGACTACAATATACAATGAAAATTCCAAATACTGGAGAAGAGATAGAGCCAAAGAAACTCATGCTAGTAAGAAAAAAACTGAACAGAAAATTTGGAAAGCCCACTGGCAGTCAAGGATACATATATCCTTATATATATATATATAATACATAGGAGATTTCAATTTCTGTTCTTAGGTACATATCTAGCAAATGCATGGGTATGTGTGTTTACCAATAAGTATGACCAACAATAGTCATAGCAGTAGTAATCATATAAGTTCAAACTAGACAAGCTAGAAATGGATCAAAATGGAGACAAGCAGATTAAATGATTTTTGGTATATTTATATAGCCAATACTTGGCAACAATAAAAACTTTTAAAATATAACAAATAAATGGTTTTCATAAGTATAATGCTTAATAGAAAATTCATAATTCCCAGAAAATTTCTCATTTACATTGTTTTCTGAAGGGTTCAAATAAATTAGGTAATAGAGGTAAAAACATATATAACTGTCCACAAACTTGGTTTTAAGACCTAAGCTATTTTCACTAAATTTCAGAAATGCAAAGTAAAATTAACTCTGGAAGTTTTATAAAGTGCTAGGAGCAAAAAAAAAAAAAAAATAGGAATGCTTAAACATGACCCTAAAATAATAAGTTTTTTGACTTCACACCAGTAGGTTCTAAAGAGTAAACTGGGGTGCTGAGGAGCTGTTACAATATAAAAAATGAAAGTTAAAATATTTCCTCCCTCTAAATACTTTCAGTAAAACAAACAGAAAAGATAAACACTTCCCCAAGAATTACTAAGCCATAAAAAATCAGAACAGTCCAAATTTATGAAATATTAAAGCCAGGAAGCATTGCACATGAAAAAAAATTAGTCTTGTGTTCCCTTTTCATAGAGTTAAATTAAATGCACAATTAAATTTTCTACTTGCAGGTACACAGTGGATTTTCCTCTGTGTTATATGGTTGAGAAAAACAATCGTCTGCACCTTCAATTGTACTTTGAAGCAGATTCAGATTATAACAGTACCCTTTAAACAGTCAGCCATCTAAGGAGGCTATTAATGAATAACTGCTCAAGACTGAACAAAGTAACTCTCATGCTCCATATCTAAAATCACTCTAGTGGCTCCAGGTAGCCAGTTTTATGAGGGTATTGCTATGCAGAGAACCAGAGACAACGTGATTTAGTTCAGTGCAATCAATTTTGAAAAACAAAACTCAAAGCACACATGAGTTTGAATTCTGTCTCTCCAATACTTATAACCTATGATTTTAGACAAATTGTTCAACCACAGGGGAACTCAAAGCCATTGCAAAATGAGAATAACAATGTATTTACCTCATAGATCTGTGGGGATTTTGATGGTTAATTTTATTTATCAATTTGACTAACCCCAGGATACCCCAATTAACATTTCTGCATATGCCTGTGAGCTGTATAAAATTAAAGTTTGAATTGTTTGTGTAGGAAAGTAGATTGTACTCTCAAATGTAGTTATCCTACAATCCATTGAAGGCCTACAAATAATGAGTCAAAAAAAGAGAGATTCACTTTTTCTCTTGCCTCACCATTTGAGCATCTCATCTCATTTTCTCCATCATTAGGTCTGATATTTGCACCACCCCCACCTTCTCCTACTCCTAGTTCTCAGATCTTTGGACTTGAATTGAATTATATCACCAATTTTCCTAGGTCTTCAGTTTGCAGACGGCAAATCATGGGAATTCTTAACTTCCATGATCCAATAATCCAATTCCTCATATTATGCATATGTGCATATTATGCATATATGTATTATATATGTGCTGTGTAGGTATGTATACAATCCTACTGGTTGTGTTTCTCTAGAGAACCCTACTACAGGGGTTAATAAATGTTAAAAATATATACTAAGTTTCTAACACCTGGAAAGTCTTCAATAAATGTTAATTATCTTCATTGACATTTTTATTATCTCTGTGTTATCAAGAGAGTAGGAACTGCTCAAAAATCATGAACTTTGCCCTAAGAAATGACAGTCAGGTGATAATTAAATGGATTTGAGTAATCAAAACACATCCTAGAAACTAGAGCTGCTGTGGGAGTTGTGTGTGGGAGACAGAATCAGTATCCAGAAAGGTTTTTTCCATCACTCCCTGGTCTTTCAGGGAGACATTCTAATATACTGAGGCAGTTTCAACTCTCTTGTGTGTAGTGAGAAAAGGAATGGGAAAGCTTGGTGAGACCTCTCTTCACACTGCCCACATGAGAGGATGTGAGGACACTGTGAAACTAAGGTAGCGCCTTGGCGTCAGGTGGTGCAAGAGACCATGATGGTGAGAGCAGTGGAGCAGAGGATGCAGTTAGGCCAGTGAAGGGAATGGGGCCATGTGCTCCGAATCTAACCTACCTAGGCCAACTTTAAGGCATTTTCACCGTACTATTTCTTTGGCTCCCTCCCCTTCCAGCTGAAGGCAGATACCTCAAGTCTTTCACTGGTAGCTGTGGCAGCCTCAATTGTTGTCTCCACAATGTAACTTTAGCCAAAGATGTAAAGTGAAGAATTTGGCAAAGGAAAAAAAACCTCATCTGGAGGAAAATTACAAAGTGTCTAGGCTTAATGAATGTTTGACTTTCACTAGCGGTAGTGGCAAACAGGAATGTAGGCAACTTGCTTTCCAGCACCAGGGAAACAAGACTCCCCCGGGTTACATATTACTGAGAGGACTTACAATCAATGGAGGGTGAAGGGCAGGTATGAGGGTAGAGGTCCACCATTTATTAAAGGTCTCCTTTTCTGACACCTTGGGAATATTTAAAAGGAAACACCTTTTCTCTGGATACAGCTTCAAATAAATGATCATGCAGAACAGTGAACTCTTAATTTTCAGCATTTCCTGCTCCTGCTCCCTGCTCACCAATCACTTCCAGGTTCTTTTGTACACACTGATCTGTGTTATAGCTTTAAGCAGAGAGTGTGTGTGTATGTGTGTACATGTGTGTTGTGTGTTTATTCATATATATCTCCAGTATTTTCTTTTCTTTTGTCTAGAAAGATAGAGAGGAGTAGCATAGGCAAAAACAATGTACCTTTATCTTTTTCTTTAAGTGTAAATTAACTTACTTTTCTAATCTTCTTCCCTCTTCTTTCTAATCTTTTTCTGTTTGTATCACCTTGGAATTTGTTTTGTTAAATGAGTCAGTTGTGCTGACACTGTCAAAACATACAGTTTATTAGAAATAGCCTTGAAAATCAAGTATTTGTTTACTTTTGCACAAACATCTCTATCAAATCACTAAGCAAATATTCTTGAAATCTACAGTGATGTATATGTTTTATATCATGTGGTATATATGTTATATCAAGATTATAACAAAATATAACAAGAGCCCAAATATATACAAAGCACCATGCTTAGCATTCATGTGAACACAAAGACACGCAAAGACCTTGGCTGGAGATATGCAGCAATGTCATGCAGACTGGGTGCAGGAGAGGTTTTGTCAGACATAACTGAGGCAATAAAGTTATATAAACAAATCTTTCTGTTAACTAAATTTATAGTAACTGCAATTTATAGAATCCTGAAAAATATTTACCTTGATTTTTTTGGCATCAAATAGTTTTGTAAGTATGGTCACCTCTATAAGGTAGAGATAATCAATGTAATATAAATATTCTGCCCTGATAATTATAAAAATACGTTTGTTGAATGAATATTTATATTACATTGATTATCTCTACTTTATAGAGGTGACCACACTTACAAAACTATTTCACAATATCCACTGATTAGAAGGAACAAAATCTGTGCAAGTCTCATCAATGTCAATATGCTCCTTTTCCCTCAACCACAAAATATAAAGGTGGCAATAGGATTTAGACATTATTCCCCACATGAAAATTTTATATTGTGAACTTGGCAGGGCATAAAGTCAATTCCATTAATTTTCAGGATATTCAGGATTTTCCTTGTAGAAATGAAAACCACAGCAGCAGGCACATGCAAGGCTAATCACAACAGGTCTTCCTCAGGGAAGAACTGCTGGAGGCCACAGACTCTAGGATGATAGGGTTTTTCCACTGACCCCATAACCCTTTCCTCCCCTACTTTTCAAGGATATTTCTTCTGTAATTAACATCTTTCAACTGATAAAAAAATGTCCATCAGTTATCTCCTAAACTTGAACTAAGGAATTTGAACTAAATATTCAAATTCTAATTACTTAATGAAAATGTTTAATGTTAGCAGTACTAATGGCGGTTACATATCGGGGGGCTATGATCCTGGGAAGATGGGGGGTTGCTGAGTTGGCAGTTGGGAGACAGATGGGAGAGACACTTTTCACTAGACATCTTCTAATACTGTTTGGTATTTGGAGTACGTTTGGTATTTGAAGGGGTAATTGTAACCCCTTGAGTAAACAAACAATAAATACATACTTAGCAACAACATAACTGAAAAGAATAATACTTGCTCTTCCAACTCTGCATTATTAGAAGTGCCCTATAAAAGCTGTAATATGCAGCAAAAGTTGCTGGTTATATACATACATTATACAAGCTACTTCAATTGTGGAGATTTTCCCATAAATACTTGGCTGAGGCATTTTTAAAATTTCTGCTTATTGTGTTTTAAAATATTTTCTTATTTGGCATCTTGACACCATTAGATACCTTTCCCAAGCCAAATGTCTCAGCCCATACTGCTGTCATTATATTTATATAGACCATCACCCCAGTTCCTTACTGCTCACACTGCAGTTACATGTCGCACCGCACACTTACCTGGGATCTGGAAGCAGGTTCAGGTGGAGCAGAGGAAGCAGCACTGATGCCCTTCGTTGGCTCTGGGTGAGCCTGAGGTCAGCGGGAGCCTAGGAGCCCCCTTGGCTTGGCCTTGATCAGGCTTCCGGGACCCTGGGTCTCCAGTCCTGAGGACACCAGACTCTCTGACTTTGAAGATAGCAGATTCTCTTCTCCAGAGGGGAGAGCAGCCCTCCCTCGCGCAGGACATTCCGGGGCACGGCCTGCTCCTCTCCACAGTCATGGGGGTGTGCACAGACCATTCCCTTCTGCAGGATATGCCCAGAAGGAGTGAACCGGCTGAGCCTGGGTCTGCCTGTGGCTGCGAAAGACACACAGGGCAAGGGGCGCTGGCTTTCCTCATCCCGCACCGGCTAGTGCGGGTTGTGCCTGAGGGGTTCGTGGTGGAGAAGCAACCCCGGCTGGCGAGGACAGACTGGCTGAAAGGCCTGACGCCCTTGTAGCGAAGTAGACGCTGAGCTGCTGCTACTTGGTCTGAGTGTGTTCACCACGCCAGGGGCCGAGGCTCTGTGTGTTGGCAGCAAGGGCCCCAGAGCAAGTTCCCGATGATTTGAGCAGGTGGGGTAAAGGAGGAGTCCCGGAGCCCTCGGTGGCATTTTTAGGTTTTCATGATGCCATTACATCAGCGGCGACCAGGTACACGACAGGCAGGGGAGCTGCGGGACCAGGAGGCCAGCAGGCCTCCTAGCCCCCGGCACATCTTCCCTCTCTGGGCTGCTGCTGCTTCTTTCTTCTCTCTCCTCCTGTCTTCTGCTCTGCTGCTCTCATTCTTCTGGCGTCTTCCGGACGGCGCCCTGCTAGTGTCTAAACCCATGCGCCCACTTGCGCATGCCCACTTAGGCATGCGTGCAGGACAGCAGGTGTCCATCATTACACCAATGGTGGGAGGGCGGAAAAGCTTGATACCTTTTCTCTCCCTACACTCTGCTTTCTCAGGCATGCCTGCGCCTCCACATCCAGGGAGGCCCCAGTTCATTGGCTTTTCACTACCTACCCTCGCATATGCTCATCATCTTAAGCTATTTTGTTCCGCGTTGAGGACCAATTAGAAAGTGCGCCTAATGAGCCAGGAAGCAGAAGGCACCTGGGACTTCCAGTGCATGCCACTCTAAGTCAGACTCCTGGAAAAGGTGGGAAGATGTTGCCCCTGTGAAGGTTGCACAGTCTGCAATGCTCAGCCCTTCCTGCCTGCACCTTCCTGAAAGACCAGTGTGCTTCTTAGATCCAAAGAGGCCAAGCAGAGTCCTTTCCGTGATCCCTGAGGAAGATGTTTGCAGATTGTTCAATGATGTTGCACCTTGTTTCAAAAAACCCACCCAACAAGAATAAAAAGGTCAATATATACACGTGTGTGTGTGTGTATGTAAGTCAAGAGCATCCATATATTTCTTTTAATTCACAAAGGTAAACATATTAAGTGTTTTGTAACTTTTTCTAAAAAGAGGGAGACCTTTGAAAATATTTATTTATGCATACAAGAACTGGGGTGTAGGCTAAAGGTACAGGGGGTGAGATGTTTCACCAGAGACAGAGTGGGGAACAGAACAGGCAGATCTATTCAAATACACTGCTGAGGGGAGAAGTGGGAAAGGCAGGGGAGGTCTGTTGCACATTGTGGGTTACCTCCCAGGCAGGACGAACTGGTGCTGCAGTGGCTGGGGGTAACAAGAGAGGGGAGGTCTTCTTTTTATGTATTTTTTCTATATAAGAAAAAATTTTAAGTATTTTTTATCTCTCCTGGGTTTGAAGAAATGTGCTAGATCCAAAGTACTGGGTCAGTATGGCTGCTGTATTGCCTTATAGTTCTAGCAAGTCCTGTATATAAAAATTCAAATCATCACCTCTAGGCACCATAGTGCTGTCCTTATGAACTTGGAAACAGACTGAAGACATGAAGGGGCTCATCTATGATCATGGAATCAGTGGGGCAATAAAATCTTTAAGTGGATCCACATTTGGCAATTCTCAGATGACATCTGAGCACAGGGTAGAAAGAATGGTTTATGCATATATGGAAATGAGTTCTTTAAAAGGGTTGTCAGGGGTCTTATTGTCTGAAAGATTTTCCCACTGAAACATACGTCTTTCCAAAGCCTCCATTCAGCTGAATCCTGTGAGTGGTGCAATTTCTCCTGGATCATCATTCTTCATTACACACCACAGAAGCAATGCTTGAAGTTTCCCAAGAGTTTCAGAAAATGAGGAAACTATATTGTACAGAATAATGGGGACAAACCCATAAAATTGAATTGATAAGCATTTATTGTCCATAAAATGTAGTATTATGTATCTTATCAAATGCAGTCCAACTCATACCACAGTGCATAAATTATAGAGTACACGTTAATGTCTCATAGGGGCACATTTTAAACATATTTGCTGTGACATCTGCTCACATTATTTAGTCACAAATGACATTTCAAAGTCTAGAACTTACCAAGAACGTCTCTCTCAGGCCAGCTTGGAAGCCACTATTCATCTGTCAGACGTCAACTCTTGTTCCACTTCCTTTGAGAAACTGTTTATTATGCTACATTAGTGATTCCTGTAGGCTAAATATGAAAGTGCTTATTTCTCTGTGTCCTGATGAAAATTTATTTGCATGGCTATTGTAGTGGTAGTTTATTATAGCTTTTGATTTTTTACTTATTGGTTTGTTTTGCTTTCAGTGTGGTTAAACAGACTACCGGATTCCTAGCTTATCAAGGGCAGGGGCCTGGTATTATTCACTTCTCTACTCCCAGTACTGAGAACAGAGCAGGCAACATCCTCATTGTTCCACAGTTATTTGCTGAATAAAGTTCCTTTTTTATGAGGATGCATTTAAATACTACCAGTATAGTTATTCATTTTTAGAGGTCCATGTATGCTTATAGGAAGATGCACATAATCTTAGAACTTATATTTGAGTGTTTTCCTTGACTCATTTTGCATATACTAGTTTTTCCTAGGTCTGGATAGACACAGGATATTGGGGCCATATTAGATGATTTAATTTTTCCTCCTAAGATTATGGCTAGTCAAACTTCCTACAAGTGCCTCTTCATTCTGTTTTCCTCTTTCTTCTCTCAGTCATCATTTTCCCCCCTTTCATTCTGGACCTACCAATAGAGGTTATATGGAAAATAAATTTTCTTAATATTTATACAAAAGTTCTGAACATTCAATATTTTCTTTCATATAAACCTTTTCATAATTTATTTGTAGTTTTTGGAAGTATGTTTTCTCTTTTACTGGAAGAGACAGAGCATGCTTATCCTTATATTTAGTATTTTTACACTTAGCCATTCTTGATTAATTACAATGATATGCTGCAGATGTCCAGCATGAACTGGACCATTTAATGTGTAATTATACATTTTAGATGAATCCCAGAGCTATTGCTACTATTTTCCATGGACTGGATGGTTCTATGCCACAACAGAATTAAGTTCCCTCATCCTGTGTCATGGGGTCACATCCCATGGAAGATGAGAGTTGAAATAGAAAATAACTGAGGATAAATTGTCCTTCTAGGGTATAAAAGAAGCACTTTGGGAATGCTTTCAGGTTCCTAAAAGACAGGAAACTGCCAAATGTCACTAGTTACTCATGTAAAAAATAAACTCCATTTTATAGATGGCAAAACTGACTGTTCACAAGAAAATACTCTTGCTATTATAGGATTAGATTTTGAAGAAATATGGACAAAACTGGAGACAATTTATTGCTTCAGGACATTACTAATAGACATATTAAAGGAAATTCTTTGGACAGAGGACTGTGGTATCAGAGGGAAATTGAGATCTTCTCAGATAAACTGTATAGGGGAAAGGTAAAAATATTTATAAAATATGGTAGCTATTTTTCATAATTTTAATTGATTTAAAAGATAATGCAAAAGTAATAGCAGTGCACTGTTGAGTTTGACATATAGTGTGATAATAAAAAAATGTGATAAAATCAGCATATAAGAGAAGGAAATGGAAAAATACTATTGTAATATTTTTATACTATACATGAAATAATATTTGAAGGTTGATGGATAAATTAATGGTGTATATTGTAAATGCTACAACAATCAAAATAAGAATTAAAATGAACTAAAAAGTATTAGTAACAAGCATACTTTATTTAATTCAAATATATAATAGCTAAGATTACTGTAATGAATAATACAGTGGAAGGGTGGAAAAATTTTGTTCTACTATATATACTCTCACTATTATCAAACATAATAGTGGAAATTATAAAGTACAGCAAACATTAAAAGGAATTCTACATTCCATTACTTACAATGGTAAGGAAAATAATACAATTGAATTATAAGATAACATTCCAGAGCACCAAGTTTCAAAATATATCATAGAAAATCTACAGTGTGTGTGAAGAGCCCCAGGCAAAAGAGAAATTTTGAACATAAAGTCTATAATGTGAATAAAGAAATCTGCTTATTTTCCTTTACTTTTTTACTTTAATTTTCACTGGTACTTTGGATACAAAAGACATACAGAGAATAAAATATTGGTTTTTCAAACACAGATAACATAAAACACATAATAAACATTAAAAAAGAAGAATACTAATATCAGCTTTGCTGTTTTATTAAACTTCCTAATAATAGTTATTGTTGTAATATGATTGATAGAAACACATCAAACACCAGCCCTTTTCTTGCATTAATTGATTTACATTCATTCTAGTATTTGGCTTGGTGATATTTTTATCCTCTGCATGAAAATGAGCAGTAACTTAGGCTGTTTTTCTGAAACCTCTTTCCATCCCCCTTTCTTCTCTGTTCTGCCTCTAGATGCTGCAGTAGATCAAAGATTTTCAGCAGCAGCAACGTGCTCATTGTCTTTCAAGTCATGGTATGATAGAGAGTGACGAAGAGGAACAAGAATGTTTGAAACAGCTACAATAGTACCTATTGTGCATCAATCATAGAAAGACTAGCTGAATCGTGCAGAATTGATATGTGCTTATTGTCAATGTTTTTTTCTGTAACATCAGATAGAAATAATCATTCTGGGACAGACTTTCCTGGGAAAGATATTCTCTCCTTTTGGACTTACATTTCAGTGTGGTGCAGAGTTCTGCAGTTAACGTAATGCACATGCAATGAGTAATTCAATTTCAAAGAATTGGTTTTAATTGCTGTGGTAATACTAAATGATCAAGGATTGAAATGTTAATACCAAATATTGAGTTGGCAGCTTTTTGAATTAGAAATTCCCTATTTTCATATTTATATCTGGCAAGTAGTATAAGTGTAGTGAAATGAAAATCCTTCAGGGACCGGCAAATGGGTATCTGCCAAATAGGTATCCATTAAGAGCAAAACATCTAGTGCTCTTGAGAATCTTGAAATTCGTTTTCTGAAATCTCCAGGTCATGAAAATCCTATTTGGCACACATATAATTTGTCTTGTCTCTATACTCAAGCACAGACTACTTTCCACCATTTCCTTCTGCCAACATTTAATAATTTTAAATGAAAATGTCAAATATTTTATTGTATTTAATTTCATAGTATAATATTTCTTATTACTATGTACTGCATCAAATGAACTTCAAAAAATGAAATTCCAAGGTCTTCTTCCAATAAAGATTTTCTAGGGGTACATTTTTAAGGAGGATCTACAGATTTATTAGTAACTGTATTTATTAAAAAGGGAGTTGTGTAGTTTTATAGACACTTTATTAATGCATGCATTTTCTGTTAGACACATTATTAAGAGTGTATATTGATCAATTACAGGTGAAAAAGTATTGTGAACCTTCTCTAGAAGTTCCTTCATATATTTTTACTGGTAGGGGGAAGATCTGCCTCTACTCTGTTAATGATGGGACCCTCCCCTGGAGAGCCCCCTGAATTCAAAGAGTGAGCAGATGTACACTAAATGACCTAAGAATGTGACGAGGATAAGCACTTCCTGTTTTTGCACAGCTGGCCTTGTGTGGACAAGTTACTTCTTTTTATGGTAGCCATGGTAAAGCTGTATGAATTAGACTGGGCTTGATTGAAGTGAGGGTAGCAAAATAAAGGATTCCTTCTTAACTTCATTTCATGAGTCAATCAAACTGGATGGTATTCTGTCTGTGTACACATACATCTCTATACATCTGCATGTGCACCTGTACTTCCAAAGGTACATTGTGTACTTACACAATTGCACATAGGCAATTGGCTTTCCCTAAGAAATCACTAATTTTGTCCAGATTTGCAAATATTTAACATTCATTAAAATAAATAATTTTTAAATAATGAGCAATTTTCATTTTTCCAGCTTTATTGAGATACTTGGCATCTAACATAGTATGACTTGATAAATGTATATATTGTGAGATGATCACCACGTCAGTTTAGTTGACATTTGTCATCTCATGTACTTACAATTTTTTTTCTGTTGCCAGTTACAAAACTTGATTCAAAAGATGACAGAAAACATGTTTAGTGATTTAAATGTCTGTTCCCACTATATTTATTGTTCTGTTGCTTTATAATAACCCCTTTAAAATGTCTTTCATGGGCAACTTGGTGTTGATTTATTGTTGTAAACTTTCACACAATAAAACTCACAATTGATTTCCATATAAAGTATAAAATATGAGGCAATTTCACTTATTTTTCAAATGGAAACAAAATTTACTGCCCTCTTTTTGTACTGTTCCACAGTGCCAAGTAAGTAAATCCAAATATATGTGTATATGTTTCTGGGACCTCTAGTCTGTCTCATTGGTATATTTTCTGTGTTTATGTCAACACCATAATACACTAATTATTCTAACTTGATACAGGATATTCAGCAAAGGATCTTCATAACATTATCACTAAGAGTCTCAGGGCTAACTTTGGCCCACTGCATTTCCATTTAAATTATAGAATCAATTTCATAGGTATTATGGTGGTGGGAGAACTATGGAAACTACACCTGAGGAGAGAAATCAAATAATGTTTAAAAATTAACAACAATGTAAGAAAATAAATAAACTTAATCAAAAAAATTCTGATAGGAATTTGATTGGGATTTTAACTCTATGCCTAAATTCGGGGATGAGCAAATATTTCATTATCAATAGATGTGTTCTTTAAATATCCTCAATTATATTTTAGCTCAGATATGTATTTTGCAAGATTTACTCCATTGTATTTTTATTTTATTTTCTATGTATATACTCATACGATTTGTAAGTCATGATAGTAATTCTTTTTCTTTATGAATACTTTTTGTTTTTTGTATGTACCTTAACTTTGCACAGGATTTCCAATGGCAGGTTAAATATTTTGAAGGTAATGGAAATTTTTGGACCATTTCTAATATCAAAATGAAAAAAATATCCCAACATTGGGTATAATTGTTTTTGTAGCTGTTTTTTATCACATTCAGAAAGGTCCCTTCTTTTTTCCCTTGTTTTCTAAGATATTTTTATTATTAACAAATGTATTAGCTAAATGATTTTTATGCATCATTAACACTATCACATGCATTTATTCTCATACTCTTAATGACTGGTTTTTAATGATAAATTAAATTTACATTTCTGGAATATCAAAACAGTAATATGCTATGTCCATAATATAAGTAACATCATGTAGTATGTCACATCTGTGTTCTGGTGTACCATTAACATAAAATTTGCCTTTTTTATAATTTCTTTGTCATGGGTTCTATGAAAATTATTGTGTCCTCATAATGTGTTGGCAAGTATCACCTTTTTCTCAGTTTTCTGTATATATATATAAATTTTGCATTACTAGTTTCTTGAACGTATTATAAAATTTGCTAGTCAAACTTAATAACCTAGAGTTTATTAAGTATGGATCAATTACTTTGTTATAGGACTACTTAAGTCTTTTATTTCTTCTTTGGGAAGATTTATATTCTAGAAATGAATTTAATTCCTTGCAGTTTGACATTTTTAATTTTTTTTGTACTTGCATCTTCATTATTCTCTTAATATTTGTGAGATCTGTGATGATTTCACCATTTCCAATTTGACATAGATTTAATTTTATTTTCATATATTTCTTAAAATATATAAGAAACTGGCATGCTGACAAGGTAAAAAAAAATCAGGGTCAGCATGTAGGGGAGAATAGAGGCCCCAAGATTGGATAGAGCATCATATACAATGTTTGCTCTTAGCTTTATTTCTGTGCTCTTACTGCCGTCTCTCGCTTCTTTCACTGTAGTCTTTACAAATTGTTAAAAAATTAATGCCAAATATATTTTCCCATGGTGTTTAGTTGTTTAGCTATTAGTCTGTGGTTAGTAATAGACAAAGGGCTTAATACCTGTTGTGAAAACAAACAAACTGGCTAGAGAAACTTGGTTTGTTATTCCTTATCTATTATGTTAGCATTTCTTTCCTTGGCCTCAAATTCTATTATATGCTAACCAAAGTTAACTTTGCTAATTTCCTGAACTGAATTCTTAATAACTCTAAATGAATTTTGCAAAACACCAAGGAAGCTGGCTTAATAGGACCAGAAGTAAATGTTTAAAAAACTGGAAAAATAGAGTCCTTTATTATTGTTTCCACATTCTAGAGAAGAAGCTGTGCTCTTTAGAGTACTTCACTTTTTCAGAATGTTTAATGACATGTATTAGTGTGAATTTTTAAGTGGATACTTAAATATTAGACTTATTTATGTTCATGCATACTTTAACTGATTTGTAATTATAGCATCCTTTAAGATGTAGCATGTACCTAGTGTCACTAAAATTTCATAGTGGCTTTTCTACTTATAATTATTTAAAGAGCAGGATATTGACATTTATGTTTAATTATTTTAGCTATTAACCCTTGCATTGATTTTGCAGACACAGTAGTAGTAGTGATGACATGTAGAACATTTTGCAGGTCGGTACAAAGAGAAACATAACATTAAGCAGCACCAAGTTGTCATTGGTTAGATAGTGAAGTATATACTTGAAATGTTATGCATTTTGAAGATTCTTGGGGAAAAAAATTAGTCCTCTTATGAATTTCCCTGGTTCTTAAAATTTAAAAAAAATATTATAAAAGGTATTCCCATGAGTAAATGGTATTTGTCCTTAAGTACTATACAAAGATTGTATTTAAAGGATTCGTTAATCTCCAGTTTTTGTTGTGATAAATGCAAAAAATTATTGATGGTTGAGAGAGGAAAAGGAAAAAGCAAATTCTTATTTTTTTCAAGATGCCATCTAATAGTAGGAAAATGAATAGATAAAAAATAGGTAAAAATATTATATTTGATTTATATGGCAAAAAATGTATATTCAAAACATACTTTTTTCTCCTCAATAAACTTTTGCTTTCTCTTATATATATATATATATATATATTTGATCATATGTATTTGCTTAGAGCTAAATCTCCAGTCTTATTTGTAATCTGTTATTTTCATGCTAAAATTGACTGACTAATTAAAATATTCTAGGAAATATTTTTAGTGCTTATTATATTTATAGAGATTGTTGCTGTACTGTTTATGGCACATTTCAACATTGTTCTGAGTCAGTGCTGACTAAGAGAAATATACACAATGAAAATGTTCTCTGTGATGTCCAATATAATAATCACTCTCCACACACAGCTACTGAGGTCTTAGGATACGGCTAGTGGAACTAAGGTACCATGTTTTTAATTTCATTTAATTCTAATTAATTTACATTTCACATTAAGTATCTGAATGTGACTATTACAGCATGTAACAGTGTACTTTATTTATATGAGTTAAACTCTATGTAAAATACTTAGAGAGCGATATTTGGCATATAACCAACATTTATAAGCATTTGTTTTGTTATTGTTTTTGACATTATTATATGCTTAATGTTTATTTTAGGAAATAGGAATTTAGTCACAAAAATCCCATTAACAGTAAGATGTTGTACTTATAACCTGTCAGTACTTCTCATTGGGATCCATTCTTTTAATATCTATCAGCTTAAAAATCCATTTCTTTCAGTGGATTCTGAAAGATGAAATTTGAGATGTTTCCGTGATCCAAAGCTGTTATATAACTTTAGGACTCTGTATATGTCTTATCCCTTCCTTCTCCTTTACCTATTTGGAAAATCCCAGTGGTGCACACCTGGACTTATATCAAAATGTTCCTAGAGAATGAAAGATACAAATAGGAAATTCATTTCTAAATTTCACATTAAACTATGAAAATGAAACAGGCACTTACTTACCTCTTCTAATTATTGGGAAAGAAAAATCAGTTTAAATTTTTTATTTTCATAGAGTTGCTATATGTATTTATAAGGCTTCACAATATGTTTGATTTTTAGCATTTTAGGTACATACAAATTTCACCTGAAGGAAATCTTAAAGACTTTTGAGAATGTACTAATTTCTAGTCTCGATTAATTTTCTGTCAGTATTCTCAGTTTGGAGCTGCCAGAGGTTATGGATTCCCTCCATATTCTTATGAAACAAGCCAATTCAAACTGAATAATCATTTTTATTATCTTTTGTAGGAAATTACACTTTTTCCCCTATTTCCCTGTACTAGCTTCAAGGTCTTCATTAAGGCCACATCTGAATTTCAACTCATTCCTTTTTTAAAGAATCCTGTAAAGTTTAGACAAAGAACCTTAATTACTTGGAAGATAGTTTTAGTATAAATTAAGTGCAACTCCCCAAAATGTATATGTTCCCCAGTATCAAGGTCCAGATTGAACAACACCTGTTTTTTTCTTGTATGTTTTTTCTAGGATAATAATTTTAGGGTGTCAATATAAATGGAGCAATGAGAAAAAAAATATAGAGAGCAAAACTAGGATGCAGTTAATGGATTTCAAAAAATAATCTTTTATAAAATTTGAGCTTAATTTATTGCAAGATTAGTGAAAAATAATATTTTTCTCTAGTCTGTACTCATACAAAAGACATTACTATAATGAATACATATAACTGACTTTACACTGGGCTCAGAAATATTTCAAATGATATTATGAAAGTGATTGCAACTCTTTTAATATCTCTCTCCAACCCCTTGAGAATAGAGGCTAGGAAGATTACTAATCAAATTATATCTGAATCCACCAGATTTTATGGAACACTCCAACTACAAGAACACTCCAACTACAAGAAACATTTCCCTCATTATTATTTAGAGCAGAAGTTGACTGTTGTCTTAATAGCTGTGTCCCCTCCCCACCGTAATTGTCTACCAATTTTATTCAAGCACCTACCCTCATCTACTTGCAGTCAGCTTTACAGTTCTACTCTCAGCACAGGGGGGTATAATGAACCATCTCATCCAAAAATGATGACCTCATCACTTTTGACGGGATTAGTTTGGCATGGACTCCCCTTCTAGCCTGCCAGTAACAAGAGTGTTATTATTAGAAGTGCATGCTGGAAAAGTCTCCTTGATAGTAAAAAGTGACAAAGAAGAAGGAATGGACCTTTTCCACCTCAGAACTTTATTGTGAACATGATAATGCTGGAGCTTGTGTAGTCATCAGCTACCCTGTTGGGGAAATAGCCTGAGAACATCACCCAGGAGTTGAAACTTGCAAACATTCCAACTCATTTCTAAGGTCATGATGCTGTCCCAAGATCCAACCAAGTCCCTATCCCCCAATCTTAATTTTGGGATAATAATTTCCACATGTTAATAAGAAGTTTTCTGTTTCTTGTAGCCCCAAACATCCTGACATATATTTTAGTAATATTTCAATATTTATATCAAGAGAAATGTTAAATGATTGTTTGAATGACGGTATCTATAGAATGATAGTTTTTCACATGTTTTCCAAAATACGGAAGTAACTTTTACTCATGGTTATAATAATTAGGATTATTATGATTTGTCTATTCCTACTAATTTCTAAACTGTCATTTCACCTTTGTCTCTAAGCTGTATGGTATAGAAACAAGCAATTATAATCATCTTTATATTCCAGACCTGAAATAAATTGATTCATGATTTTAAAAAAATCTTGAGAAAATAAAAGGAAAATAAACTTAAGTAGAATCTTTTATTGAACTATTCAAATATATAATGAAGATAAGTATGATTCATATTCAATAAAAACAACTATATTAAGAAAATTTATTCATAAATGTAATAATTGCATTAGTATTCTATATTTCTTTTATTTTTGTCATTGCAAAACATAAATTTCTATCATAGTCTAGTAACTGGGAAGCACTACACATACTAGATCATATGTCATATTGATGTTACTATTTGAGATAATTAGTTACGGTCTCCAGGCTTTCTGATGTTTTGCCATATAAAGGATTTGAGAAGGAGTATATGGAACCCTACAAAAAAAAAGCACATTGAAAATGTTAGGATTTTAGGAATTAAAAGATATAGAAGGTAATGCAGAATCTAGGCAACTTCATATAGATTTCTATGGAGTAACAACTAGAGCATCATTCTACCTCCTCTTCCACTACCTCTAGTCCACAGTTCCTGAACCACTGACACATGCCTACTCTCTGTGCAGTGTGAGCTGGGATTCTCAAGACTTAGGTGCTACTGCCACAACATTTCTGGAGAGATGGAGGGAAGTAGGAGCCAGTATCTTGACTATCGCTATTGATGGTGCTGGTTTTGCTAAGCCAGTTGTATTGATTATAGCTAAGTTAAACAAAACAAGAAAAAAATTAACATGGGAGAATTGTAGTTTACAGAGTTTATTAAAAAGTTCAAAATGCAGGAAGTCCTATAGGTCATAATACCTGACTTCTTCAATAAATAAATTTCAGAGACAGAATAAGAGAAAAAAAAAATGGAAGAAACTAACAGGGCATGCTACCAATTTAGATGAATATGTCTTACATGGGTCCTGATCTTAAAAATATAGTAATGATAACAAAAAAATTACAAATCCCTCTACTTAGTTTTGAGGAAAATGGGGAAGGTCAAATACCTACTGAATATTTGATGTTATCAAGGAATTACTGTTAAATGTTAGACATGATACCATGATTACATTTTTTTAAAGACTGCATTCTTTAATGATACAACTGAAGTATTTACAAGATAAAATAAATAATACATTGGATTTACTTAAAAACCTTTTGGTCGACAACAAGAAATTTAACATAAACTATGGACTCTAGATAATAATGGTGTGTCAGTGTAGCTTCATTAGCTATTTACAAACATACCACTCTGGTTCCTAATGTAGAAAATGGGGGAGCTATGCATGTATGGGCACAGAGGCTATATGGAAAACTCTATCCATTTTGCTCAACTTTACTAAAACCTGAAACTACTCTAAAGAAAATAAAATCTGTTTAGGCAACACTGTTGTTTAGGTGGGTGGAGAGAGTGAGTGAAGCAGAGGTACAACAAGAATGGCTGTGGGTCAATCATTAATGAAGTTGGTTCATAGGTTCACAACAGTTACAATCTTCTATCCATTTAAAAGCAGAATATGAGGGTTTCCCTTGGTGGTATAGAGATTAGTCTTAGCACTACCATTGCCATAGCCTGAGTTCAATCCTGGTCTGGGAGCTGACCCCAGGATGTAGCAGACCTCTCCTGGCTAGCCTGCTGCTCCCCTCAGTAGTGTATTTCAATAGATCTGCCTGCTCTGCTCCCCACTGTCTCTAGTGAATCCCCTCACCTTCTACCCTCTGTATCCCTGGCCTACACCCCAGTTCTTTGTATAAATAAACAAATTAAATGAATATTTTAAAAAAGCAGAATATGACCCTTTTCTCTATGACTGTTTAGAAGAGTAATTTGGGGAAGTCTATTTCTCTATTAAAATGGAGAGAAAGATCCACTTAGCTTAATTTATAGAAAGTCATTTTGTTCTGAAATCAAAATAGCAGCAAAGAACAGGACTATAATAAAATTACTCTAGACATTCTTCAAGAGAAGAAAAAGGAATTGAAAGAGGAATAATTTTTCTTTTTTTAGAATAGAAAATAAATGAAATTGCTTTCAGGTTTCTCAAGAGTCATCAATTGCACTGTTATATGTGTCTTGAAAGCACCCTGAAAGTGGACCTTCGAGAGGGGCTTCTCCTGTGTGCCGCAGATGCCTTCTCAGTAGAAAGGAAGGGGTGCTCACACCTTCCTACAAACTTTTTAGTGACTACAGGTTTGTTATATAGTAATATAAAAATATCTAGAATACCTCATTTCAATTCTTCATATCATTTTGTATTGTTAAGTACTAAAAGTTAAAGTGAGCAAAGAGCAAAATAAACTACAATTCCTTCAGTAAAAATGAAAAAAGTTTACAGTATACTTTCCCATTTTGTCCAAAAGATACATTACATTTGTTTCTTAAACATGCATTCATTTATTATCCATTAAGTATGACTGCGTTTTTGTTTTTACTGTCTTGATTGATTTGACAAATCATTTAAATAAATTTCCTTTAATCTCTAAGCATATTCCTTGTTTTCATTCTTATAAAAACAATACTAAATAAGTTTATGACATCATTTTTAATAAATTCAAAAATAAAAACAAAGTCAAGGCTTCTGTTAGATGTTAGCTGCATCACCCTGTTTCTAAAATCTGCTGGAAGCCATCTGATCTGACACCTTGCTACTCATGTCTGATAACAATCATGATTGTGTCTAATCTTCATTTGTATTAGTAGAAGGAAATTAAAACTTTAGCATTCTGCATGGTCATTTTGGTTTTTGTGGGTTTTTTTAAAAGATTTTTTTAATGCATATAAGAGCTGGGGTATGGTCCAGAGGCATGGGAGGTGAGAGGATTCACCAGAGACAGAGTGGGGAGCAGAACAGGCAGATCTATTGAAATACACTGCTGAGGGGAGCAACAGGCGAGGTAGGAGAGGTCTGCTGTGCCATGTGGGTCCCCTCCCTGGCTGGGAATCGAACTCCTGCCACGGATACTTCACAGTGTGGTGCTCAACCCGCTGTGCCACCAGGGAGGGCCTCTGCATGGTCACTCTAACAAGCAAATTAACCTGATGTAGTAAAAGCAGATATAAGGAAGCTTTCATAAAAAGAAAGTGATATGTCATAGATAATCCTCTTCTATACCCAAACGAACGCTCTTATCACCTACTTAGGAAAGGGACTATAGATTTTCCTGGCCTCTTTCTCTCTAGTCTACTTTTTTATTACACTGGTAAGTAGTTAACCCACTAAAGGGCCAAGAAAGATATGATGTACTTTAAGTTTTCATTACTTTTCTAAGTTAATGGTAATGGCCCTAACAGCTCTTATCTAAATTTAAAGAGAGCACAAACAATATCTTGCTTTTGCCTTTGAGAATAAAAGATGACAGTCAGTGAATCTCGTTACTGTGAATAGCTGACTAACAACTTTGTGGGTTAAACCAATATTTTCCAGATTTTTCAGCTCTCTTTGAATATAAATGGTGACCACAAAGCCATTTACCAGTGAGCTGATTTTATAAGCAGATTGAAACTCTCCTGGAATGGAGAATTCCATTGCACATTTACAGAGAATGTAACTTTTCTTGTCCCCAAGTGAAATAACATCACTAAAAACATTCCTCTTAGCCAAGATGTGCAAACATGTCCAAACAACACTGTGGTTGGTTTGGTGTTTGTGTGTGTGTGTGAATTTCCACCTGTGTAATAATACAGTTCACCACTACCACTTACCTCTGTTTTCTCTGGGTCCCTCCAATTCCCATAAACTGGATTAATGAATGTGCAGTTGAGACTTTCTTTAGTTTTCCTAAAAGCACACAGGACCACACACACACAAAATGTTAATTAATCAAATGTGCCACAGTACAATTTCAGGATATTTTAGATAGAAACTTTTGAGAAACACATTTCCAGCTAGCGTACTCATTGATTGACTGTATTACCAGAAGTAAAGAGTTTTCATACAGGACACCAAGTCAACCACATTCTTGAAAACAAATATAATTTGAACACTGAATATTTATGTCCAAAGAAATGAAAGCAAGTAAAAACGGGAATAAGTTGGTCTTAATATAGATTTCTTCTAATAATACAACAGTACTACATTAGAGAGAATAGGATAATATAAAACCATTATAGGTTTTTAGGTAAAGGCCACTTCAAAGTGCCTTAGGCTTCAAAAGTGCCAAACCACCACACCCAGAGGGCTATTTTCCATAACAGTGTCTGTCATAGGATCTATAGCACAGGAATCATTATCTTTAAGTTTTTAAACTTCAAATTTAAATGTGTTTTGAAGAGATCTTTATGTTAGTATAGCCTTTCATGAATCATAGAGACATACCAATGGTAAACTCACTTGTTGGTCTAGATCTGTATAATTTGCATTCATTAAAAGGCTCTTAAATGTCATTTTCTTTTTTTTTTTTAAAGATTTATTTATTTATGCATACAAGCACTGGGGTACAGGCCAGAGGTGGGGGGGGTGAGAGGATTCACCAGAGACAGAGTGGGGAGCAGAACAGGCAGATCAACAGAAGTACACTGCTGAGGGGAGAAGCGGGCACAGCAGGAGAGGTCTGCTGCACCATGTGGGTCCCCTCTCTGGCCGGCAGCAGGGATCGAACTCGTGCTGCAGTAGCTGCGGTCTGCTTCACAGTGCGTTGCTTAACCCACTGCGCCACCAGGGAGGCCCAATGTCATTTTCTTTTTACATTTTAATTAACAGTCAAAAGACTTATTATAAGACAACACAACCTGTCCACAACCAAAAAAGAAAAGAAATGCCCAACACAGGACCAAATACACATATATATTTAGTTATTTGTCCATATATATAGTCATTGTTTATAACCATATTTTGCTATTTGTCTAGTTACTTGCAACAATATATATACTGTTATTGTTATTCATATACATATGAATAAATAACTAAATAGATCCTACTGAAGCTGTAAGGAAGATGTCC
Source organism: Galemys pyrenaicus (assembly GCA_019455555.1). Taxonomy (NCBI): domain Eukaryota; kingdom Metazoa; phylum Chordata; class Mammalia; order Eulipotyphla; family Talpidae; genus Galemys; species Galemys pyrenaicus. The sequence continues at coordinate 1,850,198 of JAGFMF010011694.1, forward strand.
TTACATGTACACACACATGCACATGCACATGCGTTCACACACACAAATATAATAGAGAATGTTTAAGACTGTTTCCAGGATGATTGGTAGTATCTTGAGGGCAAAGAGGAAGAAAAAATATATAGAAAACTTGAATATTTCTGTCTAATCAAACTTAAATGACAATTCACTAGCTTATCTATAAATCCTTAAATCAATAAATCCTTTAAACCCTTAAAGTGATACAAAAAGGAGAAATTAATGCTTTACTTTCTGAAATGATATTGTCAGAGGTATGATCTTTTGTCATCTACCAAACCACATGGCCTTCTTCTAAAGAGCAACATTAGTGATCCTAGTGTCTAACTTGGGTAGATCAGCGACATATTCTTTCTGTGAATTTGGATTCTAAGGTTACTGACTTCTGTTTCTGTGCAATTGGATTGAATTCTGTAACTCAACCAGTTCATGTTCATTGAGTTATCAAAAATATGGCCATGGTGGCTATTTTCATGGGTTATTGGTTGGGGAGGGGAGAATATATTTGTATATATCTATACAAATGATAAAGTAATAAGTATCTATGAATTTCTTTACTGATTGAATATTTATTAATTGTTTCAATTAAACTGCATAAGTGGCTTTGATTTTTTCCCTGCAAGATATGTTAATGTTATGTCAATGTTAAGTGATCAGGATAGTAAGCTCCATAAAGGGTATGGTTAGGACATGACCTTGGCAGGGCTACTCCCAAAGTTGAAAGTGGGTAAGGAGTGAAGGGCAGTTTTGAAATGTGTGAAAATTTCAAAGCAGGGCTGATAAAGGAAAGATCAAACTTGGAGGTAGGTGTATCAAAACACAATGGAAGTTAGGAGTGAGGGAAGGATGGAATATCCACAGACACCAACAGCTCAGAAAAATTAACCTCGACTGAGATCAGGTATGAAATCAGAAAGCAGGAGGAAATCCAAACCACAGGGCTAGACGGAACAGATGGCTCAAAACCTGGGAAGCTAACCAGGAACTGAAAAGACACGCTTGGCGGCCAATTGTAAAGAAGTGAGGCATAAGCAACACAAAAGATTTTGATATGAGCAATTATTTTTGGCTCCAATTGCTGGGACCCCAGGTGACTTACACCAAGATTGGCAGGCGGAAATTAGGTGAATTGATCAATTTTTCCAGTCCCGTTAACTCAGCTATTGAAGCTACTGTTCTACTGATAGGATTTTAAATCTTAAATAACTTTCTATTAAAATGAAATAAAAAATCTGTAGGTGGTCAGCTATTGGGGACTGGGTGACTATAAGAAAAAAAGTGTGACAGTTAAGGGTGAAGATGTGGTGCTATAATAAATGATGAAAGGTTCACAGTATAAGCAGTGAAAAATCCTTCGTACTTCAAATTATGTTTATTAGTCATCTCTTCTTTTATTTTTGCCAAATAAAAGGTATGTATCCCAGTATTGAAGCTCTCTGAATATTCTAGCCTTAATTCTTCATGTATTTCCTATTTATAAGATAAAATATGGCATACCATCAATAAGTACTTTATTAAATAAATTTCTAGTATCAATTCCATATGTTCACTATTTTAAATTCTATAATTCTCTGTCTTCATTACTAATATTATGATACCATAAGTGCATAAGGCTAAGAATATACTAACATTGTATTTGTCACTAGACAGATGGTTCTTACAGATTTGAGGTTTCAAAAAATATAACCATCTTTAGAAATTAGCAAGGAATTGACTTTTCAGTTCAGAAAAAAAGGGAAGCTGCAATAATCATATCAACTCTCTTCTATAACTTATCATGTATCACTTAAATTATTAAACTCTTGCTACATGCAATATATAAAGGCACTATATGTATATGGTGGCATTCTGAGTGGACTAAAGAGAGGTATGTCAATGCAGAATTAGGATTTTGCAGGATTCACAATTTTAATTTGGTAGACATACATATTGCTCTAAAGGAATTTTCTTTATGGCTTATTAACTAACAAAATTATTTTGGTATTGATAAAAACATGGAGCTATTTGTAATAGTTATCAAAAGTTATTATAATAAGCAAAGAAGAAAAACATAATAAAAAATCTCACGTTGCATCCAGTACACATAGCTAAGGAAAATGTTTATTATTTTTGTAATTATATATATCACATATAGATTTTAGCAGCTTTGTTGAGATATAATTCATACATCCTACAATTCTCACATTTAAAGTATATAATTCAATAATTTTAGAATGCTAATTTTAATTTAAAAATTTGGTAAAAATATTTATAACATAATGTGTCATGCTAAACCATTTTTAAGTGTATGACTCAGGGACATTCATTACATTCAGCATTGTACAGCCATCACCACTATATATTTCCACAAGTGGAAACTCTGGACCATTAAACAATAATGCTCCATTCTTTTCTTCCTCCAGTCCCTCAAAATAGCTAATCAAACTGTTTGTCAAATCTGCTCATTCCAAATTCCAGAATAGGCCTATTATATATCTACAGAAGTATAATCCTACAATATCAGTCCCTTTGTGTCTTATTTCACTTAGCATCATGTTTTCAAGGTTCAGTGAGATTTTAGCTGATATTAGAATTTCAACCAATTTCATGGATAAAAAACATATTCTACTGTATGCATAAATCATATTTTGTCATCTAATCACCAGTTGATGGACACTTGAATTGTTTCCAACTTTTGGTTACTGTGAATAATGCTGTTATGACCATCAACATATAAACATCTGAGTCCCCATTTCAGCTCCTTTGGGTATAGAATTGTAATGTTACAGGAACATTCTGTTTTTAGCGTTCTAACAACCCCCAAACTGATTATGGCGTTCAAACTAGGGAATTTGGCAGACTCTTCTTCAAAATGAATGAAGCAAGACTGATAATAGCAAAGAAAATAAATGACAATATCTCTTGCCAATGATCACATTTGATCATTCCAAAAAATTGTGATTTTAATAGGGATCACATTCAATCAGTAGATAGCCATGAGTAGTATTAACATCTTGACAATATTAAAGTCTTCTTTCCCATGAACTAAGATGGCTTTCCATTCAGATTTTCTTTAATTTCTTTCAATAATGCTTTGTAATTTTAAGTGTAATTTTATAAAAATTTCACCTTCCTGGTTAAGTTTATTTGTAGGTATTTTTATGTTTTTCTGTGCTATTGCCAGTGTAATTGCTTTTTTAGGTTTCTTACTGTATTTCCTGATTGTTTAGAAACACAACTGTATCTTGTAACTTTGGTGACTTCATTTATTAGCTGTAGTAACTCTCTGGTGGATTCTCTGAGATATACTAAATGTACCTATGTACATGACTATTTTATTTCTGAATACAGAATTTTATTTCTTCTTTTACAATTTTCATAACTCTTCTTCCTCTTTAATTTCTAATTGCTCTAGTTAAGGTTTCTTATGAACAAATATGTTTAGATCCAGTTTAGTGGGGCAATAACACTTTCACTAGTTTTAAATTAAATGGTAATGCTAGCATCAATGAAAATTATTATGGCAACTTTTGGATAGTTTTAGAACAGAGCTTGGTTGCTATAAAATGTGTACATCCTTAGTCTAGACATGTAAATCAAGTTTAATTAAGGTGTAAAGAAAACCAAGGTGGCTGTGAACATAGGTGTCACTCTGAATACTGAAGAATGGCTATTGAGACCCTGGCAAGGAAAGAATGACAGGAAAATTCCTTAGTTATTTCTATAGACAACCTGTACCTCAAAATAAACATCTATTTATATGCATTGTAAATTATTAATGTTTTTATATTTTTCTACTGAAATGTACCATTGATTTTCTTTACTAACTTAATTACTATTTTTAGTTATCAACTGGTTGTTTAATTCATTTTTGTTAACAGACATGTTTTTCTCAAATTTACTAGTATGCCATTTTATGTATCTGAGATTCTTAGTCAGATCCACTGAACACCTAGTCTTCACGACCATCTCATGGGAGTAAAATTGTCATAGCTTTACTACTTATTCATATCCACATATTACTAGTGTGTTCATATTCAAAATAGGCTTGAGAATCTCAGGAAAATGAGTTTAAATGTTAGTAGAAATTATGAAGGCAAGAAGGAGTACTCCTTGAAAAGGTTATGAATGATGGCCCTGTTTTATCTAGATATAGTGTATTCTATACTACTTTTACATTACTGTAAAAGCTTGTATCCTCATCAGTATAGAGAATCACATTCTGTGAAACTGGGGTAATTATATTGGAGCTATGAAGATAATCTGAAAGGTTTATATAAATCATCTATCAAAAAATACTTGCTTGTGCTAAAGAAACTATGAGCAAAACAAGAAGACACCCTACTTGAACAGAAGAAAATATTTGCACATCATACATCTGATAAAGGGATGGAATCCAAAATATATAAAGAACTCATGCAGCTCAACAAAAGAAAACAATAACCCAGTCAAAAAATGGACAGAAGAGTAAATAGAATATATACAGGTGGCAAAAAGGCAATGAAAAAAATGTTCCTTGTAACTTATCATTAGAGAAATGCAAGTCAAAACCACAATGAGATAGCATCTCACACTGTGAGTGGCCCATATCAAGAGACCAGAAAAAAGTGTTGGCAAGGATGTGGAGATCCCTTGTATCCCACTGGTGGGAATTTAAAGTTGTCTAGCCCCTAAAGAAAATAGTAAAGAGTTGTTTTTAAATATTATGAAGAGATATGCCCTATGATCCAGAAATTCCCCTCCTAGGACAAAGCAAAAATACCAATTCAAAGGGATAAATGCACTCCTATGTTCACTGCAGCACTATTTACAATAGCCAAGTAATGGAAACCATCTAAGCTCAAAGTCAAAAGAATGGATCATAAACATGTAATATTATATATATTATATATATAATGCAATATGACTCAGTTACAAAAATAAGATGAAGTATTTCCACTTGTGACAACATGCATGGAACTGGAGGGAATTATGCTATCTGAAAAAAAGTCAAAAGGAGAAAGACAAATACTGGATGGTTTCATTTTATGTGTAATATAGAGATGTAAAATAAAGGCTCATATAAAACTAAGCTGACTGCAAGATTGAGGCAACCAGAAGGGTAGGGTGGTAGGGCAGGAGCATAGGAGGGAGGGAGCCTAGGGGAGCATGATGGGGAATTATTGAGACTTTGGTGGTGGGCATGGTATGAAAACACATTTGTACAGGTTTGAACCTAGAACTCCTGAAACAAATACAATTAAATTAACCAAATTTACCTTAATTAAGTTGAAAAAATGAAAGTAATGCTAGCATGGGCCAATTTAAAAAAAGAAAAAATTGCTGTGTATATATATACAGAAGAATTTGCTTCTACTAATACATAGTGGGGTATATATATAATAGGTACTATATACTATAGTATATAGTGTTTCTAAATTCTAAAGACTACTTTAAAATCCAAGAAATGATTGTCCTCAGTTAATGCCAAAAGAAAAGTGATATTCTACAAAGCAGTGACTTATTCTTTAAGGTAGTAGAATGACAGTGATCATTATTTATTATCGTTCACATGTATCTATTTAAATTGAAACTTTTCTAAGATATATTCTATATGGTAGATACAACGCTAAGTCCTAGACTTAACAAAGTTGGTCAATATAAGGCATTGGCCCCTAGAACTTCTTTTGGGGAGTGGCAGCTACTGGTTTGCTATTTCTTAGTTGCAATTACATGTTTATAAAATGCATGCTACAAGTAGAAGCCTACTAATGGTTAGGTGCTCTTCTTTTTTGTTTTTCTCTCTTTCCATTCTTTTCTCTGCTCATTAAGTGCCATCCCAGAGTAGTACCTGGAGGGTGAGCAAAATAAAATAAACTAAGCATGGCCCTTCCATTACTTCCACTACATGAAAACTATCACATGACTGGAGAAAATGTAATTTGGCACAGACAATTCAGTTTAAAATATTTGCAAAATAAAAGTCTCTGTTCCCTAAATATCAGAGGTATCTCTAAAAAATGGCAGATATGGAATTTACATGTATAATTATCAGGGACTTAAAGTGAATTTTCAGGCTAAGAAATATTTGTTTTGTTACTACTGGGGAAAATGTTTTCTAACTGTAAAAGGATATGTGACATATTTAAAAAACAGGAAATGCAATTATTTCACTGTAGAAATGAAATTCATTTATTCTGGGAGCCATGCTTATTACATTAAATTTCATTTAGCTTGAATCCCCATTTCCACCTGTCATTTTAAACTCTTCAATTAGATTTTTCCAAAATGTTTTCAGTTGTAAGACTTTGTATTAAACATGTCTAAGTGAGGTAATCTTTTAAAAATAGAGAAAAGGTGCTACAAAATTCAAATAAAAGTAAAATATTATATCTATTTTTAATTTTTATTAAACATGTCTCTTTCTCAACAAGAGGTCTTCTTAGAAATGGCTGTTTCTTAACTATGGTATTTATTTTTTCTCTGTCCCATAAAAATTAAGGAATGGTGCTTTTTTCTCACCTTTTGCTTCCAGATTATAGAATACAGAGAAGTGAATTTTTTGTTTGTTCATTTTATGCTGGGTTTCCTATGCAATTGTCAGTACAGCATTATTCATATATGTCATCTTTTATTTCTTATAATCTTGTGTAAGTTCTATGTTACACATGGTCCCTGATAAAACTCAGCCCAAATCTTATCCTGTTTGGATAGACTGTTCTTTTCTTTTTTTAAAGATTTATTTATTTATGCATGCATGCAAGCACTGGGGTACAGGCCAGAGGTGTGGGGGGTGAGAGGATTCACCACAGACAGAGCGGGGAGTAGAACAAGCAGATCAACAGAAGTACACTGCTGAGGGCAGCAGCAGGCACAGCAGGAGAGGTCTGCTGCACCATGTGGGTCCCCTCTCTGGCCAGCAGCAGGGATCGAACTCATAGTGCGTTGCTTAACCCACTGCGCCACCAGGGAGGCCCCTGGATAGACTGTTCTTAAGGAAAGCTATCACAAATTTTAAAATTTAGATACTACTTTTTTCCTTTTAATCGAAAGGTAGATTTATGATAGTTTGCAAGGACTAGCACAAAGAAATAGGCAGAGTAGGAAAACAGAGCTGAGTCAGAAGCAAAGACATGGACACTGTATGAAATGGGTATTATTAGAGTCTATATACTTATTCAATGTAGAATATACAACTTTGAGTTTAAGATTCTCAAATTCAAATTTAAGCAGGACAAACAGTTACACAGGTCACACTTTAACAGCAAAGGTGGGGAAAAAGGCATCACTAACTGACCGAATCTTAGAAGCACAACTTTTTGAACTCTGGAGAGAAGACATTGTCATGTGCACCCTATGACTATAATCTAGACTAACAAGAGTAGTTAAGTCCACACATTATTTGAAGAAAAGTAACAATGGATTTTACTAGGTTTTTTCAAGAAATAACTTTCAAAATATCAGAGTGATATTATGCCAAAGTGCATCAGCAGAAGCAATCTAGACAATGGTGGCAAGAAGTGGGGGAGCAGATTTTATGGATCCCTAGAAGCACAACTGTGCCTTAGAGCATATGATTTTGGGGGCATTTTCACATTTGTGTATTTATCATGAAAAAGCCAATGCCAATATTACAATTTGTACTGCATGTGTGTAGTACTTTAAATCAGTTATAAGAATCTGTAGGTAAATTAACGTGAATAATGAGGAGTTATAAGGATGAATAAAATGAATCCATTAATCAGATCGTCTCAATGAGTATATTCCTATAAAATACTGTATTATCTGACAGTTGCTAAAGAAAAAGGGAAAAAATATCATGAATAGTAAGTAGAAATATTCAGCAAATGATGCATATAAAGGTCTCTGTTTTTTTAGCAAGATGATACTTTTTTAAAAAAGTAAAATAATCTGGGAATAAAGCAAAAAAGAAAAGAACCAAGCCAACTGGTACAAGAAAGGATAAATTGGATGGGGGCCATGTCCACCAGCTCATGTTTTCATTTCCAAGCCCTTAAGGAAGGAGCTGAACCAAACATTTGGATAAAAAATTCAGAGTATTGGGTTTGCAAACATAACCAGAATTGTCATAAAAGAGAGGGGAAAGGATTAATCAGCCAAGGTCAGAAAACCAAACTAGGACACCAAATTTTTCTAAACTCATTCAGATGATACAGGGGCTGCCATGTTTTCTTCTACTCTTTTCAGGCAGGAAATAAGTATCACTGACCGCAAAAGCTGTCCCTGTTTATGTGATCTTGCTGTGGCAAAGCACTTTAATGGGAACATGCCTAGGAATATGGATGCAATTAAGTATGAATAAAGCTGACCCAGGTTCCTGTAGCTTAACCTTAAGGAAACCCCATGCTGCCAATGGGAACACAGCCTCCTCTTTGCCTCTCCTCCGAGTGCAGCATTAGCACATCTAATGCGAACCAGATGCAGAACAAGAGTGTCTCTTCGGAAATACATTTGATAACACACTTTGAAAAAATTTCTTGACGTTGTAAAATTAATAGGAGTCAATCTTTAGGAAATAATTAGAGAGGAAGACACAAATTTATATAGAAGCAAGCTCATCATAATCATTGATAATTAAAAATTAGATATAACTAAATGTCCAGTAATAGGAAAATGATTAAAGGATGATGCATGAACTTGAGAGAACATTAATAGCCCTTTCAGTAAAGCTTTAAAGACTATTTAATGATACAAGGCCGTGTTTCTCAAAGTGCGGTCAGTGGACTGCTAGAAATCCTAAGACTTCTTCACCAGGTGTACGAATTCAAGTCTGTTTTCATAATAATAATGAGATCATGTGCAAAAGAGGAATTCAAAGTTCAGGCTAGATCAATGAATTTTATGTTAACAGGTTTTTTCATCATGTTCATATTTGTACTGAGGTTTCCTTAAGCATGAATCAAGAGCACTACAGAATTATACGCTGTGTATTCTCCATCTCTGTGTGTATGTAGTAATTCTTTTTAAAAGTCAATGTCAGGGCCTCCCTGGTGATGCATGGAGATTAAGTCACAGCACTATGAAGCTATCCCCAGCCAATGCAGCACCAGTTCAATCCCCAGCCACGGAAGTGACCCACATGGCACAACAGACATCTCCCGTCTCTCTTGCTGCTCTCCTCAGCAGTGTGTTTCAGTTTACCCTCCTGTTCTGCTCTCCACTCTGTCTCTGGTGAATCCTCTCACTCTCCGAACCTCTCGTCTATACCCCAGTTATTATATAATTTTAAAAAATTCAGTGTCATTTAAAAACAACCTTGAATTTCTTCCTATGCCTGCATGCTATGGTGGTGAGAGAAGGATGAGGATCACACTTAACTGGATAAATCAAATACTGTCCAAAAACTGAAAATGACATAAGAAAATAAAAATTTTAAAGAATGATATTGATGAAATAGCAAACATTATTAATTACATTAAATCTCACCTCTTTTGTGTAAGTTTTTAAAATAGTCCTAGAAGTAATCATTAAGTGAATTTATGCCATATTAAAGTACATGTGGTATTGTGGACAATACTGTGATACTGATTTGCATGCCAAATTGATCACTTTTTTCATGGAATAATAGCTTTTAGAAAGAATGACTAAGAGATTATGGTCTGGTTGTTCAAACCAGAGCAACTGGCAGACTCTTCTTATGCATGCATGAATCAAAATACCAACTGATAATAATACCAACTGATAATACCAAAGAAAACACATATCTCTTACCAATGATAAAATTTGAACTTTCAAATAAAAATTGGAATCTAAAAAGAACATGTGTTTCCCACAGTGAACACAACAGCTTCCCTTGTTTTTAAAGACTTGTCTAATAAGATACTGTTTGTGTTATATTGAATAATGAAACATTTCAATTTTTGACAAGCTACATAACACAATGACCCAGTATTTCCTAAATGAAAAAATGCACGATACAAAAAATCACATGTGCATAAATGTTCCCCCTTCAAAGTCTTAGAACTTGGGCTAGTTTTGAAAGCAGAGGAACCACTTTGTTTTTCTTCCTTGTACTCTACTGGGCCATTATGCACTTTATTATCAGGACAGACAGTACTTTCTTTAATTGGCATGAAATATTTTTCCATAGAAATTGTTGTGTATGGCAACTCTAATTTTCTTATTGACTTCTCTTAGACACATAATCACTTTGATTGAACTGACTGCAATAGTTCTTGGTGATTTCCTGTATCAATCATCAGAGAACTCATTTACTTCTAAATCTTTCTAGTTATTTCAAGTCAACAACCTTATATAAGAATCTGTCCAGGAAAATGGACTTCATTGCATTTATATAGTTACATTCACAATTCTCCTATTCGAATGTTTGCTTTCTCTGGGCAGAGGCAAAGTTTTCATGTGATAATTAATGCAGGAAATGTCGTTTGTCTCTCACCTATGGCCCATGTACTCTATTGCAGAACTACTAAGTCATAATTTATGTATAGCTCTGATCCTATTCTATCATTTTTTGATGAGATAAACACAAAATTTGAAAATAAGTGTTCTGGAATACCTGTAGAAATTTGATAGATAATTTTATGCTTGTGGATGCTAAGAAATTTGGACTAGTATTTTGTGTGTTTTTACTTTTCTAAGAACTTCTTTATAAACATATTTTTTTAAAGCATTGGTATGTGATGGATTACAAAAGTTTAAAAACAAAAAACACAGAACTGGATTTTGCTACATATAATTTGAATGACTGTTCAAACACTAGTACTATTCATTTGCCTATGCATCTTATACTTTTGTTTCAATAAATTTTCTAGCTATTGCTTCTGAAAGCATTCGTTCCTCTTCCTTTTTGCTTGTGTATTTCCAGTTGGAAAGGGTCAAGTACTATACAAATTTCTCTCCAGAATGGAATTTTTTTTCATGTAAATTGCTCTACATGAAAACTCACTGTAATTTCATTATTTAATTCTCTTAGGCACATATTTTGTTTGATTGAAACTGATTACAATATTGAAGTTAATTATCAGTCTTCATGATTTCTCTTAGCAATCACCTAACAACTTGTTTCTTTTATAATCTTTTTGGATGATTTAAAATTGACAAACGATATAAGAATCTGTCTAGAAAAAAAGTGGAATTATTTCATTATGACCCACAAATATTCACAAATTTCTTTAAATATAAACTACATTGAATTTATGAGTACCTTTACTTGAAGCTCTTTTGGATGTATGAATTAATTCACCTTTAATACTTCAAACATTTTTAAAAAGCAGGAAAATGTATATCCTCATAGTTATCTTAAAATAGCTTACTTTTCTTAGTATCATATATTTTTCTTTTTTTTAATACTTTATTTTATTTTTTCTTACAATATTTGCTTTCTTTTCTAGGTGTAGTCCCCATAGAATTTCCACCACAGTCACCCATGCAACATCACCATATTCCCTTGTGTTCTTCCCATCCCTACTTGATTCCAATCCCTCCCTCTTCCCTGCAGAAAGTCTTTGTAGTTGTCTGTTTACTTTTGTTTTGTTGTGTCATAATTTTTGTTGTTGTTGTTGATGTTATTAATTTTTTCCTTGATCCAATAATCCTCCTATAAGTGAGACTGTCTACTATTTTTCTTTTTCCTTCTGACTTATTTCATTTAGCATAATCTATGGAACTTTCTTAATCTTGCTTTGCCTATCTTTTATTCACACTAATCATATTAGTCTTTTTATCAGCCTTTGCCCTTACATAAGTTGTTCGTTCTTTTTGGAGGATACTTACTTTGTCTTCTGGTTGAATTCAATCCATGTATTCAAATTTAGTGATGAAAGACATCCTCACTTAATCCTCTTTCAGCCTCCCATCCACTATCCTCACTTCTGATAAAAGAGGCTGTCCCTCCTTTACTCATGTCTCGAGAGCTTTGTAAGAAGCAACTTTATATGTTTTATATATGCTTTATGCAGGATTGATATTATTCATCATTCTATATGACTTCTTTACCACAGTATACATTATTGTTTATTTTTATATCCCCAGCCCCTGGCACAATGAATAGACATATAATAGATATTTAATAAATGTTTACCAACAAATACATTCATGAATTGTTAAGAATTTCTGAATTCTGTGTTTCTTTTTATAAAGATAAATACATACTGGTATTTTGATGTCTCACTTAAAGGAGGAATATAGGGGATTAAGGAACAAAATAATAATAATAACATCAGAATAAAAAACACAACAAAATAAAATAAAAAAAGAGACACTACAAATCAGAGAATTTCTGCAGGGAAGAGGGAGGGAGTGGGATCAAAATAGGAATGGGAAGAGCACAAGGGACTATGGTGATGGTGCACGGGTGAATTGGTGATAGAAATCCTATAGGGACTACACCTAAAAGAGAAAGCAAACATTGTAAGAAAAAACATAAAAATAAAGTAATATGTATATTACTTTTTTTAATATATTAGTTTATTTTATCTATCTATCTACCTATCTATCTGTTTATACACACTGGTATATATGTCATCTCCTGCCATTTAGTTCATTAACGGGCTATAAATTCCAAAACAATAAACAGATTGTTGAATTTGAACTCATATTACTGACCCTAAGAATTTTTAAATTATAATTTGTGTGAAAGATGACCTGATAGCAGATGAGTTTATCATGGACATAGGAAATTTTGAAGAAATCTGCTTATAAATTATAGAGCTGATCCCATTCACCCACTTTTAATTTCCCTACCTTTTAGTAACATTAATAAAGTAAAACCCTTATATTTCTTATTCTCTCATCAGTGGTGTTGGATGTATTTGTCATATGCCATGATAGAGCTATATAATTTACTGTAACAGTAATACACATCTCACTTATTGCACTGCTTTCCTGTTCTTCCTCACTTAAATAAGCTACCTCTTTCAAGGGGCAACTCTGATTTATTTTTAATCTATTTTGATTGCTTGGATATAGAAAAATAAAAGCAGCATAGAAATAACTCAGAGACTAAAATGTTGTCTTCTCGCTACATAAAATTTATAATGATCAGTGAGAAGATGCTGAAAAGTTACTTGAGTCTTGCCTGGGAAAACTATTTCTACCAAACAATCACCTGTATAATGGCAAAATGGCTGTTTTCAAATCAAATGATTAGAATAGTGACTGTAATATAGTAAAGAGCTCTCTCTAATTTATACAGATTTTATTTATTAGACTATTTGGAATTTGTGCCCCAAAACATTATCTTTGTACCAACTTAAGAACAACACATATAAACACCAATGAAGGTTATATTATTCATGACTTACTGCATGGGAAATGATTTTGTGCAATAAAACATATCTTAAATTATCAGGAAATTGGTTATTTAAAGAATAACTAAATATTTAGTAAACATAAAAATTAGTTTGAAATCAACATAAAACTTATAATTTTCCTCATTTGTAAATATAAATATTACTTTCATCCATATAATCATTTGGAAAGGACGTCTCTAAAAAAAATAGAATGAGTAATAATATCCCATAAGTAAAATTGGTCATTGGATTGGCAGTGTATGGCTACTGTTTTCAGAAACTGCAGGACAAAATGCGTTACACATATGGATTTACAAACCAAATTTTAATGTGAGAACAACATTGGGGGGAGTTAACACAGCTCTTAACATTCAGTTTCCTATCTCCCTAAAAAGTCCAGGTTTTTTGATGCTCATTTCTTTCATAGATTGCTTATAGTTGTAGGTTTGGAATACTCTCTGCTGCCCTTCATTAATATTCTACAATTTAAGTTTCTGAGTTTTGCAGTCTATTATGGGGACTCCATAATGACTCTGCAAGAGCCAGACATATACACATCATTCCTTTTGCTTTCAGCTTCCACAGACTAGCATAAAGATCAGTCAAGTTTGATGGACATTATCCAAGAATACCCAGCAGTGATATTCTAACTTTCAGAGTCATTTGCAAGGGTTATATGAATAGCTTCTAGAGCATTAGGGACAAATAAATTATATCTTTGGAATAAAAAATGCTTATTTGGGATCCAACATGTTACTGTAAACAGACTGAAAATTTGATTTAACAAATATTTATTCATGAATTTCTAACTGTTATTTGTTGATATTAGGGCTATAAATATGAACGGATAAGGACCCTCCCACCTAGAGGCTCACAATCTATTATGGGAGGGAAAAAACAAAAAGTCAATGAGATAAGCTCAGAGGTTGGGGTGGTTACGTCCATCCAGTGTAACTGAGGAAAGTTTGCAGAGGACATTATCTTTGATATAAGGCTTTATTAAAGTCTCTCCCATTTATTTTTATTTTTATATGAGGGGAAAAGTAAATCCAACAGTTCTGGAAATTTATTCTTCTTTCCTTAACCAAAAGTCCTTCTTGGCCATTATAGTCTGAAAAGATGGCAGCTGGCATGACTCATTCTGTCCTGGGCATACTAAGCCCACAAGCCCGAGTTCCAAGACTCTGATGTATTATTATGAACCTATAGATCTTATCCATCTGATATTTCATCTACCCTATGTATTATTGATGAAATGCATACCATGTGTTAGGCAAGGTGAGGAATCAACAAACAATTCTGTCCCTGCTTTCCCGAGATTTATCAGCAAATCAAATTATAACTGAGTTCCAGACATTATTTTTAACCATTAGTCAGGTGTGCTATCAAGATCACCACTCAGAGAGAATTGCCAAGTGTGTGGTGTAATATTGTACTGTAAGTTGGGCACTTTGACTTTTTTTAAATAAACATTAACTCTTTCAGGGAATCATAATACAAGGTTAAAGGTATGACACTACTCAGACAGACTAAAGGCACATAATAGATAATTTAATCTATACCTTGAAAGCAGTGGATGTAACTGGCTGCAGCAAGGTATGAATGAATGGTCCACCATTTATTTCTGTACTTCAATCTTGATTTCTAGGTATAGATTTGATTACTACATCTACTTTTAATGGCTTTCACCAACTCCAGAATGCTGCTATATTTGCTGTTTCTTCAGGAGTGTCATGAGTAAAAATCTGGTGAGTTTTTGACCAGGGGACAGGAATAGTGGATAACTTTGAGAGACTGTTCAAGATGCCCCCATCCTCACTGCTGCAGTGACTTGTATGGGCCTATACCATCTCTGCACTACTGGCCTCCCCGTGGTTGATTTGGCCAGAAATGGAATCTCGTAAGTAGGCTAATCAGAAAACCTTTCACTGGCATATAAAATGGGACAAAAACATGAAGTTTAACCTCTTCATATCTAGAGAGATGAGGAATAAGAGCTATCATTGATCGAGGTGACAAACTTCTGTAATATATACAGGGAGTAGAGGAAATACGTCTCCAGTGAAAGAATAACCAAGCAGAGACAGAAAAAGAAGCAAAGCTGAGTTACATGAGGAGCACTGCTAGGTTCTGGCCTTCCTGAAATCTGACCTCATTCATTCCTACCCTTGAGCTCTGGGGTACATGTACATTTTCATATGAAATTCTTTATTTTGATTAAGCCAGCTTGAGTTGCTTTCTTCCCCTGCAATCAAAGTGTCCTCACTAATACATTAGGTAGCAAGTAGCTCACAGAAGGGTCACAGATGTATAATGAAATCCAGGAAAGTAATCCTCTAAAAACAACTTCAAGGGGCTCATTTCTGTGCTTAGTATTGTTTAAGCTTCCAGTGCTTCATCCTATGTTTTTAAAAAATTAATAATAAAAAAGTTTCTTTCAAGTTTCTGAAAGGCTTCCTATGCTACAGAATCTTTTTTTTTTTTTTTGAAGATCTAATGAAAAATCTTAAGGTTAAGGTTTATTGAGAGAAGGTGAAACTATTCTGCTTAATTAATTCCTGTGTATTTTAAAGTTTTGGAATTTTTTTCAAGCTGAGTCACTCATACCTCATTTAACCATCTTTGGCCAAACATTCTAACTTGCTTTAGGATTTAAGTGATTTTAGGCAAAAAGGCTTTTTGAAAAGTATGATGAGCAACACTTTTACTTAAATATAATCAGTAGAAAAAAAGCAATGTTTTTGGTGATGCTCAGAAGTATTGACAATATTCTGTAAATTATAGCTACCCCTCAGAAGTCATGTACTGAGTGATGATTATATATAGAACACTAAATATTGGAGATACAAAGGAAAGGACGTTAATCTAGAAACAGTCAAATAATAACACTACATAAAAGTGCTATAGCAGGATTCTTAAAGACAACAGAGAACTCAATGACTAACCCCAAAGGCACGCCAGGAAATTTTTGCTAATCAACAATATGTGGGTTTGCATAACTCTGGCAGGCAGAGGGTGTGAAAAAAACTTGTGCTTTGGGAGAGTGGTGAAATTTTTTCCAAGTATAAGGAGTGGAAAGGTAGGATGATGGAAATTTTAACTTGGTGCAGTAGTCTTTGAACACTGTGACTAGAATTTTTCTTAAATAATTTTGAAAAATCATTGCAAAATGGGTTAGTGGAATTGACTTTTTTGGTTGACTTTTCTCTTATCACAACCTCCATGGTGATAGTGGAAGATAGTATGTATCTGTTTATAAATCAACCTCACTTGTGTTCCTTTTATCATGAAACACCATAAAAGAAAGGCAATTCTGTGATGTTCGGTTCAACTCTGGCCTAATGTCTTTACAAGGTGAAGCATCACCTCATCTGAATTGGCAGCTGCATGAACAACCCAACAATTCCAGTTTATCTCTGTTCTCTGTGCTTCTTTAGAAGGAAATTCTAGTTTCTCTCTCATACCTTATGGCCACATTATATTTCAAATATCATTCTTTCTGACTAGACTATGGAATCTACCTAGTACCTTCACTCTCTATTCTTAATTTTATTCCTTACTGTTTCCACATTCTCCATCATCTTCTTTGTGTCTTCACTTCCATTCTTCCAAGTTTATACCTTGGGAGGGCCCTGCATAATTGGGATTCCATGCTACTCCTGTCCTCACATGCCCCCTGGTTTATTCTACCACAGTCTTTTTAAGCCCAGCTTAAGAATTTAGGTTCTTTCTGCATACTCTAGCTGATTGTGTTAACATGGTAATGTGGGGTATTTTTTAATAAAATAAAAAGATTTATTTTGTTTATTATGTAATTTTTTATATCTATTTTACATCATTGTCCTTTTTTGTTCAATGTATGCTTTTTCTTCTTAGATGTAGTCCATGTAAAATTGCTACTACCAATTCACCTGTGCACCATCACCCTAGTCCTTTGTGCTCTTCCCTCCCCTGTTTTGATCCCTTTTCCTCCCCTCCCCTGCAGAATGTCTCTGATTTATAGTTGCCTATTAATTTTGTTTTTATTTATTGTTATTATTTCCCCATGATTCTTTACTTATATATTTACTCCTATATTCCTCCTATGAGTGAAACCATACAGTATTTTTCTTTTTCCTTCTGATTTATTTCACTGAGCATAATCCCTCTAGCTCCATCCATGTTGCTGCGAATGGCATTAGTTTATCTCTTTTGATTACTATATGTCAAAAAGATATACACCACATCTTTTTGACCCAGTGATCTATTTTTGGGCATTTAAGTTGTTTCTATAACCATGATAATGTGTTTGCACATTGTGATGATTAAGTTTATATCAACTTGGGTATGTTGATATAAGAGCTATGATAAAAGAGCTATGATGCCTAGCTCTTTGCTCAAACACTAGTCCAGATGCTGTGAATTGGATATGATTAACAGTTACAATCTTAAGTAAAGGTGATTACTCTTTGCTTGGGTGGGTCTCTAAATCTTGTGAAGGCCTTGAAAGCAAAACTAAGGTTTCCTAAAGAAGGGAGTCACCCTTAAAACTACAACATAGAAACCCGACCAGTCTTTCCAGCTCAGTAGCTTGTCTGGCAAATTTTGGACTCAAGCCTACACCACATATTTTACTTGATTTTCTAGTTTGCCATCCTGTCTGACAAGTTTCAAGCTTGCCAGCCTACACAGTTGCATGAAACAATTCCTTAAAAGAAATCTCTATGTTATTACATTATATTAATGTTAATTACATAATTAATAAAGTTAAAATATAGATTAATTATTAGTATCAACATAGCTTGTATAATTAATATTATATATATCATATTCTTTATTCCTATATAGGGATAGATGCTAATCTCAAAAATCTTAATATACTATAAGCTGACATATATTTAATATAGTGCTAAATGTACTAATATAATAATTATATAACGATATGTCAATCTGTTACAAATTATATGTTATGTTATCATGTGATATAACTATATTAAGTTTTAAAGATATCAATGTTTCTCTCTCTCCTCTATTATCTACCAGTATTTGGAGAACCCTGACAATCACACATGTAGATTCTAGCACAGAACCAGTGTCTCACATAGTAGCTTTGTGCCTGTTTTTCCCCATAGATTACAAAATCCTTTAAGTTCAGACTGTTTCTCATTCATGTGTACATTCACATTGTCTGGCATATTTTAGGCACGTAAGAAATAATTAAAAAATTAATAGATGAGTAAAGTCTTAATAGCAATGGATTAAAATGTCATATTTTTCCCTAATGATCACCATGTTTCTATAATAACTTTGCTTTAATTGATGATATCAGGTTTGGTGTCTGCTAATTAACATGATTGCGGGCTGAAGAGCTGTGGAAAATTCATCAAGTATAAGGCACATACATGTGACACCAAGGAAAATGCATTTCCCCAGTGCTCTTTGACATAAGGATGTTGCAGCAGATCTGAACCCCCCTGATCACAGATTCAGGTACATTTCTTTAATTTCTTAAAACTAAATTCATTCTTTTTCAGAGCTCTTATTTTGTTCAATTCATGAAAAAAATCAATCACTCACTATAGGACCTATATCCTATACAGGTGACAGGGAAGATGAACATTGTGTAGAAATTTCCCAGGGTCCTCTATCTACTACAGACTATGAGTCTTAGCTACGCAGGATCCCACCTGCAGAATTCCTTCAGGTGCAGCAGCGCTTGGCCTCTGTTGTGGGAATCATTTAGGACACGGGAGTCTTTGTCTTCAGTGTTTGTGTTTATCAGACTCCTGGGCAAGTCAAGGAAATTGTCTTCAGAAAGAGGGTTAACCTGTGAAGAATGGTGTGTGTGTGTGTGTTTTGTGTGTGTGTGTGTGATCAGAATGCCCCCAAAGTAATCTGAAAAGTAAATGTACTGTATTTAATTCAAAAGAGAAGATTATCATTAAGTACCTCCTGCTACCCGCCCAGGAAATTAAACCCATAAAGTATAGAAATACTGAAGTTACCTGTATGTAATTTGGAGTGAATGGAAAATGTCATTTACTATGAAATTGTCTTGCTGCAGCATATTTTATTCAGCAATCAAAGGCATCGCTTACCTTACTGACACTTTTCTGTTTGCAAAAAAACACAAGACAGCGATTATAAGATGAGTCATCAGGAAAGCCAATCCAATTCCCAGGAGCATCCAGACGTCTGAAAATTCAAACCAGTGAAAAAGATAAATATGCAGCAAAAAATTATTACAGACTCAGAAATTAAGTGATTTGTTTAGTCACAAGATCACCTACTATTGTGAATGACCGAGAAATCTTCAGTAGGAAGGTGAAACTTGATGTGGCATCGATTTCCTTTCCATCCTTGTCCACATCTGGAAATGATATAAAATGTATTAGTTGGAAAAAATTAGAAAAAGAAACATTTTAACAACATTGTCAGGGAATAAAATGATGAATGGCAATAAGCAATGTCAGTAAACAATGAACAATGTAACTTCAATAAGAAACCAACAATGTTAAATCACAGCAAACACAAAATTAAATTTTATTATTTTCACATAATGGTGTAAGATAATCTTTTTTTCCCAATATTTATCCGATCTTATCATTGACATGAAAAGTTGCTTTTATAGACTTATTTCTTATTTTAAAAAAGTTGACTTATTTCTCATTAGTGTCTTTATTCATTATGTGTCTCAAACCTCAAAACTAGCACACTTTTCAATAATGAATGAATGAAGTTCTTTGAGATACTAACAGAGAATATTCAAATTATAGACAAAACATAAATATAGGGCCTCCCTGGTGGTGCAGAGGGTTGAGTGCCACACTGTGAAGCATCCGCTGCACAGCAGCACAAGTTCTATCCCTGGCCAGGGAGGGAACCCACATGGCGCTGCAGACCTCTCCTGCCTCTCTCGCTGCTCCCCTCAGCAGTGTGTTTCAGTCGATCCAACTATCCTACTCCCCACTCTTCTCTGGTGAAACCTCTTACCCCCAACACCTCTGGCCTGTACCCCAGTTTTTGTATGCATAAAAATAAAAAAAAATAAAGCAAAAACAAAACAAATATAAATCAGGAGCTCATTTATTTCTCACTACAAGGGTGTGATTCTTAATTAAAGTGCATACCATTTTTTACCTGTCACATATTTATTATAATAAATAGATCATTTAACATCACAATTACACTATATAATTGATCTCCAACACCTTCAAAATTACTATTGTCTTTGTTTTTAAATTGATCAGATTTCTTTTAAAATCTTTATTTTTAATTGAGGTAATATTTGCATTCCACATCAGGTACCAACATTGTGTACTCATCACCAACTCACCCATAGTCCTATGCCAGAGTCGTTGTGTTTCCTTCCCAACTCATTCTTAGCACTCCTTCCTCTGTATGCTTCTGTTCGATAGTCAGCTTTCAAGGGCTAATTTTTAAGCTTGTTTAATCTGACTCTTAGTTACTCTGTATTCCATGTTTTAGTGACACCAGGAGGTATTTACCTGCTTCTTTCCATTTTTGATTGGATAATGTGTTTTGTTTTTGTAGAGTTGCATGAGTTTACTGTATATCTTTGGTATCAATCCCTTGTCAGATGTATGGTATACAAATATTTTCTCCCATTCATTAGGGTGTCTTTTAGTTATTTTTTTTCATTATGCAGAAGCTGTTTAGTTTGATGTAGTCATTAATTTCCTCTTTTGGTTTCCTTGCTGTCGGGACAAATCCCTAAAGGCATCACTGAAACTTATGGTGTAAAATGTTTTACCTATGTTTTCTTCCATGTAGTTCATGGTTTCAGTTCTTAAATCCAAATCATTTACACATTTCAAATTGCTTTCTCTGTATGTTGTGATATAGTAGTCTAGTTTCATTATTTTGCATATAGCTATCTAATTTTCCCAACAACATTTATCATTCCAGTATATGTTCTTGGCTCATAGGTCATAGATTTACTGTACTTATAGGTGTGCGTTTATTTCTGGGCTCTCAATTCTATTCTTTTTGTATGTGTGTCTGCTTTTGTTCCAGTACTACAGGGTTTTAATTATGGCCCTATAATAAAACCTGAAGTCAGAAGAATGATACTTCTATTCGCTTTCCTTTTTTTTTTTTTTAAATCAAGATTGCTTTTGCTATTCAAGGTTTTTCTTTGTGCCATATGAATTTCAGTAGTTTTTTGTTCCAGTTCTTTGAAAAATGTCACTGATATTTTTATTGGGATTTCATCGAATCTATAAATTGCTTTGGATAGGATGGTCATTTTGACAATGTTGATTCTTCTAATGCATGAGTGGGGAATATTTTCCATTTCTTTGTATTTTCTATTTCTTTCTATTTCTAATGTCTTAGAGTTTTCTTTGTATAGGTTTTTTATTTCCTTTGTTAGGTTTACTCCTAAATATTTGTTTTTTTAATGTGATTGTAAATGGGATCTCAAGTGCATAAATGTGGAATCATG
This sequence comes from Galemys pyrenaicus, assembly GCA_019455555.1. Taxonomy (NCBI): domain Eukaryota; kingdom Metazoa; phylum Chordata; class Mammalia; order Eulipotyphla; family Talpidae; genus Galemys; species Galemys pyrenaicus. The sequence continues at coordinate 1,871,891 of JAGFMF010011694.1, forward strand.
TTAATAATTTTATTGGATGTACCAGCAACCATACTTGGATTTTATTACCTTTGTTTTATTTAGGGACATATGTGATGAAACTTGCAATTTTGATTTATATGCATGGCCTTCAGAAAGTTCAGCAACTCTTTGTGCCTCAAAGAGTTGCAGCTTTTTTCTAAGCAATAAACATTTCAATTTTTTTCTGGTGGTACATGTTTACATATGGGTGTGGAAGTTTATGTAAATATTCTTATTTACCAGAAACAGCAGGAAATAGATTAGGAAGGGTTTGACTGAATTTCCTGCCAAGTGCATGGGTCATGCTACAAAATAGGACTAGAAAAACAGTTTTTGAATATGTGCATTTAAAAGCTATATATTGAAACACACTTCTTCAGCGTACAGTTATGTATTTTCTCATGATTGCTTTTGAATTTGAAAATTTGAAAGTTCAGGTCTCCCTGGTGGCGCAGTTGGTTAAGCAACACACCATGAAGCAAACTGCAGCCACTACATCATGAGTTTGATCCCTGTCGCCAGCCAGGGAGAGGACCCACATGGCGTGGCAGACCTCTCCTGTCTCGCCCACTGCTCCCCTCAGCAGTGTTTTTCAGTCAGTCTGCCTGTTCTGCTGCCCACTCTGTCTCTGGTGGATCCTCTCACCACCCACAACTCTGGCCTGTATCCCAGCTCTTGTGTGCATAAATAAATAAATCTTTAAAAAAAAAAAAAGAAAGTTTGAAAGTTCAATAGCAACTCCTTCATAAAAACAATGGCTCATTTAAATACAAAAAGCACAGAGATACAAGGAAGTATATAAGAATGGCTTCTTAGTAATTGTTCTTTAAATGTCAAAATTAAAACAATTTGTTTTGATATCTCTTTTATATTCTCACAAACCTTAATATATAGATTTCTTGTCATTCTTTATGTATTTCTCCTGGAGTGTGAATCTTTTTCATATGCATTTGCAAGACCTATATCCTATACAGGTGACAGGGAAGATGAACATTGTGTAGAAATTTCCCAGGGTCCTATATATAGGTGACTTAGAAGGAAAATTTTGTACTGAATTACACTTTGGTTCCCTTAAATTTTGAAAGTGCTACCTCACAGAAAATACGACTATAATAATTTTAGGCAAATTGTAGATATTTAATGTGTCCTTTAAGAAAATCTGCAGTGGAAAATATCTTGAAATATCAGTTTAAAAAGCAATCTGGGAAAATTCAGATCATATAGAGAAACAATATGAATGCTATCTTCCTTCCTTCCATTCTTTATTTCTATTTATCTGTGTACATGTGTGTGGATAGATGTATATTCAACAGAGCACTAAGTGACTTTTTTCTTTTTGATGATTCTTTGGGAGTGTTCAACCATGCTAAAATATTTTGATGACAACATTACAGAAAATAGTTCTAAATATTATGGACAAAAGGAAAAAGAAAGCTTGGAAATTAATGTTTAGATTGATGAATGTTTACTTGTAAAAATAAAAATAATGCGATATAAGCTCACTTCCAATCATTATGTAAATACATATCACTGAATTTTAACTAATTCATTTTTACCAAAGAACAGTTATGTGAAAGAAAGATCGAAGTGATATAATTCTATCTAGTCCAGGTGGAACATTCTAGATACAGCTATAGAGAACTGGGTGGTTGTTAGAGAGGGTGGGAGAAGAAACTGCTGCTTAATTGTCTGATGCCAAGAATGAGATACCTAACAGAATGTGGCAGTAAGATTCACCTAATTTGCTTGATAATTAATTAAGTACTAGAATAGTCCTTCCTAGGTAACCTTTTAGTTAGTTTATGACCAAAAAGGCTGAATACAATTGTGAATTTATCTTGTGTATAATCAAATGTATCTATAGAGATCATAAACATTACATAATGCTTGAGCTAAGATTAAGATACTCAATCTTATTAAATACTTGTTTGGTTTCAATGTCAAAACTAAATAAATGTTCGATGTGATGCAATCATTTTGGAGGTAATATTTTATTGTAATTATAATCAATAAAATTAATTGTTAACCTTAGCACAATGGAAGAAAATCACTTGTTTTTAATTCAGAATGCATCAAGAACAAAAAGGAATGAGGAAACCTGATTTATTTTGAGCTAATATGAGGCTGAGTATTTTAACACTTCTTTTATATCTAATGAGCATAAATCTAATACTGGAGCAGCACAGTGTTTTTTCAGACGTATGGAAGTTGAAACTATTCAATTATGGTATAAGTTTTATTGACCCTTCCAGATTCCTTTGACCATTTATTTATTCTCCTTGGGGTTGTACTTTGTTTTAGAATTCTATCACCATATGACATTCCAGATCACCATGGACTGGTTCATAGATGGACATATACAAAAGTTTGGCCAGTAAGAATTTTGCTGCAACAGACTGCATTTTGATTATGTCATGTAAAAGACATGCTTTCTCCAACTCTGATGCCAAAAAAGAAGCATACAACCCTATTAAACTCAGAAATTTTCTTCTTAAATTTTGCTACAAAAGTGAGCCTGAAGATGAACTAAACTAAAAGGAAAGCAATGTCTAGGAAATCAGTGAGAAATGAAGAAACAAACAATATTACTGAAAATTTTTTAGTCAAGCCTACCCTGAATTTAGACTTTTTTTTACATGAATCAATAAATTCCTTTATCATCAAAGCCAGTTTTAGTTGGGTCTTCCTTTACAAGCAAATATATATAACATTAGTTTTTCTGCTCTTCCATTTTGATTGTTGAAGTTTTCCTTATTAAATCAATAATCCTTTATTCATAAAAGAGTGATTAAATGTCTGCTTTGTAGAAAGTACTCTATAGGGAGAGGATGGAAAAGATAAGACATATTTCAAATTACTTGTTCTTCCACCTAAAACTATGGAATTTGGAGAGGTATTTTAAAATAAACATTGCTACAGAGATCCTAAACTAACCTCTAGATTTCTCAATTCTAAGAGAAATACACATTCTAAGATTATAGAAAGAAAGTCCACCTGGAAGCAGCATGTAACTTGGATATATTCCAGACTAGATTTATAATTTAGTATTTATTGAATAACTGCTATGTGTTAAATAACATTCTAAATGCTTTACTATGTTATTGCAATAATATATTATAAAATACAAATTATTTCTCTATTTCATAGTTGAATAAAGGCACAGAGAGGTTGAATAGTGAGTCATTCAGGGGAACATTTATGAAAGTTTGGAATTTCAAACTCTCTGTCTCTTCAGGTAAATCTCTGTCAACTACATGGTTTTCCTTCCTATTGTCTTCCCCAAATTGGAATATAGTTATTTCTCAGTCAGCTTTACAACTTTTGTCTGCTAGGAGAACAACCTATGAGCAATCTCTGGTTTAACATTCTGAAAATTTATCATTTTTAGCTTTACTCTGAAAACATCTCTAGGTATAGAGGAAACAGAAGTGGGGCTAGGAAAAAAGTAACAGAATCAGGGTGCCTGGATTTAAGGCTAGATATTGCTAATATCTATTTACGTGGTTTTGGGAGAATCAATTAACTTATTTTTCCTATGGATAAGAAGTACTTACAATTGACCTCTTGAATGTGTATGAGAATTAGCTCAAACAAAGCCATGGAAGTACACTGTAAACTGTAGTGTTATCTCTGCCAAGCTGTTCCATATCCAGTCTTTTGATTTCTGGTACAAACCATGTTGATAACTGCTTGCTGTTCATCTTTTACCCACATACCTGAGCAGACCTGCAGACCCTATAGACTAGCCCTCCAACAAGTGGGCATCTGACAGTTGCCTTGATCCCCACCCTCGCCTACACATTACTTAGCAAAAAGTTAATGCCACAGCTTCAGTTTTTGCAGCTTATTAATCATGCCATTTAAAAAACATCCTTACATCTGAATATGGCTGGAGGATATTGATCTGTTTACACAGGGAGGAGAAGAAAAAGCAGGTGATGAAGATGCTCAGTGCCTACAAAGCACATTCCCCTCCCCTGCCTGCCTGAGGTTGTTACAGAAAGTTCTCCAAGGCGATAGGGAGCAGGAAAGCAGTGTTGTCCAACTTAGAACAAAGCATTAGCTCAGTCCAAGTGTTTTCAGGCCATGCAGAGCATGCACCAGCAGAAAGGGAGTGGGGCGATGGAGGTAAGATCTTTACAGACATTCTCATTGTCATGGGTGAATTCATTTTAACGGAAAAAGAGAACCCACTGCATAATCTCCGAAGCACAAAGCTCTGCAAATCCACACTGAGTACCAGTGATTAATTTCCTTGGACTAATTTCCTCTATGACTAATTAGCTCTAGAATATTTTATAACATTTAGAAGTATTCGTGAAAGCCCACCTGAAAGAGAAAGATAACCATGCCTCTCCACTCATGCATAAGGACCTATTTTCCTAACGTGAACAAGAGAAAGGGAAAAATAAAATATAATTAGGTTCTTTTAGTCAGAGCCAACACCCTAATGTTTCCTAAATTCTAACAGGTCTTCTTCTATTAGTAGGTTATAACTGAGGAGTTAAGAAATAACTTATTTCTGGGTGTGTTTGGTAACACCCTTTCATTATTCCCTAACACCTGGAACAAAAGCTCCTCCCACCTGCCTTCATTTGTGCACCAGCCCAGCCCAGCTCATCTGTCTCATTGCCAGGGAAAACAAATGAGGAGCCCCACATTTTCTAAGCATGTGTTGATGGATTAATTTGATGGGAACTGGCAAAGGGTTTACTCTGCTTTTTTATTTTTTAATGCCTTGAATTGTTCAAATATGTCTAAAGTAATAAAAGGACAAATTAAACACTAATGTAGAGGCAGGATTATTTCATAAAGATGGTGATATTTGCATATTCAAATATAGAAGAGATTATAAATGTAAATTAGATGAATTGATCCAATGCATTTTTCTGATTTAGGATAATGGGGAGAATGCATTTGATTGCATTTTCCTAATGATTATAAAACTAAAGGGAATCTTAATCCTATTTTTAAATATGTTGTTCCAAACATCAGATAGAAAAAAAGAATTTCATTTCTAATAATTTCTCAGATGATCCTGATTCTTCAGGTCTGGGACCCTACTGTGAGAACCATCACTTTATAACATCTCTCTCAGGCTAAGTATTTTCATTCCCAATTTACAGGGAGCAAATTGATGCCCAGAGAGCACTGGTTTTGTAAGTGGTGAATTCAGTTTCTAGAAACTGTTTAACTTGTGCTCTTGTCATTGTACCTCATGAATATTTGTGAAATACTTACTAATTCCACTTTCTCACAAAAAAAAAATAGTATATAGAGTATTCTATCCTAGGATGGGGGGAGGTGGCAATAATTTGAAAATGCAACCACTATCTCCTGTGTGGCTTTTATTGTAATTTCTCCCTGAACTGGAGTCAACATGTACAGAATTGTAAAATGTAGAAAAGAGGTACATTCATATATTATTTCAAGTTATTATAGCACCATAGAAACAGGGTTAATTACTTTAGAGTAGAAACAAAGTAGATTTTATAAAGCATTCTTCTGTTCTTCTCTTTTTCCCTTTTGTTCAAACAGATTGGTGCATTGTAGCTTATGTGATGGAGGGAGGAAGAAAGGGAGATAGGGAAGGTCAAAAGGAGAGAGGAAGGGAAGAAAGAAGAGACAGAGGAAGGAATACTATTTCTGAAGTTGATGTTTTGAATTTTCTACTTCTCTTGCTTTTTTATTAGCTGTTATGAAGTATTATTTCCCTGGAGTTGGATGGGGAAAAGGAAGAAGAAATAACAAGGAAACTAAATAATTCACAACCTGGGCAATTGAAAATGGGCTACAAGTCAATAGAAACTAGTCTTGTTCTAAGATGCAGGTAATGGTATGAATTGTTTGCTGTGGGGTATATAGCACCACTAAGAAATAGATTTTTGTAAAAAAAAAAATTGTCATCCTCTGCAGAATGAAAGAATTTTCTTTTGAAACATAAGACTGATCTTTGGTTCCAACAAGGTCTTATTTATGTTTTTCTTTCCTTCACAGGGAAATACCCAGAAAAACACACATGAAAGTGCAACACTAGAAGGCTGTCTATGAAAAGGACAAGCAAAAATTCTCTGGGCTCTGGGAGGATCTTGCTTTCAACATTGTTTTCTCAAAGGTCAGGGTGAGAATCCAGTGTGTGTAGACTCACCTTGACCACTGGCTATCAAAGTCCTAGAGTTGTTCAGTACAAAAATAAGGAATATGCTGATGACTTTCCATAAAATGAAGAAAAAATATCTAAACCCTGCCCTTTGTTCAGCAGTAATTACTGAGGGCCTTCTATTGGGCTGGCTAGGAACTGTTCTAGGTCCATCATAGGCTGTTATATGCTGCTGGCCTCCAAATTCACTGACTCCCAATGCAGATTCCTCTTTCATAAAAACATTAAATTTGTTCTTGATAGGGGAACTTCATATTTTCTCCTTCCTCTGACTGTTAAGAAGTTTGTTCAAATGCTGGAATACTATGTGCTTTCATGGAATTATGATCTTGTCTCATATCACACCCTTTGAGAGACACCTTTAATCAACATATTTGTCTAAACTATACCACTGCTGTCATATTCCATCCCCATCCTGTTGTAACAGTTTGTTTACCTAATATGTTTTTAATTGCATTTCTTAGTCTCCCTATTTTATGCACAGATGCACACACATATCTATATTACTTATGTATATACATTTAAAATACAGTTGTGAGTTAAATATTAATTTTTAAATATAAATTAGATGTAACATTTGTGAGTAAGCATATTCATACATTATATGTACTAAACTACATGAACAGACACTGAAAATTGTAACAAATGATTTTGAAATGACAGTATCAATTATGAAGTTAATTTAACCAGTAAAAATCCAGATTAGTTCAATAACACATATGATATTTAAAAAAGTCTTTAAAAACATTTCAAAACCAGGCTGCTTTGTTCATTTAAAGTCTCAAGAAAAGGAATTCTCATGAAATTCTGAAACATCCAGTTTCAGCATATAAAAAGATACCCAATTTACTTCTAAAGCTAAAGTTTGCATGATAACAGAATATCAAAGACTAGTATGCACAGAGGAAAACCTGAAATAATGTCATAGGTACCAAAATCCTAACTAGATTGCCAAAAATCTGAGTACAAGAATATATTGGTTTTTTTTTAAAGATTTATTTATTTATGCATACAAGCACTGGGGTACAGACCGGAGGTGTGCGGGGGTGAGAGGATTCACCACAGAAAGCAGGGAGCAGAACAGGCAGATCAATGGAAGTACACTGCTGAGGGGAGCAGCGGGCACAGCAGGAGAGGTCTGCTGCGCCATGTGGGTCCCCTCCCTGGCCGGCAGCAGGGATCGAACTTGTGCTGCGGTGGCTGCGGTTTGCTTCATAGTGCGTTGCTTAACCTACTGCGCCACCAGGGAGGCCCAAGAATATATTGTTATAGGATTTCATAAACACGGCCTATTTGCTTCATATGTATTTATCTTCTATGAAGAAAAGGCAAATCATTCTGCATATAGATAGAGAGATATGTGTGGGATAGAAGTAAAAATATACAAAACCACCTATTTTTCTAGATTATCATCAGATACCCTCCAATAATGTATCCTCCTCCTCCAAACACTAAATAATAAATTTTCTCACGCTCTTAATGAATACTAATCCTTATGCTATATAAACTCTATTCTAAACAGATGAGTGGTACCAATAAAAAAAAGTGATTAACAATCACCTAACATAATTCTGGCCTAGTTCAATTTACTAGTGAATTCTCTCAAAATTTTAATGAACAGATAATTCCCAAGTGAGATATATACAGTTTAAAATACAATTGTGAGTTAAATATTAATTTTTAAATATAAATTAGATGTAACATTTGTGAGTAAGCATATTCATACATTATGTGTATATATATGTACTAAACTATATGAACAGACACTGAAAATTGCAACAAAATGATTTTGAAATTACAGTATCAATTATGAAGTTAATTGCAACAAAATGTATATTTTGTTGCAATTAACTTCATAATATAACAAATATATATATATATATATCCTTCTGAACATCTGAAAAGAAGATTACCTAATTTGTTTCATTGTTACATATCTCAGAATAGCATATCCACAACATTATGGATCAATCTCACTCAAAGATATATAAAAATCTAAAACTAAAATACAGGGACATTTTCTGTAAAGGGGGTCTCCCTGGTGGTGCAGAGGGTTAAGTAAGCCACTATGAAGCAAACCGCAAACCACAGCCACTGCAGCTCAAGGTCCATCCCTACCTCTGGCCAGGGGCGTGACCCACATGGCCCAACAGACCTCTCCTGCATTGCTGCTCCCCTGGGCAGTGAATTTTGGTCCGTTTGCCTGTTCTGCTCCTCACTCTGTCTCTGATGAATCCTCTTACCTCCCACACCTCTGGCCTGTACCCCAGTTCTTGTATGCATAAATAAATCTTTAAAAAAATTCTGTTAAGGGGTCTAATGAGCGATGGTATGAAAAGTATATGATTATATATTACATGTTTATTTACATGTATATATTGTATCTCTCTGTGAGGATCTATTAAAACTACATCCTTGGGCAAAATGAGGAAAGATGGTTCTTGATATGTGAACTCAGTGATAAAGCAGCTCTGGATGACTATGTGAAGCTGACACAGAGGTGGACTCACCGGAATAAGAATTGGGTGGAGTGGCTGGTGATGGAACAGAAATCTCTGTTAAGGGCTATTGATGTTGTGAAAAATCTCATAAATTTTAAGGTCTTTAACCACCTGGCTAGAGATACTTTAGGTGGATAGAATAAGAGAGAAATTGGAAAGAATAGAAGAGGCAAGAGCAAGCCATTGATACAGATGCATCTTAACCAAAAAGATGTTCCTTCTCTTCTCCTTAGGCTTCAGCAGCTTGTGTTACAATAAAACTTGATATCAGATGATTTTACTGTATACAGTGTTCACTGAGCAAGAAGCATGTACTGCTAAATTAAGAAGCGTGCAGCTTTATATCTAAGCGCCTTTTCATACTTATAAGGAAAAAAATATGAATCAACATTTTGAATTTTTAGGCAATTTTTACATTTATTTGCCATGCAGCATGAGCTATTTGTGTTTAATTTTAAATATTTAGCCATTTTTTGTAGCATGTGATATTGATATAATTTAAACACAGATTGGCATAAAATAGAAATACATATTTTCATTTGGTTCATACCACATATTTATATTAAAGGTTTTAAAAGCACAGATGTTTAAAAAATTACTCAAGTAATTGTCACACTGTATGTTCCATATTGTTTACCATACATTTTTTTCTTTCCTTTTTTAAACATCCTTGTTTATATTTTCACAATATAGGATTTCTCCTCTCATGTGTAGTCATCATAGTTTTTCCAGCACCTAAGTGCCCACAGTCCTCCACCATAGTCCCCTGCACTCTCCTTCTCCCCCTGGTCACTACTCTCCCCCTGCCCTCCTGAGTATCTCAGATCTACAGTCTGCCTTCAAGGGTCACTCTTGCAGTTTGTCTTTTTCAGATCTTTTTGTTTGGTTTCTCTAGATTCCCATATCAAGGAAACTATCCCGTATTTATCTTTCTTCTCCTTCTGGCTCACCTCTCTTAGAATAATCCTTTCCAGCTCCAGCCACGTTGTTGCAAATGGCATAAGTTTATGGCATAGATTTACCCTTTTTTTTTTGATCAGTGAACAACAGTCTCTGTGTGTATGTGTGTGTGTGGTTTATATATATATATACATATGCATGTGTGGTTTATATATATATGTGGTTTATATATATATATATATATATATACACATACACACACACCACATCATCTTGATCCACTCAACTGTTCTGGAGCATTTAGGTTGTTTCCTTATTTTAGCTGTTGAAAATAGTGCTGCTATAAACAGAAGAGTGCAGGTTTCATTTTGAATTAGTATTTTTATTATCTTTGGATAGATAACTTGCAGGGAATTGATAAATCCATCAATTCCATATGGTAAATCCATTTTTAGCCTTTTAAGGAATCTCCACATTCTGAAACATTTTATAAATAATCATTGCATCACTTTGAAATAAAGATTGTATATGTGATTCATTTGTTTAAAAATATTTAATGAAGGTCAGGTACTAATTCCTAAGGGTTAGGCTAGCTGCACAAAAGGCAAAGACCTGAACTCACGAAATGTACTTTCTATTAAGTAAGAGAGGGAGTATGGAGAAGATAATAAACTACTACACAAGTGACTACGTTTATGATGCAACCAGAGATGTTGCAGTGCCAATGGAAGGACAGAGCTAGACACAGTGAGTGGGAACACCTCTTGATGAAAGGGAGATGGATTTGTTGGGAGCTAAAGTAGGAAGTGGGAAGAAGTGAGAGTTATCTTTTTTTATGGGTATTTTTAAAAGAGTATGTTAAGTCAGTAAATAAGAGATTAGCATACATTAAAAAGAAGGGGCAATACAGGAAAAATTCTTGGGAAGAAAAGAAATGGGTTCTCAAGCACAATAAGGGAGCAGGGTCTTTTCTAAGAGAAGATCTGGAACTTGGAGAGCAGGTCATTTGCTGATGCCATAATGAATCTTTTAGAGAAATCTTTTAGAGAATCATTTAGAGAAATGCAGAGGGTGAGGGACTTCAGGTGACAAGGAGAAAACAAAGTTGGGTAATTTCTGACCCTCAGCTGGTACTCTTTCTAGAAACATGTAACAGCATTTTCATGCATTCGAAGTCATAAATGTATGTGTGGGTGCGTGTGACAGAAAAAGAGAGAGTGAGAGAGAGAGCACAAGGCACAAGCAGGGGGTATTTTACTATATTTACATTTTCATTAAAGTATTGCATGTGTGTGCACTGTATAAAAACTCAAATTGCACTAAAAGTCTTAACTCCAAAGACAAATACTTTCAATACCCTTAACTGTTTCTTTTAGTGTGAACCTCTATTTTTATTAATAATATCCATATGTCTGTTTCTTGATTTATCTATTTTATTGTTCTAGCTAAAATTTTCTCTGCATTATATAACCAACAGCTTCTTACTCTGCCACTTAGAGCCTCCTTCCCTCCAAAGCTCAATATAACTAAATTCGCATTCAGGGGTTTATAATACTGTTATCAAATATATATATATACACATATATATTATTTTCACCTGTGAGTCAATAGTATACAGAAATTAACCATCCATTTCATTTTTTCTAAGTGCTAATTATCCAATTTATTTAATCTACTAATATCCTGTGCTTTGTGGCTTATTCTTAAACTCTCCAATAATGTCTCAATACAATTTGCCACTAGATTGGAATATCATACAGACTTTCAGACCCTATTTTTGTTGGAGACTTCCCAAGATCCCTGTTTTGTGCACCAATCTGTACTGTTAGCTCACCAGGACTGATTTGTGAGAACTTTCAGCACTTCTCTTTAATCAGCAGCAGTCCTGGATTCCATTATGTCTTCTTCCTCAGTTTCCTCCCACATTTTTCAAGGCAACAATATATGTATGGGAGGTGGGCAGGAGTTGTTAATATTTTTAGATCTTTTGTCTTAAATACTACAATCAGTGAATTTTCAGTTTGATTGACTAGAATTCAGGTTGGAAAAAGCATGTGATCTAATGAATCAGAGATCTATTATCTTCTATCTCCTTTATCTTGAAATGTCTAGATATTTCCATTAATTTCTAGTTCTCCTTGTTTCTCTGATTCACATTCTTCAGATGTGAATAGTTACACTCACAGACAGCGTCATCAACAGAAGTTTTAATAAATTTCCCCATGGAGAGTTCTTGTATGGTGCTTTTTCTTTTACTGTACTTTTATTTCATTAATCTGGGGAAGATTTTTGTATTAGTTCTTTGACAATTATATCCCTGTTTTATTTTCTCTGCTCCTACCGAAATTTATTTTTTAGATTTTGAATGCCCTGAATTGACACTATTTTTCTCTTTTTATCATAGTATTCCTTTGTTTATTAAAAAAAAAATTATCCAGGGAAAATTCTTTGAGTTTATCTTCCAATATTTTTATTGGTATTTAAAATTTTTGAGAGTTATATATAAATTTCCTAAAACTTTTTCTGCTAATTATCCTTTTTCATAGAACCAGTTGTAATATATTTCCTAAATCTGATCAACTTAAGTAGGATATTATTTTTCTTTAGATAGCTACATTATTTCAGTATCATTTATGTCTTATTTTCTACTTCAATTTGTTGACTCACTCATTTTGTCTCTTTCCTATTAGTGTCTTCCCTCCACATAGGATTATTCTTAACTTTTAAAGACATATTTAAAAGTAAAACTCTAATGAGAGAACCACTGCCTCTCTAGCATTGGTTGTATTGGTTGGCTGATGGGCTACATTTTAAGGAAACAGACTTCCTTCTCTTTGTGCAGCTCCATTATAGAACTTGTAGGTCTTTTCCTTTTGTCATTCAAACTCTGAATTTTTCACTTTGTGTTAGGGATGAAAGTTTGGCCTGTGGAAGTTGCAAGATTAACTCTTAGTGTTCTGAGAATTGGGAAGGAAATAGAAAAAGGAAAATAATGTTGTCCCATTAAATATGCAGAAAGGCTAATTCTTGGAGCAGCACCCCATGGCTGCCTTCTGCTGAGTCTGCTCTTTCGTTATACACAATCTTTGTCACAATTTTTACACAGTCTTTGTCACAGTTTTTTAAAGACTAGATTTCCTGAATGAGTAGATATGGCTGGAGCTTGCATAGCTGAGACCTCCTTACAGGCCTTCAACAAGTTGTTTTCTAACTTAACGCTCTATTCTGTCATTGAGGTACTATGAACCTCTAACTACTGAACCTTCTAAAGTGTCTGTAAAATGAATACATCTTCTTTGGGAACTCTTTCTCCTGGCACTAGATTTCTCCTTATTCCATTCAGAAAATCCACCTTCCACCTCCATCTTCTTTTCTAAAATGATACCTTATCTCTAGTCCTCTGTAGTCTATTCTTCTTATATATTTTCATGACTTTATTCTTTGTTTTTGTGTTATTTTAATGGGTTTAGAAAGGAGAAAGGAGTAAATACATATGCTCAAACTATCAGCTTTTATAATATTTTTCATCTGCATTGAACTGCACTATTCCTTTGATAGACAAGACAGGTAGTTGGGTTTTTACCAATAACTATGATTCAGAAAGAAACGTGAAATGAAATTAGGGATATTGTCAGCCTCCCTGGTGATACAGCAGTGAAGTCTCAGCACTATCAAGCTATAGCCAGCCACTGTGGTGTGAGTTCTATCCCCTGCCAGGGAGCTAACCCACATGGCACAGCAGACCTCTCCTATTTCCCCTGCTGCTCCCCTCAGCAGTGTATTTCAGTAGATCTGTCTGTTCTGCTCCCCACTCTGTCTATGGTGAATCCTCTCACCCCTGAAATCTCTGGCCTACACCCCAGATATCATATACACAAATAAATCTTAAAAAAAAAGAAATTGGGAATATTGTTACCAAGAGAACACGTTTAATAATGGACCGTGGGATATAAATTTGGTGGGAATAGAAGTAAAGACATGAAGAAAATGGACAAAGTATAAACTAGTTTGCAGTCAACTGTTTGGAATAAGAATAAGCATAGAAAGTGAAAGTACTAGGTAGATTATATGGTCTACTCTGAATAAATGATATTTGAAATTATAATGTGACCATAAAAAATAAGTAGTTCTGCATGGGCAGGGAAAAAGCTAACTAGAGAGAGTCAGAGAACGGAGAGGATCAAAAGTGTTTCTGAAGTCACTCTCATCAATGCTTAGGTCACTAAAAATAATTACAGAATGGAAATGAATACAGCTGAAAGCCAAAATCAATAAATGTGGGAAGGCAGACGTCAGGAATGAGGGGTAGCAAACAGTATAGCTAGACAGCATAGTTCTCAAGAGACTAGCAAACATATTTTGCAAGGTGGGATTGTAAATCCTTGGTGGTAATAGATGGTCTGGAAAGAAAAACGTAGAATAGAAAAAGCTTAAGCTAAAGTCCTGAATGTTTAAGTTTTGGTAGAGTTCAGGGCAGCTGCTTCCAGTCAGAGGTATAGATGATGTGAGACCTTGGAGGAGGAAGGGAGTGGATTTAACCATCTACTAGATGCCTATTTATGTGCCAGAACTCTAGGTAATGGCCTTTGGATTAAATCTAAATGTACAATGATATATAAATAATTAAAATTATTTTTAAATAATTTTAATTAAATGTAAAAACAATGTTAATGATACCAAGAAAATCACAAAACGATGCATTCTAATAGAACACAGACAACAGAATCTTAATTCTAAAAGATAAATGAACATAACACTTCTAATTAAAAATTTAACTTTCTGTAAAAAATATGCTGAAATAATACTATTACAAAAAATGCAATAACACTTTTAAAGTAAATCACAATATTATGAATGAATCTTTTATTTTTTTACCAAGGTGTGTTCTTACTTTGAAGAAAAAGTTACTGTGTGAAACCTTTGGATTGGTAAACAATGGATTTTAGAGACTCACAAAAATCATTATATGCTCTTCCTAACACTGAATAAACACTAGAATCTTGTGGTTTCCATCATCAGAATCACTAAGAAGGCTTTGAATGGGGGAAAGGGAAAGGGAGAGAGAGAGACAAAGACAGATAGAGAGAGAACATGAATGAATCAAGAACCTATCTTGTGGACCACCTAAGAATTGCTAAATCAAAATTTCCCGAATTCCTGCAGAATCATTTGAAAGATGATTAGACAGCATTTTCAAACTGTTGTCATAAAACATTACATTAAATCTAATTAATCATTAAATTAATAATTTAGCAGATAAATTGAACACACCACTACACTTCATTAAAATTTAAAACTAGATTCTTAGATGGTATCAAAGGCTTTCCATTTTATGGCTCTAGTTAATCATGAGAAAAAGTTTTGGATAGAATCTGAAAGTTCTGAAAAGAAGATTCTGAAAGTAAAAGAGAAGAAAGCAGACCAGCTAGGTACACCAGGATGGATGAATCCCCTGGAGATAAGGTTCCTGTTGCTTTTGCCTTCCGTGTTTTATATATCTGTCTGTAGTAGAAAAGCTGCAATACAGAAATTTATATTGGAATAGTCAATGAAGATTCCCCTCAAAGCTATTCTCTCTACCTAAAAACTGGTTACAGGTGGCCCAACAGAACCGAGGTCTTTTAGCCACAATGGCCTGATGTCCAGAACAGCACTAGAAAATATTCTGCTGTTTCCCCATGCTAAAAGGTGAATTCTTCTGAAACAGTTTGAAAATGGTTCATAGTTTTCTCAAACGTAGAGCTAGGCATCTTTCAGAGGGACAGGGAACTCTAGCGAGACTGTGTAATCTACTGTGGAAACTGATTTCTGCTTTCTCTGATGAGATCCCAATAATAGTCCTATTTGGGGGGACATTGAACCACCCTGTTCAGTGACTCCTCCTTTGTGGGTTAGCATCTCATGATAGATGAAAAATGTCCTCTTTTTTTGAGGGTTTTCAACTTGACTTTTTTAGAGCAATCCATTCACCTCTTCAACTCAGTCATCTACAAATTAAGAACCAGCATAAGAACGTTCAGAATAATTTGGACTTAATGAACTCCATATTCAGGAATCATGTTTTACTACGTTACATACAGAAATGCACAAAATAATGATAAAACACAAACAGTTGAAAATTTTAAAACCTGACTTTTCTCTGACCTTGAATAATTGGGTGATCTTTAGTAAATTATTTATACTTTCAAGATCTTTGTCTCTAAGCATCTACGGTATACTCTTTAAATTTCAGAAATGTGTGAAGACATAATTATTTCAAGAGTGGGAAAATAGCTTGAATTCTTCAAAAAGAATTATATAAACACAACAATAATATTTGATTGCTCAATAACAAATGATGAATAAAAGGATGATTATTTGATTTTGTACTTTGGCAAACTCTATTGTGAATTGTTCTTGGTACACCTTGCCAACCTCCTTCAAAGGTCATGTCAGAAACATGCTCAATGTGAATGCTTACATCTTTATAGTTCTTTAACTTACAATTGAGCTTCCCTTTCCCTGTATATAGTTTGCCTCAAATAATTAATGAATCTGCATCTATTTAGCTCTAACTACGAGACAGTATTTGTATTAAAAAGCACTTAATCAATAGCAAACATATATGATAAAACATTGTCCCATTAAATTTTTCTCCCTAAGATTTAGGATAGTATTATATTGTCTTATTTTAAATTAGTGTGCAACTGTAATAATAGATGGTGCATTTTTAAAATACATTTTCAAAAAGGAAAAACGAAGGAATGCTTGTTACATGCAAACCAAATATATATTGGAAAGTTAAACATCAAATTTTCAATTGAAGCACAGAGTCAATCTTGGTGATATAAATTCTTTTGATATTGCATCTTTTTTTTTACAATAGCAAGTGAGGCTGTTTTCCATGCCTTGCTTTCTGTGAGCACATTCTTATTACTATTAATATGCCATTTACTTTTTACCAAAGTAAAATTTCTATGTGGGTTAGGAATGAAGTAGTAACCTAGTATTTACTATTTCCTTCCGCAATGAGTTGAAATAACCTGGAAAGACATTTTTATAAGCAAAACCAGTTCTAAATTATTCAATTCTTCGAAGAACTATGGCAACTATAGCTGATTTTCTCTTTTATGAAAACATAAGGAAGTAAAAAATTGTCTACAATTAACTCACTGAATTTTTAAAATATTTATCTGTATCTATCTGTTTATTTATGAGGTGCACGGGGTGAGAGGATTCATCAGAGACAGAGGGGGGAGCAGGACAGGTGGATTTACTAAAATACACCGCTAAGGGGAGCAGCTGGTGAGGCAGGAAGGGTCTGATGCACCACATGGGTCAGTTCCCTGGTTGAGGATCCAACTCAAGCATAGGGGTGGAGGCGCTAGGCCACCAGGGAGGCCCACTCACTGATATTTTGGATGCTATTCTATTTGATTGGATGCTTATGGGAGAAAATATTCAAAGCTTTCAAGTGACTCCAATTGTTCTTAACTCTCAAAAGCAAAGCAAAACAAAACAACACAACTGTTTTCATGTGAAGAAAGATAAGGATAGCTTAAAAAATAATTTGGGTATCTAAAAAATACCTGACTACTGTAAATATGCCTAGTAACCTGTCTTTGATTTTCACATACTGCTCATATATATACTAACACATTAAGATTGTGTTTTCCTCCTAATCTTTAAGGTCCTGCAATAATGTCTGTCTTATTTACTGATCTATTTACAGTCTGGGTAAGTTATGCAGTATATGGTGTAATTGCTAGAAATATAAAGACAAAACAATTGACACATTAATAGAGGTAATTCAATAATAATTCAAAGTAAATGCTAAATCACTGAAATCAGTGAGAGAGAGCTCCCTGTCCTAAAATAATACTGAAGGCAAAGAACAAAACATAGGAAAATACTTAGACAAGTCATTCTAGTGGTCCCCTTGACAAACAGGCAATTTTCTACTTTGCCAACTTGAATACTTACAAGAAACAACCTGTCTTTCAAAATAAACATTTTGTACAATTGATCTTTTATTTTTTCTTTTAAAAAAATCATAAATGTTATTAATGGCAGCCCCATGAAAAAATCAGTGTAGGAGTATGATTATTTTTAGACGTAAAACAAAAAGAGAAACCTTCAATAAAGAGAGATCTGGAATGTTTTTCAACTGGCCAACATTAAGGTAAAAATTAAATTGTATTAAATTAGAGACTGTGCTAAATATCTAGTCCAAAGTTAGGCAAATAGAAGATGATGATGCTTTTCTGGTCAATGTCCCATTCTCACTCCTTCCTTCTCATGTACTTATAGATAAGGAATTTATATTAGCGAGGTGAATAAATAGGTACTGTTGGGCTTCCCTGGTGGTACAAGGGGGTTAAGTCTCAGCACTATGAAGCTATCAGCAAGGAGTGAACCCACATGGCACAGAAAATCTCTCCTGTCTTACCTGCAGCTCTCCTTACCAGTGTATTTCTTTTTTTTTTTTTAAAGATTTATTTATTTATGCATACAAGCACTGGGGTACAGACCGGAGGTGTGCGGGGGTGAGAGGATTCACCACAGAAAGCAGGGAGCAGAACAGGCAGATCAATGGAAGTACACTGCTGAGGGGAGCAGCGGGCACAGCAGGAGAGGTCCACTGTGCCATATGGGTCCCCCGCCTGGCGGGCAGCAGGGATCGAACTCGTGCTGCAGTGGCTGCGATTTGCTTCATAGTGCATTGCTTAACCCACTGCGCCACCAGGGAGGCCCTTACCAGTGTATTTCAATCAATCTACTGTTCTTTCTACTCTGTCTCTGGTGAATCCTCTCACCCTTCTCCCCCAACCTCTGGCCTATATCCTAGCTCTTGTATGCATGAATAAATAAAATAAATCTTCTAAAAAACAGGTACTGGTACTGATTTTTCTTGACCCTTAACATCACTCTGCTTTTCCCAATTGTTATGTGTTTTGATTGTTCTTTCTTTGGAAATGGAAAACAAAGACAATTCTGGTGGTTGACTGCTAATGTTCACTGAGGTTCCTTACACTCTTCCCTTGCAGAATTAATAGTGTTGATGATGTTTCCAGTCTCATGTTAATTGTGAAATGACAAGAATAGAAATAATGTACGTAACATATACATGATGGAATACTACTCAGCAATCAGAAATGAAAAACTAGACTCATTCATAGGAACATGGATGGATCTGGAGGGGATTATGCTCAGTGAAG
>JAGFMF010011694.1:1890698-1900914 GCA_019455555.1 Galemys pyrenaicus
TGGTGCACTGGTGAGATGGTGATGGGGAATACATGGGGATTACAATTGATGGCAAGTATATGTAAATTTAAAAAAATTTATATTAATAAAAAAAGAAATGATGTACATAAAAGACTCTTGAAAACTGATAATAAACATATTAGGTAGCACTATTATTTTGATTGCACATATGATACTCAAATGTATTTTGATCCTTAGTTAAAAAAAAACTTAATATACTATACTTTACCTGACTATCAAAATATGGCAATCACACACACTTAGCATGTACCAAATCAACAAATATTAGGCAGGTGCTATGAAAGGAATAAAGCAGATACTAAAAAGTATAAAAAGTATACTTGTATAGCCTCTCCTCCTTCAAAACCTATAATTTCACAGCTTTAGGTCTCCATAGTAGAATTTTCAAGAAACTTCTATACATGTTACTATATTCAGTTTTCAGAAAACTTCTAAAATGAAGCCCAAACAAACACTGTCATCCCATTTAAGAGATGGAAAAATCAATTTTATAATTGTCTCATAAGCAATACGAGCAAAAGATAAGAAGTATCACCTAAACTCTTACTGAGGGCTTCACAGAGTATTTTCTGATTCATGACTCATACATTTTGAAATCCGTGATTTATTTAACCACCTATTGAATAAGTGTGCATATAATATGGATTACTTGTTCTCCTTTCTTAATTCATTTCTTTTAAAGTTAAAAAGTAGCAGCTACACTTTATTGTCTTCAATTATTTCTTGATGCCAAAGCAGGGTTTCCCCTAGGTTTGCCAGACCACCAGATACAGAAGTCTTGATATGGACACTGAGATACATTTACACTGAGTTGTTCTGGGAAAGTCATTCTGAACTGCATTCTTAAGAAGAAAAAACTCATGTGAAAACATGAAGACTGTGTGGGAGAATATGCATTATTTGAATGTGGAAGAAAGGCATTAATTCAAAGAATACAAAGACAATTAATATAAAGGTCAAATCAGTCAACAAAGTGAAAGCTGGAGGCAGGTCAAAGAGGAAAAGAACAGGATTAGATGATAGGGCTAGCTAAACAACAATAGAAATTATAATCAGCAAAGGAATCAAAAGATTGTGAGAGAACAAGGATAGTAGGTTTAACTGACAAATTAAATTTAGTAATGGAAAATAGTATGTATATAACAACATCATTAACATTTTGGGCCAAATATTATTTGATCTATGTTTATATTGGTATAATATATTGGTTAGTCAGCGACTATCCTATTTGATCCTAAATATTAAAATGAATATTTGCAGAGATTATCATTCATAATATAATGGAACCACATGTGTGTATCAGCAGAGTGAAAAAGCCAATCAAGCACAAAAGATGGAGGATATTATAAAGAGAAGAGTCCCAAAGGAAAATCATTCATGGAGACAAGGTCAAGAGCCATATTGGGCAATTTGATAGACAACCCTAATAAATAACTTGTTGTAGGCTATAAAATCATCATGCTACTCATAAAATAGGTATATAGCTTATAAACATTTCCAAGAATACCAATTTTCTATCTGTTTGGAAAGTTTTTATGAGATTACATGGAGGCTACAGATAAAGAAATGCACAGAGCTGAAGGTTAGTTTGGGTCAGACAGAAAAAACTAAAGTTTACTGTGTGAAATAATTGCCAGAGTTTTTGGACCACAATAACAAAATGAAAACAAATGGTGGCAATTTAGCAACAAGTTTTAAATTCTCAATATTTTTTAAAATTCTATCTAATAAGAAAAACCCACTTATTTAAGAAACTAGCACTTTGGAAAGTGTAGGTGAATGTATCTTATTGTTCTCACAAAACATTAATTATAAGAACAATATGTTGGCAATTGTGAGCTATATCTAATAAAGCATTTCAATATAATCTTTTATTTTCTAGTATGAGATTTTAAATGGTTAGAGTAATGAAACACAAAAATGACCTGAAACCTAATATGTATTTGATCTAAATATTTGAGTTAAAATATCAGACAGGACCTTCCTGGTGGTGCAGTGGGTTAAGCAATGCACTATGAGGCAAACCACAGCCACTGCAGCATGAGTTCAATCCCTGACACTGGCGGGGGACCCGTTGTGGGGGGACCCACATGGCGTAGCAGACCTCTCCTGCCTCGCCCGCTGCTCCCCTCAGCAATGTGTTTCAGTCAGTCTGACTTTTCTGCTCCCCACTCTGTCTCTGGTGGATCCTCTCATTGCCCTGGACTCTGGCCTTATCCCAGCTCTTATGTGTATAAATAAATAAATCTTTAAAAAAAAATAAAACGTCTGACAGTCTTTTGGTAAATTATGCAAAATGGGAGTGCTTTTTCTTAATGCCAACCACAAAAATACTTATAATAGCTACACAACCTGAGAGCGCGTATTAGCATTGTTTTAGATATTTTAAGTATTAACCATTTTATTCTTCGTAAATTTTCTATGAGATAGATTCTATTACAAATACTATTTACATATGAGGAAATTGAATAATTAACATGCATAAGTTACACAGTTGGGTAACATCAGAATTAGGTTATCAGCTCTAAGTTCCAAATTATATACACTTAATCATGACACTGGTCTCAAATCAAGAACATTCACAATTAAGGTAAGTGTGTGGCCCCCTAGTGGAGCAGAAATAAGAAGAAATTGTAAGAAGGTAAATCACAGATGTGATAACAGGTCTTTCTGTTAAAGTCACCACCTTTCTTTCTGTTAAAGTCTTTCTGTTAAAGACTTTCTGTTAAAGTCTTAAAAATAAAGTCTTTATCCTACCGGTATTTTTTTCCAGTGAGTGTAATATTTCTAGATATATTTCACATAGCCCATAGCCATTTTTTTTTTATCTCAGGGATAATGAGAATAATTTTGGATAACACTATTGTGTTACGGTCACGAATGCACATGACTAAGATGTCTAAGCCTTCTAATATCATATGTATCTTCAAGTCATGGATGACTACACTGAAGAAAGTCAGGTCCAGAGTACCAAATAATATGGAGAAATTGAGGCCAGATGAGGTCTATGAAATGACCTTCCCCTTTATGCATACAAATGGCAAATTCCTGGACACAGATCCTTTCCCCAAATCTTACTGTAGAAATTTTAAAACTCTTCAAATTTGCCTTTCACTTTTAAAATTAATTTGCTCAGGAGACCATAGAGGAACAAAACAAGAATCTGAGGCAATTGTTTCTTTACATTGAATATAGTTTTACATTGCTTGCAGCTTTAGTCTGTCTACAAATTACTGCCAATAGTGATTTTTATCACAAATAGAGCAACAAAAATGGCAAAGATGCAGCAATAGTATTTTCTTTTCTACTCTCTCAAATAAGTCTTTAGCTTCACATAAAATCTGTGATTAATTTACATTTATATTGCAGAAAAAAACTGAATATTTTTTGTAAATTAATAAGGAAAAGTTGCATTCTTCACTCTTTACTGAAGCCATGTACCTCAGATCTTTCTAAGACTTTTATCTAGCAGGTGGGGCAGGAAGTTGAAGCAGCCCATAAATATTCAAGAATTCAGCCCCAGCACACACTGCCATGTCTATCTTTTACATTTCTTTCTTGCATCTAATTCTCCTGGTAGTCACCTGCTGATTTCCCCTCTGTATGTGGATATTTTCAGATTCAATTTTCCTGCTGTCTCATTTTCTATTTTACTGTATTCAATGACAAAGGTGGTTTCTTTGGGGAACTTTGTTTCCTAACTTCTAACTTGGTTTTACTTTAAGAACACTGAATTTTAGATTCAACTAAAAGTTATTTGTTTGCAGCTGGGATTAAGTGAAAGCAAAGAGATATGCAGACATTCATTATAGCAAGGGTTCCTTTCCAAAATATAGTGAAAACAAGAAACTGTCTTATTTATATGACTCTTATTTGGGGTTCATCTGTGTAGAGATATTTATAATGGTCATTTGTTCCAGTCAAAGTCAGACTTTATATCTGTTTTTTTTTATTATTATTATTGCTTAGCCTTGATAAAATTAAACAGACCTTCACTTATAGGACTGATTTATGACTGTATTTGGCAAAATGTTGTTATGCTATACATCTTGTTAATAAGATGCATAAACATTTTTTTGATAAAATTTTGTCTTTTCCTTTTCTTAATTTTGGTCTTTTATCCATCAAAATTGTTTGTTCCCACTGGAGGGAGTCTGTCAGTGGAAGCAATACTCCTGCCAAATGGATGGCAGTACATGTGGGAGGTGATAAATCATTTTGTCATTTCAAGAAAGTCACATATTCCTCTACTCCCACAGGAGACAATATTATGGTATAAAGTCTAGTCTGCCTATTCTTGATGCTGTGCAAGTAAGAAAGTCACTTAGTTCATCAATAATAACCCTGCTCCTTGCTAACAAAGAGTCTAATTGGACTCTTAATATGTGATTATTGTTTCACTGGGATTTACCCATCTAGATGACTACTGGGATCTAGGTTCATTTATCAATATAGATAGATCATCTCTTTATCAAGATTTAAAAAAAAATAACAGAGAAAGGAGAAAAGACCTATATGACATTTAACATTGCTTTTTATTATCTATAGAAGTCTTTCTATTTTAACTATTTTGTTCTACTCAATATAAAGTTAATTATACTTTTTGTTAATAATTAGGTATATTTAACTTATGGAGTTACATTATTTTTACAATAAAAGTTATGTTATATAACCATATAAATTTAACTATTGTATAACTATATAAAGATAAATATACTTAGTTATAAAGTAAGTGAGATCTGGACTAAGAGTGAGAGCTATAATGGTGTAAAAGAAGAATTGTTTATCCTCATGGTCAGTTGATATTTTAGTGAATTAAGAGACATAGGAGTTTCAGGGAATAGCATCCATAATTTGAAGACTTTAAAAAAGGGTGTTAAAGCAAAACAGACCAGCTAACATCTTTAGATGGATGACTGAAAACTTTATCGTGCATAAATTTGCATATATATTCATAATGACTATTAGGAATTACAGGCAATAGTGCTTTTTATTAATAATATTTTTATTAATAATGAGAGAACTACATTAAAATGGACCACCAAAAATAAGTATTATTCATGATTTTAAATAGGTTATTTAGAAGTTCCCACTGCCTTTGAATTATCTCCAATAGGTATAAAAGAAAAAATTGCTTTCCTAAAACACAAAAAAATTAAAAAAGAAACAAAGAAAATCTTGAATAGAAGAGGGAAAATGAACTCTAAACTCTTTCTCAAGGATTCCTTTTTACACGCATCATATCATACCTTCCCAACTCTCTGAGACTGGTCTAATTAAGGTTGCTGGTAACACTCTATTCACAAGTTAACAAGGCTTACCCTACTGTTCTCTTTACCATTTAACAGTTCAGATGAATTGTTGAGGTTCCCTAGAATTCTCTGGTTGAAATCGCCCTTAGATTTCATGACATCAGCTCACCAGTTACATTTCTTACTTAGATTCTTCCTTCTAGACTTTTCTATACTCTATCTATCCCTTGTATTTATATACCAATAACTTCAAAATTAAAGTTACTAGTTTTAAATGTTAAGAGTCACTGCTTAGCAAGTACACATTGAAGTTGGTATATATTATCTAGTCCTAGAGAGAGAAAGAGAGAGAGAGAGAGAGAGAGAGAGATCTGTTCTTTAAGGTATAAGCTAGTTATAATTTATAACTGAAAAATTGAAATTCAGAGTTTAGTCGAATTACATGTGAATTTTAAGTAATAGTGACTCAAAACAAAGAGTCCTACCAAAACTATCAGATCCTAACACACTAGGCTACATAGCTTCTCTCTCAACGATCTTTTCTAGGTGCAGATACTCATATTGAACTCTTCAAGGGATCCATGTGGATACTCTACAAGTAATTTGATGTCACTATATCAAAGATGGAATTTAAACATCACCCTGTGAAATCTTCTAATTCATCTGCTGCTCTTTTAGCCAAGGTCATTATTCCTAACAGTTTAATTGCAGAAAATAGCCACCTGAGTGCTGTTATTCACTTTTCATATACACATTGCCATTCATTTTCCTTCATCCCTATAACTGATCAATTTTGGGGTCTCAATTTTTCTTTTACAAAATTCTATTGTTGTATCTGCCTCCTTGTTTCCACATTCATAGCCTCATCCCAGCTCTTATCATTCCTCACTTTAATTTAATTGAGTAAGCTAAGAACTGATCCTTTTTCAATGTAATACTGAGCCACACCTCACTCCCAGAATATGTTACTGTTTTACTTTAAATAGTCAGTTGTCTTTTAAGGACAAAAAAAAAATAATTGTCATTGATTTACTACTTATTTGTTAATCCCCATGCTTTTTTTTTTTTTCTTATAGATGAAATTTCCATCTCATAATCATTTATTTTCAGCCTGACTGGTATACTTATGTATTTCTTGCAGTACATGAATGCTGGTGATAAATTTTCTGTTTTTGTTTATCTGAAAATGTGCTGTATTTCACCTTTACTTTGAATGGTATTTTTACTGAACAATTTCTTTTCCTTTCATCACTTTAGATTATGATTCATTATAGCTTCTGAAAGGAAGTCAGACATTATTACTATTTCTCTGCATATAATGAATCTTCTTTTTTTCTGGAATTATTTTTAAGATTATTTTCCCTTTTCTCTTTAAGTTTGGTTTTCAGCTATTTTCCTATGATGCATCTAGATGTGACAATATTTATTTTGTTTGGGGTTTACTGAGTTTCTTGAATCTGTAAGTTGATGGCTTTCACTAAATTTGGTAATTTTGGACCTTATTTCCTTAAATGTTTTTATGGTCAATTCTCACTTCTTATCTTCCACAACCACCTTTTATTTTTTGAGTAGTCTCCACACTCTTTTGCATAAAGGCTATACCAATTAACATTCCCACCAACAATGTGTGTATACACACACACACACATAACAATATATATATATATACACATAACATTATATATATATGTATATATATAAAGATTCCCTTCTAGCAATGGATATATTCATTACCTTTTATTATTGGAGATATGTAAATAAAAACGAGGTATCATCTTATACCTGTGAGAATGTCTAATATCCAAAGGACAAGAAAAAACAATGTTAGAGAAGATGTGGAGAGAAGGAAAAACTTGTGTTTAAGTTGTGTGAGGGCTGATCTGTGGGAAGCTTAATGGGTTCACTAAGTGTCTTGAATTGGTTATAGCCCAATCTTTAAATATCCTCTTAGACACATCAAAGTTTGATTTTGGGTTTTGTCAGGAATGGTCTACATTAGGTCTTATTCTGGTATGTAGTTCTTACTCCTAAAGTGAAGTTTTTTCTCATATCTGACTTTATATGTCTCAGGTAAATTCCAGGGGTGCTAACAAGGTGTTAATGAGGTCTTTCCACTGTGACAAAATTGAACACTCGACCTCTGAAATTTCTCTTCTACTTGACCCCCATTATAGTTATTCTTTGTACTTCAATCTGCATGTTCTCTTCCCCACTCTGTCTTTGGTGAATCCTCTCATCCCCACACCTCTGGTCTGTACCCCAGTTCTTGTGTGCATAAATAAATCTTAAAAAAAAAAAAACTCTGGTAACCTTAAATAGCTTGCAATACTTACATGATGGAACCTAACCTTTGCCTTCTCTCAGGGATTGCAGACATGCTGCCTATTTGTCCAGTGTTGGCGAATATTGGCATCATGTATTTTGCCCACCTATCTGGCTGTCTACAATGAGCTGGCTAGTCTGGTATTAGTTACTCCATAACAGCTGAGAGCAGAAGTCTTAACACTTTCTATTATGTTAAACAAATTCCATTTATTCTACTTCCTACCAGTCTCTTTGAAGCACAAGCTATATATATTCTAGGCTAAATCCTTTGTGCTTCTTCTATGACATATTTTACTTAGAATTTCCATATATAAATTAGATTAATATATATCCTAATGTTACACAGAAAGAAATATATTTGGTATTTGCTCACAGTTCCAGGCACAGAGCTCCTAAAAAACCCTGAAATTTCCTGGGTGACAGAAGCAGTAAGAATTTATTTTGGTATTTATAATGAGCCCCTTTAAATTATATCTGAGTATACTAATGATATGACTCTTGGTACACCCCTAAATAGCTTCAAGAAGGTAGCTGGTTGCCAGAGGAACCAACCATGTGGTAAGAGGGCTGGAATTTTTAGCCCTATCTCTGGATCTCTGGGGAGAGAAAAAGACTAAATATTGAGTGGGATCATCAATGGTCAATGTCTTAAGCAATCATGACCATGTAATAGAAATTCAATTAAAAAATCTGTAAATGATGGGGTTAATAAAGTTTCTTTGTTGCTGAAAACTTCAAGATGCTGGGAGAGTGGGTAGCCCAGAGAGGATATGGAATCTCCATCCCCTCTCCCATACCTTATTTTATGTATCTCTTTCATTTGGTTGTTCCTGAATTGCATATTTTATACTTAATTATAGTAAGTAAAGCACTTTCCTGAGTTATTTGAGCTATTCTAATAAATTTTGGAAAATGAGGAGGGATTTGATAAGGTGTGCTACATAACCAGTCAGTCAGAAGTACATGAAGCCCAGGACTTGTATTCTAAATGATAGGGGTAGTCTTGGAGGACTGATCCTATTAATTTATGGGATCTGATACTAATTCTAGACACATAGTGTTAGAATTAAACTGAATTTTAGACACACCATTGATGTCTGGATAGTTGTTGGATTGATTGGTATAAGATAAAATTCCCACATAGTTGGTATCAGAAATGTAGTGAGTAAAAATATTTCAGATCTGGTTAACTTGATACAGTCTTGATCAAGTATACTGGTTAAATTGTATACTATGTCACCTTCAAATATATTCCAATTAAAAGACTAAGTTACATGTTTACCTTACACACCCATATCTCTGCTCAACTGTAGTTAATCTATATAATAGTTTTCCTGGAAAGTTTAATTGCCATATACTGCCAAGGAAACTGAGCATGGGAAACTACTTTAGGTTGTTTTGATTCTAATAAGCTGGTATGGAAGTGGTCTTCTAAGGAGTATGTAAAACATAAAAATTTCATACTTAATTTTGTAGTTGCTTATAATAAAGAGTTTTAAAAGCATTATTATTGAGAAACACAGTTACAGCATGGTACACATTGCAAACATCATTAAGTTTTTCAAGGTAAAGCAGGAAACCATTAGGAAAGGTCATTATTTGCAGTGACTTGCTTCAAGCAACACCCATTCCTTAAGGACATGAGTTTGTTTCTTCAACTAGTGGGTTTTGTTGTTGTTGTTTAAAAGTGTTGAAGATCTAGATCGTCTATTGACATTTTTCAAACTCATGCATGGTTTCTGCCTATGTCTGCACAATCACCTCTCCTAGGTATTAAGTCACTCAGTGGTAAACACGTTTGTTATGAGGGCTCAGTTAAGAAAGTATCTGTATAGGGGCCTCCCTAGTGGCCTAGGGATTAAGTCTTGGTGCTATCACAACAGCCGATGGCCCACCACAAAGGCCTGAATTTGATTTCTGGCCAGGGAGCTGGTACAGCAGACCTCCTCTGTCTCATCTACTGCTCCCCGCAGCAGTGTATTTCAGTAAATCCACCTTCTTTTCCTGACTCTGTCTCTGGTGAATCTGCTCACCCACTGCACCTTTTGTCTATCCCCCAAATCATCTATGTCAAAATAAAATAAATGAATTTTTTTAAAAAGTAAATATATATTCAACATTTGGTCTTAAACAACAAAACAGTGCAGATTTCTGTCCCATTTACCCCTGACCCAGGAAGAGTGAAAAGCTGTACAAATGTTATTTCATTCAATACACAAAACACACTTTAAAAAAAAAGGATTATTATTTGATCACTATGTTTTTAAAGCACTATGCCAAAGAACGTCCCGAGTGCCAGGGACATGGACTGAAACAGTACTTAGCCCTGTATCTGAGAAACTAAGGGGAGAATGTTTAAAACCTTCTTTACATCTAAAATATTTTATATTCTGCAAATGTTTTGGGTCATTGGTTAACCAAAAGTTGGAAACAATGCAGTAGAATGCAGTGGAATGAGTTTTCCCATTAATAATCCTAGCCAGCAGCCCCATGCCAGTACCCGCCCTAAGGAACTGTTGAAAGAGGACATACACATGGCTAATAGACACATGAGAAAATGCTCAACATCCCTCTTAGTCAGGGAAATGCAAATCAAGACCACAATGAGGTACCACCTC
>JAGFMF010011694.1:1901659-1996226 GCA_019455555.1 Galemys pyrenaicus
GTGCACAAGGGACTGAGGTGATGGTGCACGGGTGAAATGGTGGTGGGTACCCCCTGGGGACTACAAATGATGTCAAATAAAACTAATAATAAAAAAAAAGGAAATGCTAACCTTTGGA
The DNA here is from genome assembly GCA_019455555.1 of Galemys pyrenaicus. NCBI lineage: Eukaryota > Metazoa > Chordata > Mammalia > Eulipotyphla > Talpidae > Galemys > Galemys pyrenaicus. The sequence goes on from JAGFMF010011694.1 coordinate 1,901,778, forward strand.
TGTATCTCAGAGAAAATAAACAAAAGAAGGAACAATGTGATGTTTAAAAAAGAAAAGAAAATTGGGGGAGAATTGGATCCATATTAACATAGCAAACTCTGCTTTTCCTTATTGACATAAATTACAAAAGTTGCATTTAGTCATCAAAGGAAATGCAAATGAAGAAAAAACAGAATTTATTTTTGTAGGAAGAAGATAAGCTTTGCTTAATGCACTATGTAGGAGTTAAGAAAATCATGTGACTCCTACCCATTTTATATCAACTAACTTCAGAAATAATTGTTTAAAATTTTATAAGAAATAATGATGAAAATTATAGGATAATGTCCTTCAGTTAGAATTGAGGGTTTATTCAAATTTCTAATCAATGACAGGTATTTATATTCTGCTCTCAAATTACTACTAAAGTTTGCAGGGTCTGTTTTTATCCCAAATGGACAAAAAATAGTTTCATGAACTATTAGTTTTTTACATATGCACAAAGAGGTTGATTATGAAGGCTAATAGTTAAGAGAATTTTACAGATAGATTGGGTTTACATCCCAATTTTGCTGTTTTTCAAATACATAACTTATGGAAGGACAGCAAATATGTTTGCCCTCAGGTTCATTATCTGCAAACAATACTTTCATGGGTTTTTTCTTCTTTAAAACAAAATGAAACAATAATAGCTGATTTAAAAATAATTATCACTGGTATTATAACACAACTGCTTTAGTCTATCATGAAAAAAGATCTCAGAACATGCTAATTTTTAAGATGATGCTCACCTAACTACTCCATTAAGCCTGAATCAGATATTACCTTGCATGCTAGCTTAGAATCCTATAGGCTTATACTTTTATTAGCATAAATGGCCACCTTTACTGTACATAATCAACCTGAATGAACTGCTTCCTCTTTCCTATCACTGACATACACAAGCAAAGCCACTGCAGACTTTAGTTCATTCTACAAAAGCAAAATAGTAAGGTATTAGCTGGGCATCTGCCAAGCTTTGATATAAACTTCAATGTCTCTTTGAAATGAATAACAATGGCAAACAGTACTGTAAAACTTTTCTTCCTCCTTAAAAACCAAGCGTTTGGAGGAAAAGTGGCCCATAATGTTTCTGGCAGAAAACAGATGACATAATAATCAGTTGGGGATGTTGAGGAGAGTTTGTTGAAAGGAATTTTTACAGAAGTGAAGGCAAGGCTTAGCAAAGCAACAAGGGAGGAAGTGGTCCACCAGGACAAGTAACAGTGGGAAGTAGAAAGGGTAAGATGAGAGAGTGCCTTCCGGAGCTCAGAAATAGATCTGTAGTAGAGGGCTCCCTGACAGAAGCGAGGTCTTAGAAAGGAAAAATCAGCCTGCAACAACCCAGGAGGGAGGAGCCAGGGGAAAATACTCTCATTCTCTTTCTACCCTCTGATCTCTACCAGTGCATCCCACAGGCTGAATTCAACCAGAAGCCAAAGGTCAAGGGAGCCTGTTGATGTAGTCCTGGAAGGTCAGCGTCGCCAGGCACAGAGCATGGGAATAGACATAGTGGCACACAATGTAACAGCAAGGAGGGGCAGGAGATGCAGTATTTCTGGTGTTGATACTGCATACTAATGAATCAGCTTCTTTTTAAAAAAAGTCCAAATGTCAGACATTTAATTTGATTTGCTATTGGAATCAGGGGTTAGTATTAGAAGAACCAGTACCGATTTCCCCTACTCTATTCTTACAATACGAACTTTTCATTGCAAATGTATGTTCAAATTATTGAAGAGTTTAGTCAAATACAAGTCTGGTTAACGGAATAAATAATATGCACAACTTTAATCATGTATGCTTAAATGATTTCTATTTTATGCAGATTACTAGTCATTACTACACTAGTTACTATGCATAATTTTCCTACAATGGAGAGAATATGCAAAGGATATACAGATATACTTGCACTATTACCCATTGGGGGTGATGATACAGCTGTGTTTTAACTATACAATGTCTATAGTCACTAAATGATAATATGAATCAATCTCAAAGACAGACTAAAAGAGGGAGTATTCTAAGCATTAATAGTAATGATTTTAATGCTTGTTTGTCTTAGTCCAAGACCACTCCCTAAAGCTTATCAGAAACATTATCTTTCATGGCCTCCATCTAACTTCAAAGCTCCCCACTGCTCTCTTTCATTAATGCAAGGATGCCAGTAATCTTTGATTATTTTACCCCAGACTCTCAAATTTAAGGCATCTAACCTAGAACTTCACACTGTAAAGGATCCTTATCTTCCTGTACTGTTACTTAAATTGAACTTGAGAATTTCTATGCAAAATGTGGGTTTTTATAATTTTCCAAATTATTCAGAGTATTCAGCCTAGCCTTCGACCTAAGTTTTTTCAGTTGGATTATATGTGTATTTACAATACTAATTACTTTATATTTTTCCCCTATTCTATTCAGTAAATTTCTAGCGTGTCTTTTTATATTGTGTATTTTATTGTTTATCTTTCACTTTCACTGAGGAATTGGAAGTAACAGGGTAAAAAGACAAACTATGCAATTAGGCTAAGCTTTAAAGAAAGAAACTCAATAGTTCTTGGTTGTTTAGATTAACTCTTCATAACTTTTGTTCTGTATGTCTAAATGGATTTCAACTAGGAGCACAGAGCCTCAGTGAAAAATTTAGTCATTTTGCTAACTCTGGAGGTCAGAGAACAGTATACCTTCACAGAAGGTAGTTCAATAGGTTCTCTGGAATAGTCTTATCCTGTTTCCACTATCATTCAACACAATAGGAAGATACATCAGTAAGCAAACAAGCAAATAAAAATTGTTTTGCTGATATAAACTTTAAAAACAAAGTTCATTGTGAGTTTTGTAAATTAGTTGTGGTTAAATTTGAAATATATCATTTGAAGGTACTTCTTAAAATTATGCTCAAGTCCAAATTTGAGGAAGAGTATACACATCAATCTCTATTTCACTCAAAAATAATCTTCAATTCTTACCGTTGAGTTTGTTATTACATAATAAAAAGATTTTGCTTAAATGGATGTATTGTGACTCAACTTGTGTCATTTAACATATATGAGTGCTGAATTTACAACTTAAAAGTGAGGAAGTCATGTCTAGTCATGGAAAATATTCTGTAAAATATACTTATAATAAAAGTTATGCTGCTTGTACTAGCCATTAAATTTCAAAAATAAGCACACATGAGACAGACAAATTTGTATTAGATTATAAATGTTTAAAGATTAAATATAAATCTATAACTAAACTGTAACAGTTTAGTTGACTCAACTGTTCAATAATTTGAATATAATAATTCTAAATGAGCTATAATGCTCATTTTTTCCTAATAAAGATTTTTCATTCAGAGGATGTATTAAATAATTTCTATCACTCATTGAAAATCTTACTTTTACCATAATTTCTATGTTAGATCAAATAATCTGTGATAGAAACTAAAGCACCAAAACCAAAAAGTTCTAAACAAAATTTAATATTTTACTGGGGAATCATACAGTTAATAAGTATAAAAATTATTATATTGTACCAGGATAGAGGTATCTTTTTTTTTTTTTTTTTGGTAAAAGTCATTGTTTAAAGAAACGCTACTGTTTCTTTTTTGTATGTATTTTTTAACTAATTCATTTTTAACTGTGGCAACAGTGGGGTATCCCCATCAGGTATTACTGACAGAGTCTCAAAATATTAAACATGGAGTCTTCTATTATTTTAGAATACATCTCTTCTATTTGCATGCAAAATCTGTGTAGTAATCAGAAGACCAAAAGTATAGATATAATTTTTACTTGGTGCTCCAATGTGTATGATTTATTTATAATATATTTAGTATTATTCATTATTTACTTTAACCATTTATCTTACAATCCGATATTGAATGCTAACTTTTGAATGCCCTCATGTATTACATGCTGTTCATTAATTTCATCACACTATAATTGCTATCATATGAAAATATAACCCACCATTATAGAGAATATATGACACTAAATATGCCTTTGGGATGTTTCAATCAGATAATGTTTAGCCTTTTTTTTCTCTTATGTAAGTATTTTTTTCTTCCAAGGGACCATTATTAAAAATGAATGTCCAAGACAAATAAATACAGATGGCACTAAGATGATGAAATATGAGTAGCAAGCAATTCCTAGATGATTCGTAGTTGGATCTGAAAACAAAGTAAATACCATGTAGCACTAAATTCCTTTCAAAGGCAAAACTCCATTATTCTGACAAATTCTTACTTTTTCTTTTCATCTGAGAAACAAAAATTTATTCTATAATTTCCACATTTTGACTCTTTTGCTATGTAATACTATGAGTACAGTTATTTCTGGATTCTGAACAGTTATTTTTGGACCCTATGTCTGGATTGTGTAGAAAAAGGAGGAAACTAGATAAGTTCAAGAAGTAAAATAAAAGGAACTTTGAAACCACAGGGTAAGAGTGACCCAGAGAGATATAAATTAGAATTAGATGCTGTTGGATACCACATTTTCCAAAATAGTGTAGTGCTATGAGACTCCATAAAATAGCTGATACAAAATATGCTTTGGGTAGTAAGGAATATTAATAAAATGCTCAATGTTAGTTCAATTGCACTTTTTGGGAGACTCTGTTGACTTTTACTAATATGAGAAATTAAACATACTTTCTTCTAATCCTCCACTTGCTTTTTCAGGATTGAAGTCACTTGGGTACTGCAGAGGGACTGCCTGGAAGAGCAGTGGAGGGGAAGAGCACAGAGGCAGTAAACACTGATGGTCATCAGGGGACTCACTGCAGTTTCTACAGCACATTCAGGGCTGGGGAGGTGATCGGAACTAACTTAAATTTAATTACCAAACTCTGCCATGGAAACAGCTTCAATATCTATTACCACTACTCCTGGAAAAAAATTCCCCTACTTGCTGATATATAGACACCAAGACACATACTGACTCTCCTGGCAACAACTCTAAGGCTTAGTTAATGGGGACTCAAATTACCTCCTGTCATCCTGACTCAGAAACATTCAAATTATTCTATTTGAAGTGATGCAGTGGTTAGGTTCTGGCCAGTCATATATATTGCAAATGTTAGTAGAAAAGCAAAACAAAGGAATGTTCAGTTGTTACAAATGTATACTGTTATTAAATCCTTTTGTCAAGGAAACAATTTGTACCTCATTTCTTACCCTAATTTTGTAGAGAAAGATTAGCATCTATGCTTTGGTTCTTGTTCACTAAAGGAAAAGTATGCTTTAAGTGACTCCTTCAAGGATACTGTAGAGGGTCAAACTCTGATTTTGAAGTGTGTTATTTTTTGCTTATTTCCTAAAATGTCTGGTGTGAGCTGGGAAAAATTGCTTTAAAGGATAGGGTAACTTCCAGGTATGGTGGACAGAGAGTCATGTCATAGGATTTTTGTGTGGATCAAAGAGACTTGGCAGCTGCATTTGAGATCCTCATTTTAGTCATTTTCCTAATCAAGATCATTAAGAGATCATGATATCTGCAGTGTTCTAGAGACAAATAATTCATGAGTCTCATCCACCTATGTACAGTTGAAACCATTTGGATTCCTTTACCGAAGTGAAAATATAGTATCGAGACTAATTTTGTTCTTTGCTGTGTAACACTTTACAGGAGAAAAATGGCACATTTTTGAACCCTATGTCTGATTTTTATAGTTGAATTTCTGGATCATCCCTCAATCCATGTCCTAAATTTTACTTCCTGTTTACTTGTATGCCTTATGGAACTCTGAGATATTTATTTTATGTTCTTCTCAAATAAAGCAAAGTTTAAGAATTTTGGTTTCATGAGGTTTCAATTAATAAGGGGTGGGGGGGACAACCTAGCCTTTCTGTTACTCCAGTCACCCACATGACAAAAAAGAAGTTAAACTGTTTGCTGACATGTCTCTTATGGTTTGCGTCTGGCTTTCCTTCACCAGGAGTCTTGCCAAACATTCAGCTTCTACAGACAATCTTTTGTGGGAGGTGACCTCATTGGAAACTGAGAGCAAAGGCTAAAAGAAATGCCATAATAATTGCAAACAAACCCTACCTCTGGTGAAGGATAGCTTGGTCCACATTCCTGAAGTAGCTGGAACACACTTTCTGGATAGTTTAATAGAATCTTAAAAAAAAAGTAGATCTCTTAAAAACAACTCTTCTTTCAGACATTCAAGTTCCAGCTTGTGGTATTACCATTGCCCAAGTTTTAAAAAAAAAGTTTAGTGCAATCTTCTATTCTTCCTTCTTTTTTTTTAAATCATCCTTTACTATTAATTTTTAAAGTCTCTCTTCAAATTTAATTTTCTGCTACTTTATTAATAGCAGTGTCTCTTTACTTTCAGACAACAGTGTGTTCACAACTGTTATTACTAATTTTAGTCTCCTACACATTCTCTCCATTTTCTTTGTTTTTCTTTGCCCTATGCCTTTAAAGCACTTAACCTGTTTTCATAATCCATGGAGAGAAACCAATGAGGGAGGAAAAAAGTGACCTTTGGCATGTGACCTTCTTTACAGTCTTTGTTTAAACACTTACCTTATGTAACCTTGGCGTTCCCTTTGTTGACAGATTAGAACTAAAACTTTTGCCTTGTCTCCTGAATTCTTTCATCTGTCATGTGATGCTGTCTTTCTAGTACTAAGTGGTTCCTTTCTGGGAAAGTGAACTCAAATTTGTTTTGGAAACTGAGTCTTCCAGGCATAGTTGTACTGTGAGTTAGTTCCAGTTGCCCTCTACATCATGTGCCTGGTGTGTCTGCCGATTTATTTCTTATTTCTGCAGAGGAAATGGGATAGTAATCTTCCTAAAAAGGAATTTTTACAATGTGACTGATATGGTTATAATCATGGATGACTCTTCTTTGATTCTGCTTCTGGAACCACATGGACCAATGTCCAGTTTTGTGAGTCATTAACACAATGTCAAGCTGCTGAAATTCCATCTGACTCAGTTACTTTGTGAGGTAGCAACTCATTTATTCAATTTGTTAATATATTTTTGAATTGTGCTTTTATATTTAGAAATACAATTTGTTATTACATCTTTTGCTTTGTCCTTATTCACTGTTGGCAGCACAATTATTCTAAGTCTCATAAAGTCATTAAAATGGTAATTTTACTTCCTTTTGTTTTCTGATATAGTTGGCATAAAAGCTTTTATTTTCATAAAGACCTGATAAAGTTCATTTTTCAAACCATCACTTTTAATTATTTGTAAATTAAAAGATTTATAGTATTTTTAAATTAAAATACATATTTTATTAAATTTTCTAAGTGCATTTTTCACATTAAAAGATGAAAAAACCTGATTTCAATGGATATTTGAAGGAGACACATTTTGTTCTTCAATTTAATTTACCTAGGATGATTAGTTTTCATTTCTTCATGTCATTTTTATAACTAATTTTCCTAGATAATTACCAATTTTATGTAGTTTAAGATATATTTAAAAAGTATATAATAATTTTAGATTTAAAAATCAATATGATCTTTACTTTTTCTTTTCATTCCTGGAAATAAAAGCTTTCTCATCATTAAATAAATCTGAGCTATGTACATTTTGTTGCTTTGTGGTGCATTTAAATTCATGAGGGCTCTTTTACCCATACTAATTCCTGTGCTATATATTTCTTTTCATCTCTATTTTAAAATAATTTTACCTCATTTTAATTTTCTTTATTGCTATATCAGCTTTATTTGTCTTAATTTATCCTAGATGTATTTTCCACCAGTTTCTCTTCAAATTCATGTATCTATCTTTCAAGCAGCATGCAAATGGATGTTTTTTAAATGTTAGTATACATTGATTCCTAGAAGGAGTCCCAAGAAGTGACAACAAAGTGCAGATATTGAGCTTGCCTCTTCCACACATACACCAAAATACTGAAGTAGAGAAGAGTCAGGACTAGAGCGAGAGCTTCAGCAGGGCCAGAGACAGGGTGTGGGTAGGGAGTAACTAAATCACTCTTACCTGTTACCATAAAAACAAACAAAGGAATATAAGTAAATACTGGTCAATATGGATCTATAATGGCTTGCTGAGTGATTGATTATAGTGACTGGTATAAAAAGACTATGTCATATACCACTTATTAACAAAGAGCTTTTTATATAGAATCTATATTTCTGCAACATTATACTATCCACAACAAATCACAGAAGACTGTGTATTACAAATTATACTGCTACAGAAAATAAGTTAATACTTTTAATTCCAGCAAATGGAAAAGAATAATATATTTAAGACCCTATTTTCTATACTGTTCATAGGTGTTTTTAATCTGATCCCCAAGCAACACATTAAAATATATATTTTCTTCATTCAGTACCAAAATGCATTCATGGTATTGAATTTTAATACTTTTTAATACTCCTTTTAATACTTTTGTGTTAATGTTGTCTCATGGTATCTACTCCAATGCATGTGGGTGATCAGTCACTGTCCCACATAGGGGATAAAAATTCACAAAGTTTCATCGACACTATCTTAAAAATTTTTAGGAAAATATATTTCTGGATAATATATGACATTTCACAGCTTTTACATATGTGGCTGCCAGATCTCTTCATTTTTAATATATAATAAATGGAAGTTGATATAGACCCACAGAGCTACAGGTTATATAAAATCTCACCACAAATCATATAGAGTCATAATTTAACTTTAAACCTGGAGACAAACATTTTCATTTCCTCATTCTTCCTCCTGGAGAAAATAAGGGATAGAAAGCAAGTCTTCCCATGAAGACTACAAAGGGATACCCCTAGTCTCAGAGTTACAAATGGACAGCAGATTAAGGAAATGGCAAACATAAACGAGGACTTTCAGAGGATAAGTGAAGTCCCACAGGGGTTTCAAAATTAAAATGCATTGAATTACTTCGATCTGTCAACATTTCACTGGTAAGAGGGATAAGTTCAAAAAGTTCTACCTCATTTGCTAGATTTTGCTTCTGTAAGGCAGAGATCAGCCACCTAGCAACAGCACAAAAGATTCTACTCTGACATAGTTAAACTCATGCTGGCTGAGCAGGAAGAAAAGCTATGTAGGCTCAGGACAAGGCTGGATGGCCTGCAGTTTCGGTGCCACTAGGGAGCCTGGTTCAGGAAATTGTGAAATTTAGTCCGAGGAATGACTTTCTGTCAGTATTCTTAGAAGCGCAGGTCTCTGAGCGCCGCCACTGGGCTGTGTCTCTCTTTCCTCATTCAATAGAGTATGCTGGACACACACACACATCTCGCACCGCAAAGAAAGAAAAGATGTCATTTCCAATCTACTGCTGCCCCACTAAAGCTCGGCTGTGCACATGCTAGGAAAACTGATAAAGCAAAAACTGTGTGGGTTAAGAGGAAACACTTTCCTATGCAGCTATTTTGGACTGGTGAAGCAGTCAGCCTTTTGAAGTAACTGATCCTTATAATATAGACAGCTATCTCTTGTTCTCTCTTTAAAGCAAGTCCTTTGGCATTAGAGACTGCCCCAGAAATAACCCTCCACTTTTCTTCCAGGAGGAGAGAGATATCTACTTAACAGTCAGGTCATACCAGAGACTTTGGAAAATATCTGGATCACAAATCCCTGTCAGCAATGACCAGTGAAGGAAATCTGGGCCATGTTCTTCCTTGGAGAATGCCCTCCCTGGCTGAGTCAACAGGTCATTCAAGAGGCACTTACAGCAAATTGTCAAAGCAATGCAGTTTTCAGCTGTGAGAGCTTATGTCTGGCATGGAAAGTCTAAAAACAGTTTAACAGCTAATGGACAAACATTTTACAAGGCTTTGTTTCTGAGCAAGGGGCAGAGGAGAAATTAGGTAGAGCGTGCTTTTCAATTTCATGACTCTTTTGGCACATGTGATCAGAGAAGAGTCCAGCTTGCGGAGAAAGTCAGGGAGGAAGGTTTGAGGAGAGAGGTTATTTACTTCATCTTCAATGCATTCTGTCTGACTTTTCTGGCACTGCTGAGGCAGGGTGTGTGTAATGCTTTCTGACAATGGGAGGAAAACCCAGGGACCAGCACATTCATCTTGGAGACACTGTTAAAAGCAGTCAGTTGGCTCTGCCTTCTACTGTAAGAGATACTAGTTGTTAAATGTTGTAACTGTTTTTGAGATAGTTTTTAAAATATGCTTTTAAAAGCTGCAAAAGCAGCGCATGTTAAAATAAAAAAGGCAAAAACTAATAATGAAATCTCCCTTCTCCCCAAAGTCCACCTCCCAGTAAGCTCACGTAGGATCTTATTACTTGATGTATGTAGAAGGCAGGACTTGTTAAATCACACATTTACCCACTTTCTTCTCCCTCCCCCCACCACGGGATTTTAACATACATTTTTCTTTTGGAACACTGCATTTTTTCACCTCCACACACGTTTTTCTATGTCAGAATTTATATCTTCCATTTCAAAAATTGCTACAGGGTATCAGTTATACCATTTTGAACATTTAAGCTTATTTTCAAAATACTATTAGAAAATACCCAAACCAACACATTTAGCTGCACGTTTCTCATTAATATATCAGGAGGCTAGATTTCTAGGGATGGCATTTGCCTAGTGAAGAAAAAGGTAAATGCATCCATATGATCTTTGAATGTTCTTTATTTGAGCTTTTAAATTTTTTATGTGGGTTTTAGACAGTGATAGTTAAGTACAAGTGCATAATATAAAATTTTCTACTGCTTCATAATGGTGCCCTTCTATTCTCTTGTTTAGTTATTATTACTAGTGAAAACAAACGGAATTTATCCAGTCTTGCATTATTATCTCTACCTCTTTACCTGGTTGGGCATTTTTATCATTCTAATAGCATCATAGTCAATTCTCTTGAATTTCCTGCATTGTGGGTACCTGCAATATTTGTGTTCTCTCTTTTCTTTATAAACTTATATTTATTTTACATACAAGAACTAGGGTGCAGGCTAGAGTTGTGGGGAGTAAGAGGACTCACCAGAGACAGAGTGGGGAACAGAGCAGGTAGACTGGAATACACTGTGGAAGGGAACAGCAGCCAGAGAAGAGAGGTCTGCTGTACCATGTGGGTAGCTACCTGCAAGGGATCGAACTTGCACTGCAGTGGCTGCCAATAGCTCCATAGTGCTGCCCTGTAACTCCTTGCGCCACCAGGGAGGCCCTGTATTCTCTCTTTTCAGTAAGTGTAACTGTTGCTTCTTGTTGCTTGTTCCTTTGACCTAAAACTTTTGAGCAAATAGAATATCCTAGTGCTAGCAGACTTTTACTTTTCTGATTCCTGGCTCTAAGGAAAAATACTTCCAGTTTTGTAAATAGATATACACATTTAAATTTTCACTGTAAAGAGAGAAAAAGGAATCCAACAGCACTGTTGTTGGGAGTGGAGGCTGGTCTAGCCTCTAGTATGGAGGGTCCTGAAAATATTAAAATATGATCCAGCAATTCCACCCCTAAATACCTATTCAAAGAATACAAAATTTTAATTCAAAGGGATAAATGCACTAATATTCATTGTACCCTATTTATAATAGCCAAGTTATGGAAACTATTAGAGTGTCTAACAACAAATAAGCAAAGTAAGATGTGGAATATATGAACAAGGAATACTATTCAGCTAAAAAAGATTAAATCTTGCCATTTGCAACAACAGGGATAAACTAGAGAGCATTATGTTAAATGAAATAAGCTAGGAGGAAAACAACTATTGGGTGATTTCACATACATATGGAATATAGAGAAACAAAACAAAACAAAATTAAAACAAAACAAACTCTACAATTTGATTGCTCAGTTGAGGCTAACAGAAGGGGAGGCTGGAAGGAGGAAGGGGTGGGGCCGGGGAGATCTAAGGACTATGGTAGAGAATTATTGATGCTTTGGTGATGGGTATGGTGTGGTCACATACTTATGAAGCGGGATAAACCTCTATCCCTAAATCAAATATAGTGTTTAAAACAACACTTCTCAACAAAAAACCAGTATGATTAAAAAAAGATAAAATTAAAAATATGTCTACTGTATAATTTAGTGTTTATTATATGTTTGGGGATCTAAATTTGGTAATTCTTATTTTCCAGTAAGATTGTGTCTTCCATGTGTTGTATTTGAAAAAATACACCTGCATGACTTTTCAAGCTTACTGCATAAAAGATACTTCAATGTCCTCCTTCGAAAATTAACTTTTTGAATCTCTGAAATTATTTTCACTGATAAAGCATTCACACTAAGTGGAAACACTAGAAAATTGCTTGCCAATTTCTTATTTAACTTCATTGAAACATTCCACAGCAACCAACAATAATTCGTTACTAGGTGGAAAACAGAACAAATCATCAAAATTTAAGAACATGGCCTCTGATGTTATTTTTTCAAACATAGTACTCAAGTGCTAAGAACTAACAAATATACTCATAATAACACTTGTGCTACTATTTTCTGGGTCATGCAAAACATTTTGAAAATCAAACTGTTATGTAATAGAATTTACCATTATTGTCTTTGATTGGATTTGTGACTTTGAAACTTTTTTTCTCTATATCCAAATTACAGAGAAATTCACTGTATAATTTTCTAGGAGGAGGATGGTTTCACTTTGTATTCTGATCCACATGAAGCTTATTTTTGTGTGTGATGTGTTTATTATGGTTATTTGCATCTTTTTTTCCCTTATATACTTAACAAGCTGCCTCAAAACTTTTTTTAAAAATGTGTATCTCTAATCTGAGCTTTGAGATGCCATCTTTATTACTTTCATATGCAATAGATATTTTTCTAGACTTTCTACTCCATTCTACCAGTATGAAACATCTATAATATTTCTTCAAGTGTCTATAACATGTTGAGTTAATAATAAATGTTTCATCATATTTATACTAATAGGGTAACTTAACCCTTTATAGCTTGTCTTATTTAGTGTTCATTTACCTTATTTTTCCAAACGTGCTTTTCCATATGAACATTAATATCAAATCATTTACCCCACCAAAAATCTTGTGGGTATTTTTATAGGGTTGTGTTAAATTCATAGATTAACCTAAAGAAAAATAAGATTCTTCTGATGCCCTGAAAAGGAAATGTCTCTTTTCAAGTTTTTTTGTGATTGTATTTTTGTATTGTAGGTTTTTTCTTTATGAAATATATTCCTATATATTCTGTCTGTTTAGTATTGTGAATGGCAGGAATCCTAATGATTATAAGGATATAGAATGATCTATTTATATTACTAAAAGATAAAACTGACTTTAAAGAATATATTTATCTTATTTCCTCTAGGGGTAAAAATAAGTACCAATTTATATTTTCCTGTGATCTAAAAAAAAATCAGAAATAAATATTGAACTTTGTCATAGACTTTTACAACACTATCGATAATCACAAAAGATTTCTTTGCTTTTGGAAGTCTAATGCCAGAATAATCCCTTGTCTTTATGTTATTTTTTTCCCTAGAAGCCTTAAGGATTTATTTTTAAAATACAATATTTTTATTAGAATTGTCTGAGAGTTGTTAGTTATGTTGTCAAATTTCCCAGATAACTTTTGGCCTATGCAATATATAAATTCAGATCTTCTTTCTTTTCTGAAAATGTATTTTTGGATTATAATTTCAAATATTGTTGTTTCCCATTGTTTTCCTCTTTAGGGACTCCATTTATATGTTTTTGGTTTTTTTTTTTAATCTTCTACTTTGGTTCTTTTTACTTAATCTCATTTTCATCCCCTTACTTATTTTTCTATCTTTGCCAAAATTCCTTAACAAAGTTAACTTGAATGTTCCTCCCTTGGGAACACTGTAATTTAGATTTTCTTTCTTTTGAAACTTCATTTCCTTCTTGGGATCAATCAGTTCTTATCTGATTGTTATTGCTTTGTTTTTCATTTGTACTTTGACTTTCTTAATTAAGGGTTGTTTTATTTTCATATCTTTCATAAATGCTTTTATTTGGACAATATTTAATTTGGTTGGGAGTTAGGATCTTAGAGCAATCTCTTTTTTTTTTTTTTTTCTCTTAAGAGGAGAGAAAGAAGAATGTTTATAAGCTGAATTTTATTTGAAATAGTGACTTTGTACAGATGATAACTGCATTGGTCTCTTTGTTTCAAATGTAGGGGTAAAAATTTGAGATAGTTTTAAAAATTGCTAGATTAAGAGCACCCTCTTCTGTTAATGTAGCAAAGTAGAGTTTCTTTAATGTGTGACATTTTCTTTTTTGGTAGTCATGCTATCCTACATATTGGACATTAGTATAATAAATAGACCATATTCTGAAAAATACTATAAAAAACGTGAACTCTAGGCAAAGGGAACAGTGGGTGTTATAAAGTGTGTGTATACAACATCTATAATAATCAAAATTTAGGTAAGGAATGATTTCTCTCCTTTAGCTCCAAAGTTTGCTTCTTAACCCTCAAACATGTCAAGCTAGTGTATCTTAAGTAATGGAAAACCATGTTTCTCCTAGCCATTTCTATTCTTATGGATAATTTAAACATCCAGATAACATAGTTTCTCTTCTCTGGATTTACAGATACAATGTTAAGGTACTTTAAGGTATCTAGTGATCCAAGAGGAAATCCAACGACTTGGTGGTAAGCACCCTAAAGAAACCATAACTATTTTTTCATAATGACCTGGGTGAGAAGAATGTGTGTGTGTGTGTTTCTTTTTGTCTTCATTTTTTCAGTATCCTGAGGTGATAGCGAGAATACATTCTTACTCTGGGCAATGAGAAAGTAAGGCTTTACATAAAGCCAACACCTTTCCACAGTGCCCTACAGTTACTCTAAAACTGTGTTCTAAAGTTGTCCTCTCTTAATCTTAAATCCCAAAATGAATGTCTGTATGAGATAAATGAACTAGATACAAAGTTTAATTGAAAATGAATTTGACACATGCTTTTATATGTACCCATATAAAACAAATGACATGATATTTTCTGAGAAGGAAAAACAAGGTACAAATTATTGTGGAAAGTACAATCACATTTCTATAAGAAACAGAAGTCTATGTCTATATGTGACTGTGAGTCGAAAAACCATTTTAAGTTGATGTAAACTACTCTACCAGACATGTGATTTGAATGTTGTGGATTTCTACTTTTCTTTGAATACACTATTGAATGCTTATGAATTATTACAATACACATATATTACATTTGTAGTTCATAATTTTAAAGAAATAAAAGTTTAAGAGAATACCATGTTATAAAGTAAAAAAAGTCAAAAGTTCTTTTTTCACAACAGCTATAGATAGCGCTAATTCCAAACATTTGTTTATATTGATTGTAATTACAGCAATTTAACTATTGGAAAGGTACTATTTACTATCTAAATTAATATATTAAAATATTCAGTGATTTTTCTGTAAACTCTTTTCTACATTTTGCTGCATTGATTTCCTTTCTTCTCCATCTTCCTGCCACATTTCAACCCCCATGTTAAGAGTTTTTCTCATTTGAGAGAAACAAGTTTTGAACATCACCATCTGGATTTCAACTTCTAGAAGTTTACTTAAGTACAAGAAGATGCTGCCAAGAACACAAAACTCTGCTTGCTCAGCTGAGTCTGTTTTAGGTCTGGGGGTTTTCTTCAGCTAACTAGCAGGATTATTGAGGGCAAAAGTTCAAATCTCCTTATTAAAAACAGTTAACATTACATAACATTATCCACCCACCTAATTTCAATAAATATTACTTATGGCATTATTCTCAGCTTATTTCAGGAGATTTTGTTAGTTTATATTAGGTATTCCATCTTTCCATCAAATTATAGTTTATGATAAATCAGTTTCTACTGAACTTGATATAAGAAAAATCACACCTCTATTGAAATGTGGAACAAATTATGTAATGAATCTGAGAGACAAAACACTTTGAGAAACCATTAATTCAATTTCAACAACATTAAAACAATGTCCAAGTGTATATCATCCTAAAACCAGTTGTTTAAAGGTCTTTACATTTTTTAGGGGTAGACTACTTTTCTTAAAATGTAAGTGTTACCTCAGCAAAATGTAATCATTTAAATAACTATTAAAGAATGTTTTGCATATACTTTTGTTTTTAGTTAGGACTTGAGTTTTGCCTGCAATCAGTTGTCTAACAAGCAGTGGTATATCATCAGTCTGTTAGATTAAAAAGTCATAAACACAAATATAATGGAATATGCATCATTTCCTTTGGAACTTATGAAACTGCTTTGCACAAATCCCTAAAGAGTGAGAGAAAAAAAAATCAAGCAATCTTTGATATGCAATATAAATAATTCCCAAAAGAAAGTAAAGGCCTGGTTTTGTTTATTCTTGCTTTAAGCATGTAAATGTATTCCTTATCTGTACCTTTCATAAACATCCATTGCATTAAGCAAAAAAAGGTGTTATTTATGAATTAATTTTATCCTTTTATCCTTTGTTGTCTAAAAGAATAAATACGGACTTTGAAATAAACAGGGAGAAAGAAAATGCATGTATCTGAAATAGCAAGATATATAAAAACTTCTCATAATCAGATATAAATATTAAAAAAGAAGGAATAATGAGTGTTATTAAAGTTATATATCCCATACAATATAAGATGCATAAAGACATGTAAAATTATGTTAAATAATTGATACCTTAGGATAGTACACTCACATTTTCCTTTTGTTCAGACAAAAAAAATATAGTGTCATTATTTACTAATTTTTACCTTAATAACCATATGTTCATTGATATTCTATTATGTTAGCCTTAAGAAAAGTAAGACATCAACAAGTGTTTAAAAAAAGAATAGATAATCTCCTTACCGACACATAGGACCATTTTTCTCCACTATGCAAGTCCCACCATTTCTGCAGTAGCCGACTGGACACTCTAAAAAATCAGCATCACAAAAGCCACAATTAATTATAAATATATTTAGGATTTAGAAGGACCTATTACTGATCATCATGGTATCAAATCTAATCATTAAGAGTAAATTGTTTCCTAGTCGCTGAAATATAAGAATTCTCCTAGTCTACTGCACCCCCATATTTTCATAGAAGACACTTGCTCCCCTGGGTGTGCTCCCCTCTTCACATGCCCAGGTGGTTAACCATAGTAGACATTCTTCTCCCCTAGATTTAGACAATGTATTTAGAATTGTCTGCATAACATATTTGTGATTCTTCTGAAGGTTCTTTCTTTACCAAAACATCTATCTCCTTTACATTCACACAGTAGTCACTATCTCATGGCAGAGAAATGCTTTGCATGGGTGGCCTTGTCTTTTAGATAAAATGACATTTCTGTGTACTACTGTCCTACTTTGTAAATATATCAGTTATCAGCTTAAAAATGATCCTTCTTGCCCAATCCTTGTTTTTTATACTGCTTGCATCATTCCCTAGTTTGAGGTAAGCACATTTCTTTGGAAAAGTGATTAGTTTGTAGGTTAAGTAGAAACTAAATATTTTCATATAGCTATGAATACAGAAGTTCTTAGAGCTTACAATTATGGTGTTTCCTTTGTATGTCTCCTTCTATCCTCACTCAACAATCCTGATCCACTGAACCCTTTCTTAGCCATTTAATTCCCAAATTGTTCTTCTTGATTTTTTTAAATACATTTTTGCAGGATATTCATCTTCCCTGATTCAACTATCATAACTTCCATAGTAGAGATGGGAAACCTCTACTACCTTTAATTTGTACTTCAACAGGTCTATTTTAAGGAATTGCTCACTGTCTGGCACTGGATGAGGTACTGGATATTAAATGATAAATAATCCAGACAGTTTACATAGGTGTCAAGGCTGCAAGCTCAGGGGCCAGAATATTTTGAGTTGGAATCTCAATTTATTAGCAATTTATTGTATATTACAATTTATTGTGTATTTTAGATCAAGGTAGTAATTCTCTCTGTACCTCAGCTTACTCTTTGTCAAACAGAGTTAAAAATAGTACTGGTCTCATAAGGTTGTTGGAAGTCTTAGAACATTTGACTGACTCATTGATCTCCCAGATTTATGGAGGATGCATTAAAATATAGTATGAAAAATGATCCAATTTAGGATGGATGTAGTAAGAGTGATGGAAGCACCAAGGAGAGCATCTCAGTCAAATCTCGGAGTAAGAAGAAATTTTGGGCAGGTGTGTGTGTGCGCGCGCGTGTGTATAAAGGTAACCATAAAAACATAGAAGTCTGATAACAGAGTATGTTTTAGCAATTGAAGTGAATTCAGCCTGGTTGGATTGCTGACGAATGAAGAAAATATGAGAGAAGGTCAGAGATGCACAGGTGCAGGATCACATAGTTTCAGCGAACAGTTTAAACTTTTCCTCCTAATGTCTGTAAAGACAAGAGTAGGGACAAGTATTGCATGGCGGGTGTTTGGAAGATTGATAACCATGTGAGCCCTGGTTTCCCCTCTGTGGCAGCTGGCTCATCACTACTTAGGGGTAGTTACTCTAATACAAGTTTCTTTGTATTTAAGATGAGGATTAAAATCACCTTCCCTATAAGGCTTCTGGGAGTACAAACTTGGATATATTTATAAATTTCCTACATCAGTGAATGGTATAATAAAGTAGTAAATGATTATTCTCACCTGTCTGTTGATATTTGGAGATTCTTTGTATTTCCTATGAAACCTGAGTTTCATTACCACAGCACTTTCCAACTTTTCCTCTTCTAGCATTATGCCCCACCACTACTACTGTTTATGTCCTGTGTGAAGGACGGTCCTAAAAGTTTCCCAGTGTTACTTCACTTAATTCTCATAGCATGTGGTATATCCCATTCTTATCCTCATTTTACAGAAGAGGAAACAGAATATCACTTACTCAAGTTGAGAACATATGTAAATAAATCCTGGCCCTTTAACTCCAAAGACTAGCATAAACATGTCAAACATTCTGCTTTTCAGTTCAGAATTTCTATAACCCTTTACAGCTCTTAACCTGGGACCATGAAGCCCTTTGAATCACATGGTATTTTTGCACTGTGATAGAAAAGGAGAAATATGCACAATAAGCTACATGTAGTTTCTGGAGCTGTATGGATTCTAGGAGTCTACCAGAAAGCTTGTGCAAGTGGCAAACCAAGTTCCCAGAGGCAGAGACTGTTCACTTTATTTGAAATCCCAGCATAGGGGCTGCAGGAGAAATTAATTATGTCAGAAATTCGAAATAGCTTGAAAATGCTTGCCCAAGAAGACTTTGCATTTTGTTTCATTTGGTTTTGAATATACTCTGTAAATTTATTATTATTGTTGCTGGTTTTATATTAAATATCATCTCAACTACAATTTTATATTTTAGTGCCTTTTTCCTAATTTTCCTTCAAATGGATGATTATAATAGTTACAGTATCACACTGACATAACCTTTACTAGCTTTTACTACAAGAAAAAGATTTTCATCTTAAATTACACAATTTCTGGTCAAAATTTTCTATTGTATAAGCAACCAAACTGAAATAATATGCCTTTCCAATGTAACTTGGGAATGAACAGGACTCATTAAAACATACTTAACCTGCAACACTTACACAGTGCCTGAGATTGATGTTTTGTTAATGACTTAAACCTCCAGGTGAAGAGACCAGATGCTTGTCATCTGTTGTGTGACTACTGGGGGAATTGTTGGATGCTAGAAGGATGAGTTTCATGAAAACCTATGAAATGCTGACCTTAAAGGAATATGTTATTTGAAAATAAAGAGGAAGACATATTGTGTATTTACTCATCTTAGCATGGACTAGAATTAAAGGGTTTCTTAAAAACAGAAGCACTGACATTATCATATTCAATTCACAAACCAAAAAGCATATAAAATATTAATAGGAACACATAATACAATGTGGATTTTATTTCTGAAAATTCTGTAATTAGTTCTTTATTTAACTCTAACCTAAGAGCTGTGTAAATACAAAACTGCTTGTAAATGAACTGTATATGATTTCTGAGTGACTATTTGGACTAATAAGAATGTTTATGTGATTTAGTATGAATGGCAGGCGTTCTGTTATCTTGATCCTAATTTTAATAGGTTACAATATATTTGTTCTATACAGAATTATCCTCAAGAAAATTCACTTTTATGTAAATAAATGTGGGTATTGCAAATAATTATTATGTATTTGTAGTTTCAAAGAATGTATCCATATCAATAGGCTTTTTTGCATTTTAAAAAAAGAGTAAGATTATTTCATTTGGGTTCTTATCTGATTTTTAAGCACATGTAGTAGAGAAATATAATGTAAAAGAGAATTCATCTTTGTATATCTCATGGGACCAGATTTACTCAATTTTTGATTTTCTTTTGTACTATGAAGCTCAGTGCTATGTGAATATTTACTTTCAGCAGCATGAAAATAATATTTTCATTATTATTTGATTGCAATAAACATGCTTTTGCTTATCTCAGAACTTTCTCTCTAGATAGATATAAATAACACATTCTCACCTACGTTTGAAATGAATTATCTTTAATTTATTTAGGAAACATGATTGGATGTTTCTTGATTTGTATTATCTTATACTTGTGACAGATTGAGAGTGTCCCTAACTAATATTTATATATTTCCTTTATGAAACAGAAATTTATTCAGGAGAGATATTAAAAATATACTACAATAAATTAAAGAAGTAGGTTTGATAAAAGCCTAATCACAAATATAAGTTTTTAATAAGTATCCTAGTATCAAAAGAAAAATATTTAAGAGTCTATGTAAAGTTTAATAAGTTGAATTTTAAACATGACTAGATAATGTAAATTGGAAAATCTTTTGAAAAAATGGTAAAAAAAACCTATAATTAAAAAATTAATAATATGCTAGCTTATATACGGTTTAAATTTGATAGGCAATTTGCATAGACAAAATTATTAAATACTAATGAGAAACTCTAGTATTATTTTAAATTTCAATGTTTAATTTTTTTATGTCATGAGTATTTTTATATAGCATAGTCATGAATTCATTATATATATGTAAATATTGTTATGAATCTAACAATCAATTTGACATTCTCCTTGCTCCCCAACCAATAATAGAAAATCAATTATACCAGCCTTGCCATTATTTAGAATTTCAAGTGTTATTATTTTTATGGTAAGCAGGTTAAGTCATTGACTTTTACTACAAAGAATATTTGAGTGGAACTGGAATACCTGAGCAGCTGGACTCATCAAGCTGGAAATCCATGCAGTCGCTCAAACCATCGCAGCGCTGATGAACTGAGATGCAACTGTTGGAGGAGGAACACAGCAGAGCCCCATCAGAACAGCTCTCATTGGCTGGAACAAAGAATAATAAACATGGTTACAAACTTGTCTTTTTTTAACTGAGTTTTTCCTAATGAAATAAAACAGTATATCAGCCCTCTTTGTTTCCAGTGCTAACTTTAGTTCATTTTGAAGAGAATTTCAATTTATGAAGTTGAAGATTTCTTCAAAAAGAAAGTTGTTAATTCTCACCTTTCAGTTATATATTACATAGTATTATACATGTGATAAAATATATTGTATATACTAGAATTAATGTTAGACAGGCGTCAACTTTGACTTCAAGGTTAAATTTTCTTTGGGTCTATTGTTTCCCTCATGACCGTGATATTATGTGCATTTGACAGGAATTGTAACTTGTTTGAATGTTCATCCACTTCCAGGTGGGTTATGAGTCATGAGCAGTCACTGGTCATTGCTAGATCTGGGTGATGGTATAGGTCATTGCAGCCCAATGTGCCATGGCTATGGGCTTTTACTGCACTGTGATAAAGTGATGTAGGTATTTATTTTACTATCTCAAATCCACTGGTGGGAGCATAAGACTTTGGCCTGACTTCAGGGATAAGAATATTAGTAGAGATACTATTGTTCATAAGATTGGCTATTTCAGAAAAAATGCCTTTATTGATACCCATTAAGGGCACTTATTCTCCAATGGCAATCTAAACCTCAAAGTACTCAACCTCCCTGGGATTCTATCCTTACTCCTGAAAATGTATTCTTGTCTTCTTCCCTCTCATTCTCAGGTCTCCTTAAGATTCCTATAAAGCAGTAGGGTAAAGCAGTAGACCTTCTTGTAGACTCCTTTATTAAGTTAAAGAACCAGAAACCTGTATTCCAGGATACCTCATGCATTCTTGTTTTCATATTTTCTTGAGGATCTAGAAGGTAGCAGTCCTGGGTTTAAGATCTGATTACTTTGTTCTTTTCTGAGTCTATTACAATTTCATTCCATGTCAAATATATCATGACTCTTGGCCTATATATATATATATATATATATATATATATATATATATATATATATATATATATATATGTTTGGAATAGAGGGAATGTATCAAGAAGAATAAATATTTCCATGTATGTATCTTACACAGATTTTGTTAGTTATGCCATAAAGTTTTCTTCAAGTATACTTATGGGCTGGAAGCCATTGTTTGCATTATCATAGGTTACTGACACAGTTCAGTATTAGAACTACCCATCAAAATTTATATTCAAGTCAGACAGAAAAATCATATCTTTGAGAATGTATATTTCCATTGACTATAAGTGTTCACTGAAAGATTAAGGTGATCTTCATCGAGTAATCCTCAAAGTGTGAGAACATCAATTCACACCAATAAATGTTATTGAGCTGGCATTGCATGTGAGACACTATAATTAGCACTTCAACTAGAGCATACATAAAATAATTTTTTGGAAGATTGATCAGAATATACAGAGCAATAAAAATACAAGAGTGATGAACAGTAAAAGTGAGAACAAAAGAAAGGTGATAAGGTTAGATTTAGTTGACCAAGTATTCATATAGATCTTTATTATCAAAACACTGGAGCAAAAATGTTCCAGTGTAGGGAGGTCTATAAATGCTGAAAGTAAAAGTAGAGATTTTAGAGATTTGAAATATGCCTTAAATTTTAATGATTCCAGAGAAAAACAATAGAGTGGGAATAAAGTCCACTGATGTATAATCAATAAGTTTGATATTGGAATAGTGAATGAAATAAAAAAGTATGCCTTTGATTGGGGAGTTTGTGTAAAGAGGTAGTACAGGCACACACACACACACACAAAAGTCTGAAACCAGACTATAGAAATGAGTAAGCTCCCACGAGAAGGGGTGATCTTTACGCTATTCCAAAGAATTAAGTAATTTTAGGCTGTATATCAAAATAAATCATATTACAATTAAATAAACTAGGAGATAGCATAATTTTCCAATTCATAAAATGAAGACATGCTTGAAAATATGAATAAGCCTGTACACTCAGGCACCTCTATATCCAGGTATATGTGTTTATGTGTTAAATGTATGTATTTTATCATCACTATCTTTTCATTAAAAGAAATTGAGAAATCATATGATAGCACTTCTCTAACTTGTGATACAAACCCTTGACTTTAGGCAAAATAGCATTGAGTTGAAATACATAAAAGCATACATAAATTGTCACTTACATGTAGACTATATAGAAACAACAAAGGGTTAAAATTAATCCAAAAACAAACTCTAGAAATCTAACTCTAGAACTGAGGCTGCCAGAGTGGGAAGGGGCAACAAACTGAGGACGAGGCACAATGGGCTATAGTGGGCCACAGGTCTCTAGGTGGTGAGTGTGGTGTGAAGGGTGTGTTCATACAGAATTCTGTAAGCCAATGTTACCTTGATTCAAAAACAAACAAAAGAAAATAAATGTTTACAATTTACAAAAAGCTTTACTTTGCCCTTTTCATAGGAAGTTAATGATTTAGTCAGTTAAAATATGGCCTTTCACTTTATGAAATTTGAAACGAAAATCTCGATTCCTGTGGTATTTTCAACAATAACATTAAGGTTAATAGGTATTTTCCTTTCAAACTATCTGGCATAATAAATATGAAAGCAATTAATATTTATTGACACCCATCTAACAAATGATATTTTACTTAATAGGAAAGTAAATTGAACCACTGTTTTTTTCTCCTCCATTATCAATACGTATACAAAAAGGAAATATTCAAAAATTAATCTAAATAAACTATATATACAATTTATAAGGAACTTTGATTTCAAAATGTTTCCATGGATAATATCTATATTTGTTACATTCTCTTTTAAACCTATGGTTTAATAGCTATAAGACACTAACTTCAATCTGTCATCATCCTGGAGGTTCATTTATTTATTTATTTATTTTTGCCAAAATAAGCTGTTACATGGATCATTTTGTGACTTTTAGTATATTCACTCAGGTAAAGGATACATTAAAGATAATTCATGACTGTTTCATTGGAGTTACTTTCCTAAAGCAAAATTCCTTTTACAGAATATTGTTGCTGCATACGAAATAAACAAGTAAAGCATCCATGACTACAGATGTGTATCCATTTAATATCAAAATGAAAACTCACTTAAGCAGATCAACACTTACAACAGCAGAATAACTATGGTTTGGGGCCATGAGAAGGAAGGTCACAAAGTAGCCCTTCCAGGCAAACAGATGCACTTAGCACAAAGTAGGAAGGATATTTGCTCCATTCTTGATCTAAATTCAACCGCTACTCTTTACTAACAGATCTTAACACTTTAAATAGCAATATAAATAACAAGTAAAAATGACAGAATTATTTAAAAAGGAAAGGATAACAACTTTTGTGTGTATTATGCACTTTGCCATGTTTCTTAATTTAATCCTGTAATACCTCTGTAAAATATGCTTACTATAATTTAAAATTGAATAAATAGAAAAACTTTTGTAAGAAGATGCCAAATAGAGAGTGATGATATTCACTCTATCATTATGAAATATCATGGGTTGCTCAGATCATAACTGACAACCATAAAAGCCAATAATATAAATATTGATGACAATGGTTGTTACATAAATCTTAGGACCTTGACTCATTCCAAATCTTGAGAAGTGGCACTCAGCTTCATTGGATACATTTAAAAAATTAAAGTTAGACAGTAGATAAACTCTCCATGTCTCTATATGTTTCATTTTTTAACTTTTATTATTTTATTTTTATTGAAGTAACCTTGGTTTACAACATTGTATATGATTTATACAATCACCAACACACCCCTAGCGCTCTGTATTTTCATGACTCTATAGTGGTGATGGATAGCTGCTGTATGCTTCCCCTACACCATTCTCTGTCTTCTCACTCTGCTCTAGACCCTGGGAGGCTGAATTACAGATATTTATCAGTGAGTTTTTTGTTTTTTTGGTTAGGTTTGGCTTATGGCTAGGTTTGGCCAATGCTACTATCTAATCAATTTCTTTATACGTCAACACAACATCTTCTAACCAGTTTCCTTCCTTACTCCACTGTATCTTGTGTACTAGTAAATAAAATATATAGCATTGGCATGATGTCTGAGAATTCAAGGTCTACTCTCTGAATATCAATCCAGAGTTATAAGAAATATTGTATTTTTCACCATAAATCCTACTTATATAAAATATGTTTCAGTCAAACAAATGTTTCTGTATTTCTGTAACAATATTCACTGGAATCAAGCATCTTTATTTTTCCTGCTTAATGTCTACTTGTTTTTCTATTTTTGGCTCTGAAATCACGTTTATTATTAAAATTAATAGATGCTTTAGCATCAGATTTAGGGAGCACTCTATGCATTCAATGACATTGACATAGAACTTATCAAATGGTGTTCTCAACCATCATTTGCTAGTCCCCATTTATGTATGAGGTCTCTGTAACATGAGCTGTTATGGTGTCAGGTCCATATGCATCATCACTGTAGAATACAATATGTGGCATAAATTAAGCTCTTAACTAATGTTTGTGAATGACTGAATGAGAATTTACAAAATACAATTTCAAAATTAATAGGTGAGCCAAGAAACAAAAACAAGACTATGCCTTCACTTGTTAGGTAAGTTATCGTCACTGGGTGCTTTTATTCAGTAATTTTGCTCTAGCATTTTGTCTGTCATTTATTTCTACATTTTCCCTACAGAGTTACAAGTCAATTAAATATTTTTGAAATGGATAGAAATAATTCTTACATGATAACATTTTGTTACTAATTTGATTTTCATTTAGAAGCAGAGCTTCATACATGACTATTTCATTAAATATTGATTTTCCAATAAATATCTAAAGGTATAAAGATACAATGTTTTCATAAGTTTCTTTTTAAATAGCATTCTTATTTTAAGTCAAATATTATGTGACTGTATTGAATTTAAGATGATTTCATCAGTAAAATTACATTGGAAACCTTATAGGAATAAAGATAAGTAACTTGGCAGACCTTTTTTCAGTATTCACTTTCACTTGTTCACCTTGCCTTAAAGAAAATATAAAAACTGACAATCCAGTTTTGTGACAGAAAGCATATACATGTAGGAAATAATAGGTAGACAGAAAACCAATCTTTAGTCTAAAGCAGGGAAAAAAGTTCACTCGTTTAAGACTAAAACTTTTAAGCATCTAAAAGTTGTCTTACTTTTCGTTCAATCATCTCTATCTCTTTTCCAATAGTTACCATAATTCTGGATGTCCACACTATAATCAGGACACTAAAACACCTTTTATTTCTCTCATAATCCCCTTACAGTTACATCCCAAACTGGTTTTTTTTAATTATCAAAAAAACCTCAAAAATCATGAGGCTATTAACATATGACTTATGGAGTTCTATAATTTCAGCCCTTACCAAAAAATGTAATACAGTACAACACAAAACCAAGCAAACCAATAATTAAATAAAATATCAGTGGTTCTTTGACTCCATGATGATTATTTGCTCACTGAACATTTGTATAATTATTTCTTAACTAACACTCTTCCTATCTGACATAGGCAAATTATAATAAAAATTAGAGTTGCTGAAAGCAGAACTAGTGTTATAAATGCATTGGCTCAAATTCTCACAGCCCTGTAAGTTAGGTATACTTGGATGATGAAACTGACTCAAATAACTGTCCCAAGATTGCACAGGTAGTAAAAGTGACAGAAGAGATTCAAACCCATGTCCTTATTATTTACTGACGTGTGAACTCTTAAAGACATAACACTGACTAGTTTGCTTTCAACATCCACTATCTAACTATATATTGCCACTAAAATAGATATTTGCCCATATGCCTTTATTTCATCCATCTTCGTGAATATTTAGGGTGAAAAGACATAAGCACACATCTTCAATCCATTTCTATAACCATTAGTTGAAAAGATAACAAATACATAAGAACATCTATATGAATGACTCAGAGGTAAACAAAAGAAAATCAAATGGGTTTAAGAGATTAGAGTAACTACAAACAGCACCTTCCCAGAAATTCTAAGCAAGAGCTACATGCTTTGTTTAGCAACATAACACAAGCAACTATGTTATTGATTATATGATCTTGGTAAGACTCCAGAGAACTTTGTTTTATCTGTCAAGTTTTCTCTATCATATCCAAGCAGCATTTCTTCTCTGACAAACTGAGTTAGTGAAAATAACTCACAGCAGCTGGATTCATCTTCATTAAAGTGACAGTCAGGCACTCCATCACATAGCAGGAGGGATGGGACACACTCGTTGGGAGAGCACTGGAACTCCATTTCATCACAGAGCTGAGGAGGAGGGATGAGGGGACAACCCACTTCATCAGATCCATCTGTACAATCTTCCTGTCCATTACATTTCCTTGAGAGAGGGACACACTGGGGTGTATAGATACATGAAAATTGTTCGGTTTCACAGGGTGATGGCTGTATTGTGACAGGACCTGAAGAAAGAGAGCAAGTCAAGTCATGCTGACATTAGGAAATTAATCTCTCTGTCCTGTGTTCAAACATCAAAGGACACATTTATTCTTGTGTAACATGAACTACTTTTGCAATATAGGAAAATTAATTTCCAGTAAGGAATAATATGAACTCCTTAAACACGCAAACATGACTTGAGAAAATGCCTTACGTCAACCTCAGACACCACATTCTTAAAAAGGCATCCTAGTCACAATAAATGACACAAATTAAAGAAGAAATATTGATTTGTGGGTCTCAAATTTGAACACGACATCAGATTTCCCTTGAGTATAAAGATAACTTCACATATAACTTATGCACTCATAACTTTAGGATTTGAGGAAATGGCTATTATAACAAAATGCTAATTATTAAGTGTCTCTCAGTGGCCTCCTTGAGGCCATAATTTGATTTTCTGATACTTGATCAGGGTTGAGTCACAAAAGTAAATTTCTGCTGTATGGTTTTGTGATGTTACACTTTGCCGTGGGTCTTGATTACAGCTAAAAAGTCATGTGCTCCCCTATTTAAAGTACAGATGAAATCACAGGTGAAGCCATGAAGATAAAGTGTTTTAAACCCAACCAACTCATTTTACAGATGAGGTTACTAGGTCCACTAATTTTTAGTGTGCAAAGATACAATTGGTAGTGTAATAAACTTATCACAAGAAAGTATTCTGCAGCAATAGTTAAATCAACTCTAGGACAAAACTTAAGGTGTGAACAGCGTTGACTTGCCACTGTTCCTGGAGGTCACATAATGCCTGAGAATATATAAGATTGCTTGCACTCATTTGCTGAAACATTATTAGTCGAACAGTTTTTATACTTCATATTGTCTCTGCAATAGTTGTTGATATACTGAGTCAGACAGCAGCGGGGACCAGTTCAAAAGTGGGTTTCACGTTCTTTACATTTTTTTAATCAACTTTTATTTATGGATAACATAAGAATAATTTGCTTTATACATAAAGATAGTATTGTGAATTCATTTTCAAAATAAAATTTGAAATTTCTCCCTACTCAGCAATGGGATACATCTATAATATATTTAGACTTGAATTCTATATCAGACTTATGTGGCTAAGACTAATTTTTTTGGGTGCTTAGGAAATTTTTATTCATGAAAGGAGGGGTAAATATGTGATGTTAATACAGAAGTGCAATGTTTTTATCTAACTGCATAAGGTTACAGTGTTCCAATGCAAACATTCTAAATTCAAACTTAGAAATAGATTAATAATTTATACCAAATATAATACAAAATATGTATAATATATATAGATATAGAGATATATCCATGATAATATAGTTTTTAATCTCTTTATTTTATTAATCTCACATTTAAGAAGAGCAGGCAGCCTAGATTTAATTTTTTCTAAAACAGTTTATGAATAAAGCTTTTATCATTATGAATTTGTTAAAGGATGAAAAGATTGAATAAACTTCTACATATGATGAAAATCTAAAATTAAATTTAGTAATACACATATTCCTTAGTTAAGATACTAATCTTTGAAAAGTAACAAGAGGAAAGTAATTTTCCCTATCCCAAGTCAAGCACAAATTCTCTTCAATTTTTGGAGAGTGTGATTCCATTAAATTCCAGAATCCTCTATAGCTAAAAGAACATATAACTCATTTGTTCTAGGCCCTTCTTTACAAGCTGGTATGCTTGTACTGTATGTAGCAGATTTTCTCTTGCACTGCTTAAATCCTTCCTCCAAGATTAAGATCTTCATTTCCCCAGTGGCCAGGATGTTACCAAATGACAGCTCACAGCTAAGTCTAGGTCCAGGATTTCCCTCTAACATTATATATACTCCCAGATATGGTTCCATTCAGTTGCTAGTGATCTGAGATAATATGACCCATCCCCAATGCCTCAATTTGGAAAACCTACCAAGGGTCAGTATAGTGCCAGCACTCTCCATGGCATCAGCTGAGGCCCTGAATCACACCTCAATCCTCCATTTGCCCAGTCCTGTTTCCTTTACTACATAAGAGCTTTTCCTGGAAGAATTTCTCATAACCCTTCAATTGGGAATCTCTGTCCTTAAGTCCCCTTCCTTGGGAACATGACCTAAGACACTATCCAATTATCAAAAAATGTATCTTATTTTAAATTAAATCCCTGATGAATCACTTCTAAATTTTCCACTGAAATATTTCTGACGCAGGAGGAGCATGAACTTGCACGACTAAGAGTTGTCGAGGAAGGTTCTTAGGCAAAAGCAGCTCTCCAAAATCTCATTTCTTTTAAGTCTCTTGTTTTACTTAATGGAAAATTCTGTACTCTACTATAGATCCAGGCTTTTGAATATAAAAAGCTTCCTCAAAGTATTCAAATAAAATGAGTACTTCTAGTAGGTGTATTAGATTGAACTTTTGGTTGAAATGCATTCTGCTGCAGACTCTCTGAGAAATGAAGTTTTCCAAAAAACTTAATTCCATAGAACATTATCTATGTATACAAGTCTAACTTTCCCTACATTTTAGGTTAAGCAGACAATTACAATTCCTGACATTATGGATACGTATTTATCTCCCCCCAAAATGCTGAGTTTCATTGTTCATTCCATATGGTCAGCAGTTAAAAAAAAAATTTTTATAGCAACAAAAATCAGTGTACACTGATAAGTTAAAGTGAAATATAATGAAATTTTCTTATGAATGCTAGATAGTTCAAGAAAAGCCCAAATTACCTAGGGATAAACTGAAGGATTTTTTATCTTTATGAATAATATGTTTAGTGAAATCAAAATTGATTATTTTGGAAGGAAAAAAATAAGCACATGGATCTTCAGTTTTATACTCATTGCCATTAATGGTAAAATGCTGATTGTAAAGTATATTACATCAGTTTAAGTTGATAATTGCTTATCTGGCAGATACTTAACTAACAACATTAAAAATAATACACAAAGTATGGGGGGAAGAAGAGTATAATTCTTTTGCATGTTTTTTTTTAATTGAGATTAACATTCAGCGCTGTAGAGGATTCAGAGTTATAGATTTATACATCTCATGAGATACGTTACCACATCACACCTATCACCAAGTTATCTATAGTCCTCCTCCATAAAGCAGGGGGCTCTTTCCCTTCTGGTAACTTCAATTCTACAGTCATAGTTTTAGGATTTGTCTTTGTTTACTCTTGTCTGTTCCTTTGTTTTACAGTTATCCTATTCCACATATGAGGAAATCATCTGTCTTTGTCTTTCTGATTTAGTTTGCTTAGCATAATCCCCTCCAATTTCACGTTGTTTAAAAATCAATAGATGAGTAATATTCCATGGTGCATACATATCCAAACTTTGTTGGACACTTATGTTGTTTCAATAACTTGGCTATGTAAATATGACTGAAATGAACAGAGAAGTGTATGTATCTTTTCAAATTAGTGTTTTTGCATTGTTTAGGTAGACCTAATAGTGGAATTTCTGGATTGTATGATAGATCCATTTTTTAATATTTTGAGAGAACTCCATATTGATTTATATAAGGTAAAAACCAGTCTGCGTTCCCACCAACAGCACATGAGGGTTCCTTTATCTCAACACACTTGTTGGTTGTCTCTTGTCTTTTTTGATATGGGCTAGTCTCTTAGGTATGAGGTGTTATCTCACTATGATTTTGATTTGCATTTATGTGCTGATAAGCATTTTTTAAAGTGCCTGCTGGTTATCAGTATGTCTTTTTTGGCAAAATATTTAGTTGTTCTACACATTTTTAGATAGCTATTTGATTTCTTTTTGTTGAGTTGTATGAATTCTTTAATATTAGCCCCTTGTCAGGTGTATGATGGGCAAATATTTTCTTTTATTAGGCAGGGTGTCTTTTTGTTTCAATGATAGTATCTTTCACCATGCAAAAGTTAGTTAGTTATAGTCCCATTTGTTTACTTTTACTTTTGTTTTCCTGGCTTTGGGAGCTGAGTTACCAAAACCATCCCAGAAGTCAATGTCACAGATTGTTTTTTCCAATAAATCTTTTATATATTTTTATGGTTTCAGGTTTATATTCAAGTCTTTCAACCATTATGAGTTAATTTTTGTGTATTATATGATACAGTTTAGATTATTTTTCTTTTAATTGTGACTGGCCAGTTTTTCTAATACAATTTGTTGAAGAGACTGTCCTTTCTCCATTCTATATTATTGGCTCTGTAGTGATAGATTAACTGTCCATATAACTATGGATTTATTTCTGTGCCTTCAATTCTATTTCATTGCACGCAGTTTTTTTCTAAATACTATGTATGTATTATTTTACTCTAAATATTTTCATTTTTATTCTAAATACTATACTGTTTTGACTATCATGACTTTGTAATACAGTCTGTAATACAGAGTGTGAAGCTTTCCTTTTTTATTGTTGGGAATGTTTTGATTATGTAGGGTCTTTTGTGGGTTCATATAAATTTCTGTAATATTTGTTTTTTTTTTTTGAAGAATTACATTAAAACCTTGATAGTGATAGTATTGAATATGAATATTGTTTGGCTAAGATAGCCATTTTAACAATTTTACTTTTATTAACAAATATAATACTTTTTTTCAATCCATGAGCAGGGAATATCTTCCATTTCTTTGTGTCTTCTTTCTTTAAACAATGTCTTATAGTTTTCCTTGTATATGTCCTTCATCTTTGTTAAGTTTATTCTTAGGTACTTAATTCCTTTGATGTGATAGTAAATGGCATAGACTATCATTTCTTAACTGCAGAACTCTGGGGCTGAGATATTTTGAATTATAATTTCATGTGTATGTACATTTTAGTCCCTCATAAAGTACAAAAAAAAATTATGGCAGTAACAAAACATTGCAACAGTATGTAAGTTTTAATTGTTCCAGACTGAAAACATGTATAGTCAACATTAAGTTGGCCACTAAAAATTCAACATGTATTTTTTGTAATTAAAAAACAACCTGTCATCTCTTATGTGGAGTCATAAAAGAATAATTTCATTTTCTTATTTAATTTCAATATATAATAGCTTAAGTATTCTTGGGAAGATAGATTTATGCCTTCTGGACTAAGGAAAATAAGTGTCCTGGCACAAACAGAAGAATAGGGAGATTGTGGAGTGTCTTTGAGGCAGGAGAGTCTTATTCTATTTGTATAGGATACATTTGGGCACATATGTGTGTGTGTGTGTGTGAGCACATTTGTACAAACACACACAGAAATTTTATTTGAAAACATGAAGCTATTTACTAGTGACAGATTTAATGAAAGAGGATGGGCAATGAATGTTGAACAATTAAGACAAAACAAGAGATTGTGGTGGAGAGGTATGTATCCTATTATCAGAATGGCTGGTGTCCCCCACCATGTATAGAAGATATAGATTTGAAAGAAAATCAAGAATATATTTACTGTATCAAGGCAAATCAAGAGTTGAAGAAATGGAACATAGTAATAGCCCCATCAAAGAGTTATTGCTTTACTTAATGTCAATATTCATATGAGTACAGCAAACATCTTCCTAATAATAGTGATACCACTGCAAATGACTGAAATTGCACATATGAAGAATTTTTTGTCCTCATATAATCCAAAATAACCTAAAACTCATGCAAATGTGAAAATGCATAAAAATATGAAATGTTAGAGTAGTTGCTGGTCATTCCTTTTTGTCATGAGACCAGAAAGCCATAGAGACTCTGGTGGATAACAGATTCATTTCTATTTTATCATTTCCAGATGGTGCTATAGTTCCTGATTTGATGTATCTGCACTGGTGTGGCCTTTGTTATACACAATGTTGCATCAGGCTATGTACTTGGCCTGATCAAATGTTTTTGTTCACTGATAACTCCTTTTAATATTAAGTGAAAATTTATTTAATAGGTAAAGAATCCTCCAAAAGCTGAACTCTTGATTTCTAACTTTAGTGCCAATATCATCAAATATGTTCCCTTTTAAACTCATGTTCACATTACTTCTAGCATATATTTTCCAAAGGAAGAATACTGCTCAAAATATTTCTCCATGGATTAAGCTCACTTTTGATATTCAATGATTTGACACTTGGTTCAGTCTTACTTATGTTTGCCCCATGAAACCTAAAATTGATGAAGAAATAAAGACTACTTCAGATAACCTGATATTATACTCTTTTTTTTTGTTTGCTGGGATGGGGCCAGGAAAGAGAATGTCATCATCCATCCTCTGAATGGGAGGTTTTATGTACAGAAATTATGGATGGGTGTGTTGCCACCAGTCAGTTATTTGACCTTTGTCTTCATGTAGAAAGCTTGAGATTGGAGAGTATGAAGCAATTTCTCCATCACATAGCATATTTATATAATTATAGGAAAGCTAAGAGTTTTAGACAATTGGTCTATGAAGGAATACCATTCAATTTAATGTGCATCTTTATAAGAACACCTGTTCTACCTGTCTCAGAAAGGTCAAAAGAGAATGATTTACAGAAGAGGGCAGTAGAGAAGAATTCCTTGAAATCAAAGATAATTCCATGGTGGTCTCTCAGAGACTTCCCAGTCAATAGGGGATTAACAAGTAAGGATAAAAATACACTGGTTTAATATAATCAATAATAATTTTTGAGGAATATGTATAAGTAATTAAGGTTGGAGTGTTATATGTGGTTGTATTATTTTGTAAACCACATACCTTTTTAAGATTGATTTTATGGGAAATGAAATAATTAGCAGGATTATTTAAAGGGTGTTGGTTTATCTTGCCCTAAGTAGAATCCATCTAGGAGGCACACCTAAACATTCCATTAATTATTTTACAATCAGATGAAATGGAAAGGGAAAAAGCGAGGTCTGAAACTTGAGCCAACATCCTCATTGATCAGTCACTTACTACATTTGGCAAAGAAGACACAATCATGGACTTTCAATTACTTTGGACCTCTCTTTACCAAAAATTAGTTATTCTAACTTTGTGTTTTCTAGTTTGAGCAAGTTTATAGTAGTGAAAGTTTAACTCATACATGAAAACACATTTACTCCATTTGGCCAAGAAAATAGTTTTTGTTATTTGCTATTTTCCCAATGTCCAACTATATCCTCAAAGAATAATCAATCTTTTCTGAGTAAATATTCTTACATGCCATTGAGATGCTTATTAAAAAGAAAAAAAAGGTCACTCTGCTGAGGTCACTTGTTTTTCTATTAAAAAACATTTCCTTAAAACAGATATTTTAGTGAAGCTATATCACTTTTTTTCTGTTTCTTAGGTAACAAACAAACTGCCTGCATAAAGTTTGAATCCTCCTCAGATAACAACATATGTGTACCATGTAACTAGGAAACCAATAATAAAAGTAGACTCTTAGCCCAAGAGAACAAGACATGTCTGGATTGACCTTGCATATGAAAAAAATCACAGAAACTTTCAAACACACTTGGGCTGGTAAATAGTTGGCCTTCTGAGTATTCCTGAGAGAAGAAAAAGAGTC
Source organism: Galemys pyrenaicus (assembly GCA_019455555.1). Taxonomy (NCBI): domain Eukaryota; kingdom Metazoa; phylum Chordata; class Mammalia; order Eulipotyphla; family Talpidae; genus Galemys; species Galemys pyrenaicus. The sequence continues at coordinate 1,936,912 of JAGFMF010011694.1, forward strand.
CGTAATATCCAAACTTGAGTGAGAATTAAATAACTGATTATTGTTCCCACATGGTAAAGAAATCACTAAATCACCACACCATCTTGTGGTACATACATACACACATTATATCAAATAATGTATCAAGTATATATCACATACTAGCTTATATAAATAAATGTATAAATTTCTGGGAGTTATGGGGGAAATTAAAATTATTCATGGTGGTAATAGGAGAGTAGATAGCCCAGCATACACACACAAGTACATATATGGTAAATATTATTGTTCACATGAAAGCATTCACCTCTTACATATAGAGTTGTGACAATGGTTTGTGGTTTATCTTTAGTTTTAATAGAAAGCAATCATCAAATCCTGGTCTATGGTTCATATTGAGATGAATTTTTCCATGGTTGCATTTGAATTTTTTCTTTCAATTGAAAAAAAAGAAATCCCTTCCATCTGACAATCAGCAGGAATTCAAATAAGAACCACCCAACAGCTAACAAGCAATTCCTTTAAATGTGGTCAAGAAGGAATTGGATCTTGCTCCCATAATCCTGCTTGGTTTTAGCATTTAATCATTTTCTAGTTTTTACTTTGGTGTCATCAAGTCTAACAAGCCTTCCACAGTAAAGAGCAATTGTCTTATTGTTTGACAAACTCTGAGAACTTTATGACCTACAAGAGTAGGTTTAAAATTTAGTAATATTCCATAAGGCAGTAAGTGAATCAGAATTGATGATCGTTTTTGGTCAGTCTTTTGTACATTCTTCACTAGTTGTTTTAAATGAGGGTCAAGAATTACTAATTGAATTTAAAAAAAAAAAAAAACAACCCAGTGTCGAGATCATGTTTCAAATAATATTTACAATTATTCTAATATCAATTTTGATGTAGAGTGGATATTTACTCTGTGATATATACTAAATAAATTTATTTTATATTTTTCTTAATAAATATAAAAGTTAAAAATCACTTATTTTCACCAAGTTAGAAAAGAAAAAAAAAACAGGATAATGACAGTGGGGATTTTTAAATATAGCAGAACTAAAAATGATAGAATGGAAGCAACATATATCACAAGATACCATGTAAGATATAAGAGAGGAGAAAACTTGAAGGATCAGAAAATCTGAAACAAGTTTGGCTTTATGTGGAGATGATTAAAGATAAATTAATAAAGAAGGCTTTTACTCTGCCTTTGATAGGGGAGAAGGAGTCACACAAGAGGACAGAAAGGACAGAGCATTCCCAATGAAAGAAACTTCAGAACTACAGTCAAGAAGATGAAAGAACGTGGGACATGACTAGAGAAAGGAAAGAAGGCTCCATTTTAGGGGATTATTTTATGGAGAGACACAGATCCATAAAATAGGAGTAGTACTTAAAAGATAAGAAAATATATAGTAGGCATTTGTGAGCCTTTTTCTTCTTTGTAACTTATATGATGTTGTGTATTTGGAGCATTTCTTTTTTGTTTGCTCTCTCACCATTAAGTGCACATAAAAAACACGTTGCCGATTAGCTTCATCATTTGGTCCACATGAAGTAGGAATTCAGGTTTGATTATAATAAAAAGCAAAAAGAGGGGTGACCATCAATCACTCAAAGATGGATGATGTGGAAATTAGATATTAAAGAGTAGCTAAAGGGACTCTGTAGTACGGACATATGACTTGGGCTTGGTGAATTTTATGCTTCCAATCAGTCTTTTTAAATTTTGAGGCAGTGATAGTGGGGCAGGGGGAAATTAAAATTATTCATAGTGACAATAGGACTGTAGATAACCCAGCTCCAAAGCAAGTACTCAAAGACAGTAGAATTAGCCAGCTGGTAAACTGGCTCTCAATATTTATTCAATATTACTTTCTTCCCACTCATTTTTCTATCATGGATTTTCAGCTTTGCTTCTGATTTTTGGAGCTATCCAAAACCCTTTCAATAATTTTATTCTAGGCAGTCCAAGTAAGATTCTGTTGCTTACAATAAACACACTCTCTCTCTCTTTTTTTTTTATAAAAGTGAATAAAAAAGATGCAAGGGCTGTTTTTCTGAAACTATAAATGAGACTAAATTATTAGGATAGCTATATACATATCAGTAAATTAGATAAGTCAGCTTTGTAGCCAATACAGAGATTCTGATGAGCACTAAAAATGTCTTGAACTGTATTTGGGCAGTAAAAAGAAGCTGTGGAGAAAAAAGGAGGCAAGACTCTGTGGAATGTGCTGTCTTAATGTGTTTAGAATGAACAAGTGGAGAAGGAAAACAAACGCTGTTTCAAATGGATATTTGGGAAAAGACAGAAAGACATGAAGAAATACGTGACATCACTTTAGAGTTATTTATAGTCAGTATGGTCTTGAGGTCTTATTATTATAGAAAAAGTTTTCATGAACAATATTCTTCAATCATAATGCTAAATAAATGTGCTCATCCATTGCCTTGAAATACAACCTTAAATGTTACTGCATTGCCTAACTAGAGGGCAGTAGCAGCATAACACTGAGGCTCATTCCTCTGACTATGTGTGGCCCCAGTGTATACACCTCTGTCCAGTACCTCCTTTCTTGATGTCACACTGGCAACCATGATAGGAATTTTTATAAACCCAAGTATAAAAATCAGGGATCTTTATTTTTTGAGAGCCAGTTCACCAGCATTTACTGAGGAGAGCTGACAGCTAGGGTTACTGCCAGCAGCGGCTCCTGAGAAGAAAGCACATCACAGGGGCTGCCTCAGCACCCCCCCCACCCATATCTCCTAGATGTCCTTGTAGGTGTCCATTTTGGCTGACCTGATGACTTCACAGGTGGAAGCGAAAGGGCCTTGAATTTCTTATGGATTTCATTTGTTATTTTTGTTTGGCATCTTATTAGTTGCTGCCACTTTATATTTACTAAGTCAAGATAATAGGATATACCAGGATACTATTTCTTTTCTCTAGAATCCACAGTACTTCCTGAAGATCTGTTATCATTTAATTCAACAAAAAGAATCTAGTTGGGAAAAACATTTATAAACTAATCCCAACCTAGAGTTTTCTCATATATTATATACACAGCAGAATCTCTTGTTATTAGTAGTGTAGTTACATAACAGAGCATATGACTTAGTATATTTCAGTTAGGAATGTGACAGTGGAAGTCAAGATTTCTCAAGTTACCTGAAAATAAAATGGTTCCTCATTTGCCTGAAATAGTTAATACAATTCTTTTAGTAAAAATCATATTTCCTAAGTCTTGACAATAAACATTTCATGGATGAAAAAAAAAATCAGATCAATTGGGTAGTACAATGTTTGGAAAAGTTTTGAATAAACTCTTGTTACTTTTGATAACATGGATGGAAACTGGAAAACATAATGCTTAGTGATATAAGTCTGAAGGGAAAAAGACAATACTGGATGGCTTCACTTAGATGCAGAATATAGAAAAGCAACAGTCAGACAGAACTGAACCAATGACAAACCCTAGGAGTCTGTAGATTAGGGACTATCAAAGAAGTTGGAGGACATTGATAAACACAGAGGTGACTCAGTGGACTGTGGAGGAGACAATGGTTGCCCAGGTATATCTGGTGGGGTAACATACTTCCAAAAGGGTGTGATCCTATACCTCTGAATTATATACAGTGCTGCAAGGCATTGCACCTCAATAAAATCACACACACACAAACAACAAAATTAAATAAGGTATCATCTCCTACCTGTTTGTATGACTATTATCAAGAAGATAAAAGCTCACAAGTATTGGTTAGGTTGTGAAGAAAGGGAACCCAACTGTTGTTGGGAATGAAAATTGGTGCAATAATGTGGAAAACAGCATGGAAGTCCTCCAAAAATTAAAAACAGAGTTACCATATTATTCAGACATCCCACATTTGAGTACACATAAAAAGAAAATAAAATTAAAATCTGAAAGATAGACATGAATCTATGTATAAAGCAACATTACTTGGATTAGAACAATTTAAGTATCTGTTGATGAATAGATGAATAAAGAATATGTGATATAGATATGCTTACTCAGGTCAGATGTATGGCTTCTATAGAGAAGAAACTTTTGAATAGGCTAAGGAACGAAATTTTGAAAAAGGTACTAACTTCTAGAAACTCAACCACTCTATTATCCAACATGGAAAATATGAAGACTTTATAAGAGAATAAATAACCACTTACATTTAAATAATTTAAACAACAGAAATTCATATTTCTGTTCAGGATTATTTCTTAGGAACAAGGGCTAGTGACAGGACATTATTTTTTTCTTTTTGCAATAGAATGAGAATTCAAGATTGCTGGTGAGGTAAATGAGGCAGGAAGAGGAAAAGCTTATGTAAGTGGGAAAGATGAGACAATGACTGGTAAGCAGAGGAGCCTTTACACTGTGTAGTAATTGTGAGCTTTGGGAATAAATTTTCATTAATGGAACTATATTTCATGCAGATTTCTTAATGAACTTTTGTAAAAATAATTTTGTTATCTAGAAGATACAAAAATTTTCAATTAACTGGGCACAAAAACTTTACCAACTATAAGATATATTGCTCTTTCTTCAATGTATGAACAGGACTGAGCCTGCAACGAAATATAATTCCTAATAAATTCCAAATAAATTCAGTATTAGATGTTAAAAGCAGTAGCTGTACATCCCATTTTCTTAAGGAAACACTTACCTCCAAATACACATTCCGGGGTAAAGGAGATGTCATCAAGGGCAATAAAAATGTCCTCATTTCCACCCAAATCAGCTTCAAATGCCACCTTAAATGGACTGTTACTAGAGAGAGTTACATGTCCATACATCCAACCAGTTCTTTTATTTCCAATCACTGACCACACCAGGATATTTAGTCCAGATTCCTCAATAGTATACACCTAATAATGGGACAAAAAGAGAGAAACAACCACTTTTTATAATTTGGATGTTAGAGCTACATAATCATCCAGGTCGTTAACGTAGGAATAGAGTCTGGCCGTGGACAATTGGATCCCTTGATTATAACATTTTCTATCTTTGCAAGTTGTGATTTGACATGGTCAAAAACTATATCTTAAATGTCTAACAAGTTCAAGGAGATATACAACTAACATGTCATCTGTATTCTACTAAGTCTGTGCTGCTGGAATAAAGAGAAACCTCATAACAAACGAATAGAGCGATATTCACCCAACTCACTTTCAGGGACCAAAATAATGTGCACAGAATATTTAACATTTTGACAACCAAAATATCTTCTTGAGTTACTGACATCAATATTCAGGACTTTTTAAATAGCAAGAACTTACAGATCAACAAACAATAACTGAAACAGAAATAGAGGTAGATTGAAAGCCAATGGCCATGCCTTAATCACCTTTAAAAAATGTAAAAACAATTCAGGGCAAAACAAAATAGGCCATTTCCTAGTGCTGTTCTAAAAACAATCTATTTTCTAATTTATCTTCTTGTACTGAACTTTTAAATTTTTCATCCCAAGATGCCATATATTTACATATAAACAAATAACTTGTAATGTACTTCAGCAATCAGTAATACAACTCGTTTACATGAAAAAATGATGACAAACACAACAGAAAACACATGGACAATCATTTCCTTCTACTGAAATAGTGTATCTGTCCATTTACAAACCCCCTACTGAAAAATCTTTTTTCTTAATGTGAAAATTTATCTACAGATAATTTATCCCATAAAATTGTATCTAAAATATATATGATCAAAAGGAAAAAATATCAGTCATCTATATTTAATACTATATTGAAGATGCTCCACTCCTTCAGCTTATCTGAGTCTCCAGGTGCTGCAACCTTCAAGGGAAGCTACGGGTACAAATTAAGAGTCTTTGCAGAGATACCTCTGGATATGAGAACAAATGCATGCATTTTGTTATATATTTAATTTATTAAAATCAACCTGTGAAATCTATCAGTGAAAGGAAACTTTGGCTACACTTGGCTCCGCGCTACTCTCATCTGTTCTGCTAGGGATCTGTTTTCTACTCACCACTGGTAGGGCAAAGCGATGAACTGAGCTATGTTTAATCCCTAACACTGTAATTTCTTATGGTTTAACTTGAAAACCCTCAAATTTTACACAAAAGGAAAAAAAGTCAAAGTAATGAAGAGGAAAATTTTCTTCAAGAGGAGGTTACAAGTTTTCAACTCATTTATCAAAGGACTATCTGTTAACAGCAACGTTCCCATAATAGAAATTCAGCACATCCAGGTAAGTTACATGAATCCTGCTACTTTGTGGGTGTAGGGTAAGACTGCCCTCTGCAGATCTGGAATTAGAGGAGTAAAGATACAGCATAGGCTTCCAGGCTCTAGTATGGCTTGTAAGGAGCCTGTTACTCAGGCCAAAAAAAAAAAAAAAAATCATCAAACTAAACATCAGTATTTCTTCTTAGATCCAGCAGAGAATTTTGAGGTCACACATCACTCCTGACTGCTGTCCACAAAAGAGAGAGAGAAAGTAGTGAACTGTAGTCACAACTGACCAGAGATAGAGCTCAGGTATAGATACCCCTATGGCAACCAAAAGAGGGCTAGGAAATCTTAACTACAATGGATGTATTTCTGGAAGCTATCTATAGACATGTTTGAAATTTAAATATTTTATGAGGGTCTCTCTCACACTTTTTTTAGTCCTCCACAGCCCTATTAGTTTCTCACATGAAAATCAGCGAAATCTCCACTCAAGATTTTGGCAGGTAGAGAGAAAAAGTAGCCCTTTGGAAATATATTCAGAGGGTTCTTTTCGTATTAGCAATACCTGCCCTCATGAAAAGCTATTTATTTAACTAAGTGAATAGGGTTAAACAGATTCTAACCAAACTGGAAGAAGGAAACTACTCAATCCCTAATAGCTCGCCACAGGAAAAGGAAAATACCTGATTCTAGCCACATCTACCATCCTGTCTTAATCAAGGAGGGAAATTAAAAGCTGAAAGGTAATTGTTGAAAGATATAACTTAAGAGCACGAAAAAACTCACTGAAAGTTTTAAACCTAATCAGAAGTATGGAAAGTTTTCCTTCACACCACAGCTTACACATAAGTAGGCCTTCTGTGTAAAAAGAAGAAGACACAACTTAAAGAACAGCATCACATTGCAGACTTTATTTAGGAAGACATCTCTCTGGGAACCCAAAGACATCAGGGGAAATTATATCCTTTGATAGCAACAGTAAAGCAAACATATAATACAGTCTACTTTCTAGATAGGGTATACAGCCTCACATGAAAGGTCCAATTCTGTCTACCCTGTACTGATCTGAAGATCAGGCTGTCAAAAAAAAAATCACAAAGCATACTAAATAGAAGACAAAAAGAAATACAGTTTGAAAAGGTAGAACAAGAATCAGAACTGACTTAAATGTGATAAAGACATTGGCATTATTAGACAGGACTAATTTGAGGCATTTAACCACTTCTTTGTTCATTGCAGCATTATTTAAAATAGTCAAACTATGGAGATAATCTAACTGTCCAGGAATAAATGAGTAGATTAGAAAAATGCAGTGTACTACTCAGCTATGAACATAAGATGACCTACTGCCATTTGCAACAATGTGGATGGAACTGGAAGGCATCATGAAAAGCAAAATAATTCAGAAGGAGGAAGACAAATACTGTCTGGTTTTACTTATATGTGCAATATAGAAAAACAAAATAAAGGTCAGGCACAAACAAACCACTAACAAACTCTGGAACTCTGATTGTGGAAATGAAGCTACAAGCAAGAGAGAAGGGAAGACACAGAGGGTAGGAGCACAATGGACTTTGTGTGTGTTGAAGCAGAGGACTTGGAGTGTGTTGGTGGTGGGTGTTATGTGGTGACATGCATCTGAGGAGGTATAAGCTTACGCTTTGGAATCTCATATGCAAAGTCATAAACCAATTTTGTCTCAATTAAAAAGAGAGAAAAAGTGGAACTACTATTTCTCACTAAATGTTTCATATCAAAAGACTTTGCCCTTGGAGAAAAACAAACAACATCAAAGCCAAATCAAATGTTGTGTGTAAAATCCAAACAAATATAAAGATACAGATAGATTAAAAAATATATAGGATGGATAAGGATATACCATATTAATACTGATGAAAAGAAAGCTGGGAATCTTTTAATAATTTTTGTGAAAGCAAATGTCAGGGAAAATAAAATCATTAGAAATAAAGAGGATGTTACATAACGAGAAAACAATCAATTCTCTAAGAAGATAAAACAATCTTTAATGCGTATGCAGTTAAATATAAAACATCAACTATTTTAGTAAAAGACTGGTAGAACTGCAAGGAAAAATAGATGAATCCATTCTTCTAAATGGACACAGCAACCTTCTCTCAATAACTGACAGTGTATGAGGCAGCAAATCAGTGAGGGCATAGTTGAACTGAATAGCATCAATCAACTGGCTCCAATTTACATTTATAAAATACTTCATCCAGCAACAGCAGAATACACATTCTTTTCAAAAGCACATGAAACATTCACCAAAATTGATGACATGCTGGGCCATCAAATACACTGTAGCAAATTCAAAAGGATAGAAATCATACAACTATTCTTTCAGACTACAGTAGAATTGAACTAAAAATCAAAAGCAAAAATTCCCAAACACTTGAAGGTTATGCAACATAGTATTCAGTAACACATGGATCAAAGAAGAAGTCACAAGAAAAAAATTAAAATATTTCAAAATAAATGAAAACACAAGGAACTAAAGTTTGTGGGATACAGACAAGTGAAACTTAAAGGGAAGTTTTATAGAATCAAATGCATAATAGATATAAGAAAATTCTAAAATAAAAAAAAATCTGTTGGTTCTTTGAAAAGAGCAATGCAACTGTTACACTTCAAATCAGATTACCTGTTAAAAAAGAAGCCTAAAATTAGTAATATTATAAAAGAAAGTGGAACTATCACTGTGCATTCATGAAAACTGAATGAGTAATAAAGGATTATTATCAACGACTTGATGCCCACAATTTGATAATATAGATGAAATTGATCAATTTCTTGAAAGGCATATATACCAAAACGCTCACAATGTGAAAATGATATTTGAATAGACTTTTTATATTAATGAAATTTAATCAATAAGTATAAATTCCAAAACAGACAGCACTTGGCTCAGACAAATTTACTAGTCAATTTTATCCAACATGAAAGAAAGGAATCATACTATTCTCAACAATCTTATTCAGAAAATAAAAGCAGGAAGAACATTTCCATATTCATTCTGTGAAGCTTGTTTTACCTTAATATCAAAACCATGAGGAAAATGACTTACCAATATCTCCAAAGAATATAGACGTAAAAACCTCAAAAAAATACTAGCATACTGAACACAATGTACGAAAGTAATTATATACAACCACCAGGTGGCATATCAATCTATATTAGACTGATAATGAGAAAATTGATTTATGTAATGCATCATATCAGCAGATTATAGAAGAAAAATCCTATTATGTCAACAAATGCAGAAAAAAAAAAACAGCCATTCATGATGACTATTTTAGGAAACTGTAAGAGAAAGGAAAAGATAAATACATATATTACTATCATTCAGTATAGTCTCATCCACACATAGGAATAGAAACCAATAGTAAAGAACCAGACAGTTGAGGAACATTCCAAGAGAGACATTAAATAAAGAGAACACAGGACACCATGAAGAACATGGCAAACAGAATGGAAATATAAAAAGAAATATAACTAATTCCCTTGAAAAACTGGGGAGTCCATTGTATCTATATAATACAACAAACTAAAATATGAAAAGAAAGTAACAGAATTATTGTTAAAATAAGACCTCCCCCACCTCTCCCCCCAAGACGATCTGAATAGCATCATCAATACAGATTAAATTCTAAAAAGTGAACTGGAAAACTGAAGCAAGTGATCCTACCAAGAAACAAAAACTTTGAGAATATATTCTGGGGCTAGTGAGGGCAGATCCAGAGGTTACACATCTATCTCATGTTTTTTCAGAATGAGCTAATCAAATAAAGCACAGATGAAAATCTCCCTAAGGTGAGGGCCCTCCCTGGTGGTGCAGTGGGTTAAGCAACACACTATGAAGCAGACCACAGCCACTGCAGCACAAGTTCGATCCCTGCCGCCGACTAGGGAAGTGACCCACATGGCTCAGGCAGACCTCTCCTGCCTCACCAGCTGCTCCCGTCAGCAGTATATTTCAGTAGATCTGCCTGTTCTGTTCCCCACTCTGTCTGGTGGATTCTCTCACCCCCCCACACACACACACATCTGGCCTGTACCCCAGTGCTTGGATGCATAAATAAATAGATATTTAAAAAAAAAAGAAAAGAAAATCTTCCTAAGGTGAAAAATGATAAAGGACCATCAAATTTCCAGGGAAATTCATAAAATCTGAGGTTACAGAAGACTACTATCTACCTGAGAGAAAAGTGATCATTTTACTCTCTTTCTGAGAGAAAAGTAGAGAATTTGAAAATCTTGGAGATATAAGCAAAACAGATATAGGTCTTTGAAATATAAAAGACTAAAACTGATTTAAAAAAAACAAAGGACAGGCTGAGAATTTTACAATTTTTCTGGAGAAATATAAAATGTTTAATGTTTTCCTTAAATTGACAAATTAATTAGATAATAATAATGAGTCAGGATATAATTATGATTTAGTAAATCTTTTCTATCATCATCTTTCTATGCATCTATCTTTGTATCTAACTAAGCAATCATTTATACACCTGGATAAAATTTACATATGTAAATAGCAATTTCACTTATGATAACAGAGGCAGGTCCAACCAGGCAGACACAGTATGGATTCAATGATATTGGAACACCGGTTTGTTATTTAGAAAAAGCACCAATAGATTCTAACCACTCACCATAAATACACAGTGAATTAACTTAAACTAAAATCAAAATTAAATGCTAACTGAGAATATGTTATTTTATGACAAGCAAGGACTTCTTAAGCAATATGTTAAGGCCAGAATCTAAGCAGAATAAAAATTGACAGACTTCATGAAATAAAAATGTAAAAGAAAAGTTGCTTTAACTCTGACTATATTACTTTTTTAGTTATATTCAGGTAAGCTGAAAGAACTTCAAAGCAAAGCTGGTGTTTGGTTCCTCCTCAAGGTGGCTTTGCACTTAGTCTATTTATAGGCAGGTATAAGAAATACCTTCTTTTACAAATTCCCACATCTCTGTCTTAAAACTGTGACTTGATTTTAATTTTTAGCAACATAACTGTTCAACTTAAGGTCACTTTTCCTTTTCTGCTCTTATTCTATTCTAAAGGTAAAGTATATTTTGAAGGTCAAATTAGATTAACTCCTCTTAAGTGTCAATCTGCATTTTAGAGGGGGGATGGCAGTGGGGAGTGAATTCCTTTCCTGCCTAATTTATAATTTAATAGCAACTTACAGAAGTGATTTCCTTTCTGTATCATTTTAAGGTTTAGTTTTTCCATTATCTACAATGGAAGCTACACAAGCCTATCTTACCATAGTTTTCTCTACCAGAGATATCAATATATCTCTTTGCTGTCACGATCTACAGGTCTACTTTTGCTTTGCTATTAGTATAAGCCCATGACTCTTAATATGATAAATGACATTTGTTTGACAAACTCTCAGAGGTGTATCCCAAAGCAGGATCCTGTGTCATGCACACAGTTTTGCAAATGCCTGGCATACCAGATACACTTAAGCTTTACTATTCTAGTCAATAGGACTTGTCAGTTTAAAATATGGAACACTGAATATAAGGAGATTTCTGCAATATTGTCGAAAAAAGAGAAAGTCACTAAAAATTCTTTGATTCATTTTTACTATTGCTATCACACAACTAATTGTGTTGTAACTTATAAAACATAGCAATGCACCACTATGTGTGACCTGTGATCACCATCCCTTAATATATTTCTTTCCACATTTTTTCTTAAAATAATCTGAAAAGCACAAATTTAGGACTTTTTCCAGCTCTTTTTAGAGGGAAGATATTTGCTACGTATGCTTAACAAATATCACTCTACTTTTTAATTCATGGGGTATTTGCTTATGTTATTGTTTTTTTTTCTACTAAATACTCTCTAATATTATTCCAGAAATTTCCCTTTATAAGTAGTGTACCATCACTTATGAAAACAATGAATAAGAAGTTCAGCATATAACAGGAATGAAACATAACATATGTTAAAATGTACTTTAATAAAAGAATAAAATTGTAGCTTGAATACTCAACTATTTTCATAATAACATGTATTCATAAAAGTATATTGTTAAAGAAAGCATTACTACAACAAAGTATTGATAAAATAAAGACTAAAAAACTCATGTGTACATTGTTTAAGCATGTACTATGCAAACTAGTATCTATTTAATTTTGAGTATATATTTATATAAAGACAATTCTATATGTTAAACTTGTTCAAATCTATTTTTCCTGTTGAAACTTGAAATTTTTCCCATTTTTCTTTTTCCTCAACATATAACTAGAAGAATTCCTGTATTACAATGGATAATTTTGAAATGACTTGTCTATGTGGTAACATATTTTAGTAATAACCAGAGCCTTTTGAGAAACTCATTAACACAGGCTATCATGTTGCAAATTACTATGTCACTGTAGTAATAGTTATCTTAGTACCCTGGTTAAATGAATGTAAAACTAAAATATGCACTTTTCTCTCTTACTAGGAACTGTTTACCATTTCATTGATTCATTGTTCAATCATACACACGATTATCATATAGTCATGTATGAGAGGTGAGGGTAGCTGATCCTCGGTCCATCAAATACCCTTTGTAAGATGTCTCAATGTGCCTGGCTATTGCTGACACCTGTGCCTCTGAGAGCCCACCCCTCAGGGTTCATGGCCACTGTGTATTTGAGAAACAAGGCTGCACTGAAATAAGATACTTCTTTGCTGCTAAACTTGTTTTTCTGAATTTCTAGAGTCTGGGATTATCACAGGGAATAAATAGAAATTTCTCCTGCTTTAGACCATAGAGGGTGATCTGTGAGATGTCAAGCCCTTCTAATAGGATGGTTGTAAATTTAATGACAAACTCCAGATGAGTCCAAAACTGACCACGGAAAGCCTCAATTAGCTTGACAAATAGGATGTAAACCTGGTGGCTTTCATTCTTAATCGCTCATTCAAAAGTTATTCATCAAAAGCAGCAGAACAAAGGGATTAAATGATGTGTGGCATAAGACGTTATTGGTAATAACCTCCCTTCTTACAGGTAACAACATCCTCCTCATCTCATACTCACTGTACCTTCAGAGGCCTCTATGACTACTTACATAACCATTGTGCCATTCTATTGTGTTTGGTAAAGTTTGCAAGTCAAACCAAACTTAAACTAAAAACTATATATGCAGAAAACAAAATACGCAAAACACCTTTAAATGAACTAGATTTCAGTTACTGTTAGAAATATTTTTTTATTAATAATATTTGACATAATTTGTATTCCCCAGGGAGTACCCACCACCATTCCACCCATGCACCATCACCTCGGTCCCTTGTACTCTTTCTGCCCTCATCCCCGTCTTAGCCCTCCCCTCCTCCCCCTCCCCCCATGGTCCCTTTGATTTATCTTGGCTTTTTGATCTTGTTGAGTTTTTTGTTTGCTTTTGGTTATAACTGCCCAATTCCTTGAGCTTATTCTTTGTTGTTGTTGTTATCCTTTCATACTCCTCCTAATAGTGAATCCATCTGATATTTTTCTCTTGCCTTCTGACTTGTTTCACTGAGTATAATTCCTTCTAGCTCCATCCATGTTTCTATAAATGTCCCTAGTTTCTCATTTTTGATTGCTGAATAATATTCCATTGTGTATCTGCACCACATCTTCTTGATCCAGTCATCTACTTTTGGGCGTTTGAGTTATCTCCAGGTCTTACCAATTACAAATAGTGCTGCAATAAACATAGGGGTACAGGTGCTCTTTTGGATTGGTGTTTTTGTGTCTTTTGGGTAGATTCCTAGCAGTGGGATTGCCAGATAATATAGTAGACTGAGGAACCTCCATACGGCCTTCCATAATGGTTGGATTAGCTTGTATTCCCATCAGCAGTGTACTAGGATTCCTTTTTCTCCACATCCTCGCCATTATTTGTTGGTGGTGGGTTTTTTGATGTGTGCCATTCTTACTGGTGTAAGGTGGTACCTCATTGTGGTCTTGATTTGCATTTCCCTGACTAAGAGGGATGTTGAGCATTTTCTCATGTGCCTATTGGCCATGTGTATGTCCTCTTTGGAGAAGTGTCTTCTTTTAAGCTCTTCTGCCCTTTTTTTGATTGTTTTTTTTTTTTTTAATTTTTCTTGAGTCTTATGAGGTCTTTGTCTATCTTTGTGATCAGATCCTTGTCTATGTGTGGAGCGCAAAGATTTTTTCCCATTCAGTGGGGTTTCTTTTTGTCCTGTTTAATGTTTCCTTTGCTGTACAGAAGCTTTTTATCTTTCAATAATTAAAACACAGATAAAACAGTGCCTCATTGAATGGCATGTAGCTTAGATCAATCAATATTATCACATAAAAATAGCCTTAAATAGGGCCTCCTTGGTGGTGCAACAGGTTAAACACAGCACTGTGAAGCATACATGGCACAGCAGCGCCAGTTTGATCCCCAGTCAGGGGGGGACCCATGTGGCACAACAGACCTCTTCTGCCTCACTTCCTGCTCCCTTCAGCAGAGTATTTCAGCTGATCTGCCTGTTCTACTCCCTGCTCTGTCTCGGGTGTATCCTCTCGCCTCCCACAATGCTAGCCTGTACCCCAGCTCTTATATGCATAAATAAATAAATCTTTAAAAACAAAAGGCTTAAATAATGTATGGTGTATCATGTAACATACCATGTGATTGCTCAGTGTTTTGATTTTTTTCCCCTCTCTGCTTCTATTATCTTTCTAAATATTACATCAAAATCTAACCTGCAAGCATCAGGGCCACAATAATGACTTCTTAAATGGAACATTTACATGCATTCTCAGGTTTTTGCAGAAATAATTTAGCTCTAAAACTCAACTCTGAGTGAGACCATTTCAACATGGTAGGTTAAATTCTGAAATTGAATGACTTAGAAGCCATTTAAATATATTAATTCATGTTTTATTTCTGATGAAAGTTTTAGGAGATAGTTCAATCCTTGAGCAATTACAAATTTCCATAAATTAGAAAAGATGCTATGAAAAGTATCAAATGTAAGTTATCTTTTCACTTCCTTTTTATTTCTTTAAAAATGACTCTAGAGTAATAAATGATAATAATCAGTTTTAGAGAAATTCTCTTGTCCTCTGTCAAACCTTACTGCTTTTCATAGATATTAAATACTTCACATGAGCTAGCAATAAATATCAGAACAGTTAGGCGGTAGGAAGCTGAACTATGGAAACTAAATAATCTTAACTTGGTGCTTGTTTGACAATGTGGAACAAAAAGTGACCAGCTCTGGTTATAAATTGAACTAGATATAAATTTAACATACACATATCTAATACATTTTCACAGATTGTATGAAAAAACTTTTAATTTTCACATAATCCTCCTATTTCTTTGATGTTTTCACTGGCTTCTAGAAAAATAGACATTCACTTAGAATCAGTATATATTTTCTACTTACCTTACATGTTTTTATGTGTTAAGAACTACACTAAATTTGAGAAACAATACCGGATACGGAATATCAGATTTTTTGTTAATTGTGTGATCATGCCAAATTACTAAGCCAATATGAGTCTCAGTTTCTCTATTGTAAAAAGGGGGAAATAACTATTAACATTCCAGATTTTAATACACTTTGAGTTAACTATTTAAGGAGAAAGACAAATACACATTTGTGGACTATAAAGAAATAATAACTAGGAAGAAGCAGAATAAGACCAAAGCAAGCCCTTGTAACCTGACTGCAGAATTCAAGTAACCAGAAAGAGAGGGTGGAAGATGGAGAGCAAAATG
This sequence comes from Galemys pyrenaicus, assembly GCA_019455555.1. Lineage (NCBI taxonomy): Eukaryota > Metazoa > Chordata > Mammalia > Eulipotyphla > Talpidae > Galemys > Galemys pyrenaicus. Next base: position 1,952,873 of record JAGFMF010011694.1, read on the forward strand.
TGAAGGGGGCCTAATGAAGTATCATGGAGGACACTGGGTGCCTTTATGGTGGGTGTGGTAACATACCTGTGAACAGGTGTGACCCTTATCTCCTAAACCATACGCAGAGATGTAGACCAACTTTACTTCAATAGCAATTATGAAATAAAAATTATATACTACTTTTGGGAAATTGTAAGAAGTAAACTTGATAACACATGTAAAGTTTAAAATATAATTCACTTAGTAATAGCTGCTATCATTTAGAAAGACAGATATTTAAGATAAAGATAAAAATTCCAATTGTATTTATTCAAACAACATGATTGTATTACTCAAAGCAATAACACGAATGTTATGCTTTCACATATGATCTCAGAGGTCAATAATTTTTTAAGTTTTAACTAGAAATTAAGATCTCAAAAATTGGTTTATGATGATTTATTTTTCACATAATGAGAAGAATAAATGTCTCTTTAACTTGTTCCTTTAAAGACTTTTTTTGGTGCAGATCTTGTCATTAACTAGGGTAAAATGGCACACACATATTTTTTAGTGTGAGCCGTTATATATTTAAAATCCCCAAATTGGTTTGTTTTTACTTTGTTTAGGGAAGGTAATTCTCCTCATCATTACTATCCTCTAACATTTATTTACTGATCCTATCCAATTTGCCATTAGATTATACATGTTGAATCTGCCCAAACTCTTTTATCACTAATCTTTTATACGGAATGCATCATAATTGAGTTCAGGTGGCAGTCACGAATGAGATAAATCTTGAATGAGATTATGATGAATGACAGAGCTGCTCGCCAAAATCCTATTACCCCAGAAAGAAATGAGAAATTAATGGAGTCTGCATTGGTGTTTTGTAACTATCAAAAATATTTAAACACATTATGAATATTTCAGTGAAATATAAATGTCTGTCTGCCTTTGGTACCTTTAATATTCCCTCACTCCGGGGATCAACCACGTAGAACCAGAACCGAACACTGCATATTCCAAGGCTTGCTGGAAAGTACTGGGAAGTCATGATTCTTGCAGTATATCCTTCTTTGGAACCAGATGAATTGACAAACAGGAAGTGCTGGCCACTACCTTGAAAGAGAAGAATGTAACTTTTTTTTTTGGTGCAATATGTTTTATAGCATGAAGTAGAATATATTCAAACAAAATACAAATTCCATTTTCCCCCAAACACAAAAATTAAACACTCATTTTCTTTTCATGAGTCAGTTATCAATAACATGCATTATTTTGAACCAAAATAAAAAGTGTCGCTATTATCCTGTGATTCACTATGATCACATATGAACACAACTATGACCATATGATCTGTTATGTCTACATGAAGCAAAACATTGGTGTTGATACTAAAGGTGTGCAGTATTCATTTTTCCCTAACTTGCTCAAACCTGTCAGGTTTAAATGAATAAAGTTTTGCTTATAAATATTTAAGTCAAAACAACTTTATATTTATTATTCTTAAAACATTTCAGGCATTTGAAAAGCTAATGCATGCAAAAGAAAATGTAAACTTTTATTTCATTTTTAAACAGCCCAAATTTGAAGTGTGTGCATGCTGGGCACTGCACATATTCTCAAATCTTAAAATCAATTGAATATCACCATCTTCATTTTCCATCTTATTGTCTCTAATACAAACATTTTTCACAGCAAATATGAAAATCCAACTTAGCAAAGACATGACATAATTGAAAGAAATGTAGAATAACCTCATATTTGCATTGCACAAGTAACTCATTGAAGAAAAAGTGCAATTACAGCATATTTATTTCTGTATTACACAAACATTGTTATGTAAGGCTCAACCTCAGCACCAGTGATTTCATTCAATAGTAATGGAACTTGGGTGAGTTTTCAAAGTGTACCTCATCTAACCTCTTATAATTTGCATATTCAATTTTGTTGTTACAAATTCTTGCAGTTGAGCACAAAAAGCAGAAAGTCGTTTCCTGATTGATAAACTAATGCATGCAAATGTGAAATTTTATCCATTTAAAAATTTAAGAATATAAAACTCTGCCTGACAATTTAAAAACCATTATAAATTTGATCTTCAGATAATTTAAATTCTGAAAGTCTAGCTTACCTATGTTTGACTTTATAAGGGGAATAGAATTGTTACAATGCTATATTTATTCTTGAGAATCATAAAAGTAAAAAGTTGTTTAGTATTTTGAAATTATTAATAGAAACATGAATTATCCAGGAACCATGTACCACACATTTATAAACTTTACATTGAAATATACTCTCAGAAAAAAACTCATTCTTTATCTAGCATGCTCAGACAAGATCCACTTTAAACATTTATGAACTTTCAATTGCTTCATTGAAAACCACCTATTTATATCTAGCAAAATCCTTGAGGAAGGTCAATCTATCCTTCCACACAAAGTTCAGAATTTGTTCAAGCAGATAATAAAGTCTAAAAATCTCAAATGCCATACATATTTAGAATTTAATAATACATCATTAAACCATTTCACTTTTTTTATATGTGACTTGATGGAGTGAACAATAACATTCATGGGACAGATTTTTATGGAAGGAAATCCTATTGTTTGCTGTTTTAATTTTGGACTATTTTATAGATTATTCTTGGTCATTTAAAAAGCTAATCTCTGGGGCCTTCCTCGTGGTGCAAAGGGTAAAGCAAAGCACAATGAAGTATCACAGCCACTGCAGCCCTGATCAGGGATGGGACCCACACCGCGCAGCAGACCTCTCCTGCCTATCCTGATGCTCTCCTTAGTAGTGTGTTTCAGTCAATCTGCCTGTTATGCTCCCCATTCTGTCTCTGGTGAATCCTCTCACTGCCCCCCAACACACACATCTGTCCTGTACCCCAGTTCTTGTATGCTAAAATAAATAAATCTTTAAAAAATTTAATCTCGTATTTTATATCAGGATTTATTCAGTAAGGTTATGAAATCTATAATGCTTTAATTAGATCAGATAAAGTACCCTGAAACATGGGATTCTTACATAGTCTAAATTTTACTTTTCCCACACTCCTTGCCTCCTGATATTCCTGTACACTTTCAGCATTTTTCTTATAGAGCTGCGATGATTACAAGTTCTTAGGATTTTTAGGGTACAGACACTATGTTTTACATTTTGATTAGATTCAGGTGCTAAATAGAAGTTTCTCATTAATATTCAATTTTAACCTTAGATTTCTTCAATGAACTGCACACAGTTTTGGAATTTGAGTTCTATTTTGTGTCAAACTGTAAATTTCTTGTCAAAGTGTACTTTGTTCAAACCACCACTGTCACTTGACTTTAAAGCACCAAAATTATTAGCCACATTTAGGCCCCAGCACTGTGTTTCAGTGACATTCTTTTTTATTTTGGTGTCGGTGGGAGTAAAGATTCTCATTTGTCTTTTAGATATTATTAGCCACAATCCTGAGTTTTTGAAAATGAGTTATTATTGAGTTATTATGCTACAAAGTAATAAATTGGACATCTCTTTTTTTAAAAAGACAGTTAATACTCAAAAGCTCTATTGCTACAGCTTCAGTGCCCTCAGAAGAATCATACTCACTTGCACTGGGGTCAAATCATAAAAAACAATTTCCCACTTCAAGTGATCTGAATTCACTCCCTGCTTTAAATTATAGGCAATTTTAGCCTTTTTTTCTTGCTCATAAAATAAAGCTGCCTAATGGCTTTTTAAAATGCTATGCAATATGCCTTTTTCAAAATAGCAAAACGCTCCCTTCTTCAGAATCAGACTTACTTAGCATAGTACCCACTCTCTATAATTTCTGCCTGTCTCTCACTCTAAATAGAAGGGTGCATAATGACTATCAGTTGAAATGCCCTCAATTTCTTTTTGTACTTTCCTTTCTCCCTCAGATTCTTGCGACTGGCTATTTGTCTGAAAGTTTTAAAGGCTGTGAAATGTAAATATGCTCCAAGGGAGAACAAAAGTTTTCTTAAAGTTGTCATAACTGGCAACCACAGATACTGGCGCTCTGAAGTCAAATGAAATTTTTTCGTGGTATTTGATAGAAACACTGGTAATCACATTGCTTCCATTTACATATTAATGAGCTGTACAATGAATGGATTTGGAATTTTTTAATTTCCACATTTTCAAAAGGTTTATTTGTTAGGGATTATTTATTTTTTAGAATAATGGCTATCTCAAACAATTTTCAGCAAAAATGTCACAATTTAATGCTAATTCTTATTAATCAATTTAGTTTAATAAATTTCTCCCTTTGGCATGCATTCAGTGGATATAAAAATGAAATTTCTGGTTATGACGTGCCACCACAGGGTACATTCATCTGATTTCGAAAGCATCTAATTTATTAAGCAGCAAGGATATCTCAATCATATGAAGATGAGATCTATGTGGCATTGGTTGCCACTTTCTATCAGAGTAGTTAGAGACAGACAGTTCTGACTCTCTCAACCTCACTGTAAAAACTCTTAAGAACCTTTTTATGTATCATTCATTTTCTTGTCAAGATGCCTTTGGAAACATGCAGTGGCTTAATAGTATGGGTGTAACTTTATTTTATTTGCAAAATTGAGTTTAAAGAAGAAATGAGTTTCCTAGTCATGTAGAAGGCAGAACTAATAAAATCAATCATAGACACCTTTCTCTATGTAAGTGATAAAAAGTAAGAACTTTGATTTTGTTGAGATTTCAGATCCATTTGGAATGTGGAAAGAAAACAAACAAAAAAAAGTATATTTCTTTTCACTGATATAGAATGGGATTATAAGATTGTCTTAATGACTAAGTAATGAACAGAAACGGTGGGCTGGGTTGTCCACTGGCTAAGCAAGAGGCACTGAAGCTGTAAGCTTTGTCATCAAATCCTGATTCTACCACATATTAGATATGTGACTTCAGTTAGACTATTATATTCTCTAGAACTCAGAAGTAAGGAAAATTATAGTAGGTATTTTAACATCATGGAATTGTGGTAAAAGTTAAGTGATATACTACAGATAATGACTTAGAAAATACTTGCAAATTAGGATTGTTCTCCCTAGAAATGTAAAGAATATATTTAAAGATGATTCTAGTAGTGGAAATAAGACAATTAATCACAATTATCTTTTGGACTACTATTAAATAGAAGGCACCAAATACCTTGCATTTGGGTGTTTATTGAGATAGACAAGTTATATGGAAGAAATATGTAATGCCTCAAACAATAAAAATCTAATAATCTGTTCCTTTTAGATGAAAAATTCTGGGTCAGATTATCTATATTCAAATTCAAATTCTGACACTTAAGAAGCTTTGTCAATTTCGGCCCTCCCTGGTGACACAGGGATTAAATTTAGCTCTATGAAGCTATGAAGCTTTCAGCAGCCACTGCAGCATGAGTTCAATCCCAGGCTAGGGAGGTAACCCAAATGGCACAGTAGACCTATCCTTTCTTGTGTGCTGTTCCCCTCAGCAGTATATTTCAGTAGATTTTACCTGTTCTGCTCCCCACTGTGTCTCTGGTGAATCCTCTTACTTCCCAGCACCTCTGAGCTACACCCCAGTTATTGTATGGATAAATAAATTAAAATAAATGTTTAAAAAACAAAGACACTTTATCAGTTTAAGCAAATCACTATATTGCTATCGCGTCTCATATTTACCATGTATCAAATGGGAATATACAGCACATTGATGTTACTTTAGCATATAATACCAAATATTGATATATTGATGTAGATCATAAGTGCTATACAGTTAAAAAATAAAAGACGGTTTACATTTGGTGGATAAGAAAATACTTGGATTTAGAAAGGTGGTATAAGGAGACCACATATCAATGTTTAATTATTAGGATGTGCTTTTTAAATATATGTAATGTGTTACAGATTAGGTTAAATTATTATAATTATACCACTGCTTATTAACTTTAATAAGTTTTTATTTTTATCTTATTTTTTATTGCGATAACATTAGTTTATGACACTGTACAATTTAATGTATACAGGTTTACATCTCCTCAAATATATGTTACCTCACCACACTCACTACCAAAGCACCAACAGTGTACTAGAGCCCAAACCTCCTATGCTCTTCACCTGATATGTGCTTCTGGAACCTTTGTTAGCCTCAGTCATGATGTCAGATTTCTGGGGTTAGTTTTGGTTTAATTTTGTCTATAGTATGTTCTTCTATAGAAGTATCTTAGTCTTACAGTGCATTGGAAATTAATTCTACTATCAATGAGGTTCTTAGCTGCAAGTGTTGAAATTCATAAAGAGAGATTGCCCATCTCCAAAAATATGCAGAGAGAGATACTTTACAGTATTTCTGTAGTGACTTCCACTGTTTTGTTGATCTGATAGAAAGGAAAGCCTTCCTTCACTCTCTGTGCAGTGTACAACAGAATAGGGTTGTCCAATAGAAACATACTGTGAACCACATGTGGTTTTGCAACTTTTTTAAAAAAGATTTCTTTATGCATACAAGAACTGGGGTACAGGCCAGAGGTGTGAGAGGTGAGAGGATCCACCAGAGACAGAGTGGAGAACAGAACAGGTAGATTAAGTGAAACACACTGCTGAGGGGAGCAGCAGGTGAGGCAGGAGAGGTCTGCTGCAACATGCAAGTCACCTCCCTAGACAGTGGCAGGGATCAAACTCGTGCTGCAGTGGCTGCGGTTTCCCTCATAGTGTGTTGCTTAACCCATTGCACCACCAGGTAGAGCCCTGGTTTTGGAATTTTTAGTAGTCACATTTTAAAAAGTAAAAAGAAAAGGTGATATTTTAGTGGACTATTTTATTAAGCCCGATGTACACAAAATTATATTGTGTCAGAATATAATCAATATTCAAATTATTTATTTTTTAATATTCTGCTTTGATTGTGCTTTACCTTTGAGATTTAAGGTATATTTTATACTTATAGCACATCTTAATTTGGGTCAGTCACAGTTCCAAGGCTCAATAGTTCCAGATGGCTAGTGGCTATCATAAACACATCCATGGAAGCAATTCTTTTGAGTCTGAAAGTTTGGTGTGCCAATCTCTTTACTTAGTCACCTCTGTGACTTGGTCAAGGTTTTTAATATTCCTAAGAATTTAGTATTTTCTATATCACAGTGTATTAAAAGGATTAAATGAGAGAACATGGATAAAAGTTTCTTTATAAGTTTCTGACTCTCAGGAAACTTTGAACAGATGTTAGTAGTTTTTCTCTAAATCCCCCTGAAATTTTTCCTTAATTTGGTTGAAAAAGGAATCCTCTTATTTGAATTTTCTACAACCTTTTATCAAACCAGGAATAGTAAAGCAGACACTGTCAATTCTAGTAACTGCACCTCAAATTTTCCTTAACTTACCGCCTTCTTTCCCCTTAATTCTGACTCTTGATCAATCTTTCTTTTACTGTTTCACTTTGATTATTATTTCCACAGCATTTATTAACTTCCCAAAATCTATACAATGTATTTTTTTAAAGATTTTCTTTCTTTATTTTTGCATAGAAGGACTGCCAGAGGTGTCGGAGGACAGGGGTGAGAGTATTCACCAGAGGCAGAGTGGGGAGAAAACAGGCAGATCCACTGAAATACACTGTTGACGGAGGAGTGGGGTAGGGGGGGTGGGTGGAAACAAGAAAGGTCTACTGTGCCTTGTGGGCTAGCTCCATGGCTTTGGGTCAAACTCCCCCTAGGGTGGTAGTACTTAGATTTAACCCCTTAGCCACCAGGGAGGCCCAACTATACAACTTTTTAGATTTATAATACATTAGTCTAGCCCCTTCTTTTACAAGGTCAGCCACATGGTGGCAGAGATTCCTGATTTGTTCAACAAGTATTCCAAGTACCTAGATCACTGACCAGCAATGTGTGTGAATAAGATTGGAGTGAATGGCCTGGTATACACTGAGTAAAGAGTGATTTTTATATATCCAATTCCACATCTCTGATCAATCCCAACCCTCCCAAGCCAATGAATATGAGACTCTCCTTCTACTCTATCATAGAACAGGGTGAGATGATGCTATAGACAGGAGTGAAGTTAGATGTTAGAGATGTCAAACACAGGGTGAGGGAGAGTCAGATAAACCATATACAAAGAAGGGGTATGTTATAGTGACTGCCTGGAAAAGGGCTTGGATGAGTGTCCATTTGGGTGCACTTCTGGCTTTGTAACTTACTCTTCAGGTTTAGAAAAGTCATTTATTTATTTTCTCTTGTTCCTCATCTGTGAACCAGGAATATGAATACCTATCCTATCTACCCAAAAGGAAGTACAGTTATCACCTGCAGGGGTTCTGTCAAATAACATCAAGTTAGTTAAATTTGTTGAACACTGACTGTTTTAAACTCTTACACATCTCGCACCATTTGTACACTAAGATTGTTTGGAGGTATATTTTGACCTTGTGTTGTGAATATGGAACTGCATGAAAGTAAGCATGTATATTTTAACAGGTAGCATATTTTATCCCAATTACTTCACAAATATCTTGTTGACACACTCCCTCAGTTTCCAACATAGCATGTGTGATATTTAGTAGACCCTCAGGAAGTGTTTGTTGTATTTATTAACCTAAGATATTTTGCCAATGCTAAATACAAAAGGAGATAAGTTCAAGTAATATGAGACCTACAAAATTATTAAGTACTAGTTAGTCTTAAATTCTGGAGAGAATACCTAAATAACAAAATACGTAGCCCTTGCCTTATGGAGTTTATAGTCTAATTGTGAAGATGATTCATTACAAGGAAAAGTAAAATAAATTTATGAAAAGCAAAAGAGACAACAGTTTTTTTTGCATTATGCCTTTGTTAATTCCTGTCAGCAAACGTTACTCTTACCATTAAATCCATCTATACTAGCTCCAAATTCTATTCATGTGCAGACAAGAGAGTGGATTGATGTTTGTAGTTTCTCTCTACACCTTTAGCAATAGTCCCAAAAAGGGTCATAAATAGACCTGTGATGGGCATTGAAAATGTCCCGCAAATGTTTCTAATTCTTCATCTTGGTAACAATAAGTGAAAAGATCTATAAGTATAGTTTTAATGAACAGCAATATTGTGATGCTTAGAAATAGACCATAGATTCATTGTATCTATTTACAGCCTCATAAAGAATTTTGTTTTTCCCAGAAGGTAAAAATTAATTAATGTCCTTACAATTCATTTAGCAGTCCATTGTCTCAGAGATGCCTAAACAAGTTCAGTGAGTCACATCAGCTATTGTATCACAAGATTGACACAATCAGGCAGCTTTGAAGAGAGCACTATGTAAAAGTAAACTGTTTCAAGTAGTGATTTACAGTTCAGATCATAAACAATTCTGTCAGAACAATTTTTTTAATCTGTGGACAACATTACTTGTATACAATAATACATAAATAACCAGATTCTTGCAAATGGTTAAGGAATTTATGTAATTTATGAAAGCACAAAGAAAATGAATGCATCTATTAATAGACCATAGTCATTCCATTAAAAGGTATCAATGTGATCATTCATGTTTATCTTTTTGAAGAATGCATGGAACCCTTCTCATGTCCACTCATTATTCTGTTTTCCTTTTCCAAAACTTTTACATTTTTTTAAATGCATTCAAGAGCTGGGGTACAGGTCAGTGGTGTGGGGAGGGGTGGGTGAAAGGATTCACCAGGGACAGAGTGGGGAACAGAACAGGCAGATTGACTGAAATATACTGCTGAGGGTAGCAGCTGGCGAGGCAGGCGAGGCAGGAGAGGTCTACTGCGCCATTTGGGTCCCTTCCCTGGCTGAGATTGAACTCGTACTGCAGTGGCTAAGGAAGCCCCACCCACGTATGGGGCTCAACCCCTTATGCTACCAGGGAGGTCCAAAACTTTTACTTTTTGTACCAATAATAACATTATACCAACAGATATGTTCTGCTTTAAAACACTGCCTTATGACAAGAAAAGATTGCTGTAGATGTTATGGAAAGAACTCAAGAGGCATTTGCATCTAAATGTCACTATCTGGATTAGAAAAATGAAAACTGATGTATTCCTATCATTTCTCCAAGAAAATGCATAATTATCCTTTAGAACTAACACAAAGACAACAAAGAACTAACATAAAGACCTGAATAGAAAAAATATATGCATTGTTGTGATGTTTATTTTAGGGTTTTTGCAAACAATTTAAGGCGTTTCCATTATATAATTTTATTTTGTGATATGACCAAAATGTAGGCTACTGTACTGTAACTAAAACTATGTTGCTAAAAGTAACTCATAACATAAAATTATTCGACCCATGTTTTTAAAAATCACTAAATTAAATAAACTTTATTTTTATTTGCAACTATGTACTTTAAGAAATAATGGCAGGATACACAAATGCAAAGTGTACTTATGATTATATCACTTTACTAGGGTTACTAGAGAAAAATTTCCATTTTTTGCTTATTTACATTTAAATATTTAAATGATATTTGAATAATGTAAAATTGATGAAAAGAACTTTAGTGAAAAGCATAAAAATATAATTTGACAGGTTAATCTGAAGATGAATTAAACAACCTTAAAACAAGAATGAATAACTATGCTGTACTGGGACATTATGCATGCAATTTTCCTGGAACACATACATAAAATTGTTCTTCTCTTTTCACAGTAATGAAATGGCTAGCTGAATCTTATACTCTTTGCCAAAAAATTATTACATATGGTCTTATTCTTTTTCATTGTGTCTATCTACGTTTAAATTGTTTGAGGAATATTGTATTAGTATTTGCTAGAGAAACAGAACCAATAGGGTGCATATAAATGCAGAAAGATATTTATTACAAGGAATTGATCCACATGAATATCAACACTGTAAGACCAAAATCTGCAGTGTGGCCCAGCAAGATGGAGATATAGAAGACCAGATGGGACAAGTAAAGTTCAAGGAATTCTGTTGGGAAAGCAACTGCTGCTTAGGGAGTTTTATTTTTTTTCCTCTATTCAAGTTTTTTTTTATTACATGAGATCTACTCACATCATGAATGCAGACTTAATCTCATCTCCAAAGTACTTTCAAGCTGACAAATAAAATTATACTTCATAAATAGTTTAGGTTACTTTTTACTCCTAAGAAATGTTTGTCCCTAAAATAACTTTTATTCTTAAGAAACTTGTCTTAAGAAAAGACAAGTGTTGAGCATAGTAAAAATAAAATTACAAGCTTAATCACAAGGCAGGCAGTAACATTTGTCAAATTGGTGATGCTCATTCATTTTGTTTCCACTTACTTTTACATATTTACCTCAGAGAAACTAGTGCTGGTCAGCTACTGAAGCAGCACAAGAATTTTTATCATTGCTAACTATATACCTTCGGTTATTGCATGCATTAATCTGAATGCCCTTCATTTGTCCCTGTCCAATTTGGGACTTCAAGGACACCTTAAGTTAGATTAAATAAAATATGTGAGGCTCTTAAAATATAAATTATGGGTTTACTTTAGCATTATCAGTTTAGGGATCTATTTAATAGTTAAGGGATTAAAATAGATGGGTAGAACTCTCTTTTTATAAAGTTTGTTTAACTTTACCCCCACACAGACAGAAATAATGCACTTCAACATTTACTCAAATAAAGCAGATTTTCCCCAAATGGATAATTTGGCCAGGTTTCTCTATTGTATTTACCTGGTGTGTGATCAGAATCTGGACTCAACTTTTCAGTTCTACTTCCAATGGCCCAATCCAAGTCATCTTGAGAATCTTGAGTAAGACTACAAGCTGTGGTCCAGTTCTCAAAAGTTGTTTCAAAATTGCAGCTTCCTATTATACTTGTATACTGGTCTAAGGAAACAAAAATGGGATATATATCAGAGGATATATACATATATGTATATACAAAATATATATCAAATTAGAATATATATATCAGATGATAATATTTTAAATGAGAATTTATATATTTTAATTATATATTGTTAAATTTAAAGAAATAGAATATTTGTACTCAATAACAAAATCAGTTCTGCACTGTAATATTCTTAAACTACAAGATCTAGTGTGTAGATATTATCAGTTATTAATGAAGGAATTATATGGATACATCAGTAATAGTTGCATATGATAAAAAACTTTGTATACATATTAAACACAATACAATAACAATATAGATGATTCGGTTCTAATAAATCTATAACTTCACTGATATGGATGTTAATGAAGTCTCTCCATTGACTCTTTTTTGAAAAGCATAAATTGAAAGAAAGGCAAAGTCATTTACAAAGGAAAAGTTGTTGTTGTGGGAAGTAATAAAAGTATATGATAGAGACCCTCTCAGTGTACCATGCCAATTGCTCACTCACATTTCAGAACTAATCATTCAAATGAAATAGGTTCCTTTCTAAAAGTGTTGATTTATAATTCATTTAAAAATAAGCTATCCACAATAAGAAAAATTACTAGACAATAACCAAGTGTCTACTACGTAGTCATCTGTGAAAAGTACCATCACACTGTCATATCTGCTTTGATTATTTTTTTCTTTTTTATACATCAGTTATTATTTTTGAGCATTCACTATAAGAAATGACTGTCCCCTACAGACAGAATGAAATACTAGTTTATTTAATCATAATCAACTTAGATTAACATTGAGTTTTCTTTTCATTTTTAGAAAGATGAAGTTTATGTTATAGCGAACATTTATTCCCCAGATGTTTTCTTGTTCATGGCTATTTCTTAACATAGATTCATATTAGGCACTCTCTATCTCTCCCTTGTACTTCAAAGACCAACACAAACTGTATCAGAGGGAATGTGGAGCAAAGACATACTTATTGGACAGAAAGTAGGTGGAAAGAACTCTGGAGGCTGTATTTCAGGGTGTGGGACAAAGATGGTAGGCCTATTTGACTCAGCAATAGTCTTGGAGGGTGGGGGAGAATAGACAGTATGGAGGCGTATACTGTGGTCCAGGGGAAGCCCACATAGAGGAGCTGAAGTGGTGCATACAGGCCAGTACCCTGAGAAGATGGAAAACTCCAAATCACTTTGTGCCACATTTCCATTCCCTCACTGCTCAGGACTTGTCCTCAGTTGTGCAGTACATTAAAAACAGGCAGCCTACGGAGTCTTTGACCTTAGACCCTGAAAAAAAATATTAACAGTGCCACAAATACAAACCAGTCCCTTTCAAAATATTTGTTACAACACTGGATCCCTCATTAGCCCCTACTACACCCTGCTTAGAAAGCAACTGAAATCAGAGGCCTCAGTACCAATGAAAACAGAGCCAAAAATAAAATATAAAATAAAGTTAATGAATTACATGCTGGTAAAAGTAAAAGTAATTCAACTTTCTAAGTTACTGATCCAAATGTTTACAAAAAAAAAACAAAAACAAAAACAAAAACAGGGAAACAAAGTAGCAAAATGGGCAGACAAAAAAATATAACACATGAAAAATTGAGACTTCGAGGAGGTATGACATCATAAGGAAAAAACAAAACTCTAGAACCCAACCACAAATACATATATGATTATATTTCACTATCAGATAGAGAGTTCAAAATGGCTATACAAAGAAACTCAATGCGATAAAAGTAAGCACAAAGAGGCAAGTCCAAATGATGCATTAAAATTCAAAAAAAATAAGCAAAGAGATACAACAACAATCAGAAAAATGTATGAGGTCCTAAAATTAAAGAACAGAAATGAGAACAGATATTCAGCATATAAAGAACTCAATCAATATGAGTACTAGAAAAACTGTAGAATTAGAACAGAGCAAGTAGAACAAATCAGTGAACTTGAAGATAGTCATATAGAAAGGATTCAGGTGGGAGATAGAGAAATAAGATCTTAAAAAATGAGAAAGCACTGTGAAAACTATCCATTCCATTAGGAAAGCCAACATAAAAGTTATGGGTATCCCTAAGGTAGAGGAAAGGGGAGGAAAAGACAAGGACAAATCGGAGACACTTTGTGGGAAGGGGTGACTGAATGGGTGAGGGTAGAAAGAGCACAAGGGACTAAGGAGATGGTGCACTGGTGAAATGGTGGTGGGAAATCCATGGGGACCACAATTTATGTCAAATATATATATATGTATATATATATAGAGAGAGAGAGAGAGAGAAAATTGAAAAAAAAAAAGGGAGAAAAGAGCTTATTCAAAGAAAAAAAATAGAGAAAAAAACCTTGAACTTGGGATGGAACTAAAAATGCAAATCCATGCAGCTAACAGAACCTGGTGCAAAAAGAGATTCACAATAAGACACAAGGTAGTGAACTTAGAAGAGTTCAAGACAAAGAAACAATATTGGATATGGCTAAAGACAATAACCAAATATGTTAGCTGAAACTGTATAGGCAAGGAGGAAATGGGATGGCCTATTCACAATATGCAACATAAAAAATTTTGACTAAGAATACTATGACTGCAAGATTCTCTTTCAGATATGAGGGCGAAATAAAGACTTTCTCAGTTAAACAAAAGCTGACAGAGTGTGGCAATATCATATCTCTCCTTCAAGAAATGTTGAAAGTAGCTCTTCAACTAATCAGTAAATATTTTATTCATTTATTTTTGCATAGAAGAACTGGGGTGTAGGCCAGAGGTGCGAGGGGTGAGCGGATTCACCAGAGACAGAGTAGCAAAGCAGGCAGATTTACTGAAATACACTGCTAAGAGAAGTAGTGGGCGAGACAGGAGAGGTTTGTTGCACCAGATGTGGGTTAGCTGCCTGACCAGTGATAAAACTCAATTCAGTGCTGTGGACCACTGAAGTATAGAGCTGAGATTTAATCTGTAGGCTACCAGGGAGGCCCTTCCACCTAAATCAATAAAAAGAAAGTCCACCAATTTTTGAACAAGAAAACAGATATTACAGAACTAGAAAACTAATGACAAAATGGTGGTAGCAAGCCCTCCTCATATATCATTAATTGCCTCATTAATTGCCAATTAATTGCCTCATATAATTGCCTCTAATGTAAATGGATTAAACTCACCAATCAAAAGGCATAGAGTGGTCAGATTGAATAAAAAGCAAAACCAGCTGTATGTTTTTCACAAGAGACTCATTTAAACTATAAAGATAAACACAAACTTAAAGTAAAGGGATAGATATTGGTACTCCAAGGCAATGAAAAGTTTAAAACATCAGGAACTTCTATAGTTGCATCAGATAAAATAGACTTCTGGTCAAAAAAGATAGCAAGAGACAAAGACAGGCCTTATATAATGAGGAAAGGGTTAATACAGCAGGAAGACATAATAATTGTCACTATTTATGCAGCAAAATATATAAAGTAGATATTATCAGATGAAATAGGAGTTCTTGACAGTAACACAGTAATAGTATAGGAATTTAACATCCCACTGATAGCAACAGACAGATCATCCAGAAATTCTATGCAGCCTATGTTACCCTGACTCCAAAACCAGACAAGGGCATCATGAGGAAGAGAAAATGGTTGACTCTGTGCCTGATGAATACAGATGAAAATACTCCCAAAACTAAGTTAGAAAATTGAACTCAAAACACATTAAAAGAGTCATACATGATTGAGTGGGATTTATTCCAGGGATGCAAGAAAGGCTGAACATATGCATATCAATAAACATGAAAAAACACATCAACAAAAGGAAGGACAAAAATCATGATCATTTTAACAGATGCAGAAAAATCACAGGACAAGATTCATCATCCTTTTATGACAGAAACACTAAATAAACAGGTGTAGAAGGAAACTATCTCAACACAATAAAGGCCACATAAAACAAACCCACACCATTCCCAACGATAAAAAAAATTGAAAGTTTTTTCTCTAATTCAGGAATAAGACAAGATATCCATCCTATTCTATGTTCATGTGAAGTCAGTGAAGTATTTTCAAGAACAGTAGGAGTAACTGGAAAAGAAACAGATATTTAAAAAGCACCCACACTGGAAAGAGAAAAGTGCAACTATTACTATTTACCCATAATATGGCCTACATAGAAAGTCCCCAGAACTCCAGTAAATTGTATCAGCATTAAAAAATAAAAACAGTAAAGTGATAGGCTACAAAATTAATATATAAAAGTCTGTGAATTAACTCTAGGGCTGCCTAGCATTTAGATTTCTTTCTTTGAGATGCTGCAGTTTGCTTATTACTTGCACCAGCAATGTACTTTCTTCCAAGTATCTGAAAACCAATAGCTTTTCAGAAATTAATTGATCTCAATTAACAAGAAGTCATAAGTTGTCACTTTAAGGTTGGCATTGTGTTTAAAAGTGTGACATTATGAAGCACACATTTCCATATTTCCATTCTGTCATCTTATCCTTTTCATGCTCATTCATGGTTGAAAAATGACTGTCAAATTTCCCACAAATATTCATGACATTGAAAGAAATGGAAAAAGGAAGAAAAAAATAGCTTTAGTCTATTTCAGTGCTTTTTCTTCTGAGAGAGATAACCTTTCCCAAATGTTCACTTAGATCTCATAATACATTCCATACCTAGTTATTTTACCACAGTAGAAAGAGAGTTTTGAAGTCTAAAACAAGGTCTTATTAATTTTTTATGCATCCAATATCTTAGGAAGTTGTTCCTTGCTCATAATATGGGTAGAAATAAATTAAGTTTAATTTTATAGAAATGGTTTCAATATCTGTGCAGCTTGAAATTGGAAGATAATTTACTACCTGTAAAAACCATCTACATTTATTTGACAATTGTCATTTTCACGCAACATGGTTATATATGTCAGTACCATTGTGTTCAAATTACTCTCCTTTATAATTTTCATAAGTTTGGCCAAGTTTTGTTTTATTTGTGATTATTATATTTTCTACTTGTTATACATTATGAAGAAAATAATGATTTCACAAGAGCATTTTTTAAGATTTCCTTCTAAATCAATTCCTTACAGTGAATGTCAAGAACTACATTTTTATGTATTTTAAAAAGGTAGAAATCACATTAAAATATTATTCAATATAGCATATATTTTTGCAAATATGTACAGTATAAAGGGAATGCATCTCATGAAAATAATATTATAATGTAGGATCCAAGGTATAGTTTTAAGTAGTACCAACCATTTTCACTGCCCTTATACCCTGATTTAAAATTACAATATGGGATGAACGTTCAGAACAGTATGATAAGTGAAATAAACTTATTTACAAAAAGACAAATACTATATGATTTTGCTTATATGAGGGACCGAGAGTCACTGCATGCATTGAAATAGAAAACAGAATGATTTTTTATCAGTGTCTGTGGATTGGGGAGAATGAAAGATGATTTTTAGTTAGTATAGAGCTTCAATTCTTTAAGATGAAAAAATTCTGGAGGTGAATAGTGGTGATGGTTGCATAATAGTGCAAATCTACTTATTAGCAGTGAACTGTACAGTCATAAGTGATTAAAATGATACACTTTCAATTACATATAATTTAATTAAATTTAACTTTATTTCACTTTAAATAGTACAAAAGAGAAAATGAAGATTTTAGAATCACCACCACTATAAGTACTTGAAGAATAAAAATATTAGGTTAAAAATAAAAGTTTAAATATGAATTTTGTAGTTCTCCTTCCCTTTTCCCATTGAGAAGTGGAGCCTAGTCCCTTTTTCTCTTTGAATCTCAGCTAGACTTATTTTATTTACATGTAACCAGGAACATTTGAGACTAAATCATAAGAATTCTTGCTGTTTTCCTTGAGGCTCTTGAGATGCATGCCTCTGGAACAAGCCATAGAGCAGCCAAGTTATGGAAAACCCATGCCAAGGGACTGCCATGGACAATGCGTGTTGAATGAGATACAAAGTACCAGTGAGCCAAACACAGAGAGCATGAAGTCATTTTGGAAGTGATCCTTCAGCTGTAGCCTTCCCGGTTTACACAATGAGGATTAAAGAGAAGCTGGTTAGTGTTCCTTTCTACAAACAACTGACCCAAAAAATTGTGTACAAAATGAAAATCATTTAGTCCACTAACTTTTGGGGTAGTTTGTCATATAACCTGTATGGATAGTATCAAGATTCAATGTGAATTGAATGCTTATAGGTTATAAATTATTTGACATTAAATTTGTGCTCATATTTTAAAATCACATTCCTAGTTTTATACATGACTTTTTAAAAAAAAATCACTTGATTTAAAGCTTGAATAAAAAATCAACATGGTTTATCTACTGCACTTTTGCTGTTACAATGTAATTGATAAAATTACTCATTAAACTGGTATTTATTCCAAGTAATCATTTTTAGTCTTGTCTAAAATTAATCAGCTATCTTTGGAACAGGAATAGAAAAAGAAATGAAAACCAATGAAAAAAGTGTAGACTACTAGGTCAGTTTCTGGCCATTTGAATTCTGATCTACACAGAGATCTACCAATGCCACAACGAAATAATTTTTAACGTGATTTTCCATTAATTTGTTACAGGTTTTAGTGTAAAGGGAAAGGTAAAAGGATGAAAGGGTTGTCATTTGGATATTTGTATAGACAAGCTGGATAGTGTTTTGGCTACTCTAAATCTGTTCTAATACATCAAAGAATGCTTCTTTTCTTTTTATTTATGTATTTATATCTCTATTTATCTATATATTTATTTATTTGTTTTTTATTTATTTATTTATTTTATGTTTAGATGAACTGAGGAATAGGCCAGAGGTGCAGGGTGAAGAGGGGGAATAAACAGATTCTCCAGACACAGAGTGGGGAGCAGAACAGGTAGATTGACTGAAATCCAGAGCTGAGGGAGTTAGACAGGAGATGTCTGTGCATCATACATGGGTTAGTTCCCTGGCCAGGTATCAAACTGAGGCCTCAGAAGTGACAGTGCTGAGACTTAATCCCTAGGCCACTAGGGTGGACCTAGAGAATGTTTCTTCTCAATTATCAAAGTAATATGTTATCCTACCAGTAAAGTAAAGATCTGTGTTGAACTGGCTGCATTACAACAACAAATACACTTACCACAATTAGTTTCATCAGACCCATCTGAGCAATCTGGTTTATAGTCACAGACAAGGTGGGATGCAACACACCTCTTGTTGTGGCACAAAAAGTCAGTGGCCTCTGGACAAATCTCAGAAGTGCCTCCCACTGGGGAAAAATAAAAGCATTATTTTTCATTTCAATAAATTTGAATAATCTTTTAGTCATTTTATAGATTGCACCTTGTTAAATACATAACAGATTTTAACAACTATGCACCATTGACTCAAGAAGAATTCTCCTCTCAGTCCCACTTCCATGTGTCCAGCAAAAAATTCAGATTGTACTTTCAAAATATATTACTAATCAAGAACTGATCTTTACCAATGACATAAAACCACACTTGGAATCAAGACATTAATGATATTTTGGTTTTGGTTTCAGCTAAGTTTTTCAGCCTCATTTACTGAAACTCTTCTCATTAAACACTTGCAGCTAAAATAAACCCTATGACTGAAAGTTTCACAAATACACGACTTGCTCTTCATTTTTTTTCATGTGTTCACATGCACTGTTACTTTTGGTTGAACTGACCATTCTTTCCTGTGAGTTCTGCTTATCCTCAAGACTCAAGGAGATAGCTTCCCTCTCACTTCCTGACATTGTCTTTGTCATTAAAGTACTAAAATAATATTTATCACATCCAACAAATAAAATAGTTTTCAGTAATTGTTTGTTGCATAGGCATGGGTAGATTCAGAGCTGATTTGTGTAATGGCAGACTAGTAACACAGAAAGATTCTATATACATGTTTAAAATATACTTCTATAGTCTTTGAAACATCCCCAGAACAACAGTTAATACCTGAATAACTTCCAGAAATAATTTACTAGTAAAATGTAGTCTAAATATGAGGAATGAAGAGGGAACATCTAAGACAGCAGCAAATATTTCAACTATGGGCATCAATAAGATGTAACATTAAAGGTCACACTTATTGAGTGGTTTATAATCTTTGCCACATAATTTTAATTAACACTAGTGAGAATTTACAGTTAACACAGACAGTTTGTGGACACTATTTACTATGCAAGTCCATACATTGGAGATAATTTTTTTCTCTATGCCATAGGCTGCGAAGCCATGTAATTACTCCACAGGGGAAATGTGTTTTGACTTATAATTTAAATGGGTTGTTCTTTAGTTTTTAAATATGACTAAATTAGACTACATGTCTAAATGAAACTGCTTCCTCGCAATATGCAATAGCAAAGGTATGAAGCGAAGTCAAATCAGTGTTTTGAATTTCATTAAATTGAGAAATGACTAGAATATCCATAGTACATGAATTTCACCAAGAAAAAATAAATAAAAAGAACATCTATTTCAAGAAACATACCTTTCTTAAAACAAAAATATAGTAAAATAGGATGCGGTTAGCAAAAACATGATAAATAGAACAGGTAAATAATGTCTTATATTTTTATTCATTTCAATTTTTTCTTTCAGTTAAAATGATAAAGGCACAATAAAAAGAATAGTTTGGACCTATGTGTTGAAAAATATGTGACATGAATAATAAATGTGAATAGTCTATAACTGATGGTGTAAGAATGGAAAAGAACATTGGTGTACAAATAGAGAATTGAAGATAATTGGCAAGGCAGAAAAACAACAAATGAAGACTAGACTAAATATTTATTTTAGCTAAAAAAAATTGACTGAGACCTAAAACTAAATAAATATGAATTTATAAAATTCTAAAAAGAAGAAACATCCTGTAAAATACTTGTAAGGATTAAAACCTCTAGTTTCCAGATACTATATTTTCAGTCCAGATTCACAAGTCTTTTAAGCCAATGAAAAACTAGTTTCTACTTATGATCTGTTTGACTTCCCCCTATTTTGATTCTGAGTCTGCTAGATTTTCTTCTTTAAATTTTAGATTTGAATATTAATATGTGCTTTCATAAAAAATTTATATTTATGTAGTGAGTGAAATCTCACAATATCAATATGATTTTGTTAATTATTCTATACTCTAAATTTCAATATAAAATTAGTATTTTTAAATGCTAATATGTTATACATGACTTGCATTTTGTCAAAAAGTGGATATGTACTTTAAAATAAAATCCCTGAAATTAGGGTTTATGTGTTTATGTAAAGTAAACATATGAGCATCTGAATGCATTCACTGTAACAGAAACACTAAGATGTCTTTCTAGTAGCTAGAAGTGTCTATCATCTCAGTCATTTAACCAATTAGAAAAACAGATCAAAGCAGTTTCTTTATCAATTTTCTTTATAAAGTATCATTCTTCCCAGGTTCTTTATCACTAAAGTTTGTCAGCATTTCAAATATGCAAAATTCAGATTTATTTGGAGGAAGAGCAACACTCAGGGTAATAGAAGGGATAGAGACTGAAGATAAATTATTTACAAAATGACCATGCAGCCCAAATCATTTTTACAGACCAATTACTCATGTCACTCATGTTCTCTCTTATTTTAAAAAGAACTATATCAGGGGAAGGTTTTCAAATAAAAGGGAATCCCAACACTATTTAGACTTACAAACATATGACCAATATTTTCAAATATTCAGTAAATAACAATATTATGTTCTTTATTTTTTATTTACCACAATTAGTTAAATTTATCTTATGTGGGAAGAATTGCCAAGTTTTAAGGTCAATGCACATATCAGACAAATGATAGCAACACATCTGAAGCTGCAACCTCAGTGATCTCAGTGACAGCAAAGTTCAGTTTGTGTCAAAATTATCAGAAATGTTATTGGAGTCGATAGACCACATCTTCGTGTACAGCAAGAGTTCATGGAAATGTAAAAAATGTGATTCAACTGTGATACACAGAGACAAGTTGCATACTGAATGGAATATATCCTCAGATTGACTTTTCATGTTTTTTAAAAAAAGGTGACCTTATACACTGTTTCTAAATTTGTTTAAAAGAACAATTATATATACTCTATAGCCATAAAACTCAGATTTCCATTTTAAGTTTAAGATATAGTTGTATTTTAAATATCCAGATTTCTTTATGAATTCTCTATATAATTTAAAAACACCTGACTGCTGAATCCTAAAAGATATGCACACACATATATCAAAACATGGTTTAAAGTTCAGACAAAATCATTTTTATATGGCCTAGGGAGAAGGGTGAAGAAATAATTAGAAAATAAAAGAACACCAAGAAAACTCATCACTGATACTTGACAAAGACCACTGTGCTTTTATACATGAAGAAACATTTCTAGTGGTTTAGTGAGTCAGAAGTTCTCATCTACTCCTGACCTCTTTTCAATTCCTAGTAGCTACTACAAGAATCATTGGCTTAGCTAAGAAGTATCAGCCTTTCTGGACTTTAATGTGGCACTTTATAGGAGAGAAAAAAAAAAAAAAAACCTTTCCTTTTTGTACCCCTCAAACCCTTGAGTGCCTTCACTAAAGAAATCATATTCGTCTTATTCCACAATGTTGTACCTTCATTTTCTTCTTTGGTTCCTTTTCCAGTCCAGGACTTCAATTACCAGCAGGGCAAATTGTGACCCTAATTTATCTTCTTTGGCATTTCCTTGGGTATCATATTTATTGCCATGATTTGTTTATAAACTGGAGATTGGTAACCTGATATCTGTATCTCAATCTGTACCTTTTCCTGAGTAGGGTCAATTCTGATTCATTTTTTGTTGAATTTTGCTACAATATATTGCACAACTAAACATGACAAAAATACACATTTTCTTCTTATTTTGTCTCCTACTTAATTTTTCTCTATTCTTTGGCTCAAAGTAAACCTCATAACACCCATCTATAGATGGTTCTTCAGATCCTTTTCTTTTAAAGAAATATAGATTTGCCTTTACTCATTTTTTTATGTTTTCACCCTCTATCAGTCATGTTTGGCTACTTACAACATGTATGCTCAAATTTCTACTGTATATAGTTGTTGCTAGGTAGTGAATTCTCAGCCAGGTGCATTATTTCTCAGCTCCATTTTCAACTACAAAGAGTCAAGTAAGAGTGAGTTCTAACCTGTAGAATTTATGAGGCCATAAAAACTTTACATGCTGTCTATAATTTTTTTTTCTTTTTTTGGTTACCTAGAAAAGTGACAATCACTTGGATGGACATTGAAGGCCAAAAACTGGAAACTACCCATAGCCCCCCTAAAAAATACACAAGAAAAGCATCCTAACATATTTTTCTCACTTGAAAATTACTGTAGAATGGATAAGAAATGAACCTCTTGAATTGGAATACATTTTTGGATCTACTTGTGGTAACTGTACCCTAGTCTAATACAAGTAGACCACAATGATGATAAAATGATGATGATTATGATAAAGGTGGTGACCCTGATGCTTATGAGAATTAATTGCATGTCTCAATCTGTTTAAGCATATCACATATATTTACTCATTTAATTCTCAAGATAACTCCATGAGACAGGTACAATAATTTTTTCTCATTATTTAAATTATAAATGTTTATAAAGCTACTTAATAGCAAAGTCAGAATTCATGCTTTGATTAAATATTCTTTACTCCTATAGAATAAAGTTGATACCATGCCTCAATCTGCTCAAATGTACAATCCTATAAGTTATGTTAATTAATATTCCTCACATGGCCGATTTATATAGAGAGCTCTCTTGATGTCTGAATAATGCCAATTATAGCACCTGGTACTGAAAGACTGACATATTTTCTATTGAATTTATATGCCACACAACAGAGAAACTAAATGTCACTTCTCAGGAAAAAAAAAATAGAAGAATCCTTAAAGAAAGTTAGCTTATAATCATCATTAACATCCCCAATACATAACGGGCACCAGTCATTAAATACTATTTACTGAACTATGTTTAAATTTGGGAAAAATTACTTAGAATCTACTCTCACAATCAGAATTGAGGCCTATTTTAAATGCAGAATAAAATTTAACCACTATATGAGTACTAAGAACTGCATTTAAGCATTTAATGAATTTTAAAATCATTGAGAAAAATCATTACTACAAAACTTTGCAGTTATAAATGGTTATAAGAAAACCCTCAACTATTGAAACATGTTCAGAAGACAAATAGTCTATATGATAATTATTCTCACTAAGTTATTTTCTCAAATGCAATATATTATTTAACTTTGATAGTCTATATAAACAAGTTAATTATGCAATTTACTGGTTGCTACACAAAGTCTGTGGTATGTGATGACATGAGGCACAAAGCAAAAATTATCTAAAGAGAAGTGAGCCAAAACAACATAGAGTATTGAGATAATAAATACTGTTTTTGAGGGAAACAGATTTGGCATGAGACATAAAATTATAGGGAGGAAAAACAACATCCAAGAAAATTTTAATAATTATTTACAAGTAGGCCATTTTTTAGGATATATCTACTGCATTCTGGATTCCAACTCTACCTTAAAGTAGACCCAAGAAGAATGGATGATGCCATGTGTTTGGACCTAATTAAATTTTATAATTTCTATATCAAGAGGGGAATGCACTTTGCATAAAGTTTATCTCCATTCTACTAGAGATGGAATGTAACAAAAAAATACACACTAAAGCATCAATAGCCTATATATATCTGTTGGAGAATGTCAAAAGGAGGCAGGCTCAGTTGATAACTTTTGCTTCTGAATACTATTTTATTTCATTTTGTTCTGGCAATTTTTGCATAGAGTTTATACTGAAGCCTTTGCTGATCTGTTCAAAATATTAATACACATGACAGATATATGCACATTTGACAGTATCATGTTATAATTGCTTCATTTGCACTAGTTAAAATCCACTTGTTTTATATATTGCCAAACAAGTCAGTAGTTACTCTTCATTTTTTTTCTCTTTATGACCACTATGGGATGACAGAGTAACAACTAAACTGAAAGTAAATATTCTAAATTTTCCCCTCCAAATTGTAAAACCCCCAAATATTCTGAACCAAAATCATTGAAACAGTATGGATTGGTAAGATCTTTCCACTCCAAAAGTCTACAGAGTTTTGAATATTACTTGAAGACACTTTTTTAGTTAAGTTATTGAAAATTTTCTGGTTGTTTTCAAAATTATAAATGCAAGTATAAAAATACTTTAAAAAGTAACTTAAAGTGATTGGCTTGAGTTATCCAAAAATATACTTTATTTATGAGGTAATACATAGTATCAAATATTTATTATCATTTTGGGCATTACAGAATTAAAATTTGCTCTGGTAGTGTCTCAAGCCATAGGCATCCCCACTCCAGCACATATACTGCCAGTAGGAATTAAGAGTTACACAAAGTCCAAGAGTTTGGTCCCATATCAATAATAAGTAGGAATAACTGGAAACAATAAAAATATTAACATTTTTCAGTACAACATACATAAAAATAATTACCCATAGTAGTTAGGGTAAAGAGATGGTGCTTTTGTGAGTACTGAAATGTATAAACATACTCTAAAGAGTACATATCCCCAAGATTGGGTCATGGACAGTGTGTGAGAACATATCATAAGGATAACAAACATAGATAGTTAAAGTCATATAAAATCAGGACTGTTATGTGCAACCTTGGCTGGTGTCCAAAGTAAACACAAAATGAAGATGTTTCCTGTTTAAGCTATGGCTTTAAGTTCACCTTTAATGGGCTAAGGTCTGCAGCAGACACCCTTGTGTGCAGGTAAAACTTCATCTTCAACTCCAAAGCCATCATCTCTTAGCTCCCCTTGCTGCTCAGAATATGCATATCAGCAACAGGGTCTACTAATTAGAGGAAAAGATCTGCAAAGGCCTCTGAAGCAGCTTGGTGTTACATAACCAGAGAAATCTAAGTTTCTGTATCCAGACCTGTGAGCAAAAATTCTGAGTAGGGACTATGTTTTAGTTCCCAACAGATTCCTTGCCAAGTAGACTGGGAAAGAATAAAATCCTTTAATGCTCATTTCCCAAAATCTCAATATATAACTACAAGGCTGATTGATCTCAAGATAGATAACTAACCAATGCTATGCCAATAGGATTATATCATTTGAGACTGAATATTTTATCAGTGTATATCAAAATGGCAGGTTTACGGTACACAGAAATCTAATGGGTACTAAGGTCTGGAGCAAGTTTCCATGAGCCTCTAATACTTCTTGGAATTTATACTTCCTAGGGAGGCTTACACAATTATTTCTTCCATTTTCTGTTTCAGTCCAAAGTCTTTAGCAAAAATGCCTTGATCTATTTAAGGTTGGTAAAATTTATTTCTAGTATATGTGCTAAAAAAAAAGGATAGAAGCTATTAATTGCATTTATTATTGATCTTGTCTCCACACCAGATATATAAAGTCTACAACAATGATCAATGATAAGTGTAACATAGAAAAATAAGCCTATGTTCAAGGAAATATATATTCCTTAAAATATAAGGATCTATAACTTTTCTGATTTTGACAATTTTAAGGGACTTTAATGAGAAATAAGAGATTTTGATTTGCTGAAGAACCAACCTGATTAAGACTTTTAATTAGCCCATCTAATCTAATATTTATGTGGAAAGGTCACTGTAGGACATTGTTACATAATTTTCAATTTATGTGCAAATTCAGGTCAAATAATGATCAAAGTACAAAATGAATACAAACAAGACCAATCATAATATATTATCTTTGACTCTTTCTATTGAATTATCTCACATTCACAATATATATAAAATTTAACTGCAAATGGTATTTCAGTCAAATCTTATGAATATTTAGTATGGATAAAGATGATTACTAAACCAGAAATCAAGATAAATATTTAGATGTATTATATAATTATTTAAAGAATAATTTACAAAAAAGAAAATTTAAAAGTACTTTAAAACAAAATCTGAGTAAAACTTGTAAGAACTGTGTGATTTGGTTAAATAATTAGTATTTTTGATGCTCAGATTTTTCACCTGGTAAGTGGAGATATTAAAATTTCTGTATAAATAATAAAGCATGGGAATGTTAAATGAGATGATGTGTACAAAGTTTTTAGTACATGTTTAAAAATCAGAATAATGTTAACATTACTTTCCAACTTCAAGCCATGTTTAGTTTCTATTGCTGAGTCTTTCTGACCTTTTAAACAACAATTAAAGCTGTATTTCCCAACGACTCTGAGACAATTTAGACAAGTTGTGTCTCATTTTGCTCAAATCCTTCATGAACCTATTCTGTATTAAATATCTCCATTCCCTCCCTAAAGGAAATAATTTATGTGCTGGTCTGCTTGGCCTTGGCACCAGCAAAAATGATCAATACATATTAGTTTTCTCCCATTGTCTTGATTATCATGTATCTAATGCAAGTTTCCACAATACAATGAAGTTTATTTGCTCTGGGAAATCATGTCAATATAACACAGAGGTTGGGCCGATTGCTTCATGATTTTTCCCACTACCATAATATCTTGTGTCATGAAGCACAGAGATGAAAATTAGTTCATTGGCTGAGCATTGAGTGCTTCCAAATCACATAGCCACAGAAGAAAGGACTTCATCCACTGCTCTATAGTCTGTCAATCCACATTCTCTGTTTTGGAAATGCTTATTATTTTTATCTTTCCCCAGTATTTGAACACACTTTTCTCACCATAATTTAACAACTTTAAACTTCTAAAAAATGATATATAATTAACTATCACTTTAGTTTCAGGTGTGTAATATAATGACTCAATATTTGGATAGATCGTGAAATGCTCAACACAAGTCCAGTTAATTCCATTGAACAATTCTTTAATTTTTGTGATGAGAACTTTTAAGATTTCCTTTCTCAGTAACTTTTGAAATATACAATATAGTGTTATCAACATCCTATTTTTGTGTTGTAGAATGATTGTTTAATTTTAGAATATCTTTGTAGAAACCACTTTAAAATCAATTTGAATTATAAAGTAGAGATATGAAATCATAATCCACCACTTATTTTTCCATGAATAAGCTACTTGCTTCTTGAATGTTAACTTGTAAAAAAGGAAATGTGCTTCTTAAAACATTCCTAGGTAGAAAAAAGAACATGCCTATTCTTCTGTTTTATTTTTCTTCATAGAAAAATGTAATATATATGATGGTAATTGAAGATAACACACAATTGATAATATAGAACTACAAATGACCATATTTTGTCTCTTTATGATATTGAAAGAACTATATCTCTAAAAGTAGTTTAATAGTAAATGTATATTAGTGCTACTCAGTAAGCTGAGAATTAGATTGAATCAAAAAAATCAATATTATGATAATATCAATTCTTACAGAACTTTAAAATGAGGGGAAGAAAAAAATACAAACTTCTACATGAAATATGGCAAGTTGGAATGGTAACTCGGCTTTCTTCTGTCTTGAACCAACCCTTCCAGAGATCATTCTGCTCCCCTTGAGCAAAAAGAAATCTCTTGTTTAATAATTTTTTTTCTTTCTAAAATCTTAGATAAGGTTTTGAACAACTTTACTTTTTAAGGTTTCAGAAAACTAAAAGTTTGAGAACTAACTATAAGAAAATTTGTATGTTACTAGGAAAGTTACTAGAAGATTGAGGAAGTACATTCTCACTTCTATGATGCATTTCATGATTATATATTGAGAATTACATTGTTGGTTTTGTACATATTCTTTCCCTATGCAGGTCTTGGCATATATAACTGAAGGTATATGACCTATATAATCTAGGGTGATTGAATTCTGACATCATATAACATACACAGGGTCCTGAACAGCAGTCAGCTTCCCTGGGAATATGGAAGATAAAATCAAATTCTAAAGGATTTACTAATAGGCAGAATACTTTGAAGTAACCTTCCTCATAAAAAGAGCAGAGTTGTAACATCACCAGAACTCAAACCATGTTTTTTAACTGTCTCAGTGAAATAATATTTTAATAGGAGAGAAACAAAAAACTAAATAACATTCAGGTTTATCTGTTCAGTCCCAGGGCTTGCCTCCAAGTGAGTAAGTGTAGAGACAGAAGGCATGCTTTTCATTGGCAGTACATATCACAGTCCTATTTTGGAAATCAGAAAGAACTTTGCAAATTGTGAAATCACATAAATGTATTTATAATTGTTTTTACATGCTCTGTGTAGTGTGCTCATACTTCACATTTAGCTTGGAAAATGATAGCAAGTTACTATTCATTTGTTAGAGCAGCATTTTACAACATCTAAGAATAGTCCTCAACTTAAGTGCTGGTTGAATTATACCTGGTTGAATTTATTCTTCATGCATATACTCACTTCTAGCCTCCTAACTCATTTTTACTGGTTTATTTTTATTTAATTTAAATTGAAAAACAGATTCAGAGGAGAACTCTTCTACATATTAGAAAAGAGATGACATAGATGGAAGGGAGAAATTACATGTGTAGTTGAAGAATGGAGGTACTTCTATCACCTAACATGTAACTATAAACTCAACAACTATTAAATCTTTTTCAATTGAATTCTATGTACTCATACAAGGTATTATGATAGAACATTTTATAAATGTTAAGCAAAGATGAATTGCTAGATAACAGATGTGCTTCCAAATGAAAGTGTTTTCCAGAAACTTACCAATCATACAGTCTTTGAATTTAATATCATCAATTGCAGCTCCTCCTTCTAGATCCCGCGTCCTGATTCCTTGAAATATGACTTGAAAATTCCTTAACTTTCCTAGAAGGATGATAGCCTTTTGCCAATGATCACCAGAGTTCTGTTCACTTTCTTGCCATACTTTGGATATTCCTTTCTCTGTCTGAAGGTAGAGAAGTTTGATTAGGAAAATAAATAAATATAAAAAATATAGTTATTCAGAACAGAAACATTTGACCAGCAAAAACTCAGATAGGAAACACTGGAATTTTGATAACAAACATATTTTACTACATCAAAACAGAGGTATATTAATTTTTCAAATGACTTCCTTGAAGTAGAAATTTATTCAGCAGAATCCTTTGAAGTAGCCCTCCTTATAAAAAGAGCATATAAGCTATGCTAACAGAAGTAACAAATTGTTTAGTATTTGCAGAGACCATTGTTTAAAAGTGTCTTACTAGGTTAAATTCACCTATATTTATATGTACACAGAATTCTCTTTATTTGATGGAATCCAAACAATTTACAGGACTCCTAAGTTTACAATTCTCATTGTCCCCCTTAACTTCTATTTATATTCTTTAATCATTAAGAATGACAAGTTACAAAAGAGGAAAAAAGTATGAAAGGGTGAAAGGAGGTATATATAGAATAAAATATTTGGCCCTATGGAATAGAGGAATTTTGAAGAGAATTGTACGTAGAGGGAATGTTATCAAACCTAAGATCCCTTTCTTTTCAAAAATTCATTAGAAGATAATTGTATTACTTTGAATATTTAAATACTTCTAATATAATATAACTATTATATGAGCATGAACTATATGAACATCAATTATATTTCTATAGCAAATTTGTCAATTGTAAAGAGAAAATTAATTTTCTAAATGACTTATGCAAAATACCCTATGAATGGTCCACTGTAGTATAAATTCTAGTGTACAAATAGTTCCTGTATATCATGTATTCTGTATACCATAACACAACATACATGATATGCAGAATTATCCTGACTAAATAAAAATGACAACCACTCTAAAACAGAATAAACCAGTTGAACACAAAGATAAGATTTAAATTATTTATGTTGTTGTTTGCTATTTTAAACCAAGTCCCTCCTAAAATTAGATGTTTTAAAAGTCATTATGATGAATATATAGCAATGAAAGGAGATACATATTTTCCAAAGAAATGCAAAATACCAATGTAATATAAACCACTATGCTTATAATTAGTACAAAATAATTAATATTTCAGGATCCAATGTTGTGTTCTTATGATGAATTCACAAGAAAACTGTCTCTGAAACTCATAGTGAAAGCAGTAGAATAGAGGAGAATATTCAGTAAGATGGCATCCAGAAAATCAAACAAAATGTTTCACCAGATTTATAGCAAATAACAGAGAAATACATAATTTATAGATTTTTAATACATGCTGAAGAAATAAAGATGAATATTTGAAGAGAATATCCAAAGAAGTTACACATTCATAGTTTCATGCTTCCAGAAAATGAATACTAATAACTATGGCTGACATCGTGTTTTACTCAGGGAGTAAGAGGTCAATCAAGCTGTTGTTCATCTATAGCAAAGAGAAAGTAGAGCTACATATCAATTACTACAAAATTAACTTTTTAAAAAAACTAATCATATAAAGATAGATCTTTCACGTCCTTTTTGATACAACACATCTTTACACCTAGAGGCTCATGTAACTTCTGCATTGAAGGGAATGTTAAATTAACACCTAATTAATAGAACTTCATATCTCTCTGATGACTAAAGAGAGCCCTTTTTCAAGGTTAGTCTTTGACTCCCAGTGATAGCTTAGTGATTTAGAATCAAAAGAATGATTAGTTAAAGATAAAAGTAGAAAGGGTTTGTCTGACACTTAGCAATATAACAGGCATGGATATTGTTCAAAGTCTGTCTTAATTTATAAATTTAATTCACTCTGCTAATTTTTCCTACTAATCTCCTTTAGTTTATAGAACCACTAATTAACTGTGCCACCCCCTCAAATGGTTTTTTAACAAATATTCTCAAAGAAGGGTGTGTGGTCACTATAATCATTAAAATGAGAACTATTTCTTAAATCTCACAACTGGCCTTATAATAAATAAGAATCTTGAATATTATAGTCATTGTCATTTATGTGGTAGGAAAGAAATGGTGGAAAATTCCGTTGAAAATCAACCATGACCAAATTAATAATGAGTTATAGTAGAATATCATTCTAATATATTTATTATTGTTCCATGTGGGATAAAACATATCAAATTTTATATCAAAAGTATTCATCCAAATGTGCAATGGAGATTCACTTATTTGTTGACTTATCCATCTAGTCATCCATTTATTCATCATCATCAGATGCTCATATAGTACCTCATACTACGTTAGACCCCAGGTCTACCTTCTGGAGGGCTAGGGAGCCTACTTTATGGAGGCAATCATATAATATAGGAGAGAGTCCTAAAAGTAAATTTGTATAAAGTTACTGTATATAAAATACTAAATATTTCAAAATTAATACATATGCATAAAATGTTACACAAATCAACTCTTTAATAATTGGTTATGTATCAGTCCCCCAATTTTTGCTCCACATATATTGCTGCTTTTTTTATTTACTTAATATTCTGATTCCAGTTCCTCAACTAGAGACAAAAATGTCTCACTTACAACTCATGATTTTGACACTACCAAGGATATTTCTTTTGTATTCCAGTGCACATTAATCAAGAAGCAAAGGCAACAAATATATGAAAAGTTATTAACCACACTAATAATAGTAAAAAACAGACATTAAATCAAAGTAGATAAATTCTAGAAATTGAAGAAACACTCTCTTATATTTTAACCTTTCCCCAACTTGGAATTAATTTCTCATGTATTATGCATATCTTATCTTTAGAAAACATATCTTATTGATTGCATATTTGTTTTCCCAGTATGTTTATCTTCATAGTTTATGCCAGTTATTTCCTTTTGGGTCATGTAAAGAAGGTAATAAGAAATAAAATTATAAATCTACTTCAAATTGTAGATATATATTAATAAATGATGGCCACTTAGAATTTCAGTTTCATATATTTGAGCTGAATATAAAATGTTTTTTAAAATTCTTAGTCATTTTTTCCAAAGACAATTGATCAACAGCTCTTCTCCACTGTCACCTTTATCAAATTTTGAATCATTCTATATTGGTCTGATCTCTCTATTCCTTGATCAACATCATCCTTATAAAGACACTATGTTTTTACTCCTGGGAAAATTAATTGAAGTGGCTTTTCCACATTCTTCCTACTAAGTAGAACTGGGCTCTTAAACAATGGAGTGAGGATAAACTATATAGAAGCCTCAGGACTCTAGTAACTACAGGTGTGTGTTTAAGTTTATCTTCTTCCTATATCTCAAAATAGACTTGAAAATCTAGGAAGCTGGAAACCTAACAGGCATAGACTGCTTTCTCCAGCCAAAGGATCAGGAAAGGGGAAGGCTAGCAAGAAGGAATTTAGATAATAATTGCTCTACTACAATCAAACACCACAGGAAAACAACAGTCTGATTCCTACCCTCACTAGCAAGGATTGAGTGCAGAGACATAGACTACCCCCACATCAGGTTGCAAGGGCTCAAGAATCCACCCCAAATATTTTTTTAACAATTTATTTATTTATACAAGAACTAGGGTACAGGCAAGAGATGCAGGTGGTAAGAGGATTCACCAGAGACAGAGTGGAGAGCAGAACAGGCAGATTGACCAAAATACACTGCTGAGGGGAGCAGCAGGAGAGACAGGAGAGGTCTGCTGTGCCATGTGGGTCACCTCCTTTGCCACAGATTGAACTCATGCTACAGTGGCTTCATAGTGCTAGGCCCTAACCCCTTGCACCACCAGGGAGACCCCCGAAATTTTTTAAATAAAAAAAAAATCTAGGGCCTCCCTGGTGGCACAGCGGGTTGAGCGCCACACTGTGAAGCATCCTTTCACCTCCAACCCTGGCCTATAATAGAGTATGCATAAACAAATAAATATTTAAAAACAAAACTAGGAAAATTTGTCCTCAGTAGGCCTTTCTTAAACAAATAGGTAGAGGATCTTCTTTAAACAAAAGGAAAACAATAAAAGAAGGCATCTTGGAACATCAGGAAGAAAGAAAAAACAGCAAAAACATGATGATTATATGTATTTATTGAGGTGTGAAGCTATACCTGAAACATATAGTAAACCAGTGGAATGCCAATATAATATTAATTAAACAAGTGAATAAAATGCTTTCTAATATAGTTCAAAATATATGTGAAAAACAAAAATGTGTAAAGGCACATAGAGGTAAAATTTCTAAACTTGAGTCAATTCAGATTTAATGTACATTTTAATAGGTCTCAGTTTCAATTTAATTAGTTGCTACTCATCTTTCGATGGAACCATGAATTCCTCATGGCAACCATCATTGACTTCCTCTACTAGGTTACTAGGTGATAACCCACCACAGGTTCAGAGATGTGTGTTCATCTCCTTCACAGCACTTATTATACTTCAAGTCCATGAGAATGAGGGATTTCCCCCCCTCATCTTATTTACATTTAGTTCTTCCATTCCTAAAACATAATTTGGAATAGTGTAGATACCAAAAAAGCATTTGTTTAATCAATGAATGTATATTTAATCTCCATCAGTGAATTAGATGTTGCATGGATTATTAACATTGATTGAAAATTAGTTGAGAGTTTTCCTACAAAACTTCTACTGGATTTTAGATTCTTCCTCTGATAAAGTTAAAAACTAATTTTAATGGGATAAAATTGCAACTTTCCATAATGACTATTTAAAAACTAACAGCTATGTACTGTAAATGAGTTACAACATTCATATAGGTAATTTTCCTGATATATATGTGTATATATACATACACCACATATATATATACATACATATATACACCACAACTTAGTTCTAAGTCTTAAGTGATACAAAAAGGAGTTAGAATTATCTATAACAAAAACAGGTTGCAGAGCTGATTGTTCAGACAGTTAAATTCAAAATTATTCTTGTAAGGTCTTTGCCATATTCTTTTTGCAGAAAAGGCTCACTAACCCAATTAAAATTCCCAATCTAGGATATTCAAGGTGATTTTCTACTTAGTAGCTGATGACTGATTTCTACTGTCTTTCACACTACATTTGGCTTCTGAAGGAGAAAAACATCTATATAGTTGAGTGTAGAAGAACAATGGGAAAAATAAAAATGAGAAGTCCTTAGGAAGCATCTGACAGGAAGAATAATAAGAGGAGGCAGCAAGGTCTAAAGCAAAGTGTCAGTCATGAATGATTGTATCTGTCCCTCGGTACCCTGCTATTTGTGAGGGTTGATAACCATTTGATGCAAACTGAAGAGCATTTTATGAAAAAATTATTGGATCTAATTCAGCTCACTTGTCTTCCTTGAGAAGGGGGAATAATGAGAAATAAAATAAATATATATGTACGAAACAGTAAATGTGTACAAATTTTTAGAATGTTTCAAGCTAACCACATTGTACCAATTTCTCTTTCCAAAGGGAAGCTGCTATACATATTTTATAAAGCAGGAATAAAAATATTCAGCAAGATATTAAAAGTAAAATTCTCAATGTGAAGCACTCTGAAAGTCAATTCTGTCTAGTAATAGACAAAAACTAAAACATAGAAAAGTGTTACTATTCAGCAAAGTATACATTCTATATGTATAGGAGAATGTGATTTTTTTGGATTGAATATATATCACTAGATTCACAAAAAAAGGGATATACAAAATATTCTTTTACCCTCAAAACATACCAATGAAATAAAAGATACATTAAATAACAATTACAAACTTAAACAATTTAAACACTGAACATAAAGATGGAAAGACATAATAATTTTGGGGGAATTAAGTCAATAGTGAAAGGTAAGTCTAACTCTCAATTCATATAGGATGGGGATTAAGAAAGAGAAACTGTGATTTAGTAATTAAAGATCAGAACTTCAACATGGAAAAATAGATTTATTTATATTTTAATTTATTTTTCCCACTTCTTCAATCCATATATTAAATTTAAGCTGAGAACCCATTTCTCAGAACAGTTGACATTGGAGAGAGCTTCTACACAGGGCAAGAGAAAAAAGTCACAAATTTACATCATCAATGTTGCTAGTACAGGAATTATTGCATGTAATTTAATATTTGGTCTGACTCTTATGTGTATAATATGTATCTTATTAGGATGAATTCCTTCATGGGCTATTCCATGTCCTATTTCTCTGTTTTCTATCAAAGATACCTAGTATAATATGTCTTATATAGAACATGCTAAATAAATTATAAAATAATTGAATCTTTTGGCTGTCATATGTGTATATATTATATAACAATTATATAAACAATAATAGCTATAAGTATACAAGAGTCTTAGATAAAGTCTGTATAATGCTAATAATAACCCTGAGAAGTAACTATTAGTAATCTATTTTATAAATTCAAAAACTGGAAACTGGAAGGTAGTGCTACTTAGCAAGAAATATAAGAACAGAGCAGAGCTCATATGTGTCTGACTCTAGTGCCCATGCTGCCACCCGCTACCTGGCAGCAGAGAGCTTGCTAACAAGAAGCTTTCAACAAGGCATGGGTAAGCCCCTGCTAAGTTAAATGTAATATTTCTCTTTAAAGATGCAATAACAAAACTCACTTTATAATTTATCATTTGAACATTTTAACTGCTGAAACACTAGAGGAAGAACTAAAAATGAAAGTTTGATTTGGTTTAGCCTTTCAATTTATTATGTAGATAAAAAACAAGAGTCATGCTCATTAAGGTTTAATACCATAGAAGAGGCATACATGTGCTTAAGGCCTTGGACCATAGCATTGACACCTTAATGCCCACAAGGAGCAGATGAATTACTCAACAATAAAATGGTAAAAGCTTACTAAGGACAAGAAGACTATATGGAAGGAATATTTATTGCATATATTTATTCTTGTCCTTGTCCAAGGATTAAAAATGGAGGGACTAGATTATAACAAGATGAAACTGAATGTTACAACTATGGTAAGAGAAAACGACATGACAAAAAGTAGGCAAATTCTAACACACTGACCTAGAGGTCAGCTGTAGATACTCCTGTTAGCTACTTTCATAAAGCTACAATAGTCACATACCACATGCGTGTATATAATTTCAGAGAGGCAGGTCATTATAAATGTCAAAGAAACATATTTAAAAGAGTACAAATATAAAGTTCTAACCATAGGTTTTAGATGCCAAAGTTTCCTTTCATTTGTCAAAGACTGAACGTTCTGAAACTGCATGTGGGCTTAGCAGGAAAAATGTTATGACTGATTAGTATTGTTTTCCATTCCAGTTGTATGGGAGGGCAGTACTGCTTTTTTTGTAGGTATTTCAGTTCCTTAAATTACATGGTAAGTGAAAAAAAAAAAAACTAGAATTTGTTTTCTATCTATTTTCATTTTTTAAAACTTTTTAATTTACTTTGCCCCATTTTACGTTTATTGTGGTAAAGTAGGTTTACATCTTTTGTCTGCTCCAGGGTTTATAGTTTCAAATCTCTAGAACTGTATATATTCACAAACTGCTCACCACCAGAACCCCAATAATCCTCTACCATGTCCCACTGGACCCCTTCCTTACTCCACATCCACCCCACCATTCTCATTCATGTCTCAATTCCAATGGACACCACCCACACTTTGCTCTCCACCCTCACTCCTCCCTTCAGGTAGCCTCAAATCTACAGTCAGATTTTTAGGTTTTATTTTCTTTTTTGTAGTTTGGTTTTGTCTGACCCTTTGCTTTATCTCTATATTTCACAAATGAGTGAAACCAGTGACATTTGTCTTTCTACTTCTAAATTATTTCGCTTCGCAGAATCCCTTCCAGTTCCATCTATAGTATTGAAATGGGAAGAGTTCATATTTTTTAGTAGCTGAGTGCTATTCCATTATGTTTATATACAGCACATTCCTAATTCACTCACCTGTCCAAGGGCACATGGATTGATTTCAGAACTTAGCTATTATAAATAGTGCTGTGATGAACAGAGCACGCAATATTCCTTCAAATTAGTGTTTTTGCATGTTCAGGTAGATACCTAGCACTGGACTTGCAGGAACATATGGTAGATTTATTTAGAATTTTGAGAAACTGCTATGCAGTTTTCTACTGGGCTTGAACCAGTCCACATTCCTACTAACAGAGCATGAGGGTCTCTTCTTCTCCACGTACTTGTCAACACTTGTTGATTTTGGTCTTTTTAGGGTGGGACATTCTCATGGGTGTGAGGAGGTCTGTCACTGTGGTTTAGATTTGCATTTCCTCGATGATAAATGATGAGCATATTTTCATGTGCCTGTTGGTCATCTATAAATCTTCTTTGGAGAAGTGTCTATTTTTATTTTCAACCAAATTTGATTGGATAAATTTTTCCATGTGGTTGAGTTGCACAAGTTCTTTATACATCAATTCCCGTCAGATATGTTATGTGCAACTATTGTCTCAAATTCACTAAGGTGATAGTTCCTTTTGCTGTGCAACTTTTTAGTTCAATATCATCCCATTTGTTTATAATTGTTTTTGCTTCTCTTGTCATTGGAGACCAGTGCACAAAGATCTCATGGAAGCAGATGAAATATATATATTTCAACAAATATATATGTACATACATACATATTTACTACCATATTATACATAAATACACACATATCTCTACTATAACTTATTCAATGCTACTATTTCTTGAGAATGACTAGAAGTCATTGTCTTTTACTACATGGCTGAGTCAGTAATGATGAAGGAAGAAATCATGAATAAAAAGTGAAAACCAAACTGAGGTGAAATCAAGATAAATAGCCAACATTATTAATACTAAGAGAAAGAAAAGACTTGTTAAAGCCTTGAATTTTACAGATTAATAAAAAAAAGGCTTGGAACACTTCATATTCTTTTAATAGCTGTTTAAGGTCTGATTACCACTCTCCTTGAAAGTCATTCTGGCAGAAGAAAATATAAGGGATAAAATGGGGTCCTCAATCAATTCAAAAATAACTTATATTAATAACTAATACGCTTTTCGGAAAGTGGTCCTCCTATTCCAATCCTACATTCTTGTCCTTTGTTGCATTTCCTTTTTATTTCCCTAACATTCAGTCATAAAGAGCCACCCTTTTGTAAGCTAGCGAACCAGACTTCTCTGGTAGCTGATGTTAATCTGTTTGCTGGTTTTTGCTGCCAACATTCTCAATTCAGAATTTTATCATTTTTGGACAAAGGCCATTTCAGAAACGAGAGCAAAATCAAATGTGATCTTTAAATCAAATTGTAGTACTTAACACCAGACACCTCTGGAGGAATTTCTGTATACAAAAGCATGTTAAGTGAATTGTTTTTTCCCAAATGCAACAATCACCATTCTGTAATATTATAATTGTAGCATTGAGAATGACTTTAGCTTGATTTAAAAAAAAGAATAGCTCATACAAAAAACCAGATCTCATGATAATGTATGTTTGTGTGTACAATAGTGACTTATGTCTTATATTTAATATTGAGTTGAAATTACTTAAGATTATATTTTTAAAAAACTATTCTGTATAATTACAGAAACATGAGCTGAATTTCCAAACTCCACTCAATTCATTTAAATATATATCCTAAACAAATCACTTATATTTTCTTTCTTCTTCTTATTTTAGACTACACGTGTTACATCAATCTGTTTCTTAGTTTCATTCATGTCACCCTATTACATTAATGTCCAACACAAATGATTCATATAACATAATCATCCATTCCTTCCTTGTTATATTTGCCAGCCTATTCCTATGTCCCACTGTGTTCATGGTCAGTATGGTTGTCCTTATGCTGATTGAAATTAGATTCCCTGCTGCATCCTGGCCTTCATGAGCAGCAGAAGGAAGTGCTTCAGGGTGATGTGTAGCTGCCAGTTATACAAGTCTCTTTCCAGTTTGTCACTTGGTAAGCTCTGGGCATCATGTGGGGAAGGAACACATAGCCTTCCCCGCCCAGGACATCAATCCCTTGATTTCATTTCTCTTCATTCTTGGCAGTGGGTTCTTTGTCTCCATCTTCATTTACATGGTGACCTGACATTCAGGTCCCTCAATATTTTGACATTATTTGATGGACATTCAAAGTGCCACATATACTAATTTTCCTGCAGGCAGGATGGCACATAGCAAAATAAATTAACTCAAGCCTCAGCATCAACTTTTGCACAGAGTGCTTCATTATAGGATATCAATTTCTTGGGGATCACTTGTTTCACTTTATTAAATTTAAAGATCATTTTTCTAAATCTTGGGCCTCTGAGTTAAAAGAAACTACCCAAAACATAACAGAAGTA
The DNA here is from genome assembly GCA_019455555.1 of Galemys pyrenaicus. Lineage (NCBI taxonomy): Eukaryota > Metazoa > Chordata > Mammalia > Eulipotyphla > Talpidae > Galemys > Galemys pyrenaicus. The sequence goes on from JAGFMF010011694.1 coordinate 1,992,774, forward strand.
ATTATTATAATACTTGTTCATACAGTAATAACAAATTTCTGTCCCCAGAGAAACAGATTTAAAGTAAAACTTCATAAGTAGGGTATTGAATGGTGAGAGTACAATTCCTGGATCTGTGTCTCATTGGAACAATTAAACAGCAACATCATAAACTGTCTAAATCAAATTTAGCTAAACCTTCTACGGCAATTACCAGACTTCAGAAGACTTCTTCAGTTCGAATGAGCACCTGTTTTTCAATTGACTCTCAGCCTTTTCTTTCTACAGGGCATTTTGCAACCTGACAGCATAATCCAGACAGCCATAAGCACACAATGAACATTGTAAAGGTTTAAGAAGCTCACTGGTGGAGGTCTCTGGGGGCTCCACTGCTTAGGATAAGATTAGTTATGATACTACATGTGAAAGCAGATCCTGATTGACAGAATTACCTTAATTCTTTCATGGGACATAAAGACAGTGCAGACCAAACCCCATTTCTTAGGGGCATACTTGAAGGACAAGACAGAATGGAAATATCCCATGCTTTGTATTTCTCATACAAATTTACAGTGCGATTAGTGAGGCTTCATAAACTTCTCACATAGCAGAGAAAATGAAAGTTCAAATGAATAAACTTCAGGAAAGAATCTAGACAGAAAGTGAAGTCTGGCTTAGAGGATTATATAATGTAGTAATTATATTATATTGCCCCAATAAACTATAGATCAGAGTATTCTGCATCTCATCACTAGGTATAAAAATGCAGTTCTCATCTGTTAAACCCCATTCTAAATCTGTATGTCTGGAATCAGAAGGTAATTACCACTCTGGGCACAAATATTATGGGGTAATAATTATCTTTGTCATTCTTAGATTCTCTCTAGCATGTTGACCCTAAGCCTTCAGGTTTTATTTCATGATTTCTCCAAATATCGTAGCCCTTGATTTTAGTCTGTGTTGGTATATTTGTTTTCACTGACAATTTTAACATGTAAAAGATATTTATCTTGCTAATACTTATATTATTATTTATCTTGAAATTCATTTTTCATGCATTGATTACTTGTTCTAGCATAAGGATATTCTGTTTGTCACAAAACTGCAAAGGTACTGCTGAGTGGCACTCTATCTTGGGGCGTCACAGTCTTTTTTATTTTTTTTTTAATAAAGATGATTAGTGCCAAGATAAGTTGGGGAAGAATATAAATTGGACAGAGGCAACATAGAAGCAAGGAGACATCTTTAAAGGTTAAATAAATGGATTTTTCTTTTGAAAATTTCTTCTTAGGAAAAATGCTGGCTTGGTTTGTTTATTTATTTATTTTTCTTTTTGCTCTAGTGTCTTTATCAGTCTTCCTAAGAAACTTGCTCACCGCTGGGCTCATTCACTGTTCTTTGTTGTGCTGTAATTATTTTTGTTGTTGTTGTATCATCAGAAGCAATTTGCCACAGATGGGTCCAGTCACATGCTTCTTCTATCCTTCTTTTTGGCACAACACTCTAAGTTTGGCTCTGGTCTTTGAAATCCCTGTACTTAAGCCAAACTTTCAGCATGTCTTTCAAGTTGAGGGTTTTAACCCTGTCTTGGTCAAAGAAAAAATACATTAACAGTCTACCCTTGAAGACTGATATGATAAAAGAGAGATGATGAATCACAAAGACATTCTTTGTAGACTACTGGCAAGCCAGTACTGAGAGTGAGAAAACATAAGTGATACTTTAGCCATAATAATTTGAGTAGAATATAAAAGATGCATTAACTAGAGCAGCGATTTGACTAAATTTTAATAATAAAATGTGCTTCATTCTTATATTCGTCCATGTTCAAAACTTTTAAACATAACCAACCCTGGAGGAATTATCCAGGGACACAGCAATTACAAGACTTCACTGTCTGTAGTATCTTGTACTTATTTTACTATGTCCTTTAACCGAGAATTAAAAATGCTCCTTTTTGATTGTATTGTGCTACAATGACCCCACGTGAATTAGGCATTACTTGTTAGCCCCCATTTTAGTTAGTTTCTTTACGTAGCTCCAATAGCCAGCATTAGAATGTCAATACCTAAAAGTATACCATGCACACAAAGTATATCAGATACAAATCCTAGTTTTCACTAGCAAAGTTAATGGAACATAGTGTATAACAAATACAAGGTTTAAAACACATACACACAAACACACACATACAGTATCTATGGTGACAGGAAACAATAACAAAGGAATATTGTTTTGATAGATTTGAAAAGTGAACTCTTTAAGGCAATTGACAGCCATTGTGTTTCATGCATCCTTTTAAGATTTATCTTTCCTTTTGCTAACTCATAGTGGACCAACAGTTACAGTTATTCTGGATTATAACAGAGGATACACAGATTAGCCATATGAACTAAATCAAAGTGAATGAAACTCAAAGAAAATGTATACATTTATCTTGTTTGTGGAAAATGAAATCTACACACTTAATATCAGTGAAGAGGATTCACAGCCTTGCACACTTGCTAGTTTCTCATAAGAGACATGTTGCGAGCCTCTAGTAATTTCAACACCTCCTTTGCAATACATTTGCAATACATATGTCCATCTCTGAAAATTCCTGCATAGAATTGTATCCTGCATAGAAATGCCATCTGTTACTGTGAGCAAAGATCTGATCTAGGCAAAGGGATTAAGTACAGAGAAGACTCTAAGAGACAATAATGAGGCTTTAAAAATGACACACTCCCTCTCTAGTTGATTAAATGACTTGCAATTCAAACCATGACTCACCAGTGGGTTTTAGTTGAATATATGGATCATTTTAAGAGAAAATTTATCCTCTCTCCTTCACATTTCATGGAAGTAACAGTGATTCTACAAATAAGATACCACGAAAACAAATATGTGATTGCTTTCTTTATCAAGATAACTTTTATCTTTCCAGTTAATACACAGCAGTGAAATTAATTCCCAGTTACTAAAAGATGTAGTTTAGGTAGTCTCTTTAATGTTTTTTTTTTCCTTTCCTAACAAAATGATTGTATTTATTCCATTGTTCTTTTCAGTAAACATTCATCATCTGGTCCTGAGTCCTTGTATAAGGGAGGATACTTGCCTTCAAGAATTGACTCTATTGGAGAAGAAGCTCTACAACACTACACTACAACTGAATATTGAGGTAAAATGTAAAGGTCACCCATTTTGAATGGAATATTTTATAGAAGTGGTGATACTGAATTGGTTTTAGAAAAAAAAAAAGGATTTTTTTCTATTTGAAATAAGAATTGTCATTCTTAAAGGATCATGTATAAAACCATGAAAGTGTAAAGAAATATATGATATATTAAGGGAAATACAAATGTTAATAGACCAAAGGGGCTGGATTTTATTTTATTTTTTTTTATTAAAATATTTTAAAATTTACATATACTTGCCATTAATTGTAATCCCCATGTATTCCCCATCACCATCTCACCAGTGTACCATCACCTC
>JAGFMF010011694.1:2002015-2039436 GCA_019455555.1 Galemys pyrenaicus
GGTTTGTTTCTGGGCTTTCTATTCTATTCCATTGGTCTATGTGTCTGTTTTTGTTCCAGTACCATGCAGTTTTTATGACTGTGGCTTTGTAGTAAAGTTTGAGGTCAGGAAGTGTGATCCCTCCACTTCCCTTTTTTTCAGTTAGGAGAGCTTTGGCTATTCGAGGTTTTTGTGTCTCCATATGAATTTCATCAACATTTTTTCTATTTCTTTGAAGAATGACATTGCAATTTTTATTGGAATAGCATTGAATCTGTAGATTGCTTTTGGTAGAATGGCCATTTTGATGATGTTAATTCTTCAAATCCATGAGCAAGGGATGTCTTTCCATTTCTTTGTGTCTTCTTCTATTTCTTTTAGCAATGTTTTGTAATTTTCTTTGTAAAGTTCCTTCACCTCTCTTGTTAGATTTATTCCCAAGTATTTAATTTTTTTGGTTTCAATTATAAAGGGGATTTTTTTTTATTTCTTCTTCTTCAGCTTGGTTGTTTGTATAAAGGAAGGCTACTGATTTTTGTGTGTTGATTTTGTATCCTGCTACTTTGCTAAACCAGACAATTAGCTTGAGAGATTTTCTGTAGAGCTTTTGGGGTTCTCTATGTATATCATCATATTGTCTGCAACAGTGATTATTTTACTTCTACTTTCCCTATTTGGATACCTTGCATACCTTTTTCTTGTCTTATTGCTCTGGCCAGGACTTCCAGTGTTATACTGAAGAGCAGTGGTGAAAGAGGGCATCCTTGTCTTGTTCCAGATCTTAGGGGAAAGGCTTTTAGCTTTTCGCCATTGAGAATGATATTGGCTATGGGCTTGTCATAGATGGCCTTTATTATGTTAAGACATGGTCCTTCCATCCCGAGAATTCCAAGGGCCTTCAACATAAATGGATGCTGAACTTTGTCGAAAGCTTTCTCAGCATCTATTGATATAATCATGTGGGGTTTTTCTTCTTTTTGTTGATGTGGTGGATTACATTTATTGAGTTTTGAATACTGAACCATCCTTGTGTTCCTGGGATAAATCCTACTTGGTCATGGTGGATTATCTTGTTGATGCATTGTTCGATTCTGTTGGCGAAGATTTTATTGAGGGTTTTTGTGTCGGTAGAACCATATATTTAAATCATTGATTTATCTAATAACTCAGAGGGGGATTCCAATATCATTAACAATATTTTGAAAAGTTTACATAAGCAACCTTTAAATGAATAGAAATCTATACTGATCTAAAGGTATGTTCAATGATCCAAAAGTATGATCCTTTTATAGATCTGTCACTAGTTAATTCTGTTTAGCATCAGTTGGGTGACTAATAATGCTCTTATCATCCCCACCCAAGTCCTACACACACTTCCAATCATTTTGTTGGGTAAATTTTAAGTTATTATTTGCTCAAGAGACCATACACATTGTGTCCATGGTTCCTGACACAAAGGCGTTTTTCCCATGCCAATCATTGCTACTTCTTTGATTTCAAATATAAAAAGTATTTCTCTATACTACATAAAAGGAGTAATACAACTGTACAACAGGATATATGTAACATCTATTTTATTTCTAGAGCTGAGTGATTTTCCAAAATTTTTTGACCAACTTACATCCCCTTTGGGCGATTCTTATACAGTTTGTGGCTTTTTCTATACTCCTGGCAAAACTTTCTTTTGTGTGTGTGATCCCTGTTTTGTTTTGTTTTTTAATTAATTTATTTAATTATATTTGACATAATTTGTATTACCCAAGGAGTTCCCACCACGTTTTCACCCATGCACCATCACTTCAGTCCCTTGTGCTCTTTCTGCCCTCATCCCTGTCTTTGCCCTCCCCACCTTCACCATGGTCCCTTTGGTTTATCTTTGACCTTTTGGTCTTGTTGAGTTTTTTTGTTTGCTTTTGGTTGTAATTGCCCATTTCCTTAAGCTTCTTCTTTTTTTTTTTTTTATTGTTATAGTTGTTGCTCTTTCACATTCCTCTAATAGTGAATCCATCTGACATTTTTCTCTTGCCTTCTTACTTGTTTTACTGAGTATAATTCCTTCTAGCTCCATCCATGTTTCTGTAAATGGCCCTAGTTTGTCATTTTTGATCACTGAATAATATTCCATTGTGTATATGTATCAAATCTTCTTGATCCAGTCATTACTTTTGAGCATTTGGGTTGTTTCCAGGTCCTACCAATTACAAATAGTGCTGCAGTAAACATAGGAGTACAGGTGCTCTTTTGAATCGGTGTTTTTGTGTCCTTTGGGTAGATCCCTAGGAGTGGGGTTGCTGGATCATATGGTAGTCCTATTTTTAGTAGACCAAGGAACCTCCAGTCTTCCATAGTGGTTGGATTAACTTGCATTCCCATCAGCAGTGTACTAGGGTTCCTTTTTCTCCACATCCTTGCCAACATTCGTTATTGGTGTTTTTTTTGATGTGTGTCATTCTTACCGGTGTAAGGTGATATCTCATTGTGGTCTTAATTTGCATTTCCCTGATTATGAGGGATGCTGAGCATTTTCTCATGTGCCTATTGGCCATGTGTATGTCCTCTTTGGAGAAGTGTCTTTTAAGCTCTTCTGCCCATTTTTTGATTTTTTTTTAATTTTTCTTGAGTCTTATGAGTACTTTGTATAACTTTGTGATCAGACCCTTGTCTGTTGTGTGGAGCACAAAGATTTTTTCCCATTCAGTTGGGTTTCTTTTTGTTCTGTTTAATGTTTCCTTTGCTGTACAGAAGCTTTTAATCTTGATGTAGTCCCACCTGTTTATCTTCTCTCTCATTTTTATTGCTTTGGGGACTGTCAACTTGAAAGTGCTATTGAGATGTATGTCTTGCAGCATTTTACCTATGTTTTCCTCTATATATTTTATAGTTTCGGGGCTCACATTTAGGTCTTTTATCCATTTTGATTTGACTTTTGTACATGGTGTAAGATAGTGGTCCAATTTCATTTTTTTTGCATATGGTAGACCAGTTTCTGGCAGAACTTTGTATTACCTTTTTAATGTTTGTTGAACAACTGGGTATGAAATAACATCTGCTTGTAGTTCTGACTGGATTATCTTGTTTGCTACAGTGATAGAGTGTCTTCCATGTGATTAGTGACCATTTATACTTTTTCTTGGTTTGAATGACTGTTTATACCTTCACTTAACTCTGCTTAGTAATATGTAGGAACTAATTTATTTATTTATAGAGGAAATACAGTGTGATGGTTAAAGTACCAATTCCGGAGTTTAAATTTTGAGATATAATATAAGCTTATATCAAGTCAAAGTCTAGAAAGGGCACAATCAGGACCAGAGGATTTAGCTTTGGTTAAGAAGGAACACTTCTAAGACAATAAGCAAAGCTATACACAAATTGGAGATGAAAGGTGGACACAAGTATACAAGGAAAACTTTTATAAAGCACCAAAAATAATAGTGATATTATTAAAAATTAAATTTAAAATATTAAATTAAAATGTTAAAATGCTCATTTAATTAAATATAAATTAAAATACTGATCCTATTTAATGCTTTTATTGAGAGCTGACACTCAGATAACTGTGGGCATTGTATCTTTTCTCCATACAGAGCTACTGAATGAGTTGTCTGCAGCGCTATTTCACATTAATGCTCTTCTCTCCATGAGGTATAGTGATTGCTTGAACATTTGTTATGTGAATGAAGGGGGTAATTATTTTTAATGGGATATGTCAACATACTTCAATGTCTTACTTTAAAAGTAAACATCCTCCTTTTGCCTGGGTCTTTATTTGTCATGGAAACTCACCTCATGACAACACTCTGCACTTCTATCATTATTTCCTAAATGACAGACATCTTTAGCCAGGTTATGAGGAAGCAAACAATAACAGCTTGTACTATAAGCTTAACACAAAACAGACTCCCACTGGGACTCAGCTCTCAGTTAACAGAGGCAAGAAGTTCTACACCATGTTCATCCAAATAGATAATATGTGAGAATAAATGCAGACAATGATCTGGCATTAAGGAGAAGGGCATTAAAATGGAAAAACAATGAAATGCCTAAAACAGTTATGGATTATGGGGTCTCCTTGGCAGCTTAGGGGTTAAGTGTCAGTGCTATCCCCATGCCTGAGTCAGATCCTCAACCAGAGAGCCAACCTACATGGTGCAGCAGACCTCTCCTGTCTCGCTTGTTGTTCCCCTTAGCAGTGTATTTCAGTAGATCCACCTGTTCTATTACCCACTCTGTCTCCTCTCACCTCTGCACCTCTGGTCTATACTTCAGTTCTTCCATGAAAAAATAAATATTTTTTTTTAAAAAAAGATGAATGTGGAGCAATTTTTAAAAAGTAATGTGTTATACATTTTTGGATGACACTATAGTAATACAGTTTATTTTAACAGACAAAAATATTCTGAATTATACTTTTTTCCCCATAGCTGACTTTTCATTAGAAGTTGATAGAAAAAAAATGCTTCAAATTTTATAAATGCTGGGCTTCCCTGGTGGCACAGTGGATTGTGCAATGCACTGTGAGGTAAACCGCAGCCACTACAGCATGAGTTCAATCCCTGCTGCCAGCTAGGGAGGTGACCCATATGGAGCAACAGACCTCTCCTGCCTCGCCCGCTGCTCCCCTCAGCAGTGTGTTTCACTCAGGCTGCTTGTTCTGTTCCCCACTCTGTCTTTGGTGGGTCCTCTCACCACCTGTGACCCTGGCCTGTACCCCAGCTCTTTTATGCATAAATAAATAAATCTTTTAAAAAATTTTATAAATTCAAGGAACACTCAAATCAATTACTATAACATTTAACAAATAGGAAACTATTCTAGTTCATATTGTCATCATTTTATACATGCAGTGATGATGGCTTATACATGCTAAGAGACTTGTCCAAAGTCTTGAGTAATAAGTGGTACAGCTGCGATTCAAATCTAAGTCTCTCTCTGTGGCTACATAGTCAGTGATCTCTTGCCATGTCCAATAGCCCAGTGTGATATTCAGATAAATATCTCACACTTTGGGAGATTAGGTGATATAGGACACTGAATCCTTGATTGCTTTGGGAAGAAGATGCAAAATGCATCCAAAGTCAAGTTCAATTGCTATGTTTACTGGAAATCTAAAACCACAGTCTATTCACTGGAAGAGTAGAACATGTGATCTTCCTCAAAGGAAGATCAAAAGTAAAGCAAAAGCAAAAGATTGGGAACTAACTTTACTTCCCTTCCAATGCACAAAAAATCTAACTAAGTTCAATTCATCTACGAAATCTATGACAGACACTTAAGCCTTGTATTGATGGCATTGTTTTGAATTATGGATGGGATCAAAAAGGAATGTGATTTTCTCCTTGGTACAACTCAGCAGTGTATATAAAAATACCTCAAAAATGTTAGTTGACCTTTCAAAGGGGGAGAGAAAGTGATTGTTTTTGTTGAACATAAATTTCCATAAAAGTGAAGCTGTAGTTCTTACTGCTTCTTCTACATTCTAATAGCAGTTTCAACTTCTTTTATGAATACTTACATAGGCTTTTGATCTGGTTGTATATACTCATAAAAACTGTAAGAAAAAACAACAGGTTTGTTTCCTCCATGCATAGGAATTCAAAATTATCATGTGTGAGAAGGTACAAGCAGACTGAGTAGTCAGTCTTGTATGATGAATCTGATCCTAGCAATTCACAAGAAAGTTACTCAGATTAACAAAACTTTTCTGAAGTGCTGACTTTTCAAAAGGTAATTATTTCAGAAAAAAGTTTACATTATGTATGTGCAAAATAAAATATAAGATATGAGTTTCTTTGAGTCAAGAAAATGAAATTTATAATAATCTATCGGTCATTCAGAACCATGCACTGCCCTTTATTTTCTTCTTGTTCACTGCCTGGCTATATTTGCATTCTTGAAATTAATTTTCTCAGATATTTTATGCTGTCTATACTACTTGGGAAAAATATGTATTAGGAGTTTGAAAGTTTGAGGGATAAAATTCAGGAGATATTCAAGAAAATACCATATATCAGAAAACTTATATGAAATACAAGCTACTATGTCTCAGTTACAGATAAATTATTTGGAGCTACAATCTAACACTACATCTTTAGGCATTTTACAAAGTATAAAAATATTTCTCAGGTACTGAGATATGTGTTTAAAATTGCATGAGTTTTCCCCAATCATGTTTATTAACTACATGAATAGAGTAACAATAAAAAGGCATAAGTGCACCCCAAATCATTACTAACTATATATCTGTAAAAATAAACCTGTTCACAATTTCTCCACTTCAAAGTAACATAGTAAGTTGCAAAAAAAAAAAAAATTGCCAGTCATATTCTGTGCAGAAATGTGAAACAAAATGAAAAGGGAAAAGTTCTCTCTAATTTTCACAATTTTTTCTTAATTTATTTTCTTTTTAGACATTGTTTGGAACAAATCCTCAAAAATAATGAAATATCTTTACAAAAGAGTAATTTGTTTAACCCATGTGAAATATTATGCTCTGCTTTTCAAATATGTATATGTATATGGCTTGGGGAATATATATATTCCTTGACTACAAAATAAGTTAGTTTTAATTCTAATGAAGCAAATGAAATTATTAATATCAACATTTAAAGATTCTCAAAACTAATTATATGACTTCTCCCCCAACTACATCCTTTTCTTCTAAAATAAAGAATTTTCTCACCCTTCTGTTATCATCCAGGAGACTAATGCACCTGTAACACTGGTGAGATTTTACATGCCAAATGACCCCAGTGAAGTCAAAAAGCATCAAGATAACTCATTAAAAAAATGACCCCAAAAGCCTTAGGGCTTATAAATGCTGATGAAAAGAAACCCATGAATTCACAGAAAATATTATTTTACCCTTCTTTTTAACCTCAAGTCTCTATGTCACTTCAATTGCTTGTACTCATAATAATGATCCCTCAGCTCATAAAACTGAAGAACTAAGTATGTTCTCTTTCTATCAGCAAGTTAGCGTAGAAGAAGATAAACAACATACAGTGATTATGTGGATGTGGTAAGTGGCATATCTTGAATGGAAAATAAAATGAATCAGCATTTGTAGCCTATAACAAAATCTTCAATGAGTCATTCATGGGTATTTTAACGATAAAGCCTTGATGCATAGGATCTATAGACTAATCCATAGATAAATGGCCTAGTTCCTAAAAAGAATAGTAATTTGGTCAACTTCACTTTTAATATTTTCTATTTTTCACTCTTAGCAGAGTAATATAAACCACAACATGACACAGGATTTTAAATTAAGACTATGAGAACAGTGGTTTTAATGGAGTGAGGACTATGTCTAGACTGCAGAGGTAATTCCAGCTTCAGCTCACATTCAAAATTTTCCCCCAAATCTCTAACTTTGTAAAATTCTTTTTTATTATGTATTCATATACTCTCTCCCTTATTTTATATTTAGTCAAACCCTTTAAGATACTGGGATTCTAAAAATAACTTCAGAAAAACAATCTTTTTTTTTAAAAAAAAGGAATTTTTGTGTCTAAAATGAACCATTCTTATAAAGAGTACAAAAGCAAATTATACATATATTTTCCCTTCAAGGTAGTAACAGAAAGCTTCTTGTAGAAAAACTGAGATCATACTGCTGCTTTTTGTTCAGACAGTTATGTCTACTCTAAATCCACAAGGTCCAGGACAACTGGAAGTATGTTTAGTAGTTCATTTAAAATGTATTTGAATGCCTAAGTGGAAGCAGGAGAGGAAGAGTTGGAATAGAGCTAGCAATTTAGTATTTTCAGAAGGAAGCTGTAGTCTTAAAGGGATTTTAAGCAATAGACACTCTAAATTGATGCAGAGTATATACCAAATGTCCCAGCTTTTATATATATACAAATATCTCTCACATAGATATATATGTTTGTGTGTATATATTATATATTTTTTTTCACAACACGCTATCCACAATGGTAGAATCATAGCAGAATTGGGCAGAGTTTTGTTGGCACACCTATAGATCATTAGGAAATATTCTTATTGTATTCATGACTCCTTTTAAAGATGTGGTAAGATACACTAATCTAGAAAATATAAATATAAGCCTAAATATTTCTTCAGTGTTAAAAAAAGTCTTAAATATTTGCTTTAATTAAAATTTCCCTGAATATTACAAGTAAGTTTGTTTTATATATCCATCTCTTACAGAGATAAGATTGTTAACAGCTATTTTATTTTTCTACTCTATCTCTGTGACCTGTAATTAGAAATAAACAGATCACCATACTCATAGACGCCTTTGTCAGGGATGTGATTCTGTTAGGATAATCAGTCCCCAGATAAGTAACAAGCAATTTTAGCTCATTTTGACAGAAACTTATCTTTTAAGCACCACAGGAAGTTTAACAGAAAGTGTCTTGGTTGTGGATGTGGTATGGTAACAATACCTGAGGGGGGAGATTCTGTACTTTTAACACACAAAGAAGGATGTAAACTACTGTTATTACAATTCAAAAAATTAATTGATCAAAACATATGAATTCCACAGAGTTACTATCATGGCTGAGAACTATTATGATATTTTAAGATAATACTATAGTGTTTTAAGATATAGTCCTAAAATATGAGACTAGAGAAAAGGAATGTTTTACAATGATTAAGTTGTGTGAAACAAAGTACAAATATTATCAGGTAATAAGAAAAGTTGATAGAAATTAACTAGCACTTCAGATTTCTAGACTGGGAAGTACTATAAACAGAAATTGCACATATGAAGCTCCTGTGGGAACTATTGATTTAGTTCTTGTAATAGTTCCTGTGAACTATTAATTTAGGTAATTAGAAACACAATATTGTTTCTCTTGTCTTCCTTCTTCAGGATCTTACAATAGCTGAAAAAGTAATAGCTTTTACAACTTAGGGCATTTAGAGAGACACTCCCAAATGCAGATGACAAATCTCTCAACATATAAATCCCGCTAGCAGCCACTTTGAAGTTGCTGACTCTACCTGATTACAGGCCTGATACCTAGCTGCTGAAAGAGCCTTTTGCTATGGCAGCCCCTGAGCTCAGTTACACCTAGCTTGCTCTGAACTTGGTCTAGGTAGGATTTTATCTGCAATGCTTTTGTGTTTCAATTACTAGAGCAGCCTTCACTTATGAGTACAGGCAATAAATAGTTATTAGACGAGATCGGGCGCGTTCAGGGTGGTATGGCCGTAGACAATAAATAGTTATTAATATTATTCATTTACAAAGATAAGGAACAGTTCATAGATAAGTAGTATCTATGAGTCCAGCTATGGATATTTTTAATATCACATTAAAATATATTTGTTTTTACTCCTTTGAAATAACAGCAGTTATTTTATTCTCCATTAGATCTTGTCATTGAACATACATTATGTAGCTCACAATTTTGTATTTAAAAATATTTTCATAATTGATACTGATTTGTTTCTTTTCTAATTTTAGTATTTATCTTATAAATTACAGTACTCTGAGACATAAGTCATCAGACTGCAAAAGATCTCTCTCTCTCACACACACACACACACACATACTGCATGACTAATAATCCCTGGTCTTGAAGATTCCTACTTTTAATTTGGAATATTTGTTTCCAAGAGAGAAAAATATTGTTACTGATTAAGTTTCAAAACACTGAAAAGCAAAGAGAGCAAGAGACAGAGACAGAGAGAGTATAAGATGATTCTGATGTTCAAAAAGAAATTTTACCATAAATTATATAAAAAGCAATGCAATTAAGAGATTTCATCTAGCTAGTTTTTTTCTTATAAAAATAAAATTGCATTGCTTCAAATTCATTCTTCCTAATTAAAATAGATATTAAATATGATTTTGAAATTTGATGAGAAAGTGATTTAGATAAATATGGTTACTGTTACTAGATGATAATAAGTTAAGTTAGAAAACAAGCAAAATGCAGGAGTTGCTGAACAAAAAGAAGTTACCCTCCCAACATGTAAAATAGTTCTGCAAATTTATTAATACATAGAGATGACAATCTCTAATATGTATGTGTTCAATGAATAAAATGCCAACAGTGTGATTAAATAGTATTAGATATCCAGTAGATTAGAGATTAAAATATGCCTAACCTGGCAATCAGTCTGATATATATATATATATACACATATACACACACACACACACACATATATGTCACACCTTTGTTAGGCATATATAATGTGGAGTAACTGTAAATCATCTCATTTTAGAACTGTGGTGAATTTATTTGGGGGGCTGAGGTAAAGAACTGGGAAGGATGGAGAATGTTCATTTTTGTCAGCTGAGTCTTACACACAACTGAGGCTCATTGTTCACAGGTTGAGATAAGACACAGACCCAGAGAGACCAGTGTTTAAAGTAGGCAAAGGCATCTGGCCTTTTGTTTGTTGACTTGACATTTTCTACTGTCTGTTAAACAAAATGTGTATTTCCATATTGAGAATGATCTGTAGATAGAATTGCTGGGAAGTCAAGTATAAGAACTTAAAATGTGAAGTAAGAAGAATGGATTCATATTTGAACTTTTCCCATTTAAACATCACATGAGTTAAAGCAAGAAACAAAACCTCACAATTTTAGTGCCTTCATCGGTAAAATGAATAGTTTAAACATATTTCCAAAAACCCCACCAGTTCTAAAAGTCTCTGAGTCATGAAGCAAATAAAGCAGTGAACTAATTTAATTATAGTCTTTCAGCACAACTAGGTTGCTCTAATCAGGAAGGCTCCCCTGAAATACATTATTTTTCTCTACTTTGGTTTGCATATATTATGTTTTCAATCAAGACTGTATAATGCATAGTCCTGAATGCCTTCAGTCAAATATATTCAAATTCCCCACAGCATTCAGTCATCTTGATTAAAATATCAACAGTTTATTGCAAATGGATTAGTTCCAAAACACAATAATGCTCTTCAGATAGCAGGTGTGCCTGAATTTTATCCAAATCTCTAACTGAAAAGATGCAAAGGTCTTTTGTTTCTTGATGAAGTTAGATACTTTTACTATAAAAACAAATTATCCAACATAGTAAATTTTTAAATTCCACTCAATTATTTTAATGTATTAAAATCTATGTAACTGCTTATTAACCCCATCATAAATCAAGTGACTAGAAATATAAAATTAAATACATGTGTAAAAAACAAGTTAACTTTTATGTTGTAGGACTCCTATTTTGCCCCTGAGCATCTGTTTCTTTTTGTTATTTTAAATCTTAGATGGCCTGAGGAACAATCCATTTAATTTACTAAGAAATTTAATATTGAATATAAATGAGTGAAAGGGTAGGTTAAAAATACAAAATGTTATCAAGGAAAGGTATACTATTTTAAAAGTGAATTATTAATAAATTCAGAAAAAAGACATGATCCATGTATCTTAATTTAGGTTATCAACATCCAGTATTACTCAATAGAAAGATAGAAACAACACAGATTATGTAGTGTTCTAATCTTAGATTTTATAATAGTTGATCTCAAGTTGTAGCTCAGAGCATTGTGTTAGTATTATGTAAAATAGTCTACATACTAATGTTCAATAAATAATGGATGGCTGGTGTTCGATAAACAGTAAGTCAGTTATGACAATATATTATTGTGGTTGTGATCTATAATTCATACTACTTTTTAGGATTATATTGTCATTATTGTTCATTGGTGTCGTGTCTTTTACATCTGATTGAGTATATATATTTCAGATTTAGATTACAAATTCTCTATACTGTTGTGTGTGTAATGCACAATAGCCATTCCTCTTCCGGAAGGACTGTTTCAAACAAGGGGCCCACTCCCTGGTGGCGCAGTGGGTTAAGCAACGCACTATGAAGCAAACTGCAGCCACTGCAGCACAAGTTCGATCCCTGCTGCCAGCCAGGGAGGGGACCACATGGTGCAGCAGACCTCTCCTGCCTCGCCCACTACTGCCCTCAGCAGTGTGTTTCAGTCAGTCTGCCTGTTCTGCTCCCCACTCTTTCTGGTGAATCCTCTCACCTCTCTGGACTCTGGCCTGTACCCCAGCTCTTGTATGCATAAATAAATAAATCTTTCAAACAAGGGGCACAGCAGCAGGCTCGGGTAGGCTGCCACTCCTATTCTGCAGTTCTTTCATCCTGTAGTCCCTTCACTGAAGAGCTAAGAGGGATAAGTGAAGACTAAAACCTCAAGGCCAGTACTTAAGATTTTATTTATTTGTCCTGAAGTAGGAAAAATCCAAGTTAACAACCAACAAGCAGGAAAAGAGTCTGGAGCTTGAGGTACCTAAAGAAGGATAGCCATGGTGGGCCAAAGTGGTGAAGGAAAGTTTTAAGAAAAGAGTGAATCTATCAGACCATGTTGCACTTGGTATGATGAGAAAGCAAACAAGCAGCAGCTCCTGACAGCGGGCAGGGAGACACAGACAGGGGCCATACATGCACAAATGGGACCTCTTTAAAATACAAGAAGAAAAGAAATAATAAAAGTCATCCAGAATCCCTGTTCCTATGGGTTTACCATCTGTCTCAAACACTTTGAAACTCATGACTATGGTAAAAGCCAGCATGGTTCCACACAGAAGATACATACATTGTACTTTGTTATTATGATCACAACCACACATAACATTAATGACCAATAAGAAATGACTGTCCTGGACTCTACCTGGGAGTCTTTATTCTCTATGTCTTTTCTTTCCTAAATAAACTTTTCAAGACAAAAAAAAAAAAAAAAGAAATGACTGTCTTAAGATTCATGAATATATAATCAATATGTGATATGAAGCATCCCTTTTCACAAAAATAGGTCACTAAATAAAAAGGGAATATGCTTTAAAAATAAGTGGGCTTTATTTTTTCAATATGGTAGGAAGACAGGTCTTTAAAGGTGCTGGTAAATTACCATAGGAATCCATAGGAGGAACCATATGAGTTCAACATTAGATCTCAAAATGAGTTAATTTTGCTTTATAATAATAAAGTATGTTACTATAGGAGAGGTGAAATACAAACATGAGGGAAGCAAATAATAAAAGCAAAACCCACAGAGCAGTATGAGAGTCCTCACATAATACACATCATATAATTAAGTCACATTCAATAGCACATTAGCATGCCATTCCTGAAAGGACTTCCAGTATCCATTTCAGTAAGTTTCCATATCTAATTATAAGAAGAAATCACTGTAGTATTTGCTGTATGTAATATAGTAGGCAGACTCTCCTGCATTATTCTACAAGAGTCTCATATTATAAAGTTAGCCTAGGTTTCAGATAAAACATAGACTACACAGCTATTAGCAATTCAGACATATGAGCCCTTTGTTATTCTGGTCAGGCATTTTCCATCAGTGCCAGGATACTTCACCAAAGGTCATATGTGATAAACCAGCAACTGCCTCGAGAGCATGATTTTAAAGTAAGTTTTCTGGGAATTCTAACAGATTCATGAAATGAGCACACACACACAGATCTTGTTGGCTTCTATTTAAACTTACCAAAGAGTAAAGGTGTATGAACCAAATCTCATTAATATTAATATACACTTGGTTATTTTGTTCCCCGAACACTGTCACTTTGTACTAAATTAAAGCCCTGACAGAAACATCCAATTAATCCTCAGTAAGAAAAATGCATTCCTGTGTCCCAGTTAATAAGTGGTTCAATGTAATCATTCCTTGATCATTTTCCTGAGCAGTTTGGTCCTTTGCATGGCATGCTTAGAACCAGGGTGTCTAATATTCATCCCCTTAATTATTGCTCATAGGTTAGTTAAAATGGACAGTCACTCTTCCTTCAGATGTTCAAGTACTCTATTTTCTTTTCCTGGGGATGATAGGGAAGGAAAGAGGTAAATAGAAAGGGGAAACCTATGTGTCTTAGATTGTTATTATAAAAAGAGAATTTGGGATTTAGTCACAGTCACAGGGTATGATCTTGAGCTCAAAGCACACTTTACACAACCCCATAACACATTCAAACCACAAGATGCAACTACCTGGAATGAAAGGACACTTTCTCTGGACAAGTTGTATAAAATGTCATTATTTAGGCACACTTTTCCTGTTCTGTAGCATTCAGGATTTCAAGGTCCCTCCTTTGCTCTGCTAATATCCTATGTCCCTTGACCATATGCTGCCTTAGGAAACTTCACTAAGCACAGATTTATCACAGGTGAAGAGCCTACCTTAATAAGCACCTGAATGGACCCAGTGGCTTTTGCAGATACGAAATACCAGAAGCTCATGGTGCAGGCAGCGCTGGATTCCTGCCACACAGCACTCTTGAGATGTGCTTCTTCACCCCGAAGGCCCACTGGAGTAGCCTCCAGATACAAGAAGTGTCCTGAGAACATGGACAGGATTCAAATAGAACAGAACAAGGACAGAAGTCAACAGAAATAACAATGAGGGAATTATTTTAGCTTTTCCATCTTAGGAGTTTTTAATTACATTTCATATGATCTGAGCTGCCAAAGGCATTTCCATTTGAAACAGAAAGGAAATCTAATAGCCTTGCCTCTAGCTCACAGACTGAACAATTTCCAACTGTGTTCTTTTAGCAAAATACTTCACAGTATGCAGATCAACTGATCTGATGGGATATTTATGCCACTGAATCAACACTATAGTTACAGAAATCATTTAATGGATCCTTCAAAGTACACTATTGTAAAACAATGCAAAGATGACCTATGCAATCTAGATCAAGGACTATGATGAGCTTTCAAAAATGCAGTTATCTATTGGGTATCTAGATAAAACATTGAGTATTTTAATAAGCAACATGAGAAGATAATGAGTTTTATAATATGGATCCAAATATCCAAAACATTTTATGGAGATACAGCTGAATGTTTAGAGGGACATATATCTTCCTTTCTTTGGTCAGTCTAACTTGGAGAACTTTGTTCTTTATTGTGTTGTGTTTTTCACAACCATGTAGAAGTTCAATGTTTAGATATCTTTATCCTATTCTATAGGATCTAGGAATTCTTTATTCTGCTGTCCCTTTACTATTGACCAGTGAGTCTGAGACTTAACTTCATCTACTTAATGCAAATTATATTTATAAGCCATGCCCCAAACCTTTCACATCTGTGATCAACAGGTAGGTCTGCAGGTTTCAGCTGCTTTCCCTTCATACACACCATCTCATTTGATTTGATTTATGCAATACCCATTTGGTATATAGGGCAAATTTTATCATCTCTATTTTACAAATGACACATTTGAGAATGTAAAAAATTAAGTGATTTGCTAATGATTAAATGAGTGACATAATTCAGGTATCATTTGTTATTACACATTTCTGTCACTTAAGAAAGTTACCTGATGGAAGGACACATTATCACCTATCTACAATTGATGAAATATTAGACTTTTATTACTCAGTGTTATAGGTTGAATTGTACCTCCCCCAATTATATTGAAATACTAATCTCCGGTGCCTGTAAATGTGGCCTTATTTGGAAATAGGGCCTTTCCAGTGGCCAAGTTAAGATGCAATCATTAGGGTGGGCCCTGATCCAATAAGACTTTGTCCTAATAAGAAGGGGAAATTTCTACACAAATGTAGACATAGATATATGGAGCTCAAAGTGAAGGCCTGGGGAGAACATGACCTTCAAACCAAGGAATGTCCAAGGCTATCAGAAGGTAGGAGAGATGCCTGAAACAGAAGATGCTCCTCATAGCCCTCAAAAGGAATCAGCCCTGCTAACACCCTGATTTCAGATTTCTAGCCTCCAAAACTGCAAGACCATAAATGTCTGTTAGTTAAGCCACTCAGTCCACAGCCCTTTGTCATGGCAGTTCTAGCAGAGAGATCTACTCATTAAATAGTGTTTGATTTACTTGGGGAGGCCCCACCATGGTCTCGCCATAGTTCTCCAGAGAGTGTATGTGTAGGGGCACACAATGTGATGCCCATTGTGGATATGGTTAGAGAGACAATAACAACCTAATAACCTACCATTTGCATTTCCAAGTGTGTGGTCTTTGGGGGGTCTTAGGCTTTGATGAGAGCCAACCCCCAAAGCCCAATCAAAGTTTTCAGCCAGGGAATTTTGCCAGCCACACCAGCCATTTTCAAAAGTACAGGAGCTGCCACATTCATTTTCATCAGTATAATCTCCACAGTCATCTACAAAATTACAGCTTTGCTCTGGCTTGTAACATTTGCCATTCTTACATTCCTGATAGCCATGTGGGCAGTAGCCTAAAAAACAGAGAACAAAGAAAGGATGAGGGTACACTACTAACACTTTCAGTAAGAGCAAATTCACTTTAAGGAAATAGAAATAGAAATAAAAGGAACACAAATGTTTGAAGGAATCTGACACTTACCTCACTACCCTAATTTCCTTCAGAGTTCTGACCTACAGATCTCTAACAAGAATAATTCACAAATGAAGAAAAAACAAAGCATAATTTTATTGACTTAGTAAAGTATCCCAAGTCACGTCAAGTTCATTATTTCTTATAAGCTGTGATCAAGGATATAAATTAGATCTGAAAATCAAAATGGGGCTCTCCATTTCTGATCCAGAAATGAAATTTTTCAGGTACTATGGGCTTACAAACGAGACATTTGGAAGTACATTCCAGTAGCATCCATGCACTGAAGAATTTCTCAAAAGTGAAACATACATAAGGTATTTCCTTAGAAATAAGACATATGCAAGTAATAAAAAACTTTCCAACAAATTTTTCTTCAGAATACATATTTATTTGTGAGTTGTTTGGAATTTTAGAAGCAATTTCGCTATAAAGCAAAGTCATCCATGAAGACTTATTCACAAAGAACTTAAGAACAATGCTCTTGAAAACCCGAGTTGAACTCACACTAAGGCTTATCACTTAAATGACTTGGATCAGACCTACACCTGATAACCTTTAAGTTTCCAAACTAAAAAGAGAAAAGGTAGTAGCAAAAGTTGGAGAACTTGAGCTAATTAAAGGACTGTACTTACATCACCAGTATCACAGCAGTACCTGCCCCCAGCACTGATCAGTACATTTTAGTCAAATAAATAATTGAGTGAAAGAAACTGCTTTGAAAATGATGAATAAGTTTAATATGCACATGCAAGGTATTATTAGCCTGACCAATATTCAGATATAATAACATAACCACCTTGGTGTAACTTATTTCATTAGGAAAACTTATTCAGAGATTCAACTTGGGATATTAATTTTATATTTGTTCTCTGACACAACAGTATCAGAAATTTTCTTCCTTCTCATCTTTCCCATCTACCAGGTAGAAGAGCTGATAGTGCTACCCCCTTCTTTACTTCTACCAGGGTGTGAAGCAAGTTATCTAGTGGTTGAGGGTTGGTGAGAGAATTAAAAATAGAAAGTGATGTTTTCTGGTTTACAGGAAGGTGTTCAGCGAGTAGGAATGCTTATTGATAAGACCTCAAACAGAAGCTTTCATGCCTTGGATAGTATCACACTGTAGGAAATAGGCAGCCTGGTGGGGATCTCCCTGGTAGCACAGGGATTAAAGACACAATGCTATCAAGCTATGGCCAGCCACTGCAGCATGAGTTTGACCCCTGGGCAGGGAACTGGCACATGGCACAGCAGACGTCTCCTGTCTCACCTGTTGCCCCTTCAACAGCTTATTTCAGTCGATCTGCCTGTTCTGCTCCCCACTCAGTCTCTGGTGAATCCTCTCACCACCTACACCTCGGCCTACACTCCAGATATGTATGCATAAATAAATAGATCTTAAAAAAAATAGGTGGCTGTGGAAGGGAGAAATGGGTAGAGATAAGTGGATGGCCACTTCTCACTTTGTGTGCTGAGCTATTCCTGGACAGCTTGTTCAAGATTGCCTAATTAAATGGCCTTTCCACTTGCAACACCTCTTAAAATAAGTTTTAACCATGTATTCTACCTCTAACAAAACATTCTTGTCTAGGTTGTTAACATTTTTCTTCCTTGCAATGTGGGATGAAACTATTTTTATTTACGTGTCCAGTATAGCTTTAGTAGACTGGGGGTAAAAAAAAAAGACCTCTAATGTTTCAATTACAGACTTTAACTCAGAATCACAACATTAAAGCATTTTTCAACTACTCGGAAGTGGAGATCACTTTCATTAACCCTCTCATTTATAGATGAGAATACCGAAGATTATAGATGTTAAATGATTTGATGTGTTTTCAAAAACTGAGGTACAATTTGGACCCACATCTGTTTAAAAGTAAAATTAAAATGACTTGAAAAGAAAAGCAATGATATCAGGTCAACTATTATAATACATAAGATCACTGAAGAACAAAAGGTATTTTGACTACCAGATGTGTTTTTCTCATAGGCCTTTTGAGAATCTAAGAAATTACTAGCTCACTTAATTTTATACAAGTTGGCATTTGTATTGATTCTGTCAATTCCAATTTGGGAAGCAAAAATAAAACTGGTTCTTAAAATGCTTTTTCCAAATAAACTGAATCAAGCTAAAATCTAATTCTTAAACAACAAGCAAGAAAATAATTTGGACATGTATCTAAATACAAAAAACATCTATAGACCCCACCCAATATATTGCATGATCAGTTTAAGTAACATTTTACAAAAATAACTATGATTAAATTTTACATTTAAAAAAAAACCATAAACAGTTCCATAGTCAGATATATAAATTGAATATTCAACAGCATTAATTTTTAACAGAAAGCAGTAGTAAAATAAATCTCACTGCCAAATACATTATACCCATACGATAACATACAGCAATGACATATTTTGGGTAAATATCAAGGGAAATTTTCAACCAACACCCTTTACCTATTTCCAAATTATTTTTCATGCCCACCATTTTCTCCAAAGAAACTAGTTGTCTAAATAGATTTTCCAAAGAAATCATACAGATGGATAACAGGCACATAGAAAAAAATGTTCGAGACCAATTATCTGGAAGGAAATGCAACTCAAAACCACAATGATATACCATCTCACTCCCATGGAGTGATGACCCATAGCAAAACAACAACAACAAAAAAAAAACCCAGCAACAATAAATGTTGGCAAAGGTGTGGAGAAAAAGGAATCTTTATACACAGTAGAAAACCACAAAATTTACTAGAAAAAAAGATCTTAGAGATATATAACAAATTTATGCATAATTCTCCCTAAAATTTATTTACAATTTCAACATAATTCCAATCAAATTATCAAAAGAACTTAGTAGAAATTAACAAAATTATCTAAAACATATTATGGCCACACTGATCACCTGATGAGGGTATGTAGTTCAGAAATGGACTCACAACTACATGGTCTCCTAATTTTCTAAAATGTGCGAAGTTAGTGCATAGTATTTTCAACAAAAATGCATAAATTAAATCAAATTATGAAACAAAATAAACAATTGGAGAAATACTCTATAAAGTAAAAGGCCTATACTTTTCAAAGATGACAATGTCAAAAAGATAAACTCTGAAATTAGAAAAATCTAAAAAAAAAAACATAAAAACTAAATCCATTGCAGGATTTGAAAAGTTTAATCTTTTGAAAGTTAACAATCTCCTCCACTGGATCCCATTGCACTGAGAGAGCAAAAACCAACGTCTTTCAAGTGTTCTCACAGGTACCCTACAATTACTCCCCTCCCCATTTTCTCTCTCTTATCATTTCCTTCCAGTCAAGTATTACTGGGCACGTACCTGCAGTTGAAAAATTGGGATGATTACTTGTAGAAATAGAGAAGAAACAACAAGGGGAACCCCAGGGCAGTTCAATAGAGGGTATTAGATATGACGTTATAGAATTAGAACTTTGGTTAGGCAATTTTGGACAGGGACCAAGGAAGTTGTGTTTTTCTCAAGAAAACCATCAGGAATCAGAGATAAATCTATAATTGGGTATTTCTATAAATTTAATCTGACAAAGGGAAGAGAATAGACTGACATTATAACTGATTAGAAACAGTTTTGAGTTATATGAGTCATAACAGTTGGTTCATTCATTTGAGACAATGGGTCTTGTCTGTGTTTAATCTCAATTACAAACTGATCTTGTTTTTGCCTAGTGCCATCATGGTCCCAAAATAGCTTTGTCTGATGTGGATACCATGTGGACTTGTTCGACAAGAGAACTATCAGGTCCTAGCATCGCCAAGACCTAGATGATAGCACCAGGTCAGGTTCTGATGTCAGGAACTGCTTCTCATTTTTCCCTTTCAATTCTATTTCTATGGCAGGACATTGCAGTGGGGCAGGAGATATAAGGTTAGAAACTAAAGTCCTTTTGGTTGTTTACTTTGCAGAAGATAAAAAATGGCAGAGGAATTGTTTTGGGATATACTGGAAGACATCTGAAAGACTTTCATGTATATAAATATGTATATATTAACCCTCTTCCTATTTCTCCTTGTTAATTCACAGTGAAAACATAATGTGTTGTGGGATCTACTTTAATGCTAGCATAGAGGTGTAGAAAGAAATTCATTAAAATAGATGACAGATGTCTTAATATGGCAAAAAAAAAAAATGCTAAAGGAATTATGCTTTACACTAAGGGAAACTTGGAAGGAAGCCTAGTCAGAAAAGAAGCCTCCAGTCTTTACATAAAGGGCCTAATGTGGTTTCTTGCTGGCTTGAGTTTATAATATGGCTGAAGCTGTAATTGAGGAAACAGCAAGCTTCTGCGTCAGTGTTTCTTGGGCAATGCCTACTAGCCTGAGGCTTAGGCTTAGTCTTCAACTGGGAACAAAATGCAAACTGATCCAGATACTCTCCTACAGCCTAAACTTCTTCATTTCAAACAGTATCAATACAAATACTCAAAGAGCACACACTGAAGTCCTGATCCTAACAAAGTTGTCAGATTTGTTCCAGAGAGAATTTAGGCCTCAATTATTCAACTGTTCACTTTTAATAACAAATGAGTGTGTATATTATGTTAACATTATAAAGCTAATATAGAGCTAAGTTTAATTCCATATTTGAAAAGCACTCAAACAAGAGAACTAAAGGTACCTATAAAAATGAATATTGCTTAAGGGATTCTCACTTTGAAGAAACTTCTGATTTTTTGGAGAAACAATCACACCTTGAGTTTCTAATTTGTCATGTTGATAAAGGGAAGATAATGAAGTCGATCATTAAAAACCATGATTTTCTGAAGTTTTAAATTCAATAATGAGGAATAGTATAAAGATAGCCCAGTCAGAGACTGGGCATTTAAGGAAAACCTGTTTTAGCTGAGACACTAGAACAGAGTTTCAACCCGGATCCAGAAGCTCCAAGTAGGACCTAGGAATAAAATCTCAATATCAAAATCACTTAAGAGGGGCCTCCCTGTTGATGCAGCAGGTTGAGTACCACACTGTGAAGCGTTTGTGGCAGAGCAGTGTGAGTTCAACCCCCAGCCAGGGAAGGGACCCACAGGGTGCAGCAGACCTCACCTGCCTTGCCCACTGTTCCCCTCAGCAGTATATTTCAGTGGGTCTGCCTGTTCTGCTCCCTACTCTGTCTCTGGTGTTTTCTCTCACCTCCTGCAACTCTGGCCTATATCCCAGCTCTTACTTGCATAAATAAATAAATCTTTAAGAAAAATCACTTCAGAAAAAATTATTACTTGATACTTTTATGCAGTCAGATTTGTCAATCCTTCTTTTCATGGTTTTTTGACAATTTCTTTTAAATAAAACTTCCTTATTTTTTCTATTACTATATGATTTTTCTTTTTTAAAGATTGTACATTTTTGATTTTCTACCTAAAATTTTCTTTGGCATATGGACTGAACAGTAAGCACTGGAGAGGAATATATATGCACAAACACATATTCTCATCTATTTACTTAGTACCCCTGGAAGACAAAAGAAATTAAGATTTCCTTGGAAATAAGATCATAAATACAGAAAATAAAGGAAATGGTTTGTAATCTCTACCCCTTTTTGGTAGTATTATATATGTATATTTAAATATTTGTTTTATTTAAAAAGTAATAATATTCACAATTGATGTCATATGTGTATATATATATATATAAAGAAAAAAAATTAAAAGTAATAATATCAGGGTAGAACAAATGCCTGCCCATGCCAGGAGCTTGTCCAAAGACAAAGAATAGGGTTGAAGTCATGGCATTTCAGTGGGAAACCAGCACAGATACTATGACGTATGGGAAGAGGAAGACTGAACACTCTGTACTCCAGATCTGTGGAGGAAATATGAAGTCAAGGGACAACCAAATTTCAGTTTAGAAAAGAAGACAGAAGTAATGAAATTCTGTATGAAAACATCTAAGCTCTACATACTAAATTTATAGCACAGTCCAAGTTACCAAAGATACAGGAACAAAGGAAGGTGAGGATGTGATAAAAAAAAAAAAAAAAAAAACACAACTCAGTAATCATTGTGGATCCTTTTTCTCTTCATTTCCCACATTCAATCACTAACACTTTCTGACTTTACTTTTTTCCTACCTCTCTGCTCATCCACTTTTCTCAAGGTACACTCATCTCTGATTAATGAAATAGCTTACTAATGGGGTGTTCTCATCCACTCTGCCCCTCCTGCGATTCATATCCTGTGCTGTAAGTCAAAATGGAAATTGGATCACTACCCTGCTTGAATGTCTTTAATATATCCTCTCATAGATAAAGACCAAATTAGTTAACTTGCCCATAAATCAAATCAAATAAAGATGATATTTATTAATTTGACCTAAAATCCAATAAAAGTCTAATTCTCACCTCTCTAAACTCATCCCCTAACACACACCTCTCAACTCCCTACCACAGACCTCCTGGCTTTCCTGCAGTCCTTCTAATCACAGATATTTTACCTTATGTGGTGGACTGTATATCTCCAGCATTCCTTTTTAAAATCTTGCATATTTCAGCTCAGTCTCTACTTCCTCCAAGAATCCTTGATTGGTCAAATGCCTCTATTATAGTCCCTTGTGCTGTTCTTCTTTATAGGACTTTATTTTTATTTTTTTAATGATTTTATTTATTTATGCATACAAGAGCTGGGGTACAGGCCAGAGGCATGAGGTGAGAGGACTCACCAGAGACACAGTGGGGAGCCTAATAGGCAGATCAACTAAAATACACTGCTGAGGGGAGCAGGTGGTGAGGCAAGGGAGGTCTGCTATGCCATGTGGGTCCCCTCCCAGGCTGGAGATCGAACTTGCACTGTGGTGGCTGTGGAAACTCCACAGTGCTGCACTCCACACTCCCTTACCACCAGGGAGACCCTCTTTATAGGACTTTTTAGTAGTGTTGTACATGTCTACAGGATTATTCATGTAATGATCCCAGCACTTTTCTGTGGGGCCCATGAAGGACAGACATTGGCATGTACTTAGAAAGTGCTCACTATACATTTGCTGGATAAATGAGCACTTTTGACTGTAAATTTGTTGTAGTACATTTACTTGTTAATTCTCAGAGATGAACACCTAAAGCTTACATAACTATTTAATGCAACGTCACTTTAAAAGAAAAAAAAAAAAAAGAACAAATGAATGAACTGAATGAAGCAAGGAGATGAGGGGCATGTATAAGGGAGAGCTTTCTAGAGACTGGTTGACAGAAAGAGGAGTTGGCATTTGTATTGTTGGACAAAAATGACAGGGATAATGCTAATTTGAGGTTGCGGGACTTTGCCATACTAAGTAAGGGTATTAGAGAAAGAGACTCAATCACCTGTGACCTATAACTGTGGTATAAATAACAAATATTTCTAGTTACTGTTCTCTGTTTTGGTTAGTAATGGCAGCTATTCAGTCTGTTCAAAATACATATTTCAAATATTTAAGCAACGATTTCCCTATTATGTCTATAGACAGAATACTAAAGTCACAATCCCAATTTAATGCTACCTTTATATAATTTGATCTTATGACAAGGCAATTTCCTTGTAAACCTTGCTGACTTGGTAAAAACAAATTGTATGTAATAAAATTGACACAATAACTTAATTCAAAGAGGAAAGTTAAACTGATGGTCTGAACTAAATTCTATTAATAGAAAGCAAAACAAATCCACAATATTTGTATTCATAAACACTACTATCATTAGTGCAGCATATAATAATATATACAATTAACTGGGATAAACTATGTTTGAATTCATCTTAGTTCATTTATTTGTGACTTTGTATATGTCATTCATAACATTTACTATGTAAAGTTGTTTTAAAACAGGATTATAAAATGGTTTCCCTTTCCTTAAAATGTGTATACCTACCTAAAGTAAAATTATTTTCAGTATTTGTGCATATGGCAAGTGCCCATGTGAATCTTTGGGTAGTGTATAATTCACAACATGTATGAATACTTGTACATGTTTCATGTATGAATATGGCAAAGCATTATATGAATTTACATATGTATAAAGATAAATAAAATGACCGAATTACAACTTTAGAGTAAATAGCATGTTTAGCCATAATGGCAGCTATTATTTATTAATCATCCTCTTATCTGTATTATGCTAGCTATTTCATTCATATTATTTCCAGCCCTGCAAACATTATAAGACATGTTATCTCCATTTTCAAATGTGGAAATTAAGAATAAGAAAATTTAAGTATAACATCTAGTGTGTATCTGACTTCAGTTCTTTTAAAAATTTACCAGACATGTACAAAACAAAATTATAAGATACTAAGAATAGCTTATGTGAAACTACCAAATGTTTAATTCTGCCAAGCACTGTGGAATGTTACATAAGCATCAAAATCACAGTGTGATTTTGACCAGACACCACTGGAACATTGAACATTTTTCATGGGGTTGTTCTTGAGCTGAACAATTTATGTCTATTAAATACTTAATCTGATTAAACTACTCTGATTCAATATGCCAGAGGGAAAGGATAAAAGTCCTAATCTCATGTATCTATTTGATCTATAAAATCCACCCAATATGACCCTTTTGTATTCATTGTTGTGCTTACCAGACTTGGGATAATAATGGGTAGATCATGATTGTTGCCTTATGTGGAGAGGAAAAGCCCTCCCCCCATTAAAAATTTCCTATTGTTATTACTTTTTATTGTAGTAACCTTAGTTTGCAATGTTGCTTGTGTTTTAGAGGAATAGGATCTCCCTATTCAGCTGTGGTTACTATACCATACCCACTCCTAACCCTGAATATGAAGCAATAATCAGAAATATAGATCTGTGTCCGGATCTGTTGGAGAATCTTCCAACAAACTATGAGAATAAACACGAGGAGTCAACATGATTAGAATCACTAAATATTTCATTTAGTCAACTCCAGCCTCTTAAATGGAGGGCAAGTCATTTTGCCTCTTTGTTGAAAGCAGAGAGAGCTGATATATAAGTCAACAAATGGATAAATTTTATTTCAGAAAAATTGGCATAGGTATAGTCTGTTAATATTTTTACTTTTTATTTCCTTGCAGTAAGAACTTAAGTGGTCAAGTTGGTGAACTGACTGTATCAGTCAATAACAAGGGAGTTCTAAAATGAATCTAGATACAAAGTTTGAACAAAGAAATGAACCTGAAGAATAATAATAATTTGACCACAAAGTCACTTTGGAAGTTTTACAAAAGGGAGGTAGATTGAATTACAGAAATCAGTGTCTGGAAGCTATAGTCACATTATTTGCCTAGGAAAACCACAGCACCACCAAATACTACATTACAAAAAATTTTCTCTCATGGATGTAAAGCACATAAAAAAAAAAAATGAAGGAAGAAATACGGCAAGATATTGGCCACATGAATATGCTGGACTTCCCGCTTCCAGAAATTCACAACCAAATTATAACCAAACTAAATAAACAATGCCTGAAAGATACAGAAAACTACTGCATACATCTGGAGCAATGGCATGGTAGAAAGGGGTGAGTAAATTGTAATTGAATTGTAATCACAGGGATACCTGGGTAGTGCAATCCATGAGAGGCAGTAGTATCTGCTAGGTAGAGGCCCTCTTAATTCAGGGCACCCATCCACATCCAAGATGTCAGAGACCCATCAGGGCAATGGAGAAGGAGGATGCCCAGAGTTGACAAACATGTAAGAGCTGTACTTCTGGAAAACTAGAAAAGAGTGACGATTGCTGGTTTAAGCCTGAGGATCCCAATCTAGAACACCTAGAGTTCAAACCACTAGGGAGTGCCAGATAGAATAACCTGTGTCTCCTCATAGAAGAGGCACGTTGTAACATGCAGTCTGTGACTGTGATATTCGAAACACCTGTCCAACCCTGAGAAAGTAACTGCTTTCACTAACCAGAGCTTAAGCACTTGAATTTTAATAATAAAGGTGAGCACCCAGGGTAGGGTTCCATACTCAAAAAGCATAGAGAACGATTCCTGGGTTGTTGTTCTATCTTAACTATAGTCACCATCCAGGACTACATCTATGGCTCAATTACAGCCTAGAGGTCAGGGCTGTCTTAAGACTATGGGATTTATTTTGGCCAAGGAGTTGACCAGAGGGAAGGAACCGCAATGAATCCCCATCACACAGCCTAAGCAAATGCAGCAAAGTAGGAAGTAGAAACCCTTGATACTCACAGGAGGTGAACCCTCAGTGCCCTACTGCCCCAGTTCCTTCCAACTTATTACCCCTGACCAGACCCAGTGCCACAGTCTTCTGAACAGATGCAAAGGCAGCACTTTGTGAAGTAATAGACACCTAAAGATCCTGGGTAAAACCAAGGATTATAAAAACCAGGATTATAACCATCTTCTTGCTGGAAGGAATATAAAGTCAATTTATTAAGATAAGGAAGGCAACTCCCTGTTATAACCCATAAAAACTAAAAATGAATAGATTGGAGAACATATCACCAAATCTCAAGGAAATTAACCCCCAGAGAAGTATCAGTCCATTAGAACTGCAGAATGTACATCAAGGGGAGTTTAATGCTTACTGAATTTAAAAAGATATGGATGACATAAAACAAGAACACAGTAGAGATCAAGAAAATATGATACATTATAAAAATAATGGAACTTAAAAAAATGCCATAATCAAACTTTAAAAAATAAACACAAGGCCTCAATATTAGACAAACAAAAGTATTTGATAAAGTCCAACCATTTGAATGCACAGTAAGAGATAGCACACAAATAGAAAAATGGGAAGAAATATTAAATCAGTGTAAGACCTATTTGGAATAAAATAACAATCATATTACGAGGATCCCAAAAGAGAAAGAGAAAGGCATAAAAAATTTATTTAATGAGATAATTGATCAGAACAATCTCAATCTAAGAAATGAAACAGGTGACTAATCCAAGAATTCCAAATAAACTAATAAAAGAATAACATAGTCCAATAGATATTATACTAAAATTTTTGAAAGTCAGTGGCAAGGATAGAATATTAAAGCATCAAGATAAAAACCAGTAACCTATAAGGGAACAAGGAAATTTGCCATTTCCAGCATGGAGTAAGAAGTTCAAAGGAACTATGTGTAGTAAAGCAAGTCAGAATCACAAACATAGATATTGGACATTCACATAGTATGCAATTTGGCAAAGCCAAATACCTTAATACTTTACTTATTATTAATCTACTTTATAAGACATTAACATATATTATCTATTATCCTCATCTCAATTTCCAGAAAGATGCAGAGACCAATATTCTTTTGTATAGGTGAGAAAACTGAGTTTGAGGGAGGTTAAATGGTTTTGAAGTCTATAAATCAGCCAATATACATTATCACAGCACATCACACATTGGCAAATATTGACTGTACTGCTGTATTCAACTGTTCTCTCTGGAGAAACGCAATGGTAAATTTTCCTTGAAGCTTACTGATGAGTAACTATATATATGATGTGTTTATACAGAGATGGGGGTATAGCCATTACTTAGAATAGGTTGAAAAATGGACTGAAGCAATGAAGGTAAACAAAAGTAAACACAAATTGTTTCCTACTGAAATTTTTGAAAAGTAAAAGACAAAAATATTTATGGACAAATGGAGACTTGATGTTAAAAAATAGCCTATATTTTTTCCAAATTGTCTGCTACATGATCAAGAAGACAAATAATTTTGATGACTACATAAAAATGCCAGATAGTTTTAGCTATTCCAGTAAGAAAGCTGATTTCAGCAAGCAAAATAGTTATGTCAGCAAAGAAACTAAAGTCACCACATTAAAGTCAATTCACAGACTTGAGTGACTCAAGCCTGACTTTAATCAGCTCCTTTATAACCTTTTTGAAGAAACATTTTTCTTTTACTCTGCTTTGTTTTATAATTGTTCATTAAAAAGAAATAAACTGTAAGCTTCTATTAGATGAGCAAGAGGCCTATGGTATATATCTCTTTATAACTAGAGCCTAGAATTTCATCAAATATATAGTGTTCACTCCATACCTGAATATTGTGCTGAATCAATGAGTAATATCCACCTGAGTAGCTTGAAGCTAATCTTTTAAAATAGGGAAGCTTTTTACTAATCCTCAGGAGTGATATGATTACAGTTTGTTCCAGAATATTTTTTCACTGTAAAATGGATTAAAATTGGAAGTAACTTGGAGGCAGCAAGCCTTCTTAAGTCTCAACTAGTTTCTTTCACTAGATATTTGACATGCTGGGAAAATGACCCAGAGAGGCAAAGTGACTTACTAAAAGCTACAGTTTGAACTCTGGAGGAAAAAAAAAAAAGGCTGAGATTCATTAAAAACTTTAAATCCAATATTCTTTTCACTATATAACATTATGACTTGTTGTTTGGAGTCTGTTGGTAACATTAATGCAAATCGCGGAAAAGCAATATCACCCTTCACACCTTATTCACTTTTCAAACTACAATAGGAAATTAACTAGGAATAACCTCACCTGGGCCAATTTTATTTTCAGGGAACATTGAACATAAAATCATGTGATGCTGTTCCTGTGAGTCTAGGCCTACAGTAGTTTCTGGTTACATCCAAATCTAATAAGACTCAGTAATATTGAGAATCATAAAAATAAAATCAAATCTAGGAGTAATTAGATTTGATAGTTGTAAATAGAGATCATTCACTCGAATGGGATTCTTTGAATTAAGACGCACATCTTAGGAGCAAGCACTGGGTCTGCTCTCTCAGTGCATCTGCCTGAGACCAAAAGACCATATTCTGCTCTGGGTCACGGTAAGAATTCACGACACTTAACTGTATGCAAACCTTAACTCCCTTTAATGTTCTACTTGCAATTAGGTAAACCATCGTGTGCCTTTTGCATTGTTTTTAGAATAACCAAACCCAGAACCTAAACTAGATTATACGTTTCAGATGCATTGAAACAGGAAACACTAAAAATACTGTTAAAAATTCAATACTCAATTTAAGTCCAACTATAATATAAACTAGGAATTCTTTCAAAATACGTATTTTGAACTGGGGGACAATTCTTGTAGGGACTCACATGAAACATGTGAAATGTGAGAACTGGTCCTCGTTTTCTATGAGCTTAAAATTTCCCTAGTAAAATAAAACACTCATACAGGAAACAGAAAAGAAACAACAAAGACAGTGGCTTGCTAACTACTGGTTCCAGAAAGAGTAATAGTGGCTCAGAACAGGTACTGGGGCTGGAGGATGCTGCCACCCAGTGGACACCATCTACTTTTAGTTTGGCCAAGTATTCCATAAATCAAGTCAAAGGACCCTCCAGAAATTACTGGAAGCAGATTCTCAAGTTAGTCGAAGACTTCTTCTATTAGGCCCAGGAAGCTCTACAGATGTGTCTTTTATATAAAATACAACTGTGGAAGCAGATCAACTTCTCTCTTGTCTGTACCATCTCTATTTCATGAGACTGTTGAACATTTCCAACTCTGTTAATAGCATCTGAATGACTACAAGTCAAGTCTGGCTATAAGATGTCAACACCTGGAAATACTGTGAGAGGTGTTTGGTCTCCAAAAGCTGCCAACCACAGGCCAGTGTCTTCTCAAAATAACTATATCAGGTAAAACTTCTAGGCGGGCCTTGATCCAGCACTTCACCTCAGTGAAGGTTCTGAGAGTAAGCTGCCTCCCTTTGCCTAAGGCTTAGTCAGTGTCATTATTAGTAGTAAAAACAGGCCTGTTCAGAAGGGACCACAAAAAATTCAGGTCCAGGAGAAATGCTACCAGGATAGCCTGTTTCACTGCCACTGCACTAAGCTCAAGATGCCAGCTGAATTTGACACATTTTCTGGTCAACTTGTTGAAAATCCCTAGATATAGAAAATATTGTCTCTAATTTCCAGATCACCTGATTAGGTTCCGAATTTCACTGCTCGTAACTGGGACTACAAGGCAACTTGTTTTCCTTTCCTATCTTAGGAATCAGTCTTTGTGCTTCAACCTATATTACTCCCCAAAATTTGACCTGGAAGTCAAGAACTGTGAAGGGCCTGAGATTTTACCCTACTGCAACCTACTAAGCCCAACATTATTGTATGGATGCTAGTCCAAGCACAAGATTCCTGGGTTTGGAGATGGTAGACTGCTTATTCTTCACAGTAATAGAAGTAACCAGTTTCCTCACTTCATGTGTTCATTCCCTGGATCTCAATTTGCATTTGCATCAGGTGATGTAAAGAAGACTGTATGAAACATGCATACGAGGTGGACTGTTTTGCAGGAGAGGAGCTCTGAGAGTAAGAAGCCTGCTTTTCGGTGCTTGGGCCCAACATAGAGTGTTGGTGATGAGGGTTTTCCATACGAACATACAATTCTCTGACTCCAGCAAGGTGTCTGAGAATTCGACTGAAGTCTAATGCTGTAGTAGAGATACCGTTTTCCCCACCCCCATCATTTGCCGTCTCCTTGGACTAATTACTGGCATCCAAGGGCCATGGAGCTAAGCAGACAAGAGAAGTTATATAATGTAGAAGGCAGGTGGGCTTAGAAAAGGGATCTTGCTTCTTCTGTTCTGACCTGCACCTGGTACTGTCAAAGAGGACTTAGCGACATGTGGAGGAGAGACATAAATCATAACACCATATAAACTGAATCTTTATAAGTGGGTGGCATGCATGTCTACACTTTGCTGCAGAGAGATACTATTTCTGCGTTCCAAGGCTATTAGCAAACCTGAGCTTTGTTTTGGAGAGGGACAATGTTTGCATCTTCCAAGACTGATTATTATACCAACATTCATGAAAAGTTAGTTAAAAAAAAAGAGCACCCAGTGGCTTCATTTGGAAAAAATACAGAAATGCAAAAGATCCATAGAAAACTGTCTTCAACATTGAGTAGTTGGAATCTAATATCATATCAGTATTAATGCATTATTTCTGAGTTCTCAATTAAATATCAATTCTAAAGCCAATTTCATCTACTTTGGAGAAGACCTACCAGCATTATATCATAAATTTAGTGGAGCCAATTAACCTATAAAGGAGAGGGTGTTTTTTTATGTCTCAGTCCCATTCATTGGTAGAAAAGAGAACTCAAACACTCCTGTGTGAACACAGTAATTGTAATAGACCCAGTCAGATGATGACAAGTTTATCTTGTGCTAAAGGGAACAAGACACGGGCATTAACAACGACCAGAGTTGTATTCTTGGTGCTGTCAATTATCTTCTGACCCAGTTATAGTCACAATATCTGAAATAGCTGGTGTTAGAGGGGGCACACTAAATTAAATTGGTGATAGTCAACAGCACATTTTTAACTGGCCACACAGTGTTGGTTATATTGAGAAAATGCATCTTTCAACAGAATAGCTCTTCTGTCTAGAAGTCATTAATAAAAGCTATTTTCCTCCTGGAAAGATATAAAAGCCAATAGGCTTTTATACAACATGGGAGGCCTATTTGGTGATCTGTTGGGCACTAATCCCACTGCTGCCTCCCACATGTACTACTTGCAATCAGGAAAGTCCCATCTGAGCCTGATGGGTATTCAGAAGACAAGCAGGTGAAACTTCAATACCATTTATATATTGAGCAGCATTTGCATTAGAAGATAACAGGAGTCTGACTGTTCTAACGCAAATGATTGTAATTACTTCCCTTTCTCATTTTACTCTATTTCCAAATCTAGTCAGTTGAATACCTGGCTCATTTTTCAAGAGAAGCTGATATCTTAATGGAGTATATATGGATATTGATTTATAAAGATGCACACATGAAACTTACATGTTTTAATGCAATGTTACATTAATAAAAATTACTTTTAAGAAACATAAACATTTGTATCTATCAATTTTTGCCCCATCCTATTTTAACTTCATTTGAGTATAAGGCTTTTGTTTCACCTGGATATGGAAAATCTGAAATTTATCCTCTTCCCATTTTCCTCAAAGGCTGTCAAGTCAGGATACTGGGGTCTAGGGCTAAATAGCGGAGGTTTGAAGAAGTACTTTTTTCAAAAAGCTAACCTTGACTTAGACAGAAAGGTCCATATCTATAAAAAAAAATTGCTTCTATAGTGATACCTTCTATTTCAACCAGCTGCAACTGCTTG
Source organism: Galemys pyrenaicus (assembly GCA_019455555.1). Taxonomy (NCBI): domain Eukaryota; kingdom Metazoa; phylum Chordata; class Mammalia; order Eulipotyphla; family Talpidae; genus Galemys; species Galemys pyrenaicus. The sequence continues at coordinate 2,034,377 of JAGFMF010011694.1, forward strand.
GCTTGGTTTACAACTTTTTCTGATTTAGGAAAGAGTGTATTTTTATTCTGAGAATCTTCTGGCTCAAAATAATCAGAAACTCTTGCATATATGTCCTATTATAAACAACAAATTTAATGGAGTCCTCCAGAATGGAGAATAAAGTGAGAGAAGATCATAAAACTTATCAGTCATTCTTTGCTGATCATCAGTCATGATAAGGGTGTCATTCTGCCATTTACACAGCCAATATGAAGCACTCTGAAAGCACCATCATGGGCTCACACATATGTGGACCAGCTTTGAACAAGGAGCCTCATGCTATCTATAATATACTCATAGATCCAGAAATCCCAAGTAGCAAGCTTTATTGAGGGACAGATTATGTTCCTGACTGAACTGTGATGGCTTGAAGCCTTAGGTCACATGTTAGATGACCTAGGTGCCAGGATTTGCCCTCTAAGAGACTTGATTGTTGCTTCTCATGGAGGCACCAGTCGAAGCTCTAACAGCTCTGTATTCTATTCTCTAAAGTGGTCCTGGATTTCCCTTCTCTTTCCCTAATTACAAGCTAGCATTCCAGTACCACAGAGGCACAATTCTGTCCAGAGAAGTTTCTACATGCCACATCTGAGGTGCTCAGAACTTGCGGCTCCTTTCCTTTTGTAACAAGCAGCAAAATCCAGTTCCTCACCAGTAGGAAGAAATCAGCCAAACAATACTTACTCTACAGTGACCCTGGCCCACTTATATGCCTTTGTGATGAAGAATACTCAGTATCAAATGACAGTGTGGCACATTCAGAAGGCACGAACAAGGCTGATGAGACTTTCTCTCCCAATAATAGGCTAAAACTGAAGAGTAGGGATTGAATTACTTGTAGAGTTAGTGGTAAAATGAAGTCAGCTAGTCTTATGTGACATATTCTATGATAAACCTAATTTTCTGGACTTTAATACTATATCATGAAGGTACAAACTTTAAGATGTCAAAGCAAAGTCAGTATAGAAATCTGTAAATTTGAAAATAGCCATAATTTTTTTTTGGTTAATAAGTTTAATAGTACTACTTCAAAAAAAACTAAATAAGATTGGTATAAAACATTATGTTGGATTGTTTTCAAGTGTGCTGCCTTATAGTCAGCATTTGTATATATTACATTATGATAGCCAACAAAAGTCTAGTTTCCATCCACGACCATAAAATTGATCCAGTCTATTAAACCCTTTGTTCCTTTACCCTTTGGTAACCAATATGCCATTCTTATAATCTAAGAGGGTTTTTTTTTTTTGTTTGGTTTGTTTACTTGCTTTGTTTCTTTATGTTCTATATATGAACTGAAATCATACAGTATTTATTTGTCTTTCCCTGTCTGACTTATATCACTAAGCATAGTAACTACTAGGTCTATAATGTTATTGTAAGTGTCAAAATCCCATTTCTTTTTTATAGCTGAGTAATATTCCATAATATATCTATACCTGTTGAGTCAGCAACACTGAAGACATAACGACGAGAAATAGGAGTTGTGGAATACACTGTAGGATGGAGGATCCTCCTTGATACTGGATTCTGGCCTTTTTATTGACAGAGAAGGGGTGTCAAACTGAACACTGGGTTATGGGCATTAGGGAGGATGAGTATACACCTGACTCCTACCCATTACTCTAATCTTATTAGCAAAGCATTCCACTGATCAGTCCCTGGGGTGCAAAGCATATCAGTATTCCCCCAGAGCAATCAAGCATCCTGCTCTTGTCTAACTTGACAGGAGCCTTGTATGCTACCCACATATACTGCATCTTTTTTCCCATCCATTGCCATGGACATGTCAATTGTTTTCACCTATCAACTATAGAAAATTATTCTGCGACAAACATAGGAGTGCATATATTTCTTTGAACTAGTGTTTTTATATTCTGTAGACAGAAGTAAAATAGCTAGACCAAATGGTATTTCCATTTTTAATTTTTTGAGGAATACCTTTACTCACTTCCATAACTGCAGTGCCATTTTGCCTTTGCACAGTGTACAAGGATTCCCTTATCTCTAAATTTTTGCCAAAGTTAGTTGCTTCTAGTCTTTTTAATAAAAGCCATTCTCACAAGTGTGAGATGATATCTGATTATTGTTTTGATTTGCATTTCCCAAATGATAAATGATGAAGAACAATCTTTTTCACATGCTTATGGAAATGGCACTACTTTTTAATAGAGAATTCAAAGTAAACATAAGAATAAACATAAATCTAAAAATACATGAATTTGTTCCTTTGACCTAGCAGATAATCCATTCTTGTGTGTGTGAAATGTGCTTATTTGTCTCTGGACATGTCATCCAATCCCAAGACTTCTCTTCTACTAAGAAAAAATAAACAAAAACTATAAAGGAATCTCCTTTGTCTCTTTCCCACATGTACATTATAATACTTTAACATACCTTCAACTAAGCCTCTTGTTTATAATACATTAAGCAATCCTCCATTTGTTTACACTAGCATCAATAAGAACCATCTAGTACACAATCAAATTTTGAACTAAGCAAGTACAAAACATTTGTGATGTATCCTTTAAAACCAAAAACCATTTCTAAGATTGTATATCAGGAATTTGGTAGCAATAAAGCTCACATGTATCTTATACATAGTAGATACTCAAAATAGTTTTAATCTGAATATGGCCCTAAGAATATTCAGCAACTCAGTGAGCATGGTTTACATATGAATTGATTGGTCTTGAAACCATCAGAAAGTATGGAGACGATGAATCAAATGAAAAACAATAAATGCTAGTCAAGTTATGGCAAAATATTTTAAGTAGTGTAAGACACTTAAAATCCACTTTGGAACTGCTCTTTTCATTTGATCTGCAAATACAGTTGCGGAAATCTTAAGATTTATTAGATGTGTTTTTATTGCAAGTCCCCAAGTGGATAAAAAGGCTATGATTCCTGTTTTACTATCCTCATAAAGTATGCATTATTTAAAGAGAAGAACAGAGGGGAGGAGGGAAGAGGTAAGAAAAAAGGAAAATAATAGTTTATTTTAAAAGACTTATTCTTAGCTCTACTGCTGAAATATAATATTAACAACCAAGAATAATGTTGACATGGTACATAAATACAACCTTATAATTTTAGTCTTCCAATTCACTTATTTCTGTTGTTTTTGAAGTTAAATTTTTGGTTTGGAATGTTTTATGACTCCTATTTTTTCAGGTGCATGAGACTCAATACTATTTGCTGTTATGCACTCACTAAAGAGAATTTTTCTTTAGTATAAATATGTCCATCATCTCAGAGATCATTCAGAGAAGGAGATGATGGCAGCATAACTTCCACCAGCATTAATCTGGAAGGTTACTGACGGCCTTAGTATAGAAGACAATCTTCTCTGTGGGCAGTCCCTGAAAAGAGCCCCTGAGTGCTCTTCAAGGTGCATGAAGCCACAGGAGGGCAGTTCATTTAATGTGATGCTTCCCTTCCTATTTCTTTGATGTTCATGCTCTTGGGGCTGTGCCCTCATTTGACAGGCATGAAAAGAAACACTCTTACTACCAACAATGGACTGCAGAGGTGTATCAGGAAGCAATTTGTTTTCATAAGAGATTGGAATTAAGTAAATATAGAGAAAACTGACACTTAAAACTGATTGAGAGGTTCACAGGAGCAACACACAATATGATAATTCTCATAAGCTGTGTTTTCCTTTCAAGTCAGCTCAAAATGTTTTTGAGTTTCCCTTACGATATTTTTTGATGATTGATTTATTTAAAAGAATGTGACAGGTTTATATATCTGGAATATTCTAGCTGTGATAATATTAATGCTTAATTAATTTCCATTGTGTTTGGGAATGATTTCAATTAGTTTAGATTGAATTTAAACTAGTTTTAGGGTTCAGTATCTTGTTGAATGTTCCATGTGCAACTAGACTCAATTTTATCTTTTTTTTTTCTTTTTTGCTATAGCTGTATATACATTTTCTATTGCTATTATAGATTCCCATAAATTTTGCCACTTACACAATATACACTTATCTCAGCATGCTGTTGGTAAGAAGTCTCAGCAAACTATTTGAGTTCTCCTTTTAAGGTCTCACAAGACTCAAATCAAGGTTGGGCAGAACTCTTATCTGGAGATTTGGGGACAAATATTCTTGGGAAATCATTCGTTTACTGGCACCTCCAAGAACAGGTTAAAGGTCACATATCCCTTGCTGGTTGTCAGCCCATGACTTCTCTTCTGTCTCTGCAGACCACTTGTGCCTTCTCAAGTGACCTTCTTCATGTTCAAAGCCAGCAACAGCTTCTGTCTAGCAGCCAGAGAAAATACTGTTTTGAAAGGGCTCACATTGGTCTTGCTCAGTAAGTTCATGTCCTTATCTTAAGGTAAATTAATGATATTAAGGTAAATTAATGATCACCAAATCAAAATAGCTAAGTTGGTGTTTGAATGAACAGGTAACTGGATTTTTGGTGAGAATGGGAGGGCATCATTAGAATTAGACCAATAACACACTGGGTGAAGTGTGCTATAAATGTGAATTATAGTTGAATGGTTGAGTATCTTAGTAAAGTCTTCTATATCTTTACTGAGTTGGAGAATACTGAGAAAAGACCAAAAAAATTCATAATATAATAGTAAATTTTCCACTTCTCCTTTCATTACTGTCAGATTTTTCTTCTTGTGTTTTGAAACTTTGATGTTGGGTGTATATACTTTCAGAAACACATCCTTATTGAGGACTTACCCTGTACCTTACTATAAAATTTCCCTTTTTAGTCCTGGTAATATTTCTTGTTTTGAAATGTATTTTGTGTGAAATTATAGGTTTTTTATTAGTATATTTGCTATATCTTTCTCTATCCCCTTTATTTTTACTTTTTGATTCTTTGTTCTTCATAACAGCTGGGTTTTTCATAGCAGCGTATAGTTGCTGAGTCTTGCTTTTTAATTTACTTTTGTTTTGTTTTTTTATTAATATATTTTAAAATTTACATATACTTGCCATTAATTGTAATCCCCATGTATTCCCCAACACCATCTCACCAGTGCACCATCACCTCAGTCCCTCGTGTTCC
>JAGFMF010011694.1:2047003-2148229 GCA_019455555.1 Galemys pyrenaicus
AGATCTTAGGGGAAAGGCTTTTAGCTTTTCGCCATTGAGAATGATATTGGCTATGGGCTTGTCATAGATGGCCTTTATTATGTTAAGATATGGTCCTTCCATCCTGAGAATTCCAAGGGCCTTCATCATAAATGGATGCTAAATTTTGTCGAAAGCTTTCTCAGCATCTATTGATATAATCATGTGGGGTTTTTTCTTCTTTTTGTTGATGTGGTGGATTATATTTACTGACTTTTGAATACTGAACCATCCTTGTGTTCCTGGAGTAAATCCTACTTGATCATGGTGGATTATCTTGTTGATGCATTGTTGGATTTTGTTGGCGAAATTTTATTGAGGATTTTTGTGTCAGTGTTCATTAGAGAGATTGGTCTGTAGTTTTCTTTTTTTGTGTTGTCCTTGTTTGGTTTTGGTATTAGTATGATGTTGGCTTCATAAAATGTGTTTGGTAAAACTCCTTTTTTTTCTGATTTTTTAAATAGTCTATGTAGGATAGGTACTAATTCAGATCTGAATGTTTTGTACAATTTACTTGTAAAGCTGTCTGGACCTGGACTTTAATTTTTGGGAAGAGCTTTGATTACTGTTTCAATTTCACTACTTGTAATTGGACAAATCATAGTTTTGAGAAGTATGCAATGATATCAATAATGCTAATCATTTAAATGGAAATTAAACAATCATTATAAGCTATCAGGTACTAAAATTCAAATTATTTCACTATATATTCAACAAATGTAAATTGCTATCTGTGCAATTTCATATGACATTGCCTTTTAATTTCATCCACAACATTCATCATTATTACCATCCTATTTCTTTATTTTCTCATACACAAATTGTTTTTCTCTTCCTTCTTCCATGCTCACCTTTTTATTTATTTATCTATCTATTTATTTGTGTCTTGTCCTAATCTTTTCCATCACGTCCTATGAGTCCATTCATAAATCTATATTCTCAAGGCTGAATATCCTGAAAATATTCTTTGTATTACAGTCACAATAATCCTTTCTAAATGGAAATTGTATCATATCAGTCTATTTGAGATCTTGCGGTGGTTCTCCACTTCATTCAGAGTAAAAGTCTGTCCTTATAATAACAAAACCTCCCATTCATGACCTATCCATTTCCTATCCTATTATATTCTCCCACCTCCAAGATGTCTCCAGCTATACTAATCTCTTTTTTATATATATTAAGTACATTCTTTGTTGGGTACATTCACTTTCCCATACGTGGAATGCTTTTTGAAGGAGACTAGTTCCCAAGTCTCCTTCAAGCCCTTGCTCAATTTTATTATGTTATTTTTTTATTGTCTGTGTTTATCTATATTATCGACAAAATCTGATTAGATTAGGAGGGATGATTTGCTACAATTAGAATAACTTATACATGAGTAATAACATTCAAATACTAATATTTCAATAATGTAAATATTACTTGAAAAGTACTATCTACTAAAGAAGTAACCTTACAAATGCCCTAGTGAGGATGTCCATAGTTAGTGAAAGAGGCATTAGAAATTCCAGCATTATAGGAGTGATTTAGACTCAGTTGAGTTTTTAGCTAGGGAGCTTATCAAAAGAAAGAATTGGCTTTGAATTTTAAAATCCTGGTTCAAAGCCTGGTCAAGATCCATGATAGCTGTGATGGCCTCAAAGGAATCTTTTCTTGCTCATAGGTACTGACCCTACCATGAATGGCAAAAATCACCAGAGAACTGCTCTGAACAGGAGTTGTACAGACAAGGGCACACATTCCCAGGGCTACTGGTGTGGTTGCCAGAAGTTCTGTAGCCACAGATTTAGTCAAAGGGAGAGTGGCAGCCATTGACATGAAAAAGGGACACTCCATTCCCATTTTTCCCACTGGAAAAGTCAGCTCAGAGCACGGATGAAAGAGAGTCAGATGGCAGACAACTGGGTGTAAGTCATCCCCCCATTGTCACCCAGGTTCCGAGCAAGTTATTGATAGTAGTCAGGTTTCATGGCCTGCAGTGGCAGGAGCAGCTGTGGTGGCAGTAATGGCTTTGACATGGTGGTGACCATTGCTGAAAAAAGTGGGACACACAGACTGCATAAGGTCTCCCCTGTTAGGCAACAATGCAAGGTGCCTTATGTATGGTGGTTCACACTCTGATTGTGCCCATCCCTCACTGCACATTGCTAGGCACTCAAGCTTAGTGAAAACACACCCTACATAGAGGAGCAGAAAGGATGTGGAAAGGAATTTAGAATCCCCAAAGCACCAAATAGAATGTGCATTAGAGAGAGAGAGAGAGAAAAAAGGAGGCAGAGATGATTAAAGGGCCCAGAGATTTTCTCCATCCTCCACAGGAATGAGACTGAGATTTTGAGCCCCAGCTTCCCATCATTTACCCACCTGTTGCCACCATGTACAAAAAGAAACAAACTAAATTAAACCCATAGCATCCCAAGCATCTCCCTCCAAAACAAATAAGGCAATGTACAGGCCAAGGAAGTAGGGACATATAAACACAAAATGGAAATAAGACAATCTAATAAAAATATACATATATATGCAGAAAATCTAAAAGGATACTTTCCTAAAGAAGACACACAAATGGCCAACAGGTACACTCAAAAATGTTCACCATCACTTATCATCTGGGAATGCAAAATGAAAACAATAATGATATCTCATTATAAGTCCATGTGAATGACCCATATTGATAACACCTCTAAGAACTATTGACAAAGGTGTGGAGATAAAGGAACCCTTCTACACTGTAGGTGGGTCTGTTGACTGGTGCAACCCCTTATGGAAAACAGTATGGAGGTTTCTCATAATATTAAAAATATAGCTGCCATATGATCCAACAATTTCATCCTGGTATCTATCTGAAGAATATAAAAATACTAATTCAAAGGGCTATATGCCCTCCTATTTCACTGCAGCACTACTTACAATTGCCAGGTTTTAGAAACAACATAAATGTCCAAAGCAAATGAATGGAAAAGATGTGCTATTTGTATCTAGTAGGAAACTATTCTATAACTTTTCTATAAAAAAGATAAAAACTCACAATTTGAGACATGACTAGAACTGGAGGAGATTATACTAAGCAAAATAAAGCAGAAGGAGAAATATAAACACCAGATGACTTCACTTATATGTCAAATATCAAGAAACAAGACAAAGAAACAGATAGAAAAAAAAAACAAAAGAAATCCAGAAATATAACCATAGGATTGAATCTCCCAGAAAGGGGATATGGAGTGGAAGCAAAGGGAAGAAGAGACCCAGTGAACTATGGTGAAGGATTATCAATATTTTGTTGGCAAGAATGAGATAGTAACATATATCTAAAGAAGTATGAAACTATACCCTTAAATCATATTCAGTGCTATAAACCAACATTATCTCAATAAAAAGTACAATTAGAATTTTATTAAGGTTACTATTTATAAACATTATCATTTACATTACCTTCAAATTATATGAAATGTTCTTTCCATAAAATTTGTGAAACATTATCGAGAAAATATGACCTAAATAAATGTACCCTTACCATGTACAATGGTAGTACCTGAAAAATTAATTGCTTTCTAAGTCCTAGAAACAATAAACAGAAAATGAAATTATAAAAGTTTTCCATTTAAAACAAATTATACTTTTAAATGACATAAAATGTTAAATAGTCTTCCATAAAACTATAATACATTATTGAGTCTTTCAATCTATGGGAATAGTATTTATTTCCATTTATTCAGCAGATAAATGTTTAGCTGCGTGCCATTCTAAATGTTGGGAGTTTCATTAAATAATATGAGTAGCTGCTGAATACATACTTATAAAACTGCTTATTATGTTATGTTATATACAAAACTAATTTTAAATACTTTAAGGTATTGGCCAGCATTTCTAGAAAGGTTCTTTATACAAGGTTTATTAATTTTGCACAATATCAGTTCTATAATATCTCAAAATGGAAGAAGGAAATTTGTAAGATAATCAGTAGCAAAAGAGACATTTGAACCATGAGAAAGAGAAGGGATGGACAGACAGCTAGTTACCCTAGTGAGGAAATTGTTGTTCTCTTTGAGACAAATATCAAAAAAAGCAGAAGGACACCAGGGAAAATTCTTACATAAAGAAGAGGTTATAGAGTTAGTCTGGCTATTAATTTTTATATTAACAAGCAGAAGACATCCAATTTTTCAAGATTTAGGTAACATGAAAGAAAGAGCTTTCAGACTTTAAAGACCTAGCTAGCCCTTGTCATTCCACTCTGAACTCACATGTCCAAGTCCTGGTCCAACATATCTACTATCATGCACCAGTAAATTCTTAAAATAAGTATAGCCCCTTCTGACATACTTAGAGAACATGTTTCTAAAAATCAAATGTTCTACTTTGAAATGCTATATCCACAGTTAATTTCCCATTATTTAACTAGGAAAAATATAATCCTTTGCATATCTATCTGTTCTAAAAATTTAAGTTGAACACCAAAAAGGTATTATGTTTATTGCTGCATTTGCAAGGGCTACATATTAAGTCTCTGATGTCTAGCACTCAGTTTCCATTGTTGTCTTCCATAGACTAACATTACATATTTATAAGAACAAACTTAATAGTGAATACCACAATGAGATATTTGAAAAGTTTTTCAACTATTTTTCAATCTGCTCTTCAAAGAAAGACAGCTCTCCTTGATCAAAAGACAGCTCCCCTTTGTCCTCTCTTCCACTTGCTTTACTTTTGTCTCCCCAATTTTCTTTATTACTAGGGCACCTATTGCTCAAATTGCTTGTTAGACAAAAACATAACTACATATGAAAGACACTGAAGAAACACATTCAGGAAAAATGCATACATAATGAAATAGTGGCTCACGGTGCACTTGCTGCTGTCATACTTCTAACCAAAGCAACATCATGAAATTTTCAAAACATTTTTGTCTACCAATTGTATTTGGATGTAATTTTTCATATACAATACACTGATTACAAAATATTCTAGTGAGTTATGGTTATATTAAATATATTTTCAATATAACTTAGTGCCTATCACCCCCAAAAAATTAAAAAAAAAAAAAAACCAGAAAGGAAAGACACAAGCATTCTATGAATTTGATGAATGTTAGCTCTTAAAATCACATTAAACCCAATCAAGCCATCACCTTCTGTGAATCTCTGTACCATTTCCTTTCTCTCCTTATTATAAATAATATATTAAACAAGCAAATTTAGCAATTAGATATTTTAGGTGTTTTGTGAAAGCAATTTCCTGGGAATAAGAGAGGCAAAGGTTGTTTAAACTTTTGCTCTGAACAATGACATAGAAAAAACAAGGATGCAATGATTTTAACAAATTTTCAACATATACACAGTACAATTTTATAATATTCCCAGAAGAGAAGAGGGAAATGAGATTTCTGAGCACTAAGTTTGCCAAGTATTATTTGATATATACTATATATTATTATCTCAATTACTTTTCAAGTCACTCAGAAGTAAACCCAGTTTAGACAAGCAAAATATGAATTCAATAGGTTATGTAGATCAGGCAACACTGTGTAGGTAATAAGGAGGGCAAAGATCCAAATTCACCCCTTAACCTGCGCCACCAGGGAGGCCCCAGACATTTTTTAAAGTAAAAGTTGATTATGTTTTATTCCACAACATTAGCTATTGTATAACTCATATTTAGAAATAACTGGGTGATTTAAAATACATACACATACACACACAGACACAAGTAGGACTTGATACCTGTCTTCATTATACTTAGAATATTTATTAAATATCTTCCAATAACATAAAAAATATGATAATGGTTGGATTTGCATATGGACATTCACAAGATGAATCTTGGCTTTTTCTTATTAAAATTCATTAAATAATTATTTTTACCCATCATCATTTAGCAATTGACAAAATTGCCATCAAAATAAGCTCTTAAATATAACTTCTAGAGACTCAATAATAATTTAATATTACTTTTGCTAATAAAATCCTGAGTCTTATTTAGCTAATTAGAATCACTGATTCCAGATTCAGTAGCATCTTCCTAAACATACACATTTTGTCTCCTCTTATCTTTTCTAATTTAAGCTATTCTTAATGGAGTAATTAGTTTATGTACATTAATGTAGAAGAAAAGTCTGCGTGAAGCAGTCATTTCCAAAAGTTTATTAAATATAACAACTACTGTGAAATGTAATAACATATACCTTTCTTTAAACTGTGAATGTTCCAAGTGTTGTAGTGAGAAATTAAGATTTAAAAATTTAAAAGTTACATGTGTATTACTCATATCACAACAGAAATATTCTATTATAAAGGTATTCATAAATGGTAGTATTGGATGATTAGAATGCAATTAAAATAATCTCATGCTTGTGATCTCTGTAAACAAAATAATAATTTTGCCAGAGCCTCCCTGGTGGCACAAGGGGTTAAGTCTCAGCACCATGAAGCTATTTGCAGCATGAGTTTGATCTCCAGTGAAGGAGGTGACCCACATGTTATTAGAAGCAGCAGACCTCTCCTGTCTCACCTGCGGCTCTCAGCAGTGTACTTCAATCTGCCTGTTTTGCTTCCCACTCTTTCTCTGATGAATCCTCTCACCCCCTATATCCCTGGCCTGTACCCTAGTTCTTGTAAGCATAAATAAATAAATCTTAAAAAACAATAATTTTGTCAAACATAAGGTAGAAATGTGTTCTTAATAAAGCGCAAATTAATGAGAGCTACTTTCAAATGTCTGCATCACCTAAGGTGTGTGTGTGTGTGTGTATATATATATTGCATATATATATATATATATATATATCATTTTCAATAGCTGAGTGAAGTATTTGATCATATATATATATATATATATATGGATGCCTTATTGGTAGGTGTGTTGTAGTGAAGTACTTCTGAGGAGGTGGGAACCTACTACCTAACTGATATATAGTGCTATAAACCGACATTCCATTAAACAAAATACATAGCTGCAATTGCTGGAAATTCACCAATTTCACCTCAGATAATAGAGTCCCACTGTTGGGAACAGACCAGAAAATGACCTACTTTAACTATCAACTAGGGTTAAAAAGAAAAATGCAAAATAACTCTTTAATATTTTCATATTGCTTTGAATTGATAGTATTTTGCACATATCAAGTTAATAAATTGATATTATTATAATTATTTTTACTATTAAACATAATTACTAGAAAATGTAAAATTATATATGTGCTTACATTTGTGACTTGCATGTTTTGATTCGATGTCCCTGATATCACTAAACTCTTTGCTTCAACTTTCATTAAGATTGAAGAAAATATTCTGACTTTTTTTGTTCAAAATATACATACTCAGTTTTGAGATGCTTGTTTGTTTTCCTCTATATTATTCCAAGTAGTGCTAGAAACATACCAGACAAATAGTTTAATTAGAAGTCAACTGGGAAATATTTACCTAAGAACTTCCTCTTAACAGATTAAAATATTCTCTTTAAAATGAATAAGGAAATAAAGACTGAAATAGCAATGATCATCATTTCAGCTACCATGTTAAAAGTCAAGACAAAAGATTTTAAGACACTTTTGTTTTCCTTAATTACAAGGCATAATAAATAAAATAAAATAAAAAAATAAAAATGAAACAGCATTTTTGTTTCTTATATTAAACTCATGATTTAAATATTAGCAGACATATTATCAATCAACAAAATCTGTTCATTTTAATAATTTATATTGCATTTACTTCATCTCATATCTAATATATATTGTACAGTTTTGCTGTCTGTATTTCCTATGTTATCACTATTTACAGTGTTTTCACTATTTATATTAGACATCTATTAAATAAAAATTTTACTATAATTGTTTAGATAATTTTCCAAAAGACATTTTAGGTAAAAAGGAGGACACAGACATATTTTATCATCTAAACTATTTAAATAGATAAATGCAACCATTCAAACTGGAATGCTCATTGATCTAAAGTGGATAAAATAACATAACCAAAGTAATGTCTAATTAAGATAAAATAACTGTTCTTAGCATTCTTACATTTCATTGGGAGTGAACTGACATTGGTTAAGGATTGCATTTTGAAAACAATATAGTCCTCTTGTATTCAGATCAGAAAAGCTAAACAGAGAACTCAGGCACTGGTAAATAGACTAAAACTTGTAGAAAACTTTTGGAAGACAATTTTATGAAGAAAGGCCTGAAACTTATTTTTTTTTTTTTAGATTCAAAAGATTTTTTTCCTCATGAAAGCAATGAATTACAGGATACATATGTCACTTTTAATCTAATCCTTTTCACCTTTCACTCTACAAAAACAACAAACATAAATTAAAACATACCTGCTATAAGAGGCACTTCTTCTTTCACGGAGAGATGGGACAGTAGACAACTCTTTGTAAGCGCAATGTCATCCAGTGCAATGTCACCATGGTGGCCTTGCCCAACTCTACCTTCAAATTCAAGGTGAAAGTCCTCATCACCAGACAGTGAGAATTCTTTTCGCTGCCAGAAATTGCCTTGTTCTGCAGTAAGGTTTAATAGAATCTGCTTTTGATTTGAAACTGTTACCTGGATCAAGGTGAGTGACCCAATGCCATTTCCATACATGTGATAATAAAAAGTTATCTGTAACCAAGAATGGGAATATTTATTAGATAGTAAAATCAATTCTATTTTATTTCTAATTAGTTCATATTGCCTTTCCCTGTCTTAATAGAGGAAAACTAAATATGTATTTTCTTGCTCTGTGAGTGTTAGAGTTAACACTGGATGAAGTTAGATCAGCCTTAAATCTTACTTTGTGATATATGGAAGATAGCATATGTAAGAATCAAAAACAAATTTAGTAGGAAAGAAAGAACAGAATATTTCTTTCTATTATTTCTAAAAGCAGAATTTCTCAATAAACTCTTAAAGTTCACTGTCAAAGGTATAAAATATCATTTAAAAAGCAGGCATTATATAAAAAGACTTTCCTAATTATAAAACTCGAGGCTAAAGAAGATAATGTTCAATATCATACGACAAATCATTTTCTTTGGAATCCTACTGCTTAATCCATTATATTCTTACACTTAAAACACATTTTCATTTCTACAAAATCCTCAGGGTGAACTATATGTTGCAAAAACATTTAAGCTTTTGTCTTTTTTATCTGCATGAATGAGGGAAAAATAATTGTGAGTGGTCTTCACACTGGAAAAATAATTTTGAAACACTAGTAACTATGAATATTGTACTCTGGAGAAAAGAAAAATGAACATACTTAAAGGATAAAGAATGTGATTAAACAATATATGCAATGCTTCCCTCGAAAAACATCAACTAAGCATATGTAGTGATTCTACTCAAACCTTCCAGCTGTGAAAATCTTCAGATACTATTCCATGGCCCAATATGTTTCTCCCAGAACCATTGTGATCTGTCATGCCACTGGTAAACCTGGTGGCATGACTCGTTAGAGACACAAAGAAAAGGGACCTGGGGCCAACTTGAGAGCTCAGATTATTAGGCCCCCAAAGAAATGGTCCAGTGATGTAGTTCCCATGTGTGATCTCTTACATTCACAAGAATGGTCTAAGCAGTGGTCTGCCTTGTTATGTCTTTCTTGTGTAACACACAGGAGGCATATATTTTATGTAACGATAGACACTTCAGTATCTTCTTGAGGTCACTTTCTGTTGAGGCCATCAGGTGAAACTGCATATAAGCATGTTAACACTTCCATTTCTACAGGGAACAATTGATGACAACGTGACCTAAGCATAGGGCAATGCAAGCCAGTTATTCCACTAGGTTCTAAATTCTTCTGAATAATCATTTACACTGGAAATTTCAGAATTACATGCTGAGGTTTGATCTCTTCCTTCATCAGTCTCTGTATCCCTCCCACCATCAATCCCTTGAAAGGCAGAAAAATCTCCAAGTGAACTTTTTCTGCTTGAAGGTCACACACAGGTCAAGTGACAGGATCTTCATGAGAAGTTGGGGGCCACTCTGCTTACCTGATAAACATTTTCTATATGAGAGCCCCAATCATTCCCAGTGTGACCTTTCCTTACTTGTTTGTATTCAATCTATATCATAAATATTCATAAAATGAACCATTCATCATTAATTTTTTGACATTTCTTCTAGGCATACTTCATTATTCTCACACAGTTCTTTAAACAGTGGGGACTGCAGTTCTGGGACCAAGAAAGTATACATGGATGAAATCCTTAGTTGCTAGCTTGGAGGGAAAGTCATAACATTTTCAGAAGTATCTAAATATTAAAGCTTAGAAGTCAAATTTTATGTATTTAATGATTAATTTTTAATTAGCTTCCTAAACCTAGAATTAAGTTGCATCTTTCAGAGTATCTGTGAATTTACAGAGATAGATTATAGATATAGACTCAACAATACAAAATCTAGTATTTGGGGATTTATCTTTGAGGAAATATCAAGTGATTTGGAAGATAGTGAAAACAGAAAAATATTTGATTAGAATTCAATTTCTTGCTACAGCAATTAAAGTTTAACATTATTCTGTATGATTCGTTATAGCCATTCTACACTGCTAGAGCTTAGGCTTTAGAGTTATCTCATAAAAGTCTCATTTGATCATGACACTCATATAGGAAACGCTATCTGCCAAATGTGACTGATAAGAGATATCAGTCCCTGATAGTTCAAATACAAAATCAAGATGAGAAAGAAAACACCTACGATAAACTAAAGTTATAGCATGCATTAACACTGTGACAGTGATGGGTTACTTGGAAGGCAGAGAAACAAGTATTTATAATCAATGCATGTACAATTGAGAAGATTATTGAGCAAAGATTTAAAGCCTCTTTTCCAGGGTTAGGGCTCTATCTATTGTATAGAAAGGTATAAAAATATTATAATTTGAAAATAACAAAGATTTCAATCATGATACTGTCCCCCAATCTGATTTTTTGATAAGCTAGCAATTTTCTGAATACAACTTCCTCACCTTTCAGCGTTCAGACACTGGAAAACATATCAATCAGAATATGTTAATTTCTTACACTTTTATATTTATATATAATTAATATATATTAATATTATATATTAATATAATATGTAGTATATATTATATCAATTGATATAATACATGATTATAATATGTATGATTAATATATAAATTTGACACATTTATTTGTATATTAATCAATCAGTAATCAATCAGCTAGATTCTTAGGCAGTCATCTCTGAGAGCTTAATTTATATTACATGTTAAGCTGAATCCATTTCCTTGCCTACCTGTTTTAATCCTATGAGGAATAGAAACAATTCAGTGACCTATAAATAGGGAAAAGTCGAAACTCCCACAAATACATAGTGACTCTCTGAGGCTGCTATGAGCCTGTTTTCTGAGCATCTCACAATATTCTTTATACTTTTAGTACTCTACAAACATTTTCTTAGGTATCCATAGGCTAATGGTCAAATCATCTCTTCTTCCTGCCCAGAGAAGTCCATGCATATTTATAGGATCAAGTTCAGTCTTTTCTATTCCCTGAAGAATCTTAATCTATTTTATCATGGCACCAACTATCTCTAATATTAATTCCTGGAAACATTTATGTACTATTTAATTTTTTCTGATGGTGAAATGCCCATAATTCTAATAAGTGTGAAAGTTAAGTAACTGGTAATGTACTTTTATTTTATTGTACAATTCATGGCTATGAATGAAAATTTCTAGTGGATCACAAAATTCTAGCATCTATGGAATTTATCTATAACATAGCTCCTTCTTTGCCATCCACACTTCACTCTCTCCCTTGCTCCTTCCCTTATTCAAACTGAATAAATTCAAATAAATTCTCTTTTCTCCAATCCTGGCCATTTCATTTTTTGTATTTGACTCTTATCTATCAGCAGTCACTCAACAGCATAGTTGCTCTCTCTCCATACCTTGCAGTTTTTGCTTCTTTTACTTATAAACGGGGTTGAAATTCTGGCTGTTCTCATGGGCTGCTGAGGGAACAAACTCTTGATAAAGATGTAATGACCAGAAGAATTTCGCAAGGTATGGTCAGCAGCTGGCTCTGTGCCTATAGCTGGGACACTGCTAGGTTTTAGATTCCAGTCAAAGTCATCATCCTGTGCCTGCTCCCAGGAACAAAGGTCAAATTCAAAATCACAGCGTTCACTGGATATACCTGGAAAACATTTCCCAATTGATAGTAGAGAGAAAGAGGAAATTAATTGACACTAAGATATGCATTTCAAAACTATAGTGATCTCATCACATCATACAACATCAAAATCTACAATATTAACAACAACATTAAAACAAATATTTCAGTTTGTTACATACACACAGCTATTTCTATGGTTATGTAAGTTTATTTCTTCACATATGTGAATCAGTCACAAAATCAATGAGAAATATTTTAGTATTGTAGATATTTCCTCCTCCTCATTTGATAAATATTATACATTTTTAAAGGTTTATATATTTTATTTTTTTTCATCTCTGGAGAATTTATTTATTTTTTCACTTTTTTATTTATATATATTTGACATCAATTGTAATCCCCATGTATTCCCCATCACCATATCACCAGTGCACCATTACCTAAGTCCCCCATGCTCCTGTCTGCCCTCAACCCTACCCCTCCCCTCTCCCCACCAAGTGTACCCAATTTGTCCTTGTCTTTTCATTTTTGGTTTTTGTGTCTTTATTGTTATTATTATTATTGTTCTTATTCCCTTCCTTGATCCTTATTTGGTTCCCTTATATTCCTCCTAGGGGAGGAACCATCTGGTATTTTTCTTTTGCCTTCTGACTTACTTCGCTGAGCATAATCCCTTCCAGTTCCATCCATGTTCCTAATCATACAACGTGGTTTTTTAAACTTAAACACTCTTAGCACTTATCACTTTATTTTCTTCATGATTTATTTAATGATATTAACAGTTTATTGCACATTTACATTCACAGAGCAGTTAAATGATAGTTTTCTTATCTAATTTTTGGAGACTTCACCATCAGTGATATATTAACATTATGAAATAAATTATTTCATTTCATATGGTTGAAATAGATTCTCTGGGCACTATCAGTTCATTAAATGTGATAGAACTCCAGTATCTAACCCAGGCGACAAAATTGGAGGACATGTGTTATAACTTCATTTGATAGTTAATGGTCTATTCAGATTTTCTGCTTCATTAGTTAATTTTGGTCATTTTTCTCCAAAAAATAACCACTTCACTGATATTTTCAATATAGTAGTTATTTGTCTTTATATGCTCATTATTTCTGGTTTAGCAAGCCAACATTTATTTATATTTCCTCCTTTTTTAAAATTAAAAAATTATCAGTGGATTATTATCTACTTTGAAAGATAGTATTTACTTGTAGTTATAATTTTGTTTTGTTTTCTAAGTCAATACTTCTTTCTTCTGATTTGCTAAATAATTCTTTTTATTTTGCAAATTTTCATGTGAAATAGTTTTAGAATTATAGAAAAGTTACAAGAATAATATAAGTATCGCCCATCTACCCTTTAATAAATCACAAGTGTTTACTTTTCCCCCAGTTGGTCTACCCATCTGTGGCTATGTATATCTACACAGATTTTTTTGAAGTATTTAAAAGTATACTACTATACTTTTAAAGTATACAATGTATACTAATTAGAATTCTAAATTTTCTGTGTTCTTTAAATGTTAAATACTGAAGTATTTAAAAGTATATATATATTTAAAAGTATATTAGCGCCATTTTATCAATATTTTCATGTTTATTTCCTATAAAGATGTGTTCCAATATAACCACAGAGAGTTCACAAGACAGAAAAAATGAAAATAATATAGTACTAGTATCTTAATCTATGGCCCATATTTAAGTTAATCAATTGTTCTATTTATGTTCTTTATAGGTATCTTTTCTCCAATTCAGAATGAGACCCAAGATTCTATTTTGCACTTGTCATGAATCTTTACTATCTTATCAGCAAAAATTATTCATTCTTTATCTTCTTTATCCTTGTTATATTTCATGAGGACAAGTAGGTTATCTGATCCTTACAGTTAGATTCAGGTCATGCATTTTAACAAATTTACCACAGAAGTAATCAGATCCTTCTCTGTACACAGGTGGTACAATACTGATTGCAACCTGATATTTAGTTTAAACAACTGGTTAGGTGGAATAAGTCACATTTCTCCCAATAAAGTAATTATTTTTGCTTAAACAATTATTAATTTGTATACAAATGCATGGGACTGTGAAGATAGGCTTCACAGTGTTGTGTAGTTGAATAGTAAGTGATAAATATGATAATTACATGGTAAGGAGAAACAAACTCCAAATGAGTATGTCAATGACAAAGATTGTTTAAACAAGTTCTGGGTACTTAGATATATATATTTTTTTTTCTCTTTAAACGAGGTCCACTATTTTATATGTTATTTTCATTGTAAAGCAAAAAATAAAATTTGATTTTCTGCTGAATTGTGCTTTTGAAGTATATTACTGATTTACAGAAAATTAAAAGAACTAAGTGGTCCTAAGATGCCATAAGAAGTAATGATGGGAATTGGATAAAGTAATTGATTGCTAATGAACTACGTGCTGGTGAGATGTGTGAAGGCATCTGTGTGGGGCAAGAGGAATGCTGGCTCATATAGATCTTTGTCCCTCAGTCATAGAAGACATGAGAACTGACAAGTCATGATCAAGTGTGTGAATCACATAAGAGGAAAGACTATAATGGTCCTCAAGAATAGCATACAGGCTCTCATTTCTCTTGGCTAATACTCTATGAACTACCTTAGAGGACCATGTCCACTAGAAATAAAACCCATTAAAACTGAGAGTATTAAAAAAAACAACAACTGAGAGTATTCTTTATAGAATCGCCTCATTTTTGTAACTGAAAAAACATAAGCAAACTGATAAAGATTGTAGGCATGGTAGGCTTAAAATATGGGACTCCTGCTTTGAAAATTTTGAATTATTTCTTTAGTTAAAAATCTAAAGTTGGCCTTTTTCCATAAGCTAACTTCAAAAATGGTTAAATAGTAATTAAAAAAAAAAAATCTTACCTGGGCCTCCCTGGTGGTGAAGGGGGTCGAGCTTCACACTGTGGAGCTGCTGCAGCCACTGCAGTGCAAGTTCCATACCCAGCCAGGGAGGGGACCCACATGGCACAGCTGACCTCTCCTGTCTTGCCTGCTGCTCCCCTCATCAGTGTATTTCAGTAGATCTGCCTGCTTTGTTCCCCACTCTGTCTTTGGTGAATCCTCTCACTGCTCCCCACATACACCTCAGGCCTGTACCCCAGCTCTTGTATGCATAAATAAATAAAATCTTTAAAAATAAATCTTATCTAACAAAAAAGGTATAGCAGATAGTTTTCTTTTATAAAGAATTATTTATTTCTCCATCAGATATAGTCCATGCCTTGAAAAGAGTTCAATCTTTTCACTCTATGATTTCTTAGATGGCATATTTCTATTTTATGATATTTTAGAAATTTTCTTAAAGGTATAATACATGTTTATCTTTTAATTAAAATTCTCCCAAGAAAGCCACAAAAAACAAAAAAAGACTCAAAAACTGTGAAAAGTAAGCCTAAACTCTAGGTTGGGTGTCAAACTTCTGAAACCAGTTGCTGTGGTGATTTTTAATTGTTTTTCCTTCTTGTTTGTCTAGGTCTAATTAGAGCACCTAAGTTTACAGTCTACACAAGATAAATAAAACCACTCATAAATATATAGCATATTCTAGCCACTTTATAGTTAAAAATAACATCGATGGGGCCTCCCCGGTGGCGCAGTGGGTTAAGCAACACACTGTGAGGCAAACCACAGACACTGCAGCACGAGTTCAATCCCTGCTGCCGGCCAGGGAGGGGGCCCACATGGCACGGCAGACCTCTCCTGCTGTGCCCGCTGCTCCCCTCAGCAGTGTACTTCCGTTGATATGCCTGTTCTGATCCCGCTCTCTGTGGTGAATCCTCTCACCTCCCCCACACTTCTGGCCTGTACCCCAGTGCTTGTATGCATAAATAAATAAATCTTTAAAAAAAAAAAATAACATCGATGACCAGTAACACAGGAATAGAGTTGGATTTTTAAAGTACAGAGTGAAAGTAAGCAATTCTACACACACACACACAAAGCATGCATAATAGTCAATACCAAAATTTGGCTTATTTTTAGTATTTGTTCTAACACATTTGTTTATTTGCTATAGGGAACTTAAAAAGTTTTCTTCTTCCAATATAATATCTGAAATTAATTTTGTTTTCTTGCTTTACCAACACTGATATGAGTAGCTCCACTCAAAAGTTAAAGTGATTTGGGAATCAGTTCAACAAGAGTAGCTTCTAGAATAACTTTCTGTCCAAAACCTTTGATTATTTTTGCCTTTATTTTCCATACAAAAGAACTACCAAAGCAGTTAGTTACAAAGACACTCTCTGGCCTCCAGTATAATATACTTTCCCAAACACAAAGAGAATTCCTAGAAATACCCAGAATGTCAGAACCCAAGTGAGATTCAAAGAAAATCTAATTAGAAATAAGTTGATATTTTAATTACTGGGGAAAAATGTTAAATTATATTTTTGGAAGTATATTATTGTTAATAATATTAATAAAATTCAAAAGCACAATATCTGCTTTTTGATAGATGAATTTATAATTTGTGATAGATGAATTTATTTAATTTGTGATATATGCAAATGGAATGAAATGAATAAAATGTAAAAGCACTTTATATAGAAAACAACTAATAGCATTGAATTTTCTTAAATATAAATGTAAAATTCAAGATTAGTCACTCATCTTTGCTTGGCCCACATATCATATTAATAGAGTGTATAAGAAATGATCCATATCTGAGGGAATAGTTACATGATGTAAGTAAGATTTTTATATCTACATTGTTTTTAAGATCAAATTGTAAACAAAGGTGGCATGGTAGCTCAAGCAGGTAGTAAACCATAAATTAAAGTATTTGGGATCTAGGATCAACTTTACCAATACCAATTTTATCAACTTTGATAAAAACTTAGCCACTCCTGTTGGTAACTTCTAAGAAAAGCACTAATGTAGGTTCTATTTACCCCTCAGGACTTCTATGAAGGTCATATAGAGATCAGTAGATGAAAGAATTTTGAAAGTTAGAAGTTCTATAAAAATATCAGTTCTTCAGTCTATAAAAATATCAGTTCCCCTACTGAAGTTGTTGATATTACAGATTTGGTTTAAAGTGGTAAGAAAAAGATCAGACTATAATAATCTAGTTCAGAAGGTATTACTAGTAGTGGTGAAATAATATGTCAACTTTCACTTTGACAATTTATATTCACTTCATTTACATTTACAAAGAAATGAGGCAACAATCATACTTTTTTTTTTCACTTAGAGACTTAGCTGAATGAGCACATATGGTCCTTTCGGCTAAGGAGATTTTAATAAGTGCTGTTTATTATGAGTTCTTCTCCAACAACATTAAACAACTGATTTGTTTAATCAACAACTCCTTGAGAAGATCATTTTATGTAATGTATATATTACCTGGGTATTAATATGTTTGATTTTTAATAAATTACATCTTACACATGACACAAAGAAAGAGCAACTTTCTGAAATATACCACAGTACTGAAGCTTGTCAACAAATGTGAATTGACGTTGATGGACATTTTGCTTGTTTTATTTCCACAAAAAATGTCTTTCATAGAAGAAATACTTGTTTCTATTCTGTCTTTGACAACATCTGTTTTCCAGTTTATCTTCAATCTCTTCAAACTCACACGCACACACACCCACATACACACACTCACACACACACAGTGCCATTGGCGAGTTTTAAATGAATGATATTTCCATATTAAGTATTGACTGGGAGAAAGAAGTACATTTAAATAGCTAAGTGAATTTATCTGTCTTGATTTACCAGCTGTACCTACTCGGTATGCTTCAGCAAAGAGGAATACTTCAGAGAATAAGGCTGTGGGAGACAAGGGCAAGAGGATGAAAATGGAACTCTTCCACTTACCGCAAATGAAAGTAGTTTCATCTGAATTATCAGCACAATCATTAACAAAATCGCACAGCTTATCCTTTGCAATGCATTGTCTATTGGCACATGTGAATTCTTGAGCAGTACATTTTCTTTCTAGGCTAAGGAGAGGTGAACAATCTAGAAATGAAATATCATCCACAGCTACATCTCCCACATAACTGACACCACGTTTTGCTCTGAAAATAATCTAAAAGAGAAAAAAATTGGCAAATTAAGTTGAAAGTTTGGGGACAAACAAAATATAGACATTGGGTTTGAATCTAATAAAAATCTTTCCATAATGAAATTGACCCAGCAAGCTGGGTTGCTGAGGGTCAACAGAGTCTGTACCATCCCCAAACATGGGAACTTGGAAGTAACAACCAGTTGGCCTCTTGTAGGTTTCTAAGATGTCAGGAATCAACAGATCCCACCATTATCTCTCAGACTCCAAGGAAGACATGCTCATTTCTCAGAAATTCATCACACATCCAAGCAAGGGATTAGGGAGATTCATCCTTTACTCTGTTTACCCAGTTTTTGCTAGTTCTCCCTAGTTACTTGAAAGCAAAAAGATATAAAACCTCAATAGCATGAGTTATTTTTTTAATATTGGCTACACCTTGGGAATTGAAATAATTGATTTGCCTTTATTAATACATGCAATGAACAAATACCTCACGTGTGTCATTGTTTTATAGTACAATTCCTTCATAGGGACACTAGTAGAATTAGAAGTGATGAAATATATTAATAGCAATAACTAAGGTTTTACAAATTTCGCTCCAGTTTGTAAAATTACCACTAGTTGGAATAACAATAAACACTTTTATAAAACAAAAAGTCAAATTGCTCAGTCTCAAACTTCTAAGTGAATAATTCAGTGTTTCTATAAATTTTTCTGTTAGACAAATATGTTAGTTCACATAACAAATACTGATATATTTTATAACAAAATTAGAACATATAAAGATGAGCCAACAAAATATACAGATTTACCTCAAATTTATTATCATCAGTTCTCAAATACCTTTTGATCAAATCCAAACAATTACTTTTCTTGAAAGAAATAATTATAGTTTTTCCTTAAAATGTATCATGTTTTTATAGTAGTGTGTGAAAACCAAGGTTTTCCCTTTAAGATGAGGGGATACAATAATTGAAAATCATGTCCCCCACATAACAAAAGAATACAAAATAAAAAACGCTATATATATGTATTTTGGCATTGCTACATGCAAATTTATTCACAGAATTTACATAGAAATGAATAAGCTGCAGATATCCTGTAAAAGAAAAATAAATATTAAAGAGTAAGAGCTAAAAAGTGATTAAGAAGGGTGAGACTTGAAATTTTAAGTTTTTTATAAGGATTATTGAGCCCCTAAAAATATAGATACATAAAAGGTACTCAAGTATCTGGATTACATTTAAACGTTTAAACATTTGATGCAATGCTCTGTGAACAAGAAATCAGATAACGCAATGAGTGTTTCACTATTAATTTGTTTATCTGCTATCCTATAGACACAAGCTCAGTTGCCTGTCATGTCCAATTGATCAAATCATCATTTATATCCCAATAGTCCTTTCAATGTGGTTAAGAGTCCATAGACTTTAATACTCAGAGTGATTAAACTTTTTTACAAGAGTAATTATGATACAAGTTTTCTCCTGTAGAATAGAATCAAGGTCAATTATCTCAGAAAATTTTGGAAGCAACGTAGCACAGCAGTTGGTCTATGGACTCAGAGATGACCTGATGTGTTTTAAAGTCCATGTCTGCCAGTTTGTAATTATATAACTAGGGTATGCTAACTTTCGTATATTGTATTCTGTATTCTAATCTATAAAACGGTGATGACATTAGTATGTACCTTATACCATTATTGTGTAAACTAAAGGAGGAACATATTTAAAATCATAGAAAAACACTTAACACTTGGTAAGTACTCTGTATGTGATTATTCTGATTATAAATTTTTTGTATAATTAAAGATTCTGTATAAATTTGGGTTTCTAAATAAAACTCTAAAAAACTAATCAGTATTGATGATTCAGCATATATTTCTAAAATTATCTTACACTTTTACTCAAGGGTTAAAGGCACACACCTTTCTGTGACTAAAGGAAATGGTAGAGTAAAAAAAGGACAACTCATGAACAGTATATCTAAATCATTACTCTGTCACCAGTGCAGAGAAAGATACTCTGCACATAGTAGGTTCTTAATAAGTTTTTACCGAAGGAATGAGTGCATAAGATATAATATCAAATATTCAGAGCCATTAATATTTAGTTTTCAGATTCAAATGGTGTAATTTGGAAAACTAAATAAATATTTGATTCATTTTGCTTAAATCCCTTTTAATGTTATCTTGAACATAGTTTTGCTATAAAAATATCGTGTTTGCGCAGAACTAGTTAAGAATGCAGGGGCTCCCTGGTGGCACAGGTGTTAAAGTCTCAATGCTACCAAGCTATCACCAGCCATTACAGCGCAAGTTTGATCCCAGGCCTTGGAGGTCACCCACGTGGCACAGCAAACCTCTTCTGCCTTGCTTGCTCCTCCCCTCAGCAGTATATTGCAGTAGATCAGCCTGTTCTGCTCCCCACTCTGTCCCTGGTGAGTCATGTTAATCCTCACACCTCTGACCTATACCCCAGTTCTTGTATGCTTAATAAAATCTTAAAAAAAAAAAAAGAATTCATTGCAAGGGATGAAGACTATGACTGGCAGCTGCACAACCATCTAGATGTTCTTGCTAAGGATTCCTCTCGCCTCTGCTAAAAGATCTGGGAGTCTGGACAAATCAGATTCTTTTAATAATAAATTTCATATTGTATAAAGTTATTAGGGTGCTGTCCAATCATTACTTCTTCAGTTTGAATTTCTTATCAGTTTCCTAAATTATCTACAAATAACAAATAAGAAAACTATATTTGAGGGAGAGGCCTAAAATTTGTGTAGGTTTTATCCTCCTAATACTATTATAATCTACGTGAGGATAAGAGTACCACATAATTTTGTTCCTCCCCAAAGTATTTTTGAATCAAGTAAAACTATTGCCTCCACTAAGACTCAATAATACAATGTAATTTCAAATATTTGTATTTTTAATCAGCTTTGAAATAAATTATTCTAATTACTCCATGGTCTCTGAGAATATATTTGTAAAATAAGGGGGAAGGGTATTCTTTATACCTACGAAGCTGAATATAGAGTGAAGAAGACAGTTGTCATTAAAACTAAATGTTCCAGGAAGTATGGCTATATAATTAAGCCATATAAACATATATTAATAAATAATTAAGAGATATTCAGACATTATGAAACTATAAATTCCTTATGGAAAATTCTAGATGGAATTGTAAGATTTCAAGCAACACATAAGAGAGGAAATGGGAAAACAAGTAGAGTCGGTGGAAGAAATAATGAGGATTAAAGAAAACAATAACAATGAATTGAAAAAAAATCATAACAAAAAAAAATAAACCATAACCTAATTACATGGATTACAAACCTGTATATGTGAATGAACACCTAAAAATACTTCTACTTTTTTCCACTGTGCACCTTGCTGCCCACTTTGAGCCCATAACTTAGAAGTAACATTGGCTTTTTGGCTGAGTACCTGCAGAGATAAATCAAGTAACAAGTGTTGAAATATTTTGCCTTGATAAATTTTAAACATGTAGAATTTTCCCAGTGATTTTCTTTTATTTTAATATCAAAATTACAGCCCTGAGAAAAAACCTGAGACATTTTTCATTAGATGTCTTTGTTTTCTATACACTATTGTGTCCCCAGGGTACTTAACATGCTCTATGTAATAAAAGTGTACTTGAATACATGTCAATCTAGTCTAAGGGTATCTGGACACCATTTAATTAAGAATTCAACTATATTAGCTTTTCAAAATATGACAGCAGTGACAAGTGGAACTTTATATATTAAATAATATCCATGTATTGAGTGAAAAGCACAGAATTACTAAAATACTCTTTTAAGAATAATCTTCTTCGAGGGGAAGGGAAGGAGGGGACTGGAGGGGAGGGAAGGGGAGGGGAAGGAAAAAAAAAAAGAAAAACCTTCTTCATCCTCTTAAGTTCTGAGGGAACAGTGATGTTAAACTGGGAACCCATTCAATTTCACAACACATTTGGGTGATCTGATTTCCTTTGCCAATGAGAGCTCCCTACTCAATAGCCTTGAAATTAACAAATTCTTAGAAATGCTATAACCTCATTTGCTGGGAAAATTCAAATTAGTCTCAGCACACAAATTATCATGGCTTTCACTTTAGAATGCTACAAAACAATTCATCAAGAAAGTTACTGAGGGGCTTCCCTGGTGGCGCAGTGGGTTAAGCAATGTACTATGAGGCAGGCTGCAGCCACTGCAGCAAGAGTTCAATCCGTGCTGCCGGCCAGGGAGGGGACCCACATGGCGTGGCAGACCTCTCCTGCCTCACCCGCTGCTGCCCTCATCAGTGTGTTTCAGTCCATCTGCCTGTTCTGCTCCCCGCTCTCTGTGGTGAATCCTCTCACCACCACCCCCACACCTCTGGCCTGTGTGCATTTATGCTTGTGTGCATAAATAAATAAATCTTAATTAAAAAAAGAAAGTTACTGAGGACTAAAGTAGAGCAGAGCAATTTCACATTTATTTTTATTTCTTCCTTTCTAAATCTATGCATTACCATTTTAATTATTTGATAATCATGAAATTTTAACACTGCTTTATATTTTTAACTGCTAATAAAATGCTATTTTGAAAAAATATATTTCTGAAAATTAATCTATATCACCACAAAAATATAACAGTAAAATAATTCTCATTTTTCTGATGAAAACCCTGAAAGTTATATTATTTTATATAAAACCATTATTAAAGAACCAATATATAACAAATGATAAATTGTAACTTTAACATATTACGAAACATGCACACGTACATATAACAAGATGAATATACTTTTAAACTTTTTTGTAAGAAGTTTCACCTACAATACTTTCTTCCAAAACTGAACTATAAATTCAATTAGAATGGAAGAAAATACTCAAGTAATTTGAAAAATATCACTGAAGAATAGCATCACCAGAATCAGAGACAAGAACATACATTCAAATATTTCCAGTGTGTATAATCACTTGATTGAATTATTCTCAGAACATCGATCCCAAAACCTACATGAAACATTTCAAGTATAAAGCCATAATACACAGAAGCTGTAACCTCAGAATAAAGACAGTAATCATAAATTGGATAGTAAATACATATACACACATCCTATTAGCTATTCAAGTCAATTCTGCTAAAGATTTTTTAAATCATACCATTCTGAGACTAGTGAGGTATTGATAATTTATATGTATTAGCACCCCACATTAATAACACTAAGTATGCACTATGAAAGTCCAAAGAACAGATTCATAAAATGCAACTCGTAAGCCGTACCTGGAGAGAACCAACTGTGGCACCATTCATATGAGTCCAGAACACCAGGGTACATTGTGGCCCCGTATGTGAAATAATAGGAGTGAGAATGTCAGCTGTGTCACCAAAGTTTCCATTTGAGCTATCAGCATACAGGTACCAGCCATCCATAGTATTTCTGGAAAGATATAATGGGTTTATTAGGTACAAAAAGAAGAAGAAAACAAAGTATAAAATACTTTGTCACTGACCACATTTTAATATTCTATAATATTTCCTAAAAGTAAGTAAGTTTTATAGCATAATGACATAATTCTTCTACTATTTTGATTCTGAATTCATGGTCATTGTAATGATAACAATTGGTACACTGTTCACAAAATAAAGGGTAGAATTACCAGGGCTAATATTTAAAAACTGTTTTTTCTCTTTTTTTAGTAATTATACTGTAAATACCATACTCAGTTTTATAGAGTTTATTTTCATTTGGGTAAACTGAGAACCTGAGGCATATTAAGAAAGAAAAATACAAAAAATTAAAGCATGATTAATCTAGTCTAAGGGTATCTGGACACCATTTAATTAAGAATTCAACTATATTAGCTTTTAGAAGAGGCATATTAAGAAAGAAAAATACAAAAAATTAAAGCATGAAAACTTGCCTGGGGTTGTACCCATACGTATGAAAGATCTAAAGTTTCAAATTTTCTCTATTAATTTAAGTCAGCTTTAGATAAATATGAACTAAAAATAAACAAGTAGAACAACTAATTCAGTCCTGGTCTATGTTACATATTAAATAAATTGTGGTTGTAAAATCCATTGCTGTTAGTGGACTAAGTTTAGCATCCTATAAACCACAGGGCATATGAGCTAAGATTATTTTTTAAAAGCAGGTTTATTATATTAATTTGTCTCAATTGAGGCTCGAAGACTAGTACTTCCTCCTTACATCAGCCCCTGAGGAGGAATTGAACTTTTACTAGTTCATAGATAACTACAATCAAATAATCTGCCAGTGGTAATTCCCCTGGTGAGTGCTATACCAGGTCTGGGCTTAAATCCATCTCCACATGTTTTACACTCTAAACTAGCTGTCCTCCAGTGAAACAGCATCATCAACTGTTCCAACAAGCTGGGGACTTATTTCAAATGTTAATTTGGGGGCCACTATCTCTTACATACTGAGTTGGGAACTCTGGGGTAAAACTAGTAATCTACCTAGCAAACTCTCCAGTTTATTCTGGCACATGATAAATATTGAGACCCTCTGTTCCAAACCACTTATACTAATAATTAAAATGGGACTTCTAATTCCAAGTTGTTAAGATGCCAATCTAAAAGCAAACCCTAAAAAAAAAAAAAAAAGATGGGGATGAGGGCAGAAAGAGCACAAGGGACTGAGGTGATGGTGCATGGATGAAATGATGGTGGAAACTCCCTGGAGAATACAAATGATGTCAAATAAAATAAAAGCCACTCTTGAAGGCCTCCCTGGTGGCGCAGCAGGTTGAGCGCTGCACTATGAAGCATCCTTGGCACAGGAGCTCGAGTTCATTACTGGGACAGCGAGAGGACCAACATGGTGCTGCAGATTTTTTCTGCTTCTGCCGCTGCTCCCCTCAGCAGTGTATTTCAGTGAATCTGCCCGTTCTGTTCCCCGCTCTGTCTCTGGTGAATCCTCTTACCTCCCGTGACTCTGGCCTGTACCCCAGCTCTTGTATGCATAAATAAATCTTAAATAAATAGACACACCATTCTGGATATTATAAAAATAGAGCATGAGTAAGTGACAAGTTATGATCTCTCTAACTGTCTGCTATGTTAATCACAGAAAACCCTTGACTTTTTACATTAAGAAAGCAGATAGCTGGTTGTAGTTCTTAACCTTCTCACAATCTTATTCATGTTGTGGTATTTCTTTCCTGTGTTTTCCACTGGAGTTCACTATCAGTATTTTACTGCACTGAATACTTTGTAAAAAATTATAACGAATTATTATTTTTGACCTTTACATTATTCTACATCTTTGTTCATTAGTAATTGCTGTTACTGGTTATTTATAGCATCATTAGTCACAATAGAAAGGACATTCTAAATTCTGAAATTATA
Organism: Galemys pyrenaicus; assembly: GCA_019455555.1. Lineage (NCBI taxonomy): Eukaryota > Metazoa > Chordata > Mammalia > Eulipotyphla > Talpidae > Galemys > Galemys pyrenaicus. The sequence continues at coordinate 2,072,593 of JAGFMF010011694.1, forward strand.
AAAGATGTTGATCTTGTTAGAAGTAGATTTAAAAGTAAACAAATATTATCAGTGTCTCATAACCCTAAACTCACTTATACCCTAACACTCACCTGCACCCTAACCCATACCCTGAACCTAACACCTACCTTAACTCTAACATATCCCCTAACCCCTACCTGTACCCTAACCCTAATTCTAACCCTAATCCATATCCTAACCCTATGTACTTGGGGTCACAAAAGGTAGAAATACCTACTGAGGTCAGGTAGATTCTACTGTCATGGACTGGTAAAGAAGAAATAATTGGAGTTTGAACATGCCATAGCTGATGAAGAGCTCAACCCTTGGTGCTTGTGGTCATAAAACTGTTACAGCTCATAGAGAGGTCAAACCTAAATTTTGTCTGTCATGGATAGACTAGATATCATGGAGTGGTCAACCCTAAGTACTTGTAAGGAAGAGGAGAGTGATCACATTGAGGTGAATTCTCATTCTTTAGAATCATGCAGATGTCAGAGTTTGGAGAGTTCATCCCTAATGGCATCATGGAGAGGACAGAAGTCATGAACAGGACAGAAGTATTTGGTCTGCTGGTGATGGAGATGTCAAGCTAACTGCCTTAGTTCTTTGGAAGATCCTAGGACATGTAGAGGTCATCCCTCTAACTTGGGGTCATGGACGCATCAGATCACCAAGAGTTCACTAATCCCAACAGTGATGGAGAGGTCAGAGAAGTACATTTGTAAGTACTTGCAGTCATAGAGACTTCCACCTAAGTATTGGAATCCTAAAGATTTGACTTCAGGTCATGGAGAGGTCATCCCTATTACTTGGGGTTCTGGAGAGGACAAGGGCTATGGGGAGGTCAACTCATTCCTTGGGGTCATGGAAAGATCAAAACTCACAGAGATTTGCCTAAGTCCTTGGGTTCATTGAGTAATCAGATTTCATGGAGAAGTCAAGCCGAAAAATTGGGCTCATGAAGATCAGAGGTCATGAAGAGGTCATCCTATTCTTTGGGGTCATGGGATCGTCATTCTTACATCATTGACCCATGTGCAGTTTAAGCCAAAATATTTCTGTTCCTGAGTCCTTCAGGTCATGGAGATGTCAAACTAAGAACATAGGGTCATGGGGATGTCATCCCTAACTACCTGTGGTTATTGAGAGGTCAGCAGTCCTATAGATATCAAGTTCCCTTGCAGGTAAATTTGGGGAGTGTTAACATTTAAACAAACATATTCAGGTTGCATTTCTATTTTCTAAAAATTCTTCAATTTCATTCAACAACATTTTGTAATTTCCAGTGTAAAAATCTTAAACATCTTTGTTAAATTTATTCCTAAGTATTCTATTTTCATACTATTATGAATGGAAATATTTCCTTAATATTCCTTTAAGGTAGGCTGCTCATTACAAGTGAGTATGGATGTAGCAAATTTATGTATTTTGATCTTGTATCCTACAACTTTGTTCACGTCATTTATTCTAATAGATTCTGTGTGTATGAATCCTTTATACAAGATCATGTAATCTGTTTCTGAAACCAAATATATACTATTTCAGTAAATCAATATTTGGGTAAACAAGAAAATAATTAACTGCATCTTTTTCAAAGTGATCCCAACATAATTGCAACCATAATACTGGTTTATTACTGATAAATTATCTGAAGTCAACACATTAAAGTGATTTAAAGAAAAAATCACAGAACTAACATAATATCTTACCTTAGCCAACACATTTAGGTTATTTGTGAATTCATAATCAACTTTGTGTTAGTACATGCAATGTGCAAGACTGAATCCTTTTTAAATAAGTACATTTGATATATTTTATAAGTATTTTTTAAAATAAATATAAACCAGGCTACTGAGAGAGATATGAATTCATTTGTACATTAAAAGATCATCTCTATTCTATGTTCTTCACTATGTCACACTTCAGTATCTCATCCTTTGGTTATTTGGTCTTTAAAACAGAACAAAAATATAAATGAACCTGTTTTTAATAAAAATGTTTAAGTCTGATTTGTCCCACTTGACATCTGATGTCAAACTATTCTTCTTGAAATGCAAAGCCCTAGAGAACTTGCAGAACATTAGTTCAAAATAACAGCCTTGCTGAAGAAAACCAAGAGTGCTAGAAACTACATATTAAGTTTCATAATGACTACAGTTCTAAAGTTTAAAGCACAGACTGCGCAAATAGTCTTGGAGAAAAGATCTGTGCCATATAGGATTATTAAGTTAAGACTGTCTTTTCTCCTAGTTTATGGTTTAATTTGAATATTATATAAACTCTCAGGAATAGCTTATGTTGTTATTGTCAGATATGTGCATGGCTACATTAAAGTCATATCACCCTGGAAATAAATATCTTTTTAATATGTAAAACAGAAGCATCATAATTAAACAAAAACTTTGACACCATAAAGAAAATGTATTGCCCTCCCTTAACATGTATTTCGGTGCCTGCAGGGAATATATAACAAATATTGAAGATAATAGACCTTTTTTGCTCCAGTAAAGCCTCATGTAGACTTTGCTAATTTTTTTTCCATTTATTTAGTATCAAAAAATCTACAAAAAGCTTAAGTTCAATTAAGTAAAAAAAAATTAAATTAAAAAGTTTATTGGTTTATTTAAAGATTCATTTTTTTATTTATGCATACAAGAAATGGGGTGTAGAGCTGCAGAACAGGGGGTGAGAAGATTCACCAGAGACAGAGTGGGGAGTAGAAAAGACAGATCTACTGGAATACTGATAAGGGAAGCAGTGGGCAAGACAGGAGAGGCCTGTTATATCACATGTGATATTATCTCCCTGGCCAGGGATGAACTCAGACCTTAGTGGTGATAGTGCTGAAACTTAACCTCATTGCCATCAGAGAGGCCCCTAAAAAAGATTTAAGAACTCACTGTTATGGTGATCTTTGATGTGAAATGCTAAATGAAAATAATGAAGGTGAAGATATCAAATTGGTAAGTAGTAGAAATTAAACAGGTGAAAGTAATGTTTTTAGTAGAATAAAATTATTTAAGAAGTTTGAATGCAGATTATGGTAGAAGATAGATTTATCTAACTAAAAGACTTGTTATAAACTCAAAAGTAGATACATATATTTATATACTCACATGGAATATTATGTCAACAGAAAAAAGAGAAATGCTCTCTTTTGCAACACTAAAGACATCATGCTAAGTGAAATAAACCAGACACACAAATACATATCATCTCATCTATATGCGGACTGTCTAACAGTAAATCCATTGAAATAGAGTCGTGGTCACCAGACACAGACACAGAGGAATGAAGATGGGGGAACTGGGTGAGGTGGTCACAGTTGAAAATTCCACTTACAAGATGAAACAAATCTTAGATATTCTTACCAGACACATAGGTAATAGGTGAGGTTATAGGACTGTTAACTAATCTAATTGTAGTAATCATTTTACAGAATATATATATATATATATATATATATATATACCAGAGTACACCTAAATTATGCCACACTATAAATCTGTCTCAATAATACTTGGTTGGGGTTGGTGGGAGGAGGAGCAATTACCCCGGTGTGGGAAAAAGAATAACAAAAGAGACACCATAAAGGACACAATTTATAAACCTAATTGTGCACACTTTAAATACTTTAAGACATGCTTATTATATGATAAATAGTAAAAATGGGGAAAATCTTTGTAACATTCATAACATAAAAATTATATCAGGGCCTTCCTCTTAAGCGGTGCACTGTGGGGCTTCCACACCCGCTGCGATGTGCATTCATCCCCAGCCAGGAAGGAGACCTACATGGTGCCAGACATGGTGCCAGACCGCTCCTGTCTGGCCCAGTGCTCCCCTCAGGGGTGTATTTCAGTAGATCAGCCTGTTCTGCTCCCACTCTGTCACTGGTGGATCCCCTCACCCCTGTGTATCTGGCCTGTACCCAGTTTTTGTATACATAAATAAAATGTTGAAAAAATTATCAAAGCTGCAAAAGATCATATAAAACAATAAATAAACAAATACTACAAACTGAAAACAATGGAAAGAAAACAAACAAGAAGTATATACATCCACACACAGCATGAAATACACTTGGACAAGGATCAAAGGGAAAAAAAGGTAAGCCTCATTAGTATTTGAGAAATATAGTATTAAATGTACAATTAACTAACAATTTAATCCATAAATTAAAAAATATGAAAAAATGATTAGTTTCAGCAAGCACAGAAAAATAGAAACAAATATGTACTATTTACAAAATAGTACAATCATAAAGAAAAAAAATTTAAATCCTAAGTTGTAAAATGTAAATAAAACAACATAAAAATTCTACTCTGCATCTTTATTTCTTCCAAAATATAAAATACAAAATGTGCAAAGATGTATATTGTTCAGTGAAGACCAATTAAATTTGTTTATAATCAAAAGCAACTCATGCATCAAATATAGAAAAATTAAAATACCAAATTATGGTGCATTCATTTATTGGAATTGTAATTATTTACTACCTACTAGTTATTAGGTGCTTGCAAATTATTTTTAAAAGTATAAGTAAATGGAAAAAATATATGTAGGTTTTCACTGAAAATATATATACATATCATGGTGACTAATAAATTCTATTTGATCTTCTTGCTCATCTTATTATGTTTAAATATTTTCCTACAGTGAAAAATAATCTCTTTTGTCAAAAAAGGAATTTTTATAGCCATAAAAAATTAAGAAGTTCATGAAAGAATAATTATATCTTTTTCCTATAGTATGTTTATTTCATTTGTAATATGGCCAATAAAATCCAAAGAGAGAGAACTCCTTCAGATATTCACCTAAGATAGAACTGTGGACCTGATATGTGGTTACTGAGCTACCATCATACTGGTTACTGAGCCACCATCATGGACCTCTCTTTCAGCAAGTAACACTTTCTACTGGGCATTGCTCATGAATTCATGTGTATGCTAGTTCCACGTCTGAGAAAGCTCTCTATTCTCACAGAGATGGTGCTCTAGAAATACATACCTTACATAAACAAGGCTACCTCTTCATCTTCCAGGCCATAAAGAACTTTGATTTGAGTACTGAAGTATCTGCACAAATCACCATGACAGAAGATGACACTGATGTTGTAAAAATGATTCATCTGTCTCAGAAGGCAGTATATTTCTAAGAATTTGCCCATTTTTTCTAGGCAGTTCAAGTTACTGGCATACAAATCCTCACAGTAATCTCTAAGATCCCTATATTTCTGAAAACTCTGATGCAACTTCTTTTTTGTTTCTGATTCTCTTTATTAGCACTTTCTCCCTTTTATCTTAGAAGAGTCTCTGAGAGATTTGTCTATTTTGTTAATTTTTTCATGATTTTTTTGACTCATCTCCAACAGCAAGAGACTACATCAATGAATGTGTCTTACAGTGATAGATACTATCATTAAAAGAAACAAAAAATGCCCTCTATATATCTGTCAAGGGGCTAGCTAAGATCTACAAAGAACTTATACAACTCAACAAAAAGCAAACAAATAACCCAATCAAAAAACGGACAAAAGAGCTACTAGACACTCCTCCAAAGAAGAAATACATATAGCAATAGGTACATGAAAAATAGCCACCAACATTTAACACAGGGAAATATGAATCAAGACCATGAGGAGATACCACCTCATATCTGTAAGAAATGCCCATATCAAAAACACCAGAAATAAGTGTTGTCAAGGTCATGGAAAAAAAAATAAAGGGATACACATATACTTTGGTAGGAATGTAGAACGATCTAGTTGTTACAGAAAAAAAAGTTGGATATTTCTCAAAAGTTTAAAAACAGATCTACTATTTGGTACAGCAATTCTACTCCTAAGTATCTACCAAAGAATGAGAATACACTAATAAGAAAGGACATACAGACTTCTATGTTTACTGTAGCAGTATTTATAATAGCAAATTATAGAAACAATTGATGCCCAAGGACAAATGAGTGAATGAAGAAGGTATGATTTATATTAAAAAAAAAATGGAATCCTATTCAGGGATAAAAAGTAGAACTCTTGTCATTTGTGATAAAATGAATGGAGAGGGGATAATGCTAAGCAAAATAAGTCAGAAGAGAGACATATATCAAATGGTTTCAAATATACTGGAATACAGAGAAAGAAATCAAGAAGTCAGTCAATACCCCAATTAAAAAAAACTCTAGAAATCAGTCTGTAGAATTAAGACTGGGAGGGAAGGGGAAGCTGAAGAGCAGTTTGGAGGGTACATAATGGACTGGTGGAAGACTAGGGTACATGCAATGGTGTATGGTTGGTAATGTAAATCTAAAGAGGTGTCATCTTCTACCTCTGAATCACATATAGAGTGGTAAACCAATGTTACCTAAAATAATTTATTTTATTCATTTTTTATTTGTTTGTTTCTTTGTTTGTTTGTTTTCTATGTATACAAGAGCAGGGGTACAGACCAGAGGCATGGGAGGTGAGAGGATTCACCAGAGACAGAGCGGGGAGCAGAACAGACAAATCTACTGAAATACACTGCTGTGGGGAGCAGCAGGCGAGGCAGGAGAGGTCTGCTGCGCCATATGGGTCCCCTCCCTGGCCAGGGACTGGACTCGTGCTGCTGTGAAGGCGATGCTTCACAGTGTGGTGCTCAACCCACTGCACCACCGGGGAGGCCCACCTAAAATAATTCTTAAATAAATAAAATAAACTTATTCATATGAGATAAAGTATGTTCATGTTTTCAAATCCTTGACTTAATATTGGATAAATCTATTGATAATTTATGTTTACTTGGTTAGGGAAAGATACTCTTTCCTCCCAATCTTGTAAAATTATAGCACTTCTTACAAGAGTTGTAATCCTAATGGAATAGTAATATATTTCCTTAATTTTATGAGGTTAAAGAAAAAACATTAAAATTATATAATGAAAATTATATGAATGCACTTATAACCATGATATAAGTTATTTCATTAATATAGTGATCTTTGTTAACATAACATAAAATCATATGCTGTCTTATGAATCTATTCTTAAAACTTTACCTTGTATAACAAATATATTACCTAACCATTCTTTTTGTGACATATGTGTATTCATATATACATAATTTAGGCATGGTTTATAGGTTTTTTCAGTATAGTTTTTTTTAAATTTCATAGTAGTTCATTTTAAAATTGTCAAGCTCAAAAAAATCAAAATAAAATTATTATTGATTGATTTATTTAAAATAAATTATTGCTATATATGCAGATATGAGGGAATAAGAGCATCACTAAAGTCCATCTAAAACAAACACATGTGGGACTCCCTGGTGGTACTAGGGATTGAGCACTCACTGTGAGGCTTCTGTAGCCACTGCAGTGCCAAGTTCAATCCTGGCCCGGGAGGGGACCCACATGTTGCAGCAGACCTCTCCTGCCTCTCCTGCTGCTCCCCTCAGCAGTGTGTTTCTGTCTGTCTGCCTGTTCTGCTTCCCACTTTGTCTCTGGTGAATCCTCTCACCACCCACGGCTCTAGCTTGTACCCCAGCTCTTGAATGAATAAATAAAATCTTTTAGAAAAATAAAAAATGAAGTAGAAACATATTTTCTGTGTTTTGAGGTATAATTATGGTTGATATTCAATCCTGTGGCAATGCTGCCAGAAATGGTACTTCCCACACATCTTAAAACAGTTAGAGAAAATTACTTTAGTTAATTTAGATTTTGACTGTTTAGACTTTTTTATTTCAGCAAAACTGTTTCTAAAGCCCAGTACTTAACCATTATTCTAGATTTATAAAACTGAATCTTTTAGAAATTACATTGGGAGAGTTTTAAGGCATCTAAATTGATCTATAAAATACTGGCTTATCTTCCTACCAAGAAAGGCTCCCTGAAAGCAATAATTCTGGTATTTAATGTCTAAAAGACTAAAGCTTTGAAATAGTTATTCTAACAGCACAGAAAAATATTAAAATATTTTCAGATTTATGGAAGCTTTTAGCTACAGCTGTATTTAACACTTAATATATTATAATATGCAGAGTTATGTCACAGAGATAGTTTGTGTTATTTATGGGGTTTTTACTTTATAATGATGTCAACTGTGTAGGAAGAGGAAAGGCAGGTTCATTTACAACAGTGGGAGTTAAAACTATTTTCCACCTGATAAACAATGATCAGTGTTATAAAATAAGAAGAAAACTCTAAGCAAAATACTTCTACTTTTAAAAAAAAAAACACACACTTAAGAAATTCTATCCAATCACCATTTTGATTGAGATGTTTCATATTCAAATAGTTACTCAATAACTTGTAAGCAAGTCCTAAAATCCAAAATATTTTAAAATATTTGCCTTTTACAGGTAATCATGAAATAGGTACATTTGGTTTTCATTCAAGAGAATGATACATTGTTTTGATTAGAATTAAAGAAATAAGAGTACAGGTAGGCAAAAGGTTTGAGGGGGAAAAAAGGTGGGAATTTTGTAATCAATGAGACAATGAAATCTGGGGTAGCTTAATAATTCTTGAGAGATGTGTTAGAAATATGTGCTTACTTACTTTGTATGATCTACCCGTGGTCTGTGGTTTTCTTCTCCATGACGAATACTGGTTCCATTACCAAGTCCCCACCTGAATGTATCTGAATCTTGAATTAAATCTTCTGGGGTTGGCTGATACCATTTACACAGGTTTCCATTTTCAAAACTGCAAACTTCCATAACTTGTATAAGAGGAAACAATAAAAATAGAAATTAACCATAATTAATTTGATAATAAATGGTGATTTCTATCTGTACTAATACTTTTTCTAAAACTAAAGTAACATTTGTTTACAAGTTCCAAGATTATATTTTCTCACCACACCCACCACCATATGTCCCAGTCACCATCTACCACCAGTCAAATATAGCTCCCTCTATATATTCCCTACCCATCGCCTGCATCCTGGTCAATGACATTCTATTGTCAGAATCTGAGGGTTTGTTTTTGCTTTAGTTTTCCTTATATTCCATAAGTGAGTTAAACCATATGGAATTCATCGTTCTCCTTTTGGCTTACTTCACTTAGCATAATCCCCTCAAGGTCAATCCATGTTGTCCCAAATATAAGATTGAACACTTTTTAAAATTTATGCATAGAAGAACTGGGGTGTAGGTCAGAGGTACGGAGGCAGGATAAGAGGACACACCAGAGATAGAGTGGGGGACAGAGCAGACAGATCCACTAAAATACACTGCTGAGGGGAGCAGAGGACAAGACAGAAGAGATCTGCTGCAACACATGAGTCAATTCCCTGGCTGGGCATTGAATTCATGCCACAGTGGCTGGCACTAGCTTTATAGCACTGAGACTTTAACTTGTTGTGCCACCAGGAGGCCCAAAATTTCATCCTTTTATTTGAATGAGTGAATTGGATTCTACTGTGAGCATGTGTGTATGTGTGTGTGTGTGTATCATCTTAAACCATTCATCTACTATGTACCAAACTTTCTTTTTTTATTATTACAAACTAACTTTTAAGTGTAAGCAAAGTCAAATGATTTGTATAATCTTCAAAAAATTTTAAAAGGAAACTAGATATATTTAAATATCTACTAGTACCTGAAATATGGGGATAAATGCATGTGCTAAAATTCTACCTTCATAAGAAGGTGAGATTTTTACTAACTCCTAAAATAGCAATGTACGTATTACCAGGTCTTCTCATATTATTGGGATCTGCCCCACCCCCCGCCCAGTTCCAATCTATCTGATGTTATTTTCTATAGTTATATTACAAATCTATACTTTAGCTCAGTATCTGAAGGAGCTATTCCAAACACTGAACTATTTAATTTCAAAACAGTAAGGTTTACAATAATGCTCATATTGACCTGTTATATATTATATCCATTTGAAAGTCTTCAAAATTCTTGTAGTGAATATATATACAGGTTGTGCTTGTCTGTGTATATATGTGTATGTGTTGTATATGAAAATGTTCCCTCCCCTTCTCTCTATGAATGTATTTATGTGTTTATTTAAAATCCTCCACTGCTTTAATAAAAGGATTGAATTCAATGAATTAGTAGATATAATGTAGAGAGACTGTGTACACTCAGCTTTTAAATGACATAAACAGTAATGGTATTCCATCACCACCACTTAGAAACGTCATATTTCAATGCAAAACTTGAGATGGTAACACTGCATCAAAATAAAAGATATTTTAAACTATTTTAACCATTATGTTATTTAATCTGATATTAATGTCAATCATATTATATATTTCTTGTGATTTAGTATTCAACAGAATAATTTTCTTCCAATCACTGGAAGTGACAGGATTGTAGTTTAAGCAAAAATAATTAGGAATCATAAAATTTCAGTCAAAGAAGATGAATAAACTCCAGAGATCTGCTGCAGAACATCGTACCTACAGTCACCAATAATTTATTGTATACTTAAAAACTTACATAGAGGTAGAGTTCATGTTGTGTTAATACCACAACTTTTTTTTAAAAGAAAAGCAAAACTTGTAACTATAAGACAGATTTATCATATGTCTTCTTCAAAGAGTTAAAAGAGGAACAATCAAAAATTTTGTTCAGGAAGAAAAAGTAAATATCCTCATGATTTAAAAATAATCATTTAATAGTAGACATTCATTCAGAACTTGTAAAGACAGTATCAAGTCTTCCCATTCAATCATAAATGATATTACTAAAACTGCAAATGTGAACTAAGAATTAGGTTAATATTCACTAAAGACACACATGAGATGTAATTAATTAGATTTCCTTTAAACATGTAGAGACACTATACCTTATATATTATTATAAGATGATTGTAGTGTCTTCCCATGGGAAAGTTTGACCACCATATCTCCCATTATATTACCTTCCATCTATTATGTACAACTATATATCCCTGGCCAATTTGAGCTAATTACTGTTCTAACTCATTCAAAGAGTGAGACAGCTTTAATTTTCTGATTTTTTTTTGTCTTAGTTCACTTATTACACGTTTTTTGTGTTGAAGAATATGTATGAACTTTTTTTTTAAAGATTTATTTATTTATTTATACATACAAGAGCTGGGGTACAGGCCAGAGTGAGGATTCACCAGAGACAGAGTGGGGAGCAGAACAGGCAGATGGACTAAAAAACACTGCTGAGGGGAGCAGCAGGCAAGGCAGGAGAGGTCTGCCACACCATGTGGGTCCCCTCCCTGGTCGGTGGCAGGGATAGAACTCATGCTGCAGTGGGTGTAGTTTGCTTCATAGCGTATTGCTTAACCCACTGCGCAACCAGGGAGGCCCTATATGAACTTCTTTTTAATTACATTTTGAAATATCTTGCCAAGCCTAATATAAGAAAAATGATAATTTCACCATACTCTGTATTATCTGTATGTTCTAAACCCTTAATATTATCAGCCCCCTGATAAATATTGTAGTCAACAGTAAATTCACATACTACTCAATAAAGAGCAAGGAAGGGGGTAAAATCACAGTGTTTATTATTTCTGACCTTATGCTTTGCTAATTCAAAGATAAGTGGGTTTTTCTTCTCTTTGACTATATCTACATGTATGAAATACACTTTTTAATTAAATAATTTGCATTTGAGACAATAGAAGAACCAAGGATTGGCAGGTTCCAAAAAAAGAAAACTATCTTTCAATAGGGCATAGGTGTTGAAGGTGTCATCTGTGTTAGAGTTGACTTTCTCATAAGCTATATATATCTGACATGGTATTCATTTCATATGTGCATTTTGCCAATCAGAAAATGTAAATTAATTCATCTAGTTTGGAGGCATTATAGTGCTTCCTTTCTAAACATTCCTACTTATTATGTGAAGAACAGAATAAAGAGCTAAAATAAAACTGGTCAGTGACAGTTCTGGAGTCAAGGAAAGTTCATGAACACAAGTATTTTGAATTCAAAACATTAATTTAAATACACTTCTTCATGTACCAATTAGAGAATGCAGGTTGACTCTTCAATTATAATTTTTTATACAAATAACTTCCACATTGAGAGATTGCACAGAGCCAGTTGAAGATGTTAAACTAGGACAGTGGGGCATATCATTTCATATTTCTTATGGCTACATTTAATACAAGTTTAGGAATTTCACCTACCACAGACTGATTCATCTGATTTGTCAGGGCAATCATATCTAAAATCACATTTCTGAATTTCTTTAACACAACGACCACTGGCTCTGCAGATAAACTCATCCTCTGTACAGTTGTGTGGAGGTAATGTTACTGGAACTGAAGTTTCAGGTGGGGTTGGAAGGTCCACTGGCAAATTACCTGGATAAGAAACAATATATAAGCATCATTGACAGATCTTCCATTTCTTGAAGGATTTTTTTACAGTGAATATTTTCTGTGTGTTTTTCACATTCAATATTATAAGGAACATTTAATAGTAATTGCTAATCTACTGAATTCCTTTATACAGAAATGGGAAATAAATTTATTGGTCTTAGCAATGGCAAATCACTCTGAATATATCTTATATAAAAATAGGCGAAGGTACAGATGGTTATTATTGAAAAACGTTTCAAAGCTTGCTGAAGTCCCAAGGACTTGGAATATTGGTAGGAAGTAAGAGGGTTCCAGATGCCGGCATTAGGAACTAGACTAAAAAACTTTCCTCCTGCCATCCCTATGAGACATATTTATACTGAATTAGCATATCATTTATTTGAAATACTTTATTTTAATCTAGGACACATCACTGAGAAATTAAGATCAGTCTCCCCAAAAAGGGTCAGGTTGACTTTTCCTAGATATCCAGAGAAGGACTTCTCCAATACCTGTCAAATGATATACAGGATTAAGTTAATTCATGCCCTGTGAATCTAAAGAGAAACTGCTCCTTTTGAACACTAATTTTAAAATACAAACATCTAGGAACAAATCTTACTTAATATGTTACTCTGAAAGTCTTACTCAAAACAAGGGAAAGATAATTAACTTTGCCATCAATTCTCATCACTAACTAATTTGGGAATAGACAAAATTATCATAACCTGATGTAAAAAATCAGAGAAGTCTATTGCACAGTTAAATTTGACTGCTTTCTCTAGAAGTGTAATTAATCTTGCCTACAAAGTCTTTTCTCTAGTATTCTCATGGATGATAGTGAGTATAAGAATCTACATATAAAAAACATTGAAGCACAGAAGGCGTTTGAAAAATCAGGTAGAAACATCTAGAAGTTAGAATGAGAAAGAGTTGACCTGGAAGAACAAATAGTGATGGGTTAAGACAACATGAAAAGAAACTAAGTTCATGGCATAAAAATTATTGAGGAAAACAATAAATTTGAAGTAAAAATGTAACTATCTGAGTCACTACTGTTTTGGAAACATGCTCAAAGACAGAGGTAATGGGAAAAAAAGTAGGTGTGAGAAATATTAGGGGTTGACATCTGCAAGATTTGCAAGTGAGAAATTTATAGGGTAAGTCAAAGATAACTGTGGAATTTCAATCCTAGGTTGCATAAACCTGCACTTTAAAAATTAGGTCCATTTTGTGTTTGTTCTTTTTAGTTTCCATTTGTTTTATTTTCTAGGGAGGAAAAATGTTGTAGATAATTAGTTTATATTGAAAGCAAATCAATGTCTATAATTAAACCTACATGTATATAGATTCCACTTCAATTAATACATCACAAAAAAAAATCCTGACATTGGCATCAAGAGTAATATATTAAGAGCCTAATTTTTATTTCATCTTAGGCAAGAATACATCATTTTTTTTTTTTTTATGATGCCTATGGCTTCAAAAGGCTTTGTGGTCAAACCAGTTTCTTTTGTTAAAAAGCCGACATTAAAATTACACAGTTCAAACAGTTTTTAAAATTCCACATCTTTCTTCCAAAAACTTGAACCAGAAAATTAAGACTAATGGTCTGTAGCTGATATTTCACAGCTCTGCCTAAGCTCTGGCAGCTCTTCTACCTTCACCTTGAAACCATCAGTCACAGTGTTTTAAAGAGGTTAATTGGAACAGAAGCAGTATCAGTGATGATTTGTGTTTCCTGTCTGTTTTGTTATTGTTCTCCACTGCCACTGGGGTCTCAATGATTCTCCTTAAGGTCAGAGTGGGAGAGGGTTTGGGAATAGCCCAGGCCATTAATGTCAGACAAATTTGTGACAAGTTCAACTCTGTCCTCAATTTTATATTCTCCTCCCAATATCTTTGCACTTTAATTGTATGCTCCTTTAATTTTTAATTTGATAAGCACTATAATAACAGTAGTTAACATTATGATGCAAAGATACAGATATAGTCTACCACATCATACCTATGTAACCTTGAGTTGATTATCTCCTTCTCATTTTCCTCTGTAAATCTGGGACAACAAAGGTGTCAATCCCATTTAACATTCAACATCTATTCACCTATGATGGCTCAGGCACTATTCTAGATTCATAAAAATGTATATAATAAGTTATATAAAAATAGATGATCTGATATATATAGCACTCATATATATATATATACATATATATATATGAGTGCTAGATGTTGTTATAATTTCCATTTACCAGTTCCTTCCCTAGTAGGGATTGTGTTCCCTTACCCCTGCTAAACTCCTTGTCTGAGGATAGCAATCCCTGTCCCATTTTAAGACCTAGCCACATGCCTGCACTGTCCAATGGACATGATCAGACATGATACAGACCATGTCCCAACAGAAGCCTTAAGTTTGCTTTCTTTCCCCACCCTCTGACTTGACAACAGAATGTGCCATTTAGAGACATGGTGCTTCAACCTTGGTTCCTGATAGACAGGAAACATGGAACAGAGAGCCATAGCTTTGAATTACATAGAATTATATAGAACTATAAATAATTAACACTTATCTTTACTATTATTATTGTTCTATGCCAACCCACATATTTAAAAGTAAGAGATAAATGCCTGTGTCTATAAATCACTGAGATTTGACTTCCAGCAAAAGATAACTGAAAAGTTATATAGCACCATATAGTATTACTTAAAGTTTTGGCAATAATAACAAAAGCATACAAAATATTTAAAAGGTAAGAATCTAGCCACCTATTTATCCAATAAATATTCACTAAGTACTGATACGTGTCAGACGCTTTGTAAGCTGCTGAGATAAGGCAAAAATCCCTCCTCTTGTGCAGTTATCATTATTATGGAGGAAAATAGAAATTTAATTGAAATGATAGCTGATGTGGAAAAATAACAGATGCAAAAGAGATAAAAAATATCAGATAAGGAAAAGATTCTGTGTGTGTGTGTGTGTGCTGTGCTGTGCTCAAGGAAGACTTCATTAAAGGAGAAACTTTCAAGTAGAGATCAGAAAGAAGGATGGACCAGAGTCAAATAACTAATGGGGGACATATATTCCAAAAGGAGGTAGAGAAGATGTAAAAACCCTCAGGCATAAATGCATTGTAGTGCTCAAAGATTAGCTAAGATATTTTGTGGTTGAGATAAGTCACTTAGAGGCATACTGGTAGAAGGTGAAGTCAGAAAGTATTAAGTGAATCAGTTATTTATTCTTCGGAAACTTTTAGAAGATGTTTAGCTTTTCCTGTGAATGAGAAAGGACAAGACAGGAAGACTCTGACCACCATGTAATATAATCTAAGAGTACAATGCTAGGAGCTGCTTTGAGAATAGTTTATATGATTCAACGGTAGAAGCAAATTCTGTGAAAGATATTCTGATGAAGAATAGTTTGAACCTACAATGGTAAAGATATTGTAATATATTAGAGAGAGATAGAAAAACAGAGAGAAGACATCAATTTATAATGATGAACACTTGAAACATATAGTGCAATGTTACATTAGTAAAAGTTACAAAATAAAACTCCAATAAATTGTGCCTTCTGTAAAATAATAGCTTACCTTCTGTAAAAATGGTATAAAATATATTTTTTAAAAAATGAGCAGAGAGATCATTTAAAAATCAGCTACAATAATACATGTAGACACATGGTGTCTTGGACTTAAGGGAGAGCTGTGAAAGCTATGAGAAGTATTGGATTTGGGGTCTATCTGAAACTAGTTGCAGACCAGGTTTGTTAATGAAGACTATGAATAAAATGAACTGTCAATTACTAAAATAGAGAGACATGAAGAATTTAACAGGAATGAAGGAGCAATTAGAGATCAAGAGATTACTTTTAACAATTGAGAGCTATGATAAACATACTTAATTCTTGTTTCTTTCTTGCTGTCCTTTCAGAGGTATTTGACTTTCTGCTGAATTCCATAGTAAACCACTACATAAAGTGACCAAGGTAATAAATCCTACCAGAATGAAAAAGTGGAGGGTCATAGCTGTGTCATGTGACTACAACAGAAAAAACTTGAATCAGTCCTCTGATTTTGCTGGGAGGGGCTGAGACTCTTCTAATCAGTGATATTACACTGATGGAGCAGGGCTGAGGGTTTAGTTATCAGCTTATTATAGTGCGCTCTGCGTGCATGATTACAATTGATCCTTAAATTAACCATCCTCTTATCATTCTAGAAAAGATATTATGCACCCATCTTCTCATGCAGTTTAAGAATAACCAGACTTGGTGGCAAAAATCACCCTCCAAGAGCTTAATACCAGTCCTACTATATCACTTTGCACTGCCCAGATGAATTTCCCACAGTAAAACCTCTCAAATCTTGGAATGTGCTTATTTTAGATTACTTTTTTTCTTATTAGCTTTGAGATAACTACTAGATGATAGCTCAAGATCTAAATTGAGATGCTAAGTAGATGATTAGTATTTAAGTTTGGATTTCAGGAGAAAAGTTCAAGATGGAAATATAAATTTGGAAAACATGTATTTGTTTTATAATCAAAAGGTCTAAAATGAAAAGGAAATGGATGACAACAACCTTAGAAATACTGAAAATCTAGCCTGAGAGTAAAACATCTCCAAAGGTAACTGTAACCTCCAAAACCATGCAATTATAAGGCAACAACTACTTTGGTTATTACAACCCCTCAAATATAATGGGATTCTAGTCTAACTGCAGAGCTAATTTCCTAATATCGTACATGTGATGAGATATAACTCAACTGATTCAAATCTCTTCATGTTTGCAAAGAATTTAAGACTAGTTGCTAGCAAATATTTATAATAATTTTCCAGGGTCAATATAGTTAAAAACATAAAAGAATTGTAGGTATTTGGGGATATTTTTGGAAATGAATTCTTTGTTTTGTTGTAAGTTTTGCCAAGCACACAGATTTGTAAACAATCAAATCCTGAAATGTTCTTCCTTACCAGTAGAGAGGGTACAGTCCATAAATGACAAATCATCAATTGCAATGTCTCCGGTAAAGCCATCTCCCACTGAAGCCTCCACCAAAATCTAAAAAATACAATGTTTGTTGATAATGTGAAGGGAATTAATTTGCATATACTCATGGTTGGGAAGAAATTCAGAATTTATCCAAAGAGAACTCTCTTCTGAATCATTAAAAATATTTTACAATAATATCTGTAAGGAGGTATCATGCCTCTACTCCAATACAAGGAGGTTCCACGAAATCAATTCTTTCTGGTGAGATTTATTTTCTGAAATTCCATTTTTATGTAGTTCCTTATAACTTTCAACCATTAGTTCTGGACTTGGCTATTTTCTTCTAATCTTTTACATATTTGGAGATAAATTATTCCTTTTTCCCACCCTTGTCCCTATAGATCATTTGTCTCCAAGGTTAACCCTCTTCATCCTTCAAGAAACCCAATTTGCAGCCAGAGGTACTTTGCTAAAATGTACAAGTTTAAGAGCCTTAAAATTTTTCTCACAGTGACCTTATTCTATAATACTTTATGAAATGGGCTAATCGTTATTAGATCTCCTTCAGAAGCACATTAATCACAGTGAACTCAGATGGCATCTGTGCTATTACAGGAGGTGAATTCCAACAAAAAGCCAGTAAAATATAAAATATTGACAGACCTCTATAGTGTATGGCAGATTGTGATTAGAAATGGGATTTACTATAATGGAATTAATCATGATGAATTATTTTAATACTTATGCAAATATGTTGCATACTTACTAGTAATACCTGCTACAGTTTAGTAATAAAAAACGTTATGCAAACTCAGGCTTAAAAAGCATTCTTTTTTTACTATTTTTCACACTCTTTAAGTGAATATTCACCTGTTTCATTTTTCCTCACAAATGCTAAGGGACTTGAAATTTTATTTCATTTTTCAAATTCTATCTTTCACTAAAAGCTGCTTATGCATTATTTATTGATGTCCTACTTGAAGGAAAGTTTTAAAATATCAGATGACTGACCTCAAACCTCATAAATTTTTTCCCTAACTTTCTAGACATTCTTGAGGATTATCAGAATTTTCTACCTGATTTGTCACAAAGAAAATTAATCAACTTGGGAAAGGCTTATGCATCTAACTAAAAGGCAAGTACATCTCTCTAACATTGCCTAAGGAACATTTATTGGTGTCATACAAGAAAGGCCCCGTTATTTTCAATGGATCACTTCAAATAGAAAATGTGCCTTCTCACCACCAGCATGACTGAAAGAAATATTGTGATAGAGAACAAAGTATGGAAGTAATGCACAGACAAAATATACGATGATTTTCAATGAACAAAAAGTCAATATGCAGAATCTTGCAGAACATATGTAAGAAAATATTTGTTTTATGGGAAAAAAAAGACTAAGTAGTTGAATTAACAATGGGAAAACAGCATAAGTAAGTAGTACTTAATTGCTAATAAATTTCCAGGATCAGTATGTGTCTAATCCCACTGCAAAACAACATTGGACATGCTAACAAAGGGCACATATGATGTCAGTGAAAGAAAAACTAAAATAAGAATAAACAGTATTGAGTTGGGTATACTATTTATGATTATCTAAGCTCATGATAAGAACAAAAATTAGTATCAGCATCCCAAAGATTATGGAAAGCATACTTGTAATACAAATAACTATCTGTAAGCTAAGGTTAGGGATATATACTCATATGTAGCCATTCCAATGTGGGTGTTCAACTGTTGCAGCGAATTCCTCTTGTTGTCTCTATATACTCACAAATTAAAGAATTTGCCATTTGTGAAAATTTTCTCATCCATGAGCCACATAAGGAAGCCGTATTTGTGAGTGATTTTGTCTACACAGGCTTTTATTTATTGGCATTTACTTCATGTTGCATGACTGTTTTACATTGCTTCCCTCAGCATTCAATGTCATGAGAAGGTAGAAATAACTCAAGGCAGAACACAATTGGGTCTTACCCTAAAGCATAACTTTAATATAACTTCAACCAAAGTAACTTTCTAACCCTCTAAATGAATAATAGCTTCAAGTTGAAATACTAAAAATGTCAATTTATATATATGATAGCAAGTCTCAGCCTCTTTTGAATATTTAATTAGTCATTCTTTTTTTCTTTAAAGTCTACCTGCTAACAAACACATCTTGGGAAAATGTTATGACTATGAAGGTTTAATTCTGCTTTTATACTGTATTTGACTTAGTATTGTCAAAAGCTTTGCAAATTATCCTAAGAAAATAGTCACACAAATAGCAACTATGTCTGTTGTCCAAAATCATTTCTGGTGCCTTCTCAGATGATGGACGGGTGCTGAAACACAAATATTGTGTGAAAGGTATTACTTCTATTCTGGAATTTAGGAAAGCCAGACTTAATTTTCAAATTCTATTTGTTATTTTCTAAATCACTTAAAGGGCAATTAAAAATTCCAGTTTAGACTAGATGACCTGCACTATCTGTGGAGGACAATTGTACTCAGAATGACCTTGCCACTACATTGGGACTTTTAATTCTAATATAATCAAAAACTGTAATGTAACCAAAAATCAAGGACCAACTAGGTTCTATAGAATTGCCTGGACTCACTCTCCTATATAATCAGGAAACTGTATTATCAACCAAAATTTTTTAAGTGCTATGGAAACCACTATCATTATATAAATATAAGATACAATTTAATCATAATTTTTACTTTCAAATCCATTATAGGCTCTATTAATTCACAAAAAAAACCCACAACTATTTCAAACTTCTGCCTACTTTAACTAGCATGTATTCAGAAAAGAATATAAAATTACAGCACAATATGTCAATTTTTAATTATAATACATTTTGGGAAGGACTTAAAAGCAAAAATGTTGTTTTAATTTATAAACAGCATATGCGCTGTATGCAGCAACTGAAGTTCCAATGCATTGCTAATGAGAATCCAAAATGATAAAGCACTTTTAAAGATAACTTTGTAATTCCTTATAAAATTAATCATATATTTCTATTTGATGTGGCAACTTTACATATAGGCATTTGTCTATGAGAAAAAAGACATGCTTAAACAAAAATTCATAAAGTTTATAGCAGCTTTATTTATGATCTTTAAAAGTTGGAAACAATCAAATTATCCCTCAACTTAAAAATAAAAAAGTAACTTGTAGATATATACAATGAGAATACTATATGCAAATTATAAAAGGACTACACTAAACTAGCAAGCGAGCCAGTCATGAAAAGGAACAAACTATATCCCACATGAGTAAAACACCCAGTATTATTTTACTTTCTCCTCAATTTATTTCACTTAACACAGTCCCCTATAGTTCCAAAAGAATCATATATTCAACATCATCAAAAGCATTATTTACTAAGTGAAAGAAGTCTCATTGAGATGGCCACAGTGTCATTCATTTATACATTTTAGAAAAGGTTGAGCTATAAGGAAACTTCAAGATTAATGTGGACAAGAGCTAGGGGAAGGAGCAGTGACTACATGGAAGAAGGAGAAATTTGTGGAGATGACAGAAATATTTTCTATTCTGTTTTGTGGCAAAAGCTACACAACTGCCTAAGTTTGTTGAAATTTATAGAGCTGTTCACCTAAAATAATTTTACTAGTATAATTCATATCTCAGTAACAATTAAAAACATTTCCATATCTATTGCCATGAATCAGAAATATTCAACTACTTTTTTTCTAACTTGCTACTTTAGTGTAGGCCTTTTATAATTTGCATATAGTATTCTTAAGTAACTCAATTTATTTCTCAATTCAGGAGTAAAAAATCTCCTGCTATCCACTAACAATTTTCCACAGAACAAATACTTGTTTCCCCTTATATTTTCTGAAGGTTTCCACTTATTTTCAATTAAAAGTACAGAAGCAAAGAAAAACAGGCTAAAATGTATAATAGTAGAGTTGTTGATACCTATGAGTAAAATTGAAATTTCTGAAAAGAAATAAAAACATAAACTGATCTTAAATGTATTTAGAGGGTTTAAACATAGTTAAAATTCATGGTAGTTTATAGTAAAAGTTAAAAAAAACTACATAAGATGTGATAAAAACTAAAATTTAGTTCTTAATAGGATGGTATTTGTAACACGTAGCATACAAGAAAATTTCCAAAGATCAATTATAAATCTAAAAGAGGAGTTCATAAAAATTTATAATTAGAAACAATTTATAGATAATTTCATTATTCTGGTGAGGAATTTAGTCATCAGAGTTAACTAATATATGTAAGGTCATCATGTTCTTTCATTAAGGTCTCATTTAAATTTTAGAATCCAGGTATTCGAACTCCTGATTTGATGCTACTTTTATTAAGTTATTTCCTATATTTTTAAAAATAAAAGTTGATAAATTACATTCATTTTACATGAAATTAAAATGTAAAATATTTAGTGCCAAATACCAAACAGCATAACAACACAACTAACATGCAAATCTATCAAAAGCAAAACAAGAAAATTCCATATTTAAAGTATCTCAAAATTATAGGTAAGTAATAATCTAACAGGAAAATCTCTTATGAAGGTATTTGCCCCAAACAAGGAAAAAATGAGATAAATTCTTTGTAAACATGATGAACTAAGCTAATTAACTTTAATGTGGTAGTTCAAATTCAAGCAAATTGACTTTAGAGTTATTCTCATTTTTCATTACAAACTTTCACTACACTACACTATGTTCCCTATTAAATGTAAAATCAATTTTTCATCTTAACACATGCTGGAAATACAAAAGGTCACCACTTTGGAAATCAGTAGGAGGAATATTTGTTCCAAATAATTTTTTTTCAAGCTTTGTGGAAAGCTGTTTTTAATTGAACAGTTCTACTACAATGAAATGATTCTTCTTTACCTCAAACAATGGGATTTGTTGAGAAAAAATGAGAAGTATCTCAAAGATGACAAGTGTTATAAAAAGTTATCCATAAAAGTGTTGGGAGACAAGCTGACCACCTGAAACACTTTGTTCTAACATTAAAATGCTGAAAAACAAGGGGTAAGAGATTGGAAGCCACATATTCATTAGTGTGGCCACTGTCACCAGGGTATTCATTGTAATTCATCTGCACATCTTCATGCGTGCTTTTGAGTTTAACTGATTCTGTGAAAACTGGGAATTGGCCCCTGTTTTCTAGGTATTATAATGTAAGTGCTCATAACTACACTGATAATTCATAGGAAACATATCCACAATGGAACATTTCAGCTGACTAGGGTATATATGTCAACACCCAACTTCATTCTATTCAAAACAGCTCACACTGTGTCATTTTGCCATGGTTTGAGTCAAGAGAACTCTTGTCTTAAAGGCAACTTAAATAAGTAATGAAGAATTTGAATATTGGTACTACACTGCAAATCTTTACAAATTGGTTTATTAATGCTAAAACTTTTATTTTAACCTTACAGAAAAGAGACAAAGATAAATTGGAGTCCCTTTATCTCTGTCACCTTATATTCACATTTTACAGAACAATTCTAATTTTCTCCATGAAAAAGTAGACCCCCTCATATATGTCATGTATAAAACACATATTAGGCACATACAAAGTGTTAAATATTAACCATGGTTATTTTATGTCTACGTGAGTAAAACTTGATAGAAATAGAGGATAGAAGGGAAAAAAGAAGGCAAAATACCAATATTTGACTTGAGGCTTTTATGACTAATCAGTAACAGGAATAAACACCTCAAGAAAATGTTCTGTCCAAAAAAGAAATGGGCATACCTCCAGTCTGTGACACACTAACAACCAAAATTCATGTTTACTGCTGCATTTAAGTGCTTAAAAACAGCCTAGACTAAAAGTGGCACAGACCACAACAGACACTAAGACTGAGGAGCTGCCCTAAAGGTGGGGATCCCTGTGGATCCCCAATGCACAACTCTGGTGTTGTCTCATTTTTCTATTAACGAGGTAGATTTTCAGATGTTAAGCCAATCTTGTATTGCTGAGATAAACCCCATTTAGTCATGTTACAGATTACCATTTTTTAAATATTTCTGACACAAGTTGCTAAAATGGTGCTTAAAAAGTAACTCAAGTCCATACTGATCTCCCATGACATTTCTGTTTAGTTTGGGGATGGGGGTAATACGGGCCTAGGTTGGGAAATATTTTCTCTTTTTTAAAGAAAGATTCTGTTTAATATAATTAATTAGTATGTATCTACTAATTAAAATTTCCCTGTGTGAAATTTTATTTTATTTATTTTTTAAGATTTATTTATGCACACAAGAACTGGGGTACGGAACAGAGGTGTGGTGGGTAAGAGGATTCACGAGAGAGAGTGGGGAACAAAACAGGTGGATTCACTAAAATACACTGCTGAGGGGAACAGTAGGAGAGGTCTGTTGCACCATGTAGGTTGCCTCCCTGGCAGGGAATTGAACTCATGCTGCAATGACTTCTGATGCTTCAAAGTGCAGTGCTTATCCCCTTGCACCACATGGAAGGCCCCTTTGTGTGAAATTTTAAATGTGAATTATTCTCTAATTGAAACAGGACCCTTAGAGTTTATATTTCTTCTTAAGTCCATTTTGATATATTTGTCTTTATTTCTTCTAATGAGTCTAATTTATTAACATCATGTTCTTCGTAATACTCCTTTATTACCTCTAAATTTTAGATTGTCCCTATGACCCCCATAACTATTATTCAGTATTATCATTTCATTGACCTTTTATAATTATGTAGCACAGTAATGGCAAGAGAAAGACAAAAAGCAGTTTGCTCTGCCTACCATGAGGGGAAAAGTGCCTTTATTTATTTATACTTGGACATTAAGATAAAGGAAATAGCTTTTATCTCCTCAATCATTTGGAAAGAGAACAGGGATCAATAATTTTTATTCTAGTTTAATGGCAACTTTCAATTTTTATTACTCAACTTAGGAATATATATTATTGTACTTCTCATTATTGAATATGTATCACTAACATTTGAATAATTACTCTGTCTGACTTTTTTCTTTTATTTTATTTATTTATTTTTTTATTTATTGCATAGAAGAACTAGGGTATAGGTTATGAAAAGTGAGAGGATTCACCAGAGACAGTGGGAAGCAGAAATGCTAAGGGGAAAAGCAAGAGAAACAGGAGAGGTCTGCTGTGCCAGGTGGGTTAGCTCCCTCACTGGGGATTGTACTCAGGCTTTAGTAGTGATAGTGCTGAGACTTAACCCCTACACCACAAAGGGTTAAGGGGGAAGCCCCCTGCCTGGTTTTCTTCTAAGTACTTGCAAATGCACACAATCTTCACAAAAATTATACAAGGTAAGTGTTATGTCAAGTGACTGGCAAAGAAATTGCAGCACAGAGAGATTACCACAGGTACAGATCACAAGTACCACAAGTTACTAAGGCTAACATTTAATAGACAGTTCCAGGATTTTAATTTAAGCAGTTTTGCATTAAATTTCAATTTCATTTTGTTCAATAGATTGAATTCACTAAGACAGTAAATATTTATTATATTTACAAAATTACAACTTTAATCGGAAGTATTTAATATTTAAAATAAAACAAATTCATATTTTATACCAAATAGTAGTTACAAAATATAAAGTTATCACTGTATAAATTATAGTTATAGTAGAACATTAAAAACTGTGATATAACACTACTAATTGTTGTTCCAATAAGGGCAATATTTACTTAGCTAGAATGACACCTAAAGAATCTAAGTTTGCCATTAGCAGTTATCTGAGCAAGGATAATGTCAAGAATTACAGAGGAAGCTATCATTACCTATGAAGCAGAGATAGCATGGAAGTCAAGAAAGAAACTGATAAACCTTAAATGTAAGCCAATTAGAGAACAGGAAGCCATGGACAGCAACAGAAAAGAACCAATAGAGTTTTGGAGGTCAAAACAAATACTTTCCAACTGTTTTTATGCTTGTTAGTGGATTTTGATTATTTTTGACTATGATTATTTACATGAAGAAATATACAAGGATAATGTGGGCAAACACCTACTCTGTATTGATTGAAGCAAAATAGTAACAATGCAGTTAAAAGGATAATACCAATAATATATACTAATGACAGTCATAGTGACCATACTAATGACAAAATAACTTGACATATGTATTTGCACATATACCTGTGTGTTTAGAGCACTGGATTGAGAGATATAACAGTAGAGAAATAAACTACACCTGATAAAAAGAATCCATTTTACATAGCTTAAATAGTCTCTATAAACCTCCCAAATGTCCTAGAAATTCCATATTCAAAATGAAAATGAAATTTCATTTACATACATACACAACAACTTATACAGATATTGGGAGGAAGACATACTTTGTCAGATATCCAGAGGTTTTTTTAATAGATCTCAGAAATCCCCCCAATAGGTTATAATGCTGAGATTTTAGAGACTATCTTCTATATTAGTCATTTTTTAGGACTCTTCACCTTCACTCTTGACACCTGAGTTTCCTGGAAAGTAGTGCAGAGATCAATAAACATCCTTCACCTTAGACATTTCAGAATTTCATTCATTCACATTTTTGCTTTTCTCCCTTTAGAGAAGACATTATATAATAGAGTCTAGAGAACATCTTCTATGCGATTATAAAGAAGGCCTAGGGCCTCCCTGGTGGCGCAGTGGGTTAAGCAACGCACTATGAAGCAAACCACAGCCACTGCAGCACGAGTTCGAGCCCTGCTGCCAGCCAGGCAGGGGACCCACATGGTGCAGCGACCTCTTCTGCTGTGCCCGCTGCTCCCCTCAGCAGTGTACTTCCGTTGATCTGCCTGTTCTGCTCCCCGCTTTCTGTGGTGAATCCTCTCACCGCCCCCATATCTCTGGCCTGTACCCCAGTGCTTGTATGCATAAATAAATAAATCTTTAAAAAATAAATAAATAAAGAAGGCCTAATAATTTCTTAAGTTCAATAAAAAAAGTTCAAGGTGGTAACAATGAAATACTGTATTTACAATATAAATAATATTGAAATAAAGTAGGCTAGAATGTATATTTAGGTAAAAAAATAGTTGGAATATAATTCTTGAATTCCATCTCAAGAAATCTTTCAACAGTTTAAAATCATATTTCAATTTGGCAATAGTTAACTATGTTATCATCAAAATAATTTCAGAATAACCCTTAATATAGTTCTCAATAGCAATTTTGATATAGGGGAAATTTTGTTGAAATCAAGAGCATTGAATTTCTTTTCATATTTTAAAATCCTGAAAATACAAAAAGAATCATTATCTGTGCTCTCCTTTTATATTACAAAAGGAATAATTTTACTAAAAATTTTAATAGAAAAATTTACATATGCATTTAATATAAATCCAAATCATCAACCTGCCTGTCTATGAAAAAAGCTCTGTCTCTCTAATCTACAGTGTTCTGTAAACAACTCGGGAAGAAGCTGCATTCAGATCATAAATTGGTATAGATCGTGTTGCTCTTCCAGATAGTGATACAATATTTTCTGCTGAACGAGAAAAAGTTTGAAGGCATAAATCAAGACAAAGCAATCATCTGACAAAAAATTACAAAGAGGTTCCATACCTTTTTCTTAGTAAATGCTAAGACACATTGATTTTCTACCTGAAGATAAAAGCCAAAATCATGTGTCATCAACATAAGCAATCAAAACTATTTGGCTCAATAAACTACCCTATTATATAAAAATCCACTTGCAGAGAAATGGCAAATTTGAAGTATTTCATGTGATTAAAACAAGTTTGGATCAGCAGAGAAAAACGTTATTTGAAAGATATTTCAAGAGTTTACTTCTAAAAACATGAAAAATACATCACAGGGGAATAACTGTCGCTTTTGTTTGTACAGCTAGATACTATCTGAAAAAAGATTCCTATACAGTGTACTACTTGAAAGCACAGTTTTCAGAAAAATACCTCAGCTCTGATGATCTAATGCACTTTTCTTAATATGGCAATTTCACTCAAGGATAGTTAAACAACTCTTTGTGACGAGGAAGTTAGCTGGGCAGCTATTGGCATATCCAACATCTTTGCACAAATTCCAAAATGGCAAATAAATACCACAACTATACAGATGATGTTGGCAAATTTTTAAAATTATACATGGCAACACGTACACTGAATCTATATTTTTTCACTCCATTCCACTATTTCTATCTAGAGGACAGAGTAAAATGATTGGAAAGTACTTGTGCGTAGAAAGGTGCAAATGGTTCATATAAACAATAGCAAAGACAAAAAGAAAAACAGTCACATGAAGTCTCAAAATAGACACACACTGAGAAGCATAAATGACACATTGGAATTAAAGCATTTATTCATACTTACTATTTTTCTGACTTTTTCAGGAAAATCAGCAATTTTAAAAATTTTAACCCAACAACCCAAATTTCTCTCTCCATCTTTCTGATCCTTCTACATGTTTTATATAAATCTGTGATGCCACCATAGTATGTATCAATTTTTATAATTTTCTGTTGTTTAATGACCCAAAAAATATATTGCATAAGTTATTAATAATGTATATAAATTATATGTAATATTGTACTATAATATTAGAAAATCAAAAACAGTAAATGCTGTTTAGTATACAGAAGTCATAAAATTATATTATTTAAAATGAACTATTAAAAAATTAGGCTCATTTTCTGGCTTAGACAACTTGTAATAACTTCTGTCTAGCTTTTTCCTCTCTCCTTCTCTAGTCACAAGTTCTTCATCACTGTGAAACAACATTTGATTTCAAAAAAACTTGACATAACAAGATGTGGTTACATTTGAATTCATTTGAAGAAGACCATCTATGAATAATTTAAGATTGTAAAACAAAATTCAGAATACTGTTCAGTAAGTAACAAATCTATGACTTATTTACACAGGCTCCACTCCAGCAGACTACATCCAAAATCTTTCAATGTAAATTTTGGCAAACTACACACACTTTGAAGGAAAATGTTATATGAAGCCACATATATAATTTATTCTTTTAGTACTTCTGGGTACAATCTCAAGGAAAGTGGCATCGACTCGATATTATTATTAAATCAGAACGTGTTTTACTTACAACATAACTTTAGAAACATATTCCGTAGGAATAAAATAAATGGCTTACCATTTAGGATTTAAAGCCATATCCCTCCCTGCCGCTGGCCAGGGAGAGGAACCACATGGTGAGGCAGACCTCTCCTGCCTCCCCCACTACTCCCCTCAGCAGTGTATTTCAGTCAATCTGCCTGTTCTGCTCCCCACTCTGTATCTGGTGAATCCTCTCACCTCCCATGCCTCTGGCCTGTACCCCTACTCTTGCATGCATTAAAAAAAAAAAAAAATTAGTTCTCTGCAAAAGCAGGTCGACATCCAGCTAGGCTTACAAAGGAAAAAAAGAGGGGACGGGAGGGAGTCAAATAAATAGAATCAGAAATAATAAAAGTTACAACAGATGTCTTAGAAAACCTGTGTATCATAAGAGATTGGCCATTTGTATTAGAGTAATTTGAGTTACTTGAAAAATATGGACAAATTCTTAGAAATATATAACCATATGATATTGAATAAGGAAGAAACAGCAAAGCCTGAACAATTACAATTACAAAAGGAAATTGAAACAGTAATCAAAGTTTCACAAAAAAGCAAAAGTCCAGGACCAGATGGTTTCACTAGTGGGTTCAACCAAACCTTCAGAGATTAACTCTTTCCAAAAAATGCATTTTATGAGGACAACATTAAACTGATACAAAAAAAACAGATAAAGACACGAAAAAAACAAAAACCACAGACCAATATCATTGATGAATATAGGTGCAAATATCCTCAGTAAAATCATAAGTCAAACGAGTTCAACAATACATTAGAAGGATCATGCACCACAACCAGATTTATGCCAGGGGCCCATATTTTTATGAATTTTGTAAAAGTTCTCACCAGAACTTCAGTACTTCTAAGTACTAAATTCTCATACTTCTAAGTACCTAATTCTCATAATGAACATGAGTAATTTTTAGATGAAAACATTTGATTTTATATAAACAACAGGTCAAGATGTATAAAACTAGTAAGTTAATTATTGAAACAAAAATTTTAAATTGTTGAAGTCACTTATACTATTTAAGTCAATCCCTGACCTGTGGCTTGATTCCAAGGCTTCCAGATAGGCATTGTAATATATGGACAATAGTCAAGTTATTTTTTTTTAGGGAGATAGAAGCAAGAAACAACCTTTTCTGGTATCTTATTACCTAGACTTTAAAAATCTAAAACCATTGACCATATACTACTGTATATATAGAATGATTATATATACTGTATATAGAGAATGTATATATAGAACGATTAAAATTAAGATGGCAAAAAATACTCCATAGGATGCAGTGATATTAGAACTTTCATATTGTGTTGATGGGAATAAAAAATGGTATACTTTAAAAATAGTTTAAGATTTCTCATAGTTCACAGTTATGTACTTGTGATCCAGCCATGTCACTAATGGGAATTTACCCAGTAGAAATAAAAGCAGATATTCATATAAACATTTATATACAAATATTTACAGCATATTTCTTCATAAAGCTTAAACTATAAGTAACTCAATACTGATCAATAAGTGAATGAATAAACTGTACTATATCCATATAATAAAGTGCTTATTTAGCAATAAAGAAATGAATTATTGGTATATTCTATAACATAAATATCAAATGAAATAAGTCAGAAAAATCACTGTACAATTTACATAATTGTTTTGAAAGTATATATAATTACATATATACATATACAACAGTGACATAAATATATGACATATAGGCATGTGTGTGTGTCACTTGTGTCAAGAGTAGAGGTGACAGTCCAGAGAGAGGTATTACAAAGGGACATGAGAAAACTTTTAGAAGCAAATTCTATTTTTATTTTATATCTTGATTATGGTAATATATGGTAAGATAAAAATCCTAAAAGAATCTTTAGAAAAAAACAAACAGAACATTTCACCTATAACCTAGGATAGTTTTCAAGCCTTAATTTTTATGTTTTAGATTCAAAATGTAAGGATTCCTTGGTTAGTTTCATGTTCATTTAACTATGTAGCTGCTTCCCATCAAATAGATTATTTCCTAGAAGTCAATTCTTGAGTAAATATCATAAGCAGAGTTTATCCACTAAATAGCTGTTTGGTCCAAATTACAACTGACTTGATTAGACATTAAAAATCAATTTGAGGTAGATGATCTTTTGATTAAATAAAAGTCAAATAATCCCCCTTCAATTTTGTTTACAAGCATCTTACCATTGTAGCTCAATGGCAAAATATCATTCTGTATATGTCAGGTCAGTTTTTATGCTTTCAGCTCCAGGGTGACCTGAAGCTAAGTTCTTGGCTATGATACTATTAACACAAACATTTAGATGGAGAGACTTTTAAATTTGGGTAACTGGGCAGAATTCAGTACAAGCAAAAAAAAAAAAAAATCCTTTAGCCAGAATAGGTAAGAAGCTTCTTCAGCTATATATCATATCATATTATATCTCATATTATATTATATTTATTATAATATATTAATTTATATAGAGAGTTATTGACCAAAGGACAAATATTCAACCTCTACCCTACATGTTATAGGCTATATGAGTGTGTGTTAATTAGAAACTATGTCTTCCAGCCCAAATCTCAGTTTTTTTGCTCACCTGTTATTTGTTGCGAGATAAATAACAACCTCTTGAGCTCTTCCTTTCCATTACATCTATAAAATTGTCAAAAAGCACTTCTGATTTACTCAAGGAAATTGAGAATCAAATAGCTAATGCATATAAAAAATCTTTAGAAAACTGTAAAAACCACATAAGCATTTGAACTTGCTCTTACACTTTTGACTTTTAGGAGAAAGTGGGTGACATTTAGAGCAAAGAATATTTCATCAGGGGTAAAGAGACCTAGATTCTTATACTAGCCTTGTGATTTTTCAACAAAACATGCATCCTGACTGGATTTTCACTGCTTACCCATAATGTGTCAAAAAAGTCAAATGAAATATTCAAAAGAAGAGATTTAAGAGTCTGAAGTATTAGTGTAGTGAAATACCAGAGATTATAAGATTATACCAAACTTTTCCTCCAAGTTTTTTTTTTTTTTTTTGATAGAGCAAGTATTGAAAATCAGAGGGACCTGCCACTGTTTCCATGTTATGCGTCCATCGTTAGAGATTTTAATCACACATTATTGGGGGCAGGCAGGGAGGAAAGCAGCTTAACGAGCTTTGGTACAACCATAATTAAATGATAAATGTGTGTCAAAGTAACTCCAATCTAATTTCACTTGCTTTTAATTCAAGAATATAGCAATCTTTCATATTCCTTAGACACTCTGATGCGTTTCAAATACACATTATAAAACCCATTATCCATACCTGAAAAGGCTGCCTGCTGGAAATATTGAGGTGTTTCCTTATCCATCTGTTGCCTTGATTCCCAAATATCTGCCACAGCAGCTGTCCCCTTGTGTTACTCCAGATTCGCTGGTAGATGGCCAGCCTATAAATGCGTTTTCCGAACATATGGTAATATAAACGGAAGGTGCAGCCCTCTGTATCAGTGGCATTAAGAACTGGGCTGAGTAAAGCAGCTCTGTTTTGAAAAACCTGTGGCTCTGAAGATTCTATGTAGAGATAATGCCCTTCAGTTGTGCCCAAAGTATTATCCTTCATAGGTCCTGTGTTAAGTGTCGAAGTTGGGCCCTGATTCCTGATCCAATCAAAGTCATCTTTTGTGTCTTGTTCCCAGTTACAAATTCCATTTTCAAAGTTACACTGTAGTTCAGGTGCTGAAATGGGCAGAAAATGATGGCAAAAGAAAACCAATGACAACAAAAACTATGCTTAAGGATATTAGTTGATTCTTTGTTCCTGCCAAGATAAACCTTTTTAAAATTTAAAATGCAACATTATAATAAACAAATTTAAATACTGAATAAGTCTGATAACAGATCGAGTTATAATATTTTAGATGGAAGGTGGAATTATGTTGGCCATCATCCTGTGCCCAACCCCTTCTCCATTTCTCTTACTATAACTCTAGGCAAATGATCACACAACAACAAACACAAGCAACAAACTTTTCAACCTTAGATGAATGTTCAAATCACCAGGAAGCACTAAAAAACAAAACCAAAGATTCCAGACCTATGCTTTATTTCCAGAGATAATTGGTCCACGTAGGTTAAGTGAAGTTATCCAACTTTTCCCCACCCTCCTGCCATTAGCCTCAGCTGGCGCCTGTGGTCCTGGAGTCCTCCTGGGTTGCTTGTTGCCCATGCGGATGCCCTGGGCTGAGCGGTGCACCTATGAGGATGGACACCTGTGCCAAGAGGCCAGGGCTAAAAGGGCAGCATCACTCAGGTGAGACTACTAGACCACCACGAGGTGACACGAGATTGCAGAATGCCGAAGAGAGCCAGAAAGAGAAGACAAAAGCTCAAGGAGGACTGAGGGATTCAGCTGCCTCCTGGTCTCCCAGCCCCATGCCATTTCTGCTGCCTGGCCTGCCTGCTTGGCCCCACAGTCCAAAAGGAATAGCCACAAATAAGGGTATTATCTCAGCTCCCTTGGGGCGATTCCAACATGCAGAGATGAGAACCAGCATATTTTAATAAGTCTCAAACATTCAGAGTCAGTCACCAGGAGTACATGGTAAAACTGTTTACCCCACAGTAAAATCCAGGCACAAAAACTTGTTACATGAGGGGTGAAATCCACAAATACATGATTCTAATAAACACCCAAGATCATTCTGATGCACTTGTTTTCATGACCTTACTCTGAAAAACTTTGGATCCACCCTGCCTCAGTTCTAGGTTTCTCTACAGAAAGACATTCCTTCGAAGGCAGTTTATCATTTTTTACTAAAATTCTTTACATTCAAAATTCTTTACTAATACTAATTTAATTCAAACGAAACCTAAACTTCTCTTCCAAATGCTGCCTTTCCCAGATTAAAGTAACTTCCTGTTGTTTCCAATTATCCTTCCCCTATGAATGTACCACTTCCTGGCACGCCCTGGGCACCTCTCCCCTTCTGCATCTTTATTTATGCATAATATTAGCTCACATGCCTTGCTGATTCTGAGCTCTGTTTCTTTGGTGGTGGTCTTTGCTTCTCAGTGGATTGTGCTTGGAGCTGGAGTTTTAAACCTATTCCTAGAGTTCATTTATGTATTCACTTACTTAAGAACTCAGAGCAGGTTCTTAAGCGGGGTTATATGAGCGGGTTAATGAGACATATGGTTCCATTCATATGTGGTATGTGAAGAAAATGAAAAGATGAACTAAATAAAACAAAACTAACTTTAGGACTAGAGAACTAATTATTGGTATGACAAAAGAAGAGGAATAAGGTGAATAAATTGAGAAAATTTTTCAAAGCAGACTGGTATGGAGACAGATGGAACTGAACATTTATAGATGACTTTAATATATTATCATGAATGATGCTTAAAGAAGCACATTTGAAATATTTTATCATAAGTTACTTTAATTTAAAAATGGATTAATGAGGTCAAAGGTTATGGGCTTTCAGTTATAAAATGCATAAGTGTTGAGGGTGTTAACAGTACATAGGCTATAGCTAACACTGGTCAGTCTGGTAACTTACCACCATGTTTAATTTATGAAAATTATTCATGTATTCAGTGCTTTTTTTCCTTTTTTATTGCTAAGTTATAGTCTATTGTGAGTATACAGTTGTTTATTCATGTATTTCATTATTGAGGTATACTTGGGTTTTTCTAGTTTTAACTCTCCTGCTACTAGTTCAATACTATATTGACCTAGTATATTTTGCTTAAAACCAGTTTGCTAATTTCTTATCCATTGTATCTTAAAAGGTTTCAGTTTCACAGTAGCACACTTATGAAGATTACTATCAGTCAGAATTCTTATAATCTACTGAAAAGATAAATTATTATCACCACCTTGGACAACAATTTTGCAACATTTAAAGTAGTGCATTCTCCACTATCCAGCAACTCTAGTTATATTTAAACAAATCTTGGATATGAACACAAGGAGACATCTACAAAAATGTTCTCAGTGGCATTTTTATAAGAATAAAAAAGCCAAAACAACATAAATGTATTGTCAACAGAAAAAATGGGTTTTGTGATACATAGCTTAAACATTTTAATATAATGAAAATAATTAAATACTTGCTTTAATTGGGTGATTCTGATGAGTATATTAAGCAAAACAGTCATCTAAAAGAATGTGATGATTATTTGAAACAATAAAATAGCATATTTATGTAGAAAATATAAACAGAAATGATAAACATCATATTAAGGGTAATACTTAACTCTAAAAATAAGAGTTAACTAGCCTTATCAAATGAATATACTAACTAAACTTAGTATAAATTTATCTTAAAAAATAAAGGAGTATAATATAGGGACAAACTCATTTTTCAAGATGTGCAGATTTTGTTGACACCAAGTGTTTGTTTTGAATAAATGGTCCAGAATATACATTTGACATATTTGGGCAGAGGGGACAGGATTTAGAATTAATGAGTATTTCCACATCCTAGCTCCATTTACATAAGTTAATATTTTTTAAAAAGTCAGCTGTCCTTTATCTATTCATCTTGTAATAGCACATGGTGCCAAAAGTGAACAAATACTCTGAAACAATAAATAAAAGCAAATGTGAATAAATGCAGCCAGGCAAGAACAAATCATCTGTCCCTGAAAAGCACAGAACAGGAGCTTAGGCCTAATGAAGGGAACCAAGTGAGTAAATGTCAAATGGGAGATGAGCTTTCATTTGATATTTCCTCACTTGTGACTAATCAAGCCCAGCTGTGATGTGACTTGGGGACCCACAACACACTCTCTAGGTGTCAATCTTTGGCTGTGGAGCAGAAGGAAAATGTCAAGCTGCTGAGTTTTTTGACATAAAACTGGCACTAAAGCCAAAGATTTTTACATCATCTGTCTTCATACTGACTACATGCTCAATTTCCATTTTATAAAGGATTATGTGTAGCTCCGCCTTCAAATAAAAACCAGCTCTCTCAATATACCTCTAGAAATACAGCATAGATTCCTTGATGTCTAATGTATTCTGTGTAATAAAGCAATACGTCTAAGTGAAAAACTGAGATAAATCTAAAATTTAATGCCACTACTATTTCCTTTCCTTAAATATATAGCTAGAAGTACTTTGAAATTGTACTGTTATAATCCCATTCTATTAAATTAATACTGAGAAATTTGCTTATTTTTAGCAATAGAACAACATTTTTTAAGAAGTGAGATCTTGAGACCATAAAAGCAACTAAAAGCCATTCTAAAATTTCAAAAAGAAAGATTTGGATAAGTAAACACTTTTATAATAACAATTATTGAAATGCATCTTATGTATATCCACTCAAATACCAGTTGTATGAGATGCATGATAATTCTGACTTCAATATGCACAATTGTGTCATATCAATACATCACATGTACACAGAATTGTCTCCAATGACTCCAAAAGAAATTTCTTAATGTAATGTTTCCTACGATGGACCAGGTTTTCATGGCTCTTTGGTTGCTCACTGGACTCCCAATTCAATAGGCACATAGCTTGTATTTCAAGAATTGTTGCTATTTTTGGACAAGATAATTGTTTTTTGTAATTACTGATTTATAATTTATTTCTAGGAGAAATAAATTTATAATTTATTTCTAAATCTATTCATTAATCCATTCATTATAATCCTTTCATTATACTATATCATGTGACATTTTAAAATATGTCAGTTTTACTTTATCTTCCTTCCTAAAACCCTTCAAATTCAGAAAACACCCTCAAAATGGAATACAAAGTCCTGTGAGTCCAATTTTCCCTTATAACTCCTTTATATTGTGCCCTATTCCCCCTTCACCTCCATGTCCAAGCCATACTGGCTATCTTCTCTCTACCATGCAGTTATATATTAAGACTTTTGCATATATTTTGACTTGTTATTTTTCAGATTTCAGTCAAGTTATCATCTCTAGAAATCCAATCCCATTATTGTATAATGCACATGACTCCCGTTTGTAACTCCTGTCAAGGCTGCCATTTTATATTTATGTATTAAACAATTCAATATTGTATGTCTCCTCAGACTACATTCTCCATGAGGGCAGAGATTCCATGTAGTTGTGTACATGATATTGTCCCTTGCATATCTAGTTCATTATTTACTAAGTAAATTTATTACTTAAGGAAATTTAAACTTAAGTAGTACTTAAATTTAAGGAAATTATACTGTGCCCTATTCCCCCTTTACCTCCATGTCCCAGCCACACTGGCTATCTTCTCTCTACTATGCAGTTATATATTAAGACTTTTGCATATATTTTGACTTGTTATTTTTCAGATTTCAGTTAAGTCATCATTTCTAGAAATCCAATCTTACCAATTTACTTAATAAATATATTAATTTACTTAGTACTGATGACTTGACCAACAAATTTAACACATAACATTGACCAACTTTGGAACAATATTTACTTTCCTTGGCTTGGCTGGTAAGAAAACAAGGAACTAATCAAGATCACTATTATCAAGATAAGTAAGTGGGACCAAAATAACACTTACCACAGTTGACTTCATCAGTCTGATCACCACAATCATCAATCAGATCACATAACCGAATTTTTTCTATACAAGCCTGGGTGTGCCCACACCAAAAATGATCTGATTCCTCACATCTTTCTGCAGGAAGGGGAAGAGCACAGTTTTCAAATCTGATATCATCAATAGCAGAAACTCCATCATAAATGCCAAGACTGACTTTTTCTAATGACAAATAGAAGGGTTGAATAAGGCGCCCAAGCTGAATGGTTGCCTTTGACCACTGGTTGCCCTGGTTGTATAACACTCTCCAGAGTACAGTAGGGTCACTGGATTTTTCCATATGTAGATGCATCTCAGCTGCTCCCACTGACAGGCCATAGTTATAAAACCTGAGAAAGGTCAAGCACAAGAAATTAAATGATTTATGAGCTAGATGAAAATATTTAATTTTTAGACTCTTCCACTGGGTCAACAGTCAATTAATAAATAGTTATCAAAATAAAAACCTTTATTTTTTACAGTAACTATAGCTCCCTATTTGTAAAAGCTTATCTGCTGAAGTGCATACTCTGGTTCTCAGAACCCTGGGAGCCTTTCTCAAGGAGCTCAGTCAAAAACAAAGAAGCAGTGCTAATTAAATTATAATCCACTGTTGGAAGGAAAGAGTCCATTTTATCATAAGTCCTACTTATCACAAATACTGATAACATGCTCCTAAGTAAAATGCTAATTGTGTGAATCTAATACAATAGCTATTTTTAAAGCAAAATAAGGGCCAAGAATGTTTAATAAATTCAGAACTATGCCTGCAGCCCCAGGCTGCCAGGTTAAACAATCATTGTTTTTAATATTTACCAGAAGGAAAGTGTGCATTCAGGTCCTGTCTGGCTGAAAGTTGGACTCTGGAGTTTAGCAACTTGTGACAAGCTGTTGCTTTTCTTCAGAATAAACATAAAATTCCCTATAGGAATACAAAAAGTAATCATAAGTTAACCCACCAGATTCTAAAATGAGACATTTGTCTCTTAACCCTACACAGAGTATGTTCCAGATAAGTAAAATTAAGACTATACAGCACTTTATAAAAATGAAAATGATTGTTAGTCAAATATGTTCTTGTAAATATTAAACTATAGTCTACATCTAGGTCTAAATGATGTGAAAGACATTGATAATTTTAGTTAATTCAGCCAAACATATATTTAAGCTCCATCCCCACCACCCAAAAAGAGTTCTACTATATAGACTACATAAAAATGAACAATATTCAACTGTCCTACTGTTTGTTGTATTAACACAGAACCTTCCCTGTTTCTCTTAATCTCCTCAAAACTGACTGAATGGTAAGTGGAATGGTAGACAGGGAGAATGAATCACTGCTTATGTCTTACCTTCAGTTGTGTTGTGAGTATGATCCCAAGATGGGGCCTGTTGCTCAAAATCAGCAGACAGGTTACTTCTGGAGCTCCATGTCCAGTCAAAATCATCACCACTGATTGCTTCAAACCAACCACAACTACTTGCTTCAAAGTCACAACTGGAAACTGAAGAACAAATATAAGGCTCTTAGACAGACTTTCCAAAGTTCTCACATAATACCAAAGGGTAACTCAAAGAAATCACCTTGTCATGCTTCTCTTAATATACTAAAGGACAGAATTTAAGGGGAAAATGTAAACTATTGATTAAAAAAATTAAAGTTGTGCTCGACATACTGGAAATTGATGGCTAAAGTCCCAATTAAAGAAATCTAATTTTTCCCCAAATAATCCTTCTAAGAAAGACTATCATTCAGTTAGATTGCTTTATAGAGTTTATCTGCTTAGATTATTCTGATACTCATATTAGCTTCCTGCTACCAATACATGACATAGGAAGAAGTTTGATAGTTTTTACAGAACATTTTATACTAAACTGCAAATAGCACTAATTGAAAAAAAAGTTCATAATTGAAAATTCTGGGTCCATTGTACTTCTCAAAGAAATTATATGTGTTGCCTAATTTATGTATGGCAGAATAATTTAGCCTAATGTTTCCAGTTAAACATACAGAAAAGTAAGTATAAAATGAGATGGACACTAAAAAAGAGTAGCGTAGTATTTATTATTTTAACCAAGGTTATATTATTAGGAAGTTGTAAAGAGGGATTCAAGTCAAATTACTCTGACTCCTAGCTTAATATTCTTTTAGTAATTGTGACAATAACTATTAATTGCCATTAGGAGGAAATAAAAGCTGACATAATCTATATTTGTCTCATGAAAAGTTTAGCTGTTATACATATCCCAGTCCAATCCCAGTCCAAAATAGGGCTCACTCCCATTACAGTTTATTACACTGAGATTTTTAGTCATTGACTATGTTTATCAGATTTAGGAAGTAAGAAACAATAAACTTAGGGGGTAAAAGTCTAAAGAAGTATAAAGTGAATTGCTTAAAAAATTATAAAATAATTATAAAGGTATTTTGAATGAATGACCTTATTTTTAATTTTCTCTATCGTGTAAAGCTTAGAAAACTGTGGTGAAGCAAAATTAAATGCTATAAGAAAATGAAAAATAATGAAAAATATGATATGTTTGATTCATGCTAAAAATAACATTTGTATTTTTAAAAGGCCATCTCTACTTATAACTATGTAATATACCAATATCCTATAAATATACATATTCAATAAATTTCAGTGTACAAAATATAGAAGAAAATATCAATCCCTGGGGAAGAAAATATTTTTGATTACTATTTCAAAGAATCTGGAGAACAGAATTCAGGAATTCTTGTTAGATAAATATAGAACAGATATATTTGCTTCTGTATAACATCTATCTCACATAGCTACCTGGAAAAGGAACCTTATCATTTTCTATCCAATATATTGCTGTGAAAATAAATATATATGTAAAACTTGAGAAACTATTGCAACAATTTTGTAGTATTCTTTGAAAAGGGCATTCAAAAATCATAATTTTTAACAGATACTTATGCTGTTAAAATTTGAATATGCCTTTCTAGTATACTTTGTTACTATATATTTAGATTATATATATATATTCCAAACTTGCCTTGAATTGGTCAGAGATATAATAATCAAATGCAATAAATGTTTAGTTAGCCATTAATCATATACATAGATCCTTAGAATGATTTTTGAAAATTATGCATTTCTGACTTTGAAATATAATAAGGTATGTTTCAGTAACTGAAATTCATGGACGTTTCACATTTTCTGGAGTATCAATCAACTTGCTCAATTATCATAATCAAAATCATCATAATTTGCAAGAACAACTCAGTTTCCATTTACTTAGGGTTTACTGTGTACCAAACTTTGTGCTAGTGGGGGCTAGGGTTCAAACGGAATCTGCCACTTAATTTGTTACTTTCCTTTCATATCTTTAGTCATTCAAGTAGATATTTTTTAATAGAATTTTTAAAATTTCCAGTTGTTCTTACATACATGTTGCCCAGAATTACTCAATCCACCACTAGAAATAAAAGTTCTACCATATTTAATTTCTATTTAGTTTTTTAGAAAAAATTTTAATCATGTGATGTTCATGTTTTAAACTATGCTCTGAATGATGCAGGGGTTAAAATCTCAGAGGTAGCAACTATATAGCCAGCCACTGCAGCATAAGTTCGATCCCTGCCAGGGAATTAACGCACATGGCAGCGGGAGAGGCAAGAGAGGTCTGCTGCACATTGAGAGTCACCTCTCTGGCTGGTGGCAGGGATCAAATTCATGCTGCAGTGGCTGTGGTTTGCTTCGTAGTGCATTGCTTAACCCACTGTGCCAGTAGGGATGCCCCTGAACCCCAGTTCTTACATGTGTAAATAAATAAAATTAATCTTAAAAAAAAAGAAACAAAAGAAAATATGCCCTGTTCATAGCATATATTAAAATAAGAATTATGGCTACATAATGCTCTGGTAGAATCATATATTTATGAAATGTGGAAAGGTTTTTTTCCTGATGTCAAATAATTTATCATGAAAGGACGAGCAAATAAAAATACATATGTATGCCTAAATCTACATATAATACATTAATAGATCTATATAAAATATACAAATTCATTTTTCTCTACTTTCTTTTGTGTCTTCTAAATCTTCTAAAATATTTATTAACAGGTGTGATATCACTGTATCTAAAATAGTAACTACTATAAACTTACATTCATAGAATACTAAGTCAAAATGTATGGCCAAACTTAGGTATGAGTTCATTTTTAATTGGTAAAGAAAAAGGGTGAGGGAAGTGCAAAGAGTCAGAAACAAATTATTTTGAGTCCTTCAGGATTTTCTTTGAGGATCAATGAATTATTAATATGAAGTCTCTCCTGAAGCTGAAGCTACAAGAGGTACTGATTCACTTACCCATAAGGATAAGAAATCCCTACAAATGCTCTATGTCCCAAGCTGTATGTTCTCTCAGAAGGTTAACATTAGGCTACCAGTAATCAACAATATAATTCTAACAAGGATAAGGGCTATAGACATAAAATAACTTTCACACTTAGCATACATAATCATGTCATAAAAACATAATAAAATGAGAACACATGTAATGAGAATATTCATGAAATTGAACTTGAGCCTTAAAAAGAACTAAGATAATATAAGTGCCTCAGAGGGTCTAAGGAGTAGGATATTATAGGTAATTCTAGATCTTTGTGAATATTAATGAAATAACCTGAGTTCCAACTTATTTCTGTGTTAGCTCTTTAGAATAATGGGCTTTTATCAAGAAGGACAAAACATTTACGATTGTTAGCATAGTCTGAGGAAAGATATATATTAACTATATCAAAACAATGAATAAAAAAATTTAACAGCCTAGAAAAGATTATCTTTTGTTCATAGTATTGCCTTTAGTACTTTGTCAAGCTCCTGTCAAGTTTCAACAAAAGGCACTATAACAACTAGACATCACATGCCCCCCAAAATAAATAACTAAAAATAACCTGGGCGAGACTTTATATCTGTCACAAAAATTAACTCAAAATGGACCACAAGCATAAATGCAGATTTTGAAACTATGAAACTAGACAAAAACTTAGAAAAAAAATATAAATGACTTTGAGTAAACAATGACTAACACCAAAGACACAATACACACACACACACACAAAACTGATAAACTGGACTTCAATAAAATTAAAATAGATGCTTTATGAAAGACAAGGTCAAGAGAAGCCACATGCTGGGAAAAAATGTGATAATGTTTACGTCATAACCATGTGGGTTTTCAAACCACTTTATGTCTGTACCCCAAAGAAAGACTTAAATCAATATTGGAAGGCAATGTAAATTTCACTATCTACTAGTGAAGTTCTGCAGAGTAAGAAAACATGGATTGTAAGAAAATTTGGTTTTCTTAGGGAAAGATCACTTTACCTCCTTTATACTTATCATCATAAATACTACTAACCCAAAAACAGAAATAAAATAGACAAGAAGAATAGGTATGGGAGAAAAGAGGACTAAAGTGATTCAGACATATGCAAAAAAAAAAAAAAAAAAGGACCTATATTTCACTTTTCACTTTATAAGTTTCATAGTGAGGAACAATGATCTTACTGAAAATCAAAATCTAAAATTAGCTCAAAGTAATAACATAGGAAAAAATTTACTCTCCTCTTAGACATCACCAATAGAGTAATTTACTATAATCTGATTATAGAAAAGATTCTATTATATAAATAGATTTTATTCTCAATAGAATTGCCAAGAATTCTTTTTTCCTTTTTCTTTTTACTTTTTTTCTTATTTTATTGCTACTATCTTGTACTTCTCTAATCTAACAACATAATTATCTGAAGCAAAGATTGATCCAAATGTCATAGATTATTTCCCAAATTTTACTTATCTACAGAGGGACTTTTTGTTTTCATCAGTGATCAATGACTCAATAAATGAGAATGAATGTTTTTATTCTCCTCTTATTTTTTTATGTCACAAAAATGATGTGCCTTCCACAGAAAGAACTTTCTACTCGTGTCTTTACAATTACCTTTACCTGGTGTTTTGTTTATTCATTTTGGTTTTATTTTATAGGGAATATAGTGTCTAAATTGTATTTAAGGACAATATGAAGAAAAGAGAATTAAATTTACTAAGAAAAAATAAACTAGGTATTCTTTTATCTACAGGGGTGTGCTTATTGATATAAATCTAATAAGAAAGATGCTCAATAATTAGCAAATTGAGGTTCATTTT
This sequence comes from Galemys pyrenaicus, assembly GCA_019455555.1. Classification (NCBI taxonomy): domain Eukaryota; kingdom Metazoa; phylum Chordata; class Mammalia; order Eulipotyphla; family Talpidae; genus Galemys; species Galemys pyrenaicus. The sequence goes on from JAGFMF010011694.1 coordinate 2,115,661, forward strand.
TACACAGTTGCCCTCCCTATGGTTAGGCCTGCAGAAAATAGCATAAGATAGAAATTAGAAAATGGCAGCTTATTTTCACATCTTTTGTTGAAATAAAATGCAGCTTATGAACAGAGGTTCATTAACGTAGTCTTCATTTTATAAGTAAGCTTAAATTGATATCCAATTTCATCCAAAAAAATCGCAAAAGTTTTCAAAAAACCCCACAGACCTAACTATTGTAGAACACTCACACTCGCACACACACTTACCTCAATAAAAACAGAGCAAAGAAACATAGCTTTGGTAAATTCAAGCTTTCTGCAATGTTGGACAGGCCCAGTGCAGCTAAGGCCCTCACTCACTGGGCTTGTGGAACAGGCCATGAGGACTCCCCGGTAGAGGGTAAACCTCTGCCACTTTTCTCACCAAAAGGAAGAGCCATTTTCTGTTCCCTGGTGACACCTCTCACTCTGGAGGAAATAATGCCTGCACAGTGCCTTGGTCTGAACTTCACCCCCAGGTTCTGAGATAGGGAACAGCTAAGAGGGGGGCTTCTGAGCACACCGGCCATTTTGGGAGTCTTGAGCAGAGAGCAGTGCACCTAGTTATGACTCTTGGTCATGTGAGATGCTGGACAACTGCTGTCCTACCAGCCAAATGGGAGGCACATCTTCACCCTCTCCCAGAGCAGGGGCAAAGGGTGGTAAACCCCCAACCTCAGCAGTAGCTGACCTCTGCCTCCCCAATAGTGGCAGGACTTAGTGAGAATTTGACCCAAGATGCCACAGACTCTGGCTCCAGAGTAGCAGGCCCTGTCACATCCAGCTGGCATCTATAACAGTAGTACCACTTTGCACCATCATGGGAACTGGACCTAATCTCGCTTCCTCTACACTATTGGTTAGAATAAATTCAGGATTGGTTTTGTTTTTCTGCACCAAAGTCCTAAATGTTTGCATTTGTTGTAAGAGATATGGGGAGAGCTCCTGACCTGGTGATGGTTTATAGACCCTTTGCCCAGTAACAGCAATGAATTTACATGATGAAAGAAATCTGGGAATCTCGAAGAACACAACGATTACTAGGAGTGATTAAGGAATTAGTAAAAACAAATAGACATTGCTTCCAAAGCATCAACATATAAAATCATTCAGCCTATACTCTAGACTAGTTCAGCTCTGGAAATGCCAGTGTTTAAAGCACATAAATCTATATTTAGCAGACACAGTAGTTTAGGGAAAATATACAACCAGCATCTAAGTTGAAAAAAAATCAAAAAAATAATAAATCACTCCTTTTCCCAACACTATTCAACCTAGGTTTTATTGAATTCAAACACTAAATATTAACTTACGTGGCCTTTCCTATGAGCAGACAGAAAAGTAGAAAATGAAAAATTGCTCAGCTCTATTTTTAGGAGGAAAAAAAAAGCACATGTATCTCAGAATAAACAGTTTTTAGAATGAAATAAATTTCAGAGCTCAGAAAATGGGAATATTAAAATATCTTTATAATATTCAGAGTTGTTCAAGAACATTTGACTTTCTCACTATATTATATAGTATAGACGAGAACAAAATAAGTTATATATATTCTGTTCATCCAATGTGAACATGAGAAACTGGATCATTGATAATATTTGACACATGGAATCTTCATTTTATAGCACAGAAGCGACTTTCTAGAACTAAGGCAAACACTATGTAAGATAGTATTATTTTAGTCTTTGAAGAAATGAAGTATTTGTTCACAAAAATAGGGACATTGGAATAGTAACTTCATTATTAGAACCCTTCTACTTTACAAGTATAACTATTAATCAATATAATACACTTTTGGCAAAAAAAAAAAAAAGGTAAAATGGACTCCATCTGCTACTTGAAAGTATTATGTCCTGCATTAAAACAGAAATTTAGGATCTAGATTTAAATTTTTAGTGGGACTTAATGAGAAAGCCTCAGCAAATTAAACTGCAAACTGACAGAACAGAGTTGCCCAACATCCTCTTTAAGTAGGTGGACTAAAACACCAGCTGACAGGGTGTTGCCTAACATCTCATTTAAACAACCTGTCTCATCAGACTGACCAAAGGAGGCTACAACCTAGAGAAAGGGTGCCATAGCCTGACAAGTCATTGCTTCAGTTTCCTGGAACAGGGAGATGACCAAGGGCCCCAAACACACAGATGGCACTTTTAAAACATGATTTTTTTTATTTTAACTGAAATCAAATTGCATTATAACAGCATACAGATTCCAGGTGTGCCTCACTGAAAACCAACATACTATACTGAGTTCACCAAAAATATGCATAATTATTATAATTTAAAAATCTGCATATGACAATTTTAAATACAAACACAGATTTAATTGGAAGAAAGCCTAATATCTTGACAGTCATTTAACATTTTATATATTTTAAAAAGATCCTAAAGATCACTGCTGAAAGAGTAGATTCAAGAGTCCTCACAGGAAGAACAAACTTTTTTCTTTTAATATTTCTATATGAATTTATGACCATTAACTGAAGCTATTATATAATCATTTCATTTATATGTAAATCAAATTATTATGCTGTCACAGAAACATATACAGTGACCTAAGTTAATTATTTCTGAACTGGAAAAAAGAATCTTAGAACATTAAAAAAGATGTGTTTTCATTTTCAAGGAAAGTTGATATAATCTACCTCCTAGAATTAGTTATTAGTGAGCTTCATGTTAATAAAGGACTATAACATATTTTGTATTTTGGTATCAAGACAAACAAGTGATATAAGTGTTTAAAATTGTAATGGCCACAAAGAAAAACTTACCTTCATTCCATATGTTGATTCCTGGAAGTAATTTAGATGAAATTTCACACTCCTGGGATATACTAATGTCATCTAGAGCAACAGTAGCATTTGAAGATAAAACAGTAGCTTTGAAAATTAACTACAAAAAGAGAAAGACAAATTATTAAAAATATGCTATAAAAGTAAATGTCTTACAAACATGTTCCTTCATGTAGAGAAGCTCACTTACACTTGTCCCAACTTCCAAACTAATTTTAGAAAATTGCTTTGACCCCAATATTTAAATTTTAAATTTATAAAGTTGTAACTGCTTTGACAGTATCTTATGTAACTTCAATATCTTAGGTAACCTTGTTTCAATTAAAAGTTGTAACATTCATCACTACTGAAGGGCTGCCTCCCCATTGCAGCCATTAAGCATCATATGCATTTAAAATGAGCTCTTTGGGATAATCAACTGTGTGGTTTACAACTCAATTTAATTGAGATGTGAATTCATTTGTAATGGGCCTGCTGGAGGCAATGATTCATTTTCATATCACAATATTTAAATACTTACATATATTATATATATATATAGAAACCTATTTAGCGAGGTAAGGCATACAATCAATAATCACATACACAGTTAATAACATACACATGCTAAAATACTTGGAGGTATTATTTAAGTTTAATTTATTCTAATACTCTGAATAATGACTGATATAATTTGTTTTCTTTCTTGTTAACCACTCACATTACTACGTTGTTACTTCACCATCTTAAGAGAGGGAGAGGGACAGACAGAAAGAAGAAGAAAGAGATGGAAGGAGAAAAAATATTAAATCAGTCTTGAGGTGGTGTAGAAAATTCCCCAATCCAGGGCATAGCTAGTAGGTGCATCACCCTCAAACCAGGGGGGATCTCTAATCTTAAAGATCTTACTTGATAAAATCAAAATGTTCTTGGTAGGATACATTAACAACTAAACTACACCAGAAGTGCAATATAAGAGATACATATGAGGTAGTAGGAGAATCAACAAAAAGTACTCCATTTAGATTTCTAGACATATGTGGTATATAAATATGTTATGTAAATAGGAAAAAGCCCAAAGGACAAAATAAACTAGTGCCTATAATTCCCTCAAAAAAGACCATGATGGAAGGTAAAGATGGCCAGAAGGAATGATTTATTGCTTTATCAGTGGTTTTTGATACTTTATTATGAAATGTATATAATTCTAATTATTTTTTTAACATTCTGATTAGAACTGGTTTCTGTTCAGTTCTGGCCAACTACAAAGTCTGAGACAGAAAAAATTACAGAGACAGAAAAGAATAACAAATTTTAAAGACTTTGATGAAATATATAGAAGCACTATAATTGAGAAATATACTTAATGTCATTGTGCTGTTGTAATTTGGTTTCGGATAGCATTAATTCGAAAGACTTTTCCTTTTATTCATTATTATAATATATTCTGCATTGTATTCATTAAAATAATGATGCTTAATTCTTTAGACTCAAGGGACAAACATTTGTTGACCACCATATCCAAACTCCTTCACTACTCAAAGAAAAACTGGAAAAAGACCCAATACTTGGAGTACTTCTCTGAGTCCCTAGAAGATGAACATGATCTTTTCTTTGAATGAAGTGGGTAGGTACTGAGATGAGTTGAACTATGGGATCTGTCTTTAAAATACAGTTACAACCATCAGTGATATCACTAAGAGGGCAACACAGGTCATTCCTGACTTCATTCCCACAAGAAAAACAATTAACAACTATTCATGGGTATCTTTACCACTGAGAAAATACTAGCACAGAGGGCTGAGGCTGAAGTGCCTCCTATACCACAGAGATCAAGACAGACTGAATTAGGAAGGGAAGAGAGTGTCTTCACAATCTGATTTCATTGCCCCTCCCCCAGTGGGAGAAGCCTCACAGAGTAGTCTCTTCTGAGTCTATAGATCCTCTAGTGGAAAAAGAGATCCCGGAGTGGACGTCCAGGTCTTCCAGTGCTGCGGGTTGCTTTTGAGAGCCTCCACACTGGTCTTATCCCACAGAGATTACAGGGGAATCTACAGGACTTGACAAATAGGAATCTAATTGTGCCGGAAAAGAGAGGAGAAACTTGCAACAACCATCAATCCGACCTTGGCCGACCAAGTTGAGCTCTCACTGGTGCCTGACCAGAATACCTGGAAGCTGGGTAGCCCAGCAGAGATTATAGCAGGAACACTGCAGAGGCTGCTAGAGCGGGCCCACCAAATCCACCCAGCCAGGGGAGGTCAATCATAGTTGCACCACTGTGTGTGAAGCTCCTGGCCCCATTCAACAAAAAACCTGATTGGCTCAAATTATAAGTAGATTTCTTTCCCATCTAAATCTATTTTTCAGCATCTTGCTGATTTTTTTTTTTTCCTGAATGAGCAAAATTATTTTTGTTTGTTTGTTTTGATTTCAGGAACCACAAGTTGTAAATGTTGTTTACAATCAAATGATACTTTTTGCTTCTGTAAAACTGTGTAAATTTTTCCAGTTAAATATTCAATTAGCATATTTAGATTTTGGCTTTTTGACATCTTGATTAAAAATAATAAAATGAATAATAAAATGATTAACAAAATGAACAATGATGAATCCAGGAAGAATAAAAAGTAGGAATATAATAATTAGAAAAATCAGAATATAACAATTTTTGAAGCATGACAAGAGCCACTGTAAATTTTATTTAGAGTTTACTATATGCCAAGAAAAGATGGTACTAAATCCTTAATGATTGTGCTACACTGCTTCACTGTAATGAAATAAGTAGCTAACTGGTCTTTAGCAGATGCTGCAGAACACAGCTGAAACAATATTTAATGAAGTCCTGTTTTAAGAAGGCCAAGGACATAACTTTACAGAGACCAGACCAGATTTTACTTTTGTATTACAAATCTTACCCTTCACTGAATTTTCAAATAATGTTAGGAAATTGTTATTGATTTATATTATTGACTCTGATAAAGAGTGAACATAGTATTAACCATAGCAGAAAATTTTACAAAAGGGTAATTTTAAAAAAGCAATCTAAAATATGACACCATTATGTTTTAATAGGAAACTCAAAGACTGCAGATCGACTGCAAATGAATCAATAGTACTCATGAAAAACTGACAACTTTACATATTAAAACTAAAAACATTCATAAGGGGGAAAATTAATTACAAATTAAATGAATGTTTTTGTGTAAAAAGTTGAATACATCAAATGAGTAATTCAAGTTAAAATTGATTAGAAAATGTACTATTAACTATTTGATATACATTGGCATACAAATGATATGCCAATAAATTATGAAAAAATAGAGAGAATACTGAAATATTGTTAACTTCTCATCTTTACAGAATAAACAAAAAGTCAATCTTTTCCACCAGAAAGGATAACAGCCCTACCTAACTTGGGGTTGCTGCTTCCTGTGGGCCTCAAAACAATTTGTATTCTGTTGTCTACATGACACATCAAAAGATGACACTGAATCAGAATTTCATGGCTACAAGGAAACACAGAGGTCAATTAATCTAATGCCTTTCTCCTATCTAATATTTGACTAGGAGTGGATTACGTTGTATAAATATATTCAGTGTTTAGTCACATTGAGCTGATGGCCAGGCAATGACTAAGGTCACCTTTAAATGAGTCAACCTACTAAAATTAAAGTGCCAAAGCTGCCTGTTTTCAAGAAGATAAACTTTAAATATTTGAATATTTAAACTCTGTTGATAAGTTGTAAGTACATCTTTTTCATGTTGTTGAGAAATGAAGCAGAACTTCCTTTACCTACCTAGAATATTCACATTTTAAAATATCCTTAGTCACATATATTTTCATATTTATGAAAATACCCTTAAAGAAACTAGGTTAAAACAACATAATATGAATATATTTTTTCCTGCAGAAGATAATAAAAAGAATAGAAATGTGTGCAAAAGATGACAAAAGTTGCATCTTTGTAAGGAATCAGTATTATAAGCAAACAAAATGTTACTAATTCTGAGATATGAGTACATTTTACTTTTTTGAAATATTTAATATACAAATACAAATAAGATTAATATATTAAATACTGTGTGTATATATCTGTGTGTGACTGTATATTTATGTACGTCATATGTGATCTTTGTGTTTGTGTGTAAAATCTGGGTTGATTCACTCCAAAATGATAGTACATGCCTGCAATTCCTTATCTAAAGTCTTTGGGTCCAACTGGAGTTCAGAGGACAGATGAATAGTTCAGAGAGTGTTAATCTGACATATCATGTGCTTTATGTGATACCCTCAGGGAGGGTGGCAACAGCACTCTGTAACCAAACCTATCAGTAAATGAACTGTCAAGAGACCTCACAGGTCAGGTTAATTTTGCTTCTCAATTCATTTCTCAAAGTGTATAACTTTCAATAATGCTGACTGGAGATTGTAGACCTGTGATGGCCTGTGATGGTGAAATTTGAAGGAATCTTCCTGTTGTTTTTAAAAGAAATCAGAACTACAGCCAACTAAGAGAATAAAAAAGGATCAGAAGCAGAGACTAAAACTCTTACCTTCTCCGGAGTGATTTACACATGACTGAGGACTAACAAGAACCCAGGACCATTCACTCCCTTAAAGGACATGACAATAAATTGAGATTGACTAGTGTTGACTTGGAATCGCCAGTGGGGAGAGAGAAAGATCAAAATGTGGTGTTGAGCCACCATGGAGGAAAATGAAGGAAGAGAGAGGCAGAAGAACAAAGCTGTTAGAAAGTTATCACAAATCTTGCTGCCAAATTATGGTGCTACCAATGGTCAATCTAGAAACTTAATGCGTACCAGAAAACAAAGTTAGTCTGAATTTGCACTACAAAACAAAACAAAATTTAAAACCCCACAGGAGGGCCTCCCTGGCGGCACTGTGGGTTAAACAACACACTATGGAGCAAACCATGGCCACTGCAGCACGGGTTCAACCCCTGCCACCAGCCAGGGTATGGCCCACAAGGTGCAGCAGACCTCTCCTCCCTTGCCCGCTGCTCCCCTCAGCAGTGTGTTTCAATTGGTCTGCCTGTTCTGCTCCCCACTCTGTCTCTAGTGAGTCCTCTCACCACCCGGCGCCTCTGAACCTCTGACCTGTGCCCCAATTCTTGTATGCATAAATAAATAAATCTTTAAAACAAAAAAAAAAAATAAATAAAACCCCAAAGGAAAAATTATTAAAGAAAAAAAATATACTATGCTAAAACTCTTCAATAACAGTGATAGGTTAGCAAGTGCCTCATGCATTTAAACTCATAATTTTTTTTTTTTTAAGATTTATTTATTTATGCATACAAGAGCTGAGGTACAGGCCAGTCACAGGAGGTGAGAGGAGACAGAGACAGAGCAGGGAGTAAAACAGGCAATCAACTGAAATACACTGCTGAGGGAACAGCAGGCAAGGCAGGAGAGGTCTGCTACGCCATGTGGGTCCCCTCCCTGGCCAGGGATCAAACTCTCTATGCTGTGCAGGGGATGCTTCACAGTGTAGAGCTCAACCTGCTATACCACCAGGGAAGCCCTAAAACTCATACTTCTGAAGTAACTACTTCCAGTGAAGGCCAAGCTGATGGGGTTTTGTTGTTGTTGTTGTTGTTTTTTGTTTTGTAAGACCTTTAGTTTTATGCTCACTGAAAAACTGAAGAGTAGGTACAGAGATTTCCCATATATCCCCCTGCTCCACACATGTTTATTCTACCACATTTTCAACATCCTTTACTAGAATGGAATAGCTATTATAATCAAATAAACCTACATTGATATACTATCATCACCCAAAGTTTCATGATTTACATTGTGGCTCACTTTGGGTGTTATACATTTTATGGTTTTGGCAGATATACAGTGACATATATCCATCATTATATTATTATGCAGAGTATATTCACTGGCATAAAAGTCCTCTGTGCTCCACCTTCTTAAGTCTCCTCTTCCCTCAACCTCACAATCCCTGGCCACGACTCATCTTTTTTTGCCTCCATAATTTTATCTTTTCCAGAATGCCATATAGTTGGAATCATATGGTATCTATGACATTTTTCACCAAATAGTAAGCATTTAATGTTCCCCCATGTGTTTTCATGGCTTTATATTTTATTGTTTGGATATATCACAATTTGTTTACTCATTCACCTACTGAAGGGCATCTTAAGAGGTCAGCAATTGTAAGTAAAGCTGCTATAAACATCCATTTGTAGGTTTTTGTGTGGATAAGAACATTCTGTTTTCTTAGCAATAATGCCAATTAGACACAAAGAGATCTTATCAGTAAGTTTTTTCCTAACTAAAATTAAACCTTAGGAAAAAAATGTATATAGAATATAAAAAAATGAGACAAGGAATCAAATTGTTCTGATTTTCTTTTCTTGTTACAGTAATGGAGATTGACACTATAATAATCCCATAACTGGTCTTTATGTTAAATGTTTTCCAATTGAGAGTTATTAAATTCATGGTGCTTCCATCCATTAAATATGGGAGTAGAAACATAAATATGGTTTATGAGATTACAGGGAATTTGAAGATCTTCACTGATAAAAGCATTAAATCAATGAGACCAGAGTTCTGGTCAAGAGGAGATTACCAAATTAAGAAATACAATCAGTGTTTACTATTCACTCATTCATCGAGTGTTTACTATTTCCAAAAAATGTCCAATAACCACAGCCACACTAACAGCTAGTTTTGTGTTTTTGCTCTATTCTATATTATCTTCCATGTACTCTACATATATATAAATAATTTGATATTCATAATAATTCTACAAGATAGATAATGTTAATAGTAATTGATCTAATTCCCTATGCTTCCTATTTCTGTGTGCAGGAACTTCCCTGCAGTAACACTGTTATAACTAACCACTTAATCTCATGAGAGGATGAAGATTTTGATGATTGTTGGTGTTAGAAGAACAAGCTGGACACATTCAATTCATCCTCATTATCACTCATTCAGCATCCTCCATCCTCCATTTTGGTAGTCTGCTGGTCTTCAGAAGGCATGCACTGTATTATAATCTCTGATTAAAGGGGAAAAAGTTTTCCCCAAAATGTGAGTCCTGCACTTTTCCAGCAGAGTCATGTCATTCTCTGGGTGAATCAGCTTACTTGGGGAAGTGAAATATTATTTTGAATATCACTGCTGATTCTAAAGACATTATATCTAAAATGCTTTGCTATTTGACCTCTGTATTTATCTCACTTTGATTCAGAAATGATGAAGAGTGCAAGAGCTGCTAATATCCTCAAAATCTCATTCTCTATAATAGAGGAAGAAACAGAATTGCAGGGGAATTAAGCAACTTTGCTAAGATAGCACAAATAAGCTTGAAACCTAGACTACAGAGCCCAAGTTCAGAGCCATCATTTTAACTATTTTCTCTGTAATATTTAGACTCCCTTAAAGCATTGCTTTCATCATTATTGCAGTTTTCAAAGATTAGGAAATCTGAAGTTCAAAGATGTTATTTGAGCAGTCACTTAGCAACCCATGAGCTGAGAAGAGATAAAAATTCAGACCAGCTGATTCCAAAAGCAGTGTATTTTACATTGTATTCTACCAGCCTATCTATTGATAGTTTCTAAAATTGCTCTTTCCAAAAATCACTCAGAAGGGAGCTACATCCCATTTAAGAAGCTATACATGCTTTTTTATTATTATTAACCAAGAAAATGATACCAAACTTTAACCAGTTCTTCAGTATTAATGGGCATCAGAAAATGAGGCAATAAGATTAAAATGTAAGCACAGTCAATGGCATCAATGATATATATTCATATTACCTCATTTACCACCATCCTCACTTAAAAGATGTTTTCCTGTTAAATTACTCTTCTCTCTATCATCCTATCTGATCTCATCTCCCCTTTGCTATGCTTCCACAGAAAGGTCTCAAGCACATAGTCAAGAGAACCTCTCTACTAATCCCTGATTGTGAATGTGCTTACTTTATTAATCAGGTAAGTTCATAGGAGATTTATGCTATATTTCTGTCTTTTTTTTAAATATTCATTTATTTATGCATACAAGAGCTGGGGTACAGGCCAGAGTCGCTGGGAGGTGAGAGGATTCACCAGAGAGAGAGTGGGGAACAGAACAGGCAGACTGAAACACACTGCTGAGGGGAGCAGTGGGCGAGGCAGGAGAGGTCTGCTGCGCCACGTGGGTCCCCTCCCTGGCCGGCAGCAGGGATTGAACTCGTGCTGCAGTGGCTGGGGTTTGCTTCATAGTGTGTTGCTTAACCCACTGCGCCACCAGGGAGGCCCTATATTTCTGTCTTAAAATACGAACATTAAATCAGTATCTCCCGTTGATGTATTTTAATTACTTAAGTGCTTACTTGAAAAGGCAGGGTAGATTCTCCAGTCTTCACATAGAGATCAATTTTTGCTTGTCTCCACAGAGATTCAGAGACTCCAGTCATATGACCTTGCTTTTGTAAAATTCCATTCAGTGATGTTCTTGTGAACACAGAGAGATATGCATTCTGAGACAAATGATATCGGAACTGTACCTGTTGGAAAAATATTTAATGACATAAATATTCCATTTACTATATCTCATAGATTTTCTATATATAAGAGCATCCTAAATATAATAAATACAGTGTTTTTCTCTACTGCCCTAATTGTGCAAGTCTGGAAAATGTCAAGTATGTCCTTTACCAGTCTTTTCATTTCCTGCTTAAGAAAAGCCACAGCATGATTATACTCACTGGTATATTTAAACATGCCATAGAGATATCTAAAGAAATGGGCCAGTAGCAAACTACAGGATAAGTTTGAAAACACATATTTGTTCACTGTATCATAGGCAGTATCACTCCCCTTTCATGAAAGTTTCCCAAGATCCATCTCTCATAAATTTGGCAGGTACACACTCTGACTCAAAGTTAAAAAACCAGGTTTTACTATTTATTCTCCTTGATACCTCAAACAACAAATCAAGAAAATTTTCTTGAAAAAGTGTTTTTATAGTAAAAATAATTAATGATTTTCATTAATCTCTTCTCTATTTTGACATTATCAAAGAACGTTGGGGCTCATATGATGCTACTTATTAATAATTTATTCCAAGTAAGAACTTGTTCTTGTAGAAACTAGGAAACCTTAATCATTTTGCCTCCTACTCATCATTAGTGATGACATAATACATTTGACATATTAGATTGACAAATAGATTTGACATATTAGGTACCAAAGAAAACAGAAAAATTATTATTGTAGGTATTAATAGCAGTAGCTATAGAATGGAATTTGGCATTGCCATTTATTCACCCAACATTTTCTAACAATGTGCTAGATATTGTACAAGGCAAAACTTAATCTTCACAATGACTCAATAATTCACTCAATAAAAATGGTCAACAAAATATCCATAAAAACAAGTTCAGACACTCAACAGCCATTTTTTTTTCTTCCATGACCTAAAGAATTCCTAAAGTTGCTTGTTTCAAAGAAAATCACAACATTCAGAGATGAGGCCACTCAGAAACAAAATACTTCAGCAGAGATTCAAGTGATTCCTTTTGAGCTTCACTATATTTTAAGTTGTGGTTTCTCTTAAATTCTAAGGAAAGGGAGGATTTATACCCTTTGACTATAATTATAATTAAATTTTAGATCCCTGCAATAGTTTCAGCATGTTCCAAACCTGTAAAAATGCAAAATAGAGCTCTTGTTGTACAAGAGATATACATGTCCCATCAGAATTTCAAGTTGTCAAACTGTCACCCAGTACATCACCAGTACAGTTATTTCAATAGTATATTTATAGTAAATACAAATGGGATCCATATTCAATAGAATAGAAACTTGGATCTTAATTTACCACTTTAAAAGAATTAGCATTTTAAGGGGAATTCTTAAGTTTATCTTATCTTATTTTCTACTACCTAGAAAATTTATATGGTCTTTTCAAATTTAATGTCAGTAATGGTGAAATCACTGAATAACAACAACAACAAAAAATAAGACAGGTAAGGGACAAGACACTAGGTTAGCAGGTCCTAGAGTCTCTTCCTCCATGCACTATAAACCATCATCTGTCAAGAAGTGACTACATAGAAGAGAGATGAGGACTTGATGATCAGCATCTTGACAGTGAGGAGAGAAAGAAACCTTCAGATAGAGTGGGAAAGCCTGAAAATAATCCCGCTAGGAATTGTATTGGGGCATGGAAGAGGGACCCTTTGAGCCTCCTAACAAGATTCCTGGGACTTTCTACAGCTTCTAGCCAAATGTTCCTGTACAAGATAAAGATTCACATATAAAGGAACCCACATAAGATAATCAGCAGGTTTCTCAGCAGAAAACTTTCAGGCTACATGGAATGGCATGAGGTTTTCAAATGCTGAAAGATAAAAGACCTCCACCCAAGTATCCTTTACCCAGCTAACACTCAGAGTTGAAAGAGAAGTACAGAGCTTTATAAAGAAATAACAGTAAAGAAATTCAGCCTCTCTGAACTAGCTATAAAAATAATAAAGGTACTTCTATCAAATTAAAAGAAACTTCATGTAGAAGCCACAAGAGCAAGGAATAAAGGATTATATGCAGAAGAAGAGCAACAACAGGAACTGGAGTAACAAACTTAAGATTAACTTGCTTTCATATAAGAAAGATTTTAAGTATAAAAATCCTGTATATAAACTACATGGTAACTTTTGAACAAAGTATCTAGAAGAAACAAAGAAGATAAAAATGGAATCTAAACACTATACAAAAGGTGTCTTTAAAAAAAAAAAAAAAGGTGTCTTTTAAAATACAAGAGAATGAGAAAAAAAGAACAAACTGCAAAAACATTCAGAAAATAGTAAAATGGCAATAAATACTTATATAGCAATCATTTTCCCAAACATCAATGGGATCAAAAGGCACAGAGTGGTTGGTTAGATTGGAATACAAAATCCAACCCTGTACCTTCTCCAGGAGACTTATCTGAGCTCAGAAGATAAACATAAGCTCAAAGTGAAAAACTGGAAAATAATCCTACAGGAAAATTATATCCTAGGGGCCTCCCTTGTCACAGCAGGTTGAGCAGCTGCACTGTGAAGCATCCCCTTCACAGCAGTGTGAGTTCAATCCCCAGCCAGGGAGGGGACCCACATAGTGCTGCAGACCTCTCCTGCCTCACCTGCTGCTCCCCTCAGCAGTGTGTTTTGGTCCATCTGCCTGTTCTGTTCCCCACTCTGTCTCTGGTGAATCCTCTCACCTCCCGCAATTCTGGCCTGTACCCCAGCTCTTATCTGTATAAATAAATCTTTTTATTTATTTACTTACTTATTTACTTATTTATTTTATTAGCTTTAATTATATTTGACATCATTTGTAGATTTATTTGTATAAATAAATCTTAAAAAAGAAAATTGTATCCTAAAAAAGCAGGGGACGGTCATGTATATATCACTTAAAGTGAACTAATATAATGACTAGGGAGTCAACACAATGAGAATACATAATATTCATCATTATATAAACAACAAATGACAGAACATCAAAATGTATAAAGCAGTCCAAAAAAGAAACAGTGACAACAAAATAATAGTAATAAGGGATTTCAACACCCCACATCAACAGTAGCTCAACCAAACAGAAAATCCACAAGGAAACAACAATCTTAATGAGAATTTAAACCAATTTGACCTAATATATATTTATAGGGTATTGCCCCCAAAAAAAGGTGAATATATATTCTTCTTCATAAATTCATGAAGTATTAAATCATATGAAGTATCTTCATTGACCACAATGGCATAAAGCTAGGTAGTGTGAAAATGGAGAAAACGTCAAGTATGTGGAAACTCAACAATCAGCTATTTAATAAATTTTGGGTTAGCGAGATTATCATATACACAATAGAATACCACTGAGCTGTAAAAAATAATAAAATCTTGCTGTCACAACATTAATTAATAGAAGAGTATGTTAAGTGAAATAAAAGGAGAAAGACAAATACAAGATAGTTTCTCACATATATGGACGATAAAGAAAAAAAAAACAAAGGAACAGAAAAAACTAAATCAAAATAAATCTAGAAATCTGAGTGTACTGAGTGCAGAATTGAGACTACAGAGTGGGAAGGTCAGCACTGAGGAGTAAAGGGAGGGCCCCAATGGACTATGGTAGATTACTGGTGTGTCCGTGGTAGCTGACATGTGGTAACATACATATGAATAGGTACAAACCTCTACTTCTAAAACATATGTAGTATTATCAACTAACATTACATCAATAAAAAATCAAACTAAAAATTATGCAGCTTCAATTTTAGGTCTGCCTTCATTAAGTATGCCATCTGTGTGGCTCTCAATATTGTATGCTAGTCTAAAAGAGAGTAGGTCATGAACTCAACAATATGACGCAGGTTGAGAAGTCCTTACAGATCCTATTATGACAACTGGATACTCAGTAAATAGATATTTTAAAAAAGGAAAGTCTGAATGGACCACTAGCATCAATGCTTCAGTAAATGTACATAAATCTTTGTTGGGGGGAGGAGAACCTGCTTTATGTCAGAAAATTACACAAGGCATTAGGTGCCTGTAGGGACCTCATTGTTATAAAGGAAAGAATGAAAGAAAGAACAATTATCTATAATGTGTGCAATGACAAAGATAAAAATTATGTGTCTATGTACATGTAAATTAAATAAAATTAAGCAAAATGAAAAATTTATTTCTCTCATCACATGTTAAATACTCAATAGCTATATGTGGCTAGTTGCTACTACACTGGACATAGCAGCAGAAAATTTCCATCATCAAAGACATTTAAAGAGATGTAAATTAAAATTTTATTAGCTATTTAAAATGTATTTACTACTTATCACATTGAAAGAAAATACTTCCTTAATCATGCCTGATTTATTAAAAATCAGTTAAATAAAATATTAATATTAAAGACTTTATTTCTCTTGGATTTCCACTAAGGCCTTTCAAAACTCTTTAACAGAGCTGGTATAAGTGGGTTCCTACCTCACTCACTCTCTGCTAGCACTTAGCATCACCTTGCTAATAATATCCTTCACTAAACTCTATATCTTCTCAGGGCAGGTTCAAGTAGGTTGTCCCCATAGTACTCTGGCATTGAGAGCTGTCCTTTGCTCAGACTATTGAATAAGAGAAAGAATGTTACAAGTGGTATCCCTATGAGCTCACAAGGGGGAAGTCTCAGAAGAACTTTTTCTTTTTACTTCCTTGAATCTGGAAAAAAAAAAATAATGATGTGTCTCCATCTGCAATGACTACTGCAAAACTTAGTTTCAAATATTTAGACTGACTCTAATAAATTTTATTTTTGGAACCCATCATCACTTGCTCTAGCTATCTTTTCCCTTTTTTAAAAATATATCTTCATTCACTTTTTTTAAAAATATAATTTCAATGAAAAAATTTATTAAGCTCAAAATAAGTTGAGGAGTTTTAAAAAATAGAAAAACATACCTACTAGCATTGAAAGCAGAAGCTTCATATTAATCTTCTTATATTTGATTGTGAAATCCCAACAGTGAGATACAGTATCTTTGTACAATAACTCAAATATGAGAACTCAGAAAATATTAATCTACATAAATCCCTTTGATATTTGATATTTCCTAGTTTATTGAAAACTGTAACAGCATTTCAACACCAATAAATGTGGCTCTGCTAATTCTAAGCAGCCTGTTTTGTTACCTGCAGTTCTGCATTCCTATACAAGGTCAGACGTGTCCTGTCAGTCATGAGAGAGAAACCTTACAAGGTGCCTTTCAAATCAACCAAGAGCAAAAAGTTTGATCACTATGGAAAGTCTATGCATCATGAGGTGTGACCAAGAACACCAGGGATTTGATGACCACAGATGGCGATGCATAAACATACTCCCAACTTACACAAGTTTCAGGACTTACACATCATGGGGTACGATTTGGAATTGCCCTGGGGCAGAGGGCAGATATATAACAAGGGACCCCAGAAGCTGATCAGTGGAAAGCCTTGTGGATAAGATTGAAATCATAGTTGGGATTTAAGGCTTGATCTCAATTACAATACCAAGTCATCAAGCAGATGAGCAATGTCTGGAGGGCAGACTCACAAACCCCTATCCTATAGATGACAGCACATTTTCTAGTTTCACCTCTGCCTTTTCTTTTCGTAATTATTTCCCTCACAACTGATGCTATATGATTATCAGTGCAGTGTTGTCAATGCAACAAGTAGGTATTGTTACTTCTGACCCCAAGTGTCAGTTTGGTCTAGCCCCTGGCTATTCCAAGGAAAAATGCCAAGCTTTCACCTGTGATTGAGGGACTTGTAAAGGCTTTAAGTGTAAGCTCATATCTTGTACAATGATTAGTTGCAAAAAAATATAGCCATGTGTTGGCTAACCCTAAATTGCAAGGTGATTCACACAAAATGATCCCCCAAACTCTGCTGTTAGAGAAGGCTACTCAAAAGAAAGATTCACAGTCCTAGAAAGCTCATTCAAAAAAAAAAAAGAAAGAAAGATTCTTAACTGATATGATTATGCAGAGAAAAATCATATAACTTCATAAAATAAAGGCTTTACTCACATCAAAATATGTAACTTTGGTTATCTAACTGCCTCATTTTACCATTTTATAATGAAGAACACATGCTTTTCTATGATACAGCTATTAATAATATCTTCTGATTAGGAAGATCAGTTGGGTTTTCTGACTACTTAAGAAGGATTTACTTTATTTGGTTAGTCTGTAATTTTTATGAAAGAAAATATTAATATCACAAATTACTATGGACTTATAAAAGACAGTAATACCAAATTCTTAAAACACTCTTTTGGGAAAGAACATTAGCTACACATATCTCAGATTATTAACCTTCTCTATCAGTCTAAGAGTGATGCCGAAACTAGAAAATAATAGAAAGTAATCCAAATATCCCTGCCTCTAACTCAAAGATTACTAACATTCAAGCAGATACAGACAAAAGGGGAAAACCAAACACCTCTCTGGCAGTCTATAAGGGCTCCTTGAAAATTCTTACTTTTTCAAAAACCAAGGCATACCACTAAATCAATACCTGAGGCCTTGAGAGCTTGAGGACTTGGTTCTGAGAGGCAAACAATCAGTGTCTAAACTATTACTTCAAGTGAAGCACCACCTAAATAACTTCCCACAGTCAACTCTAAATTTAGGCAACAAGAGAGAATGTGTCCTCAAGTGAAATTGTAACTTGAAACACAATCACAATGACCACAAATTAAAAACTACCAGCATACAATGAGAACTGGAGAGCTTTAAAAAAAAAGGGGGGGGGGGGCTACTTGCAGCAAGTCTCAGGAATTTCTAAGTTCTTAGTACTTATTTTCAAATGTTTGTAAAAGAAACAGAATTAACATATTCTGTTCTTTGTATTCAATTTTTCTATGTATATAACAACAGTGATAAAGATACTTCAGGGAGGTAAAAAAAAGAAAAGACACTTCAATATGTGACCTTGAAATAAAGCTAAATAAGCTTATAAATCACTTTTTAAAAGCAAGTAAATGCTTCAGGAGCTCTAAAAACTTCTACATCTATCACATAGGACTTAATATTTAAAAAGCAAAGGCACAAAAATGTAGAGAGAGTGTCTTTGTGTGAGGTGGAAATAAAGAGTTCAGGCAGTTGTCATTTCTAATTCTAATTTTAAAATAAGGAAAAACCAAGCGAGGAGGGAGTGAAAGAGAAAGGACAACCTATTAAGAGTTCTGAGCACTTAGATATATACCACTGAATGATATGTAATTCATCACTAGACATGTTCAAATAAACTGCTATAACCTTACATTTACAGTAGAGGAACTTAGTGGGTGGCAATATTGATTTCTTCATCATTTTCTGAAAAACAAACCAAAAAAATGAACTGAAATTCTAAGAGAGATAAGTTAGAATTCTAAAAAGGATGGAAAACAAAGAAATCTGAATATAAACATCGAGTTTAGTGGTTAAGTTTTAGGGAAAGAAAAGAAATTATCTCTAGCAAACACATAGTATGAACCAAACGTTGTCAGATGCTTTATTTTAATCTTCACAATAATGTGAAGAAAACATACTGATGCTTATTCTTCCATTACAGACATTGAGTCTCAAAGAGACTATATAATTAAGGACATGACTGATATTCAGAAAATGGCAAAAAGATTTGAACCAAAGCTGTCTAACTCCAAAGTCCTGCTTTCTCTACAGTGACCTGAGTAGCTCTTGTTCTATGTCTATCTGGTAACAAATAAAAATTCAGAAAACTGAGCATTTTTTTTAAAAACAATCAAATTCTAAAAATTAATTTTTTTAATAAAGATCTCATTCCCCCAGAAACATAATGTAAACAAATTCAAATAAACAGTTAATGAGCAATGGAACATAAATACTAAAACTTCAAGTTCTAAATTTGCACATTTTTATCTTTATATATCCTTTTATCTTTCAACATGTACTACTTCAATGATTCTATTTTATTCAGTTAACACTGTTGATTAAATAAAACTCTATCCACCACTTTAAATATTGAAAGAACTATGTGGAAAAAATGCAGAATGACAGAAGTAGCCTTCAACAAGACCCCAAAATGAATAGTGTATGTTGTATATTACAAATGTTTTCTGGAAAAACATGACATTTTCCAGTAAAACAACTCTCATATATATATATACATATATCAATTCATCACGAAAATAGCAAGATTTAGGAGTATGAGTAACCCAAGTCCCATAATAGAACGGTCAAAGGAAATTCCAATACTTGACTACCTGACATGGGGTAGAGGCAGTGAATGATTTTATAAGAATAGGACTTCCAAGTCTGGCCACTCCAGGCAATTGATGTGTTCCAAAATAAATAAATGATCCTGCAAAAGTAAATATAAAATCATATGGATAAATTTTAACTGTTGTACATTTAGAATATTTCCTCTCTAGAATCTTATTCTTGCACACATTCAGTGGTCAATTGCCGAAGACCAGCTACGACAGAAGGCCAGGTCCCCAAAGGATGGAATGGAAGTTGGCGAAAGAGGGGGGTTCAGGGTTACAAAAGTCAAGTTGGGGTATGGTATGCATCCTTGCTGAAAAAGTCTCAGCAGGCTTTTATTTTATTCCTTAAGGAGAAAGGGGCGGGATTACATGAACACTTGCATTGATCAGGAAGTTAACAAGTTGACTTTTTTTTTTTTCAAGAGCAGTTTGGGGTCATGTGACCTTCAGCCAGGCTAGATAACATAGGTGATTATAAAATCAAGACAGCATCTTTCTACTAGTGTTAGTTATTATGATTGGTTAATTTATATTATAGCAAGTATACTAATTTTATGAAATCATAACTATTCTATCTTCACTCTGAGCATAAAATGAATTATTAGCTTAAGGTTAAATTGGTGTCAACATTTTAAGAGGGAGGTACCCAAATCAACATCTGAATAGTATCTGTACCCTTGCATTTGGCTCCCACCAGGAATCACCAGTTCCCTTAAAAAATGCAAAGCCATAAACATAATTAACAGAGTAAAAAAGGGAAAGGGAGGGGCCCCACAGCCATCATCACCTGAAGGATACAGGATCTACCCTTAAGGAAGGCAGATATGCAAAATCTTTCACAATGGCCCAGTCTTGAAAGTCTTGCTTAAGTTCCCGAGGCTTGTAGCCCATAGTAAAATGTTAATCTATTCTTAGAATTTGTAGAATAACCACATTCCAATTACATCTATTTTTACCTGGTTATCCTATATTAATTTTCTAGAATTTGTATTATAATATTAGCCAATTAGTAGTGCATCATCAAAATGCATGGCAGCCAATTACTTTGTTTAATAAAAACAGTCAATTATACAGCCACCCCCATGGATGATATTCCAGCAAGCACGATTTTTATAACTTTTAAAACTTTAATTATTACATCGGCCAAAACAAAAAGGAGTCCAAGGAGGGCCAACTGTGGAACCTCTGATTTTTCAGGGCAATTCCCCTATGACAGGCTTTTGCCCCCATCAATCAAACAAGAAAATTATATTTTTACTTGTTTACCACTAAGCGCTATAGATAACCTAATCTCTTTCATGTAGATAATATTAAATATCTAAAATAAAACTCAATTGATGGAAAATACTACCTTGTTCTAAATCTAAATAGTTAATTGGTTTAACTTATGTAATAGAGTTTAAAGTAAAATGATGCTTGTAAAGCTTATGATTCAATAGGCCCTTATGAAATTACATGAGAACTTTGTTTTTAAGTTTCTTTACAAAATACTAAGGGATATGAGCCTATGGAATGAGTTTGGTTTCTCCTGGGTCAGACAAGCTTGACATTGTTGTCTGTGCTAGTGGGGATGAAAGCTTAATTAAAGATCTAATCTCAGTATTAACAAAATAACTGCTTTTAGATTTCAACTACAGTGATATGCTCACAGCAAAGGTACAGAGGATACCATCTCTTAGCAGTCAAAAAATCCACATTCTGAACTGCTGTCAGGGGTAGCTTCCTTGAATACTGAAAATTTTCAAGGAAGATGCCAAACACATCAAGGTCTGATTCTGCCCTTTGATTAACACAAAGTGATGGGCAACTTGGAAAGTCAAGTCTTTTGCTTGAAAAATACCACTCTGAGATGATTTTTCAAGATACAGGTTAATGCTGATTTCACAAACATGATATAATTTCCCAATTAAAATGTGCTGCTATTTAGATACAACCACATAAGTAACCAAACAAGCAAGGCTGCAAATCAGCAGTGCCATCTCTGAGTGGGAAAAATAGAACGCATTTCATTTGGGCTTTAAATCTCAAAAACAACTGACAAGGATAAAAACTATTGTCCTCTAATTCCAAAACAAAGTTATGGAAATAGTAAGTTATGGAAATATATAAGCTCATTAAATCCTCTACTTTACTTATGAAAGAAGAGTATAGAAAATACAATTTTGAAAATTTATTCCAGCTTAAAATTCTCAGGTCCAAGTAAAACTCAACCTGAATTTTTACAAAAAGCTAACCAGAATTTGAAAAAATGACAAATACTCAATTATATTTATTTTATTTATAGAAAATACGTAGGAATAAATTATCAAGAACTCATGTGGGAATCATATGAAGAACATTATAACGAACTGTGAAAGACAAAAGCACTCTGATGAAACGGAAAGAAATAACATGTTTTTATTCAAAATAAAAGAATTTTATAAAATAAAATTATATAAGATTTAAATAAATTGTATGAAATTTTTTTAATTATGCAAATATGAACTTGAAAACTGAAAGCAATTTTAGCTAAATACTTGGAAACTAGGTAACATTGTCTTAGAATTTTATATAAGCAAGTAGGGGGTAAAGAGAAGCTAATTTTAAATTCAGAACAGGAATTCTAGGACTATGTCTCTGGATTTGTCTTTTAGAAGTCTGCTTTGCAGTATGTATTATGTTAAGAGAACAATGGAATTACAGTATATCAAGGAAATGTTTTAAAAATCTTCACTGTCAGATAGAGCTGAGGTTATTGGTAAAGACAACAGATGGATAGCAAAGTTTCTCTCCTCATCCCCTAACATCCTGCCCCACCAATCCAAATTTCCAAGTACTGAAATTAAAACTAGAGTTGACACTGTTAGTTTTGAAATATTTGTTTGGAAATCTCAAAGGATAAGTGAATAGAACAACGTTCAGTGGGGTTATATACCTTTAAGACGGTGTCAAGTATAGTACTCTTACTATAAAGTTAAGACGATACTTATATACCCAAGCAATAGTATCAAAACAAAACAAAAGAGAAAAGAAGAACGAAACATTTCTGTTGTTCTTGGGGTTTCAAAACTCTTACTGGAATGCTATGATTACTCCATTTCAGAGATATTTGTAAAAATTAAAATGCTTTTTAAAAATATATACAAAGAAGATTGTTTCTTACCACGAAAAATTTTAAAAAGCCTTAAGAGTTCAAGTATTTGTAGATTTAATTTAAAGGTAGTGCTAAATCTCTGTTCTCTGTTCACAGAAAGAACATTAAACTGTATTTCTTTCTATGTTGCAAAAATTGGACTGCTCCAAAACAAAGACAAGCCTACTATAATCCCTGGTAACTAGAGAAGATCATCAAAAGTCTCTCCCCTTCCTCATGCCATCAATTCAACATTTCAAAAAATACAACAAAACTGTTGGTGGTTACAGTGAAGTTCATTCCAGAAGACTCAATTAATTACAAATTAGTAAATCAATCAGGAGAAAACCTATAGACAAAAAATGAAATACACAGTATCATCATTCCATAATGTGTGTTTGCTGGACATAGATAGTATCATTCAACATGGAAGAGAGGCAATTTTTTTTGAGAGGACAATGTCCTACCATGACTTATGTTTGCTGGATGGTCAGGATGAGAAAGATGTTGCTCTCCTGTGGTCAATCCCTTCATGAATTCCCAGTGTGAATCTTCTGTGAGAAATGGATCCCAGCCACAGAAACCAGATTCAAAACCACAGGTGAGAATATTCACTGTTATGAGGAAGGGAAAAAAGAGAAGTGAAGCAGCAACATGCATCAAAAATTGGATTTTGTATCATTTAATCAGCTTAGGAGGTGATATAATTATTTCACTTTGTAGTGAATATTTTGCAACTATCACAATAGTTTTACTTTTTTTCAGTCTCACAAGGTTCTCTATGTACTTTGTAAGGCATTACTTTTTATATGCCTCTGTCTACAAGACTGGCTTATTGTACCAGGACTGACCAGCTCTCTACTGTATTTAATGATGCAAGGTGAACCACTAGAGCTTCTCAGAGAGTAACTATTTCACCTGCTTAGATGGTAGGAAAAAATCCATTTGAAAGGTAGGAGTAAATTAATTTATATAAAATATATAAATATATATATAAATTTTATATAAAATATAAAATATATAAATTAATTCTGGACATTTTAGAAACCTAAAGGCAAGCTCCATGATTTCATTCTAGCATGCTATTTTAAGGTTTTCTAAAAAAAAAAAAAAATACCTAGTCAGTTTGGAATTGCAGTTATCTAAACTGTGCCCTTTTTTTCTTTAATATAAATTAAAATTTGGGGAATACATATTCCTACATTTATCACAGCAGAATACTTCTAGAAGAAGTCAGAGTTCTAGAGAATAGTTCTAGAGAAAGCTTTGGGATAAACTTCAAAAGCATCTTTCCTAGCTTTGTCTACAAATACATGTGAAAAAAAAGCAAGTTTCAGAGAAATTTTTACAACTTGATTTGTGCTTTCAAGGAGTTAGATTTTATGTGATTAAATTTTCTTTTGCAAAAATAAGAATCAAAATACCAGCCTATCTTAGATAGCAGCTGTGGGGATAAATTAATATAATTAATATTACCACTGAGATGCAAATGTGTGTGCTTTTTTTGTTTATATACAATTAGACCTCACAAATACACTCCATAGTAAGTGTAATTGTCCCCAAAGAGAAAAATGTTAGCTTTAAGTAAACTAATGACAAATTTCAATCAACAGAACTTCCAGCCTTTGATATCAGTCATCTCTAATGTCAAAACTTATAACTGAATTACACAAGAGGATTACAGGTCCTGTTGTGGTGAACTTGTCATGGCAACATTCATCTGGAGAGGTGTAAATCTGTCCTCCTAAATCACATACAGTATTGTAAACCAACAGCATCTCAACAAACAATAATACAATTTTTAAACCTTTACACTAGAAGCCAATCCAAATCAGGTCTCTGTCTCAAAATCAAGAAGACTCCAATACTACATGCTAACCCCAAATCATTACTTTTAATTCTAAATAATGTCACCATTTTCACCAGTATATTAAGTTCATTATATTTTAATAATCAAAGGATCTACAAATGTCTATAAGCAGGGATACCTGGCTTCATGACAAGATATTTCAGCACTAACATGTCAGTAGTTAAAACACTGAAGTGCACTATGCAAATAACAGCTCTACATGTCAGTTAAGTGTTTAGGTCTCATAGTTAGGCTCTTTAGACTGTCAGAAAACAGAAGTATAGGATTTTTTTTTTTTACTAATAAATATTATTTTGTCTCTGGCATGAATTCCCAAACCATTAAAACAAGTGAATTAACTACAGGATAATTATGAAATGATCTTGCACATGACCTAATGATGAATCAACATGACAAGAAAAATGCTATTCACTTATATACCACACTGAAAATCTATTGCTTTTAGATGTATTTTTTCCTTCCTCACCTCTGGCTATAGAGTTTATGGAATACTTTGATTTATAAAAAACTCATAAAATAATCTCATCTTTTTTTCAGCAAAAACAAAGTTTTAAGTACCTGTGACCTATATGACTGTCTCCCCGGCATCGAGAAAAATCATCTGATCTAGTCTAGACTTTGACCCTCAGAGAACATCACCTACTAGGTTCCCTCCCATTTCTTCTAGGTCAGTTGATGAAATACAGAAATACACAAAAATATCTACTGGGCCTCTGAAAAGTGCTTGAATGTTCCAAAATTTTGGTTTGAGACTTAGCCAAGGAATCTTTCATCTCTGCCCCCACCCAGGAGAATCCCTATTCCTAGAGACAAACTTCACTGGAATAGAAAAACTCTCTTGGGTAGAACAGCCATACAACTGGGTTCCCCAGGATTGCCCTACTTTAGCCCTATATTCCTAGGGGTAATTTCTCCTTTTTTCCTCTCACATATCACTGTTTAGGCAATAAATTTTATATTAATAGACAAAATAAGCCCATAAACATACCCATTTTATTCACTCCAGATGGCCACTGAAGTAACCAACTAGGCAAATGCGTGAAACATCTATAAAACGAGTGAGTATGAAATGCCTCACCCAATCCTTGCACAAATTCTTCACACTACCTGTCTGACTCCATTGCAAAGATGTGAAGATTTTAGGCCAAATAACTGGATTTTATAAATACTTTAAGGGGCTTTAGAAGAAAAGTTCAAACCATGTTTTTCATTACCTGGATGTTTTACCAGTTAAAATGTCAATCATTATACTTCCCACAGAACACTAAATATCACTGTTCTTTGAAAAATGAAAAGTTACTTTTTTTTGAATCTATCACTATAAAGATGTGTGAAAACAAATTGGTGCAGTCACCTCTATAATATTCTTGGTGAATGACTCAGTCATTTTACACAATGACATTTGATCTACCACACTTCAAGAACTTCTTTAGTATCCTAGAATTTAATAGCATTATAAAATATAAGTAGGATTTCAGTCACCAGAGTTGAAGTTGTTCCATTAATATTTTCCCTATATAATTAAAAAAGATGAAGCTACAAATATCTGAAGAAATCCCAGCGAACATATTCTAATTTTAGCACTAATAAATGCCTAGTCATATAAACAAAATGCATTCATTATAAATAGTGATTTGGAATATTTGATTGTTTTTAACTGCCTATGATAATAGAACAAATTTTCCATTTCTTATCAGAGAATGAGATGCCACTATTTATAATTTTAGTGAAGTGTCACTGAGTTCATCAGAGTAATATTTTTGAATTAAAACAAAATGTTCTTACATGTTTAGACACTGTAGCATAGTGACAAGAGAAAAGGAATTTTACTGTAGCAGTTATAAGGAAAAATCTATTGGATCATGAAGACTATAAATATGTATGAATCCTCTAGTTCAGAAAAAGAAAAAATGTATGGGAATGATGAATGTGAAATATTTAATATGTTGTTTAATAAGTATATAGTAGATTATATACTTGCCCTCTGGATATATTTTGGTATTTATAAGTTTTTTTCAAAATATGAAAGATAATTAGACTCACAGTAAAAATTAAATACATTTATCCAAATTCTTTTTATTCCATGTTAATTTTTTTGTTTTTATTATATGTTTCAGTGTACATCAATGAAAATCAACGTGTGTATACTACATTAAATTCACCTCTAAAAGTCCAAATCTATTCTTTACCATAACACTGTTACTTTGTCATATATCCATTCCTCTTTCCCCTTCCCTCTGGAAGATAACCATTTATTGCTCTTAGAGTACAATTATTTCATGTTTATTTTCTCTGTGTATCAAATATGACTGAAAACAGTTTGTCTTTCTCTAATTTAAGCATAATACCTTTAGTCAATCCTTATTGTTGCAAGTGGCAGGATTTCTTCTTTTTAAAGCAGAATTGTATTCTGTTGCATACACACACAACATCTTCTTATTCATTTGTCACTTGATGGGCACTTAGTGTGTTTCCAACTCTTGGCTATTTGGTTTACTGAAACATGGGAATGCTTGTATCTCTGTTGATCTTTAGTATCTACATGTTGCAATTTTGCCTGGCAGGAAAATATGTTCAGTTTAAAACTCCTGCACTCAGTAAGGGTTGCAGGACTTCTGGAAGGCTACCTGCTGGGGGCCTGCACACACCACTCACGGGGCGCTTTCTCATCAGATGCCATTCTTGCGGGATGATCACCACAGCTCTGCACTAGAGACTGAGTGTAGACCCTCCTGACAGGTTGGGGCTCCGTACCAAAGGCCTCTCTACCTCGGCTGCTGGCTCCGCTGGGTCACTGCCATCTTGAGCTTTCCCCAGAGGCTGGAGCTGCTCTGGAATCCTCGGCTCACACCACTGGGCCCCCTCACCTCTCCTGGCCTCCCTCCGCTGCAACCCCAACAAGCAGACAAGACCACCTGCACTACAACCTAGGCCTCTTTCTCCTCCAGGCATTGGAATACATGTTTTGCAGACACTTCTCCGGCCTCAGAACCTCTGATGAGGTGGCCTCTGCTCCCATTATGGTGTAGGACTCTTTTAGGATGGCAGCCAGGCTGGGGAGATCACTCCAAGTAAATGGGGATTGTGCACCCCAAGAGCCTGGCACATGGGTGCAGTTCTCAGAAGCAGCTGGGGGGCTACCAGGTTCAGGTCCCCTGACTGGGTAAGGGGATACTGAACTGCAGCTCTCATGATCAAGTCAGTTATGGGCTCTGGCAGCAGATTGTGCCACCCTAGGAGCACTGCACCAAGACCTCGTCATGCAGGTTCACCTGCACAGCTGCACCTCATTTCACAGCTGCTCAACCTGCATGCTCACCAGACACATAAAGGCCATAAACTGTGCTTTCTGGTAGCTGTCCTAGTATTGGGTGTCCAGTCAGCTCCAAACCCTAACCCCAGAAAGACCACAAGACAACCCCCTCTGAGGAGGAAGGGCGTAGCGGAGTAGCCCCAGTCCCATACTGTCAGCTGCCCCTGCCCGCCATGTCCTGCCCTTGGCAACTGGCTGATAAAGAGGGGGCACAGACCAGGTACCTAATCATCCAGCACCTTGTCCTCCAAGGCAGTCATACGTGCAGCCCAACCATGTCCAAAGGGCACACCTCATGCTGAATGTCCTTACAACAAAATGTGTGTGATAAAGTGTAGCGGCAGGATGGGGGCGGCACAGGAGCAAGGTTCAGGATGGTTCTGGGCAGATGGGTCAAGGAAGGAGAGTCTTGGAGCCCTCAGTGGCTCTTCATGCTTTATTTAGTAGAGGTGGCCAGGTACATGGCAGGCATGGGTGCCGGGGGGCCGGGGGGCCGGGAGGCTGGCAGGCCTCCCAGCCCCCAGCGCATCTCACCCTCTCGGCTGCTGCTTCTCTCACTGGTACTGTCAGTCCTGTCGGTTGTGTTGGTCGGTCAGGTCCTCGCAGTTCTGGCGGCCTCGCCACCCATTTATGCCCGTGTCCAACACAGGTGCACCCACTTGCGCATGCCCACCCTGGAATGCTCACAGCACCGCAGGTGTCCATCATCAGTGATGGGACGGTGGAAATACCTGATCAACCTTTACCCTACACAAAGGAAGCCGGCTGGTGGGATGGCTGTGGTGATCGTTTCACAACATATACATATGTCCAACACATTAAATTGTATACATTAATTATGTATAGTATTAGTATATCAACTTTACCTTACTAAAGGTATTCTTAATATCTATTGTTTGGAATTATAATGATGCTCTCAGGATTAGTGAAGTGCTGGTGGGTTTTACTGTTATGCTGAAAGGTCCCTGAGTAATTTCCTTTTTCTCAAGTCTCCTTTCTTTTATATGCCATCTGTTTTCTCTCCCAGCTGTCTCTTCTCCTCTGAAGCCTCTTTGGCACAGCAGTTCTCAAACTTTAATGTGCAGAGGAATCACCTGGGACATTATTAAAATGTAACTTTTGGTTCTGTAAGACCCAGCTATCGCCTGAGGTTTTGCATTTGCAAAGATCTCCCAGGTGATGCTGCTGTTGCTGGTGGGGGAAGCCACTCCAGAGCAACTCTGTATGAATTAACTGTTTTGGAACAGGCACCAGGCTACTTAGTAGACTACATTTGTTAAGATAGCATGTAAAAGAAACAGGAATTTGGTAATGGGAGAATATCTGGATGAGTGTGTCTTTTGGGAAAAACACACTGACTCAGAATACTAACTGACAAGATTCACGAATTAATATTTACTAAATCTCCAGAATATAATAAGTACTACTGATGCTATTCAAATTGCATATATGAGCAACACTATCCTAAAGACTCATCCTAAAGTGCGATAAAAAGAAACTATAAAAGCATTTTTTCTGTAGTTTCATGAACTTGAAAAATTCTATTTATGAGAATCTTGTGTTTCAAAACAAATTTGTAAAATACAAATATAAGTGTGTAAAATATTTCAAAGTAATTTAAACTTAAAAAGCCTCCTTCTTATTTGTAATAATATATGTATATGTATATATTCATAAATATATAATATGCCTTGGTACAGAAAACAGTGTAACATAATATTAACTCGAATAAGTCAATTACTTCATAATTTCCTAGAGCAAAAGTTATTATATAAACATTTTTGTGAAATATAAAGATGAAAATATATATTATATATTTTAAATATATTCATATTTTTAATATGTACTATCCCATATAAAGTTGACCCAAGTAAACATGACAGGTTTTCTTTATATATTTTTCTTTAGACATTTACATTATTTGAAAAACTTAACAGAATAAAAATTAACAATATTATCTGCATTATCATCACTCAAAGAAAATAGTAGAATGGTATCAAAATATATTCTAATGTAAAAATGCCAGACATGTAACCAATGAAACTTCAGTACATGAAGAGAAATGGGAAAATATGTTCAAAACCAAATGCTAAAATACATATTATTACTACAGTGGAATTTGGTTAAACCAATATAAAGGAAAGCTAATAGAGTCCCTCACCACAGAAGAAAAAGAAGCTCAGTTTCAATATACAAAACTGAAAAAAAATAAAATAACCACAGGAAATATATTCATTTTGGTTACTGAAATTGATAATAATGTAAGTCATTAAGTGAATTTCTTCAGAAAAAATGAACCAAATTTTCTGTTAAAAATTAAGGATAGTATAGAAAGGTAGAAAAGCGAATTGCTCTCAGATTATTTTTTGATGAATGAAAAAGAGAACCGCCAAAATATCCACTGAGAGATAATATTGGTCAGTAAATTAAGCAGTGTAAATGTAGTATTTAGAGCTAGGTGTTTGAGGAGTTAATTAAGTTGCCCATTACGAACAGATGATTTTTTTTTCCTTGCTTTCCATCTCCTCTTTCCTGCATCCTTCTCCATTATCCCTTAGATCCGTACACACCCATCAACAGTAGCAAATTGTACAAAGAGCTTTTCATTCAAAATGTGATGTCTATCTTGTTGCAATATTTTTCTCTTGCTCAACTAAATACCTCATTTAAAACTGATGCAAAATGTCAACTTTTTTAAGAATTAAAAATAAAGACCAATTGTTTGTGATATAGGAATTGGATTCATTTTGTTTGAATTCTCATGTCTAAAGAGACTAAAGAATTTTACTTGCTACTCATATGGTAACCATCAAATTAAATTGTATTTTAAATTAAATTGTATTTCTTTTTAAATTCCTAGACTTGAATAGTAATGGGACTTCTTGGAATCAGTCCTATCAAAAACTCTCTATAAAAGGCATGAAAAGAAGGTGTCAGATTTTTTTTTCTCCTACTCGTGAATGCCAACCATGACTGACATGACTTCTATAGTCACTGTGGCCACCTGGAAAGCAATGGCAGCCCTCCTCCTCTTCACCCTTTTCCCACAACCTCTTATTTAATTATAAGAATGGAAAAAGTCCTACATTTAATAAAGGTTGGCATGTCTCCAAAGGGCAAAGTACAGAGATTCTTTTTCCCAACTATTTTTTCTCTTTAAGCAAACACACATTTATACACACAAACACACACACACCACTAAGTTTGGAACAAACAGAGATTTTGCAGTGTTAGCAACAAACACCAAAGCATAAAATTAGCATAGAGACCCACACAAGGAATAGTGCAAATAGCTTCAGAGTGAGAATGTATGTTTATCTTATTTCATACATATTAACTTTGCTTTATTTAAAACAAACATCATTAAATTCAACCACAGTCATGAATTTGAGCATGTGAGTAAGTAAACCATTAGCTCACTTACAGCAAGTTGTTGGATCTTCGTCACTCTCATCAAAACAGTCTTGCTGAGAGTCACAGAGTGATTCTTGGGCTATGCACTGGCCGCTGGCACAAGTGAATTCATCTGCAGAGCAAAGCTTTCTGGATGGAGCTTGTGCACAGGCATAGACCCAGAGCTGATCAAGCCCAATAAAACCTTTCTGGTTCAGAGTAGCCCCTTCAAAAACAATCTCCAGAAGGAAAAAAATGAATGATTTATGAGTTTACTACCTCTTTTAAAACAAACAAAAGAAAGGATAGTAGAGATTAAATTATTATTGAGAAAAAATGTCTGTTTAAAGAGCAAACACAATTGATACAAAGTTGATAAGCCTGATGCACAGGAATAAGGTTGACAGGCACATTAGATCCACTGAGGACCCTGCAAAATCACACATCCTTAGACAAAATATAACATCCCACTTAAATATCAATAATACCCCTCACTGTGACCACGTGTATGGTCGTTATCTTTGCAGCTTGTTTTTCTTAATATTCCAGGAAAATAAGTATCATCATTACTGACTCACTCTGTAAGAGTGACAACTCCTGTTTTTATTAACTATTGAAATCAGTATTAAAATGTGTGAAGGGAAATGTCAAAGAGAAAGAGACACAATTAAATAGAAAGTTTAAAGAATATAAAAAATCTATTAATTTTCATAAAAGAATTTCTCCAATAATCAAAGAAATGCTAATTAAAGAAAATAAATCTCTTATTTAATCAACTTACTATACTGAAAGTATATAATATCAGTGAGTGAAACAACCATACATCACTAGTAAAATGTAAGATAATGTCAAAGTATCAGTTATCCTTGGAGCTCTGCCAAAAGCAATGATTACAGAGGTATGAACTGCTGACTACAGCAAATAATTCTAATTCTATAGAAAACGTTTATCTTATTTCATACATATTACGACAGTGACTACATAGGGCTAATTCAATTTCACTTAAATTGAATTAAAATCCAATTCTTCCACTGTCCTAGCCACATTTCTTGTGCTCAGTAGTCATATATAACTAGTGGTTATTATATTGGAGAGCACAAATACAGAAAATATCCATTAATGCAATTCTGTTGCACAGCACTAAAGATCTTAGTAAGGTATAGCATTCTAAGAAAGAAGACTAACACCTTTTTATTTTTTTTATTTTTTTTTTTAAGATTTATTTATTTATGCATACAAGCACTGGGGTACAGGCCAGAGGTGTGGGGGGGGGGTGAGAGGATTCACCACAGAGAGCGGGAGCA
>JAGFMF010011694.1:2156224-2171558 GCA_019455555.1 Galemys pyrenaicus
GATGGTGCACTGGTGAGATGGTGATGGGGAATACATGGGGATTACAATTAATGGCAAGTATATGTAAATTTTAAAATATTTTAATAATAAAAAAATACAAAAAAAATAAGGTGATAGAATCTAGAAATTGTGTCTTATCTACACAAATCAGGAAAATTTACTAGATCATCTAATGATAGTATTCATCCAAATTTATGCTTCGGAATGTCCTTGAAAAGAAGAAATAGGAAAAGAATACCAGACAGGATAGAAGTCGGGGAATGGAGTGTATAAATATAGTAAAAGGAATCAATTGTATGGTAGAGAATAGAAACCAGTCTTTCAGTGATGATCATAATGTAGCATGTGTAGATGGTTTAAAACAATACAACTGATACTTGAGAATTAATTATGACACTTGAAATTTCCGGAGAAAATGGTCTGACAAATGGTTAGTCACTTTTTAGTATATCTAATAAGCTAACTTTTGTTGATAAATAAACCTGATTGCTGGCATTTGGAAGTTTCAGCTGAATTTGTCCAAAAAAACCTGAGCCCAAGGAAGATGACATGAATGCTTTCATTCTCTTTCTTTTTCCACTGTCAGAATTCCTGCAATTATCGTCAAATATTTCCCATTTCTAGAATGTCTGCTATTCATCCATATAATCTCTTTAGTCCTATCTATAAATAAATAATTCTTTATAATAGAAATTCTTTAAATGTCTTCAGTAATTTCCCCATCTAAAAGTTAGATGTAAAAAGTGTGAATTTGCTTTATTCACAAGTATTATTGCTATAAATTTCACTCTTTCAGATATTCCAAAAGATACACATGCCTATATTTAATCAATAATTACCAGTTTTTAAATTCATAACTACTTTTATCAGAGTAATTTACTTTTATCACATTTATAGCCTCAACAATATACATATCTAAAATCCAGAATAGATTTCAGCAGAACTTCAATACATAGCTAACAAGATATATCCTCGACATCTCATTTTATAGAACTATAGTTCTGTCAATAAACTTCTATGAATTTTAACAAGTGTATGAAATAATATTGCACAGACATCACATTTACTTTTTCACATGATCTTATCTTCTAAACTGGCTCTTAAATAATTTGATTTTAAAGTTATACCAAATCAGTCCAGTTAAAGAATACCTAATGCCTGCATACAACTGTGTAAAACAAATGCAAGTTGCCAAGAATAGAATTCCATCTATTTGATGAATTTTAAATAAATGCAAGTTTCTTCTTACCTTATTGTTATATAGTCCTACTCTCAGAACACTGTTTTCCATAAAATAATAGAATTGAAGATGGCAACTCTTGCCCAAGCAGTGACACACAGAACTATTTAGATAGGCCCTGCTGTCTGGTTGGGTAAGAGTAGAAGCAGTCTTAGCCCTTATCCACATAGAAAAACCTAAAAAATAAAAGAAAGGCAATTATTTTTTAAAAAGTCAGCAAATTTCTGTTTGAAATCATTATTTTACTTTTGAAATTTTCAAAACCACTGAAACACAAATGTTTTATTAGAAAGTATATCACATTTTTAAATCATTACATCATTTACAAGTTAAAAGTTTTTATTTCCATATGTGATTTTTGAAATTCATTGAAATATGCCCTTTTTCTGAAATCAAAGCTTGATAATAACATCAATATGAAAATTCATTATTCTTAAAAGAAATCTACCAATAGATTGAAAATACAGAATTTACAGAAAAGGGAGCACATATACACTGTTGGTGAGAATATAAATTTATAGAGTCTCTATGGAACATAGTATGGAGGTTCCTCAAAACACTAAAAATAGAACTACCATAAGGTCCAGCAATTTCACTTGTGTGTATTTATCCAAAGAAAACAAAACTATTATCTTGAAAAGATATACACATGTCTTACAGCACATCCACTGAAGCATTAGTTACAATAGTCAAGCTACAGAAAAAAAAAACCTATGCGTCCATTGATGGTTGAATGTATTAAGAAATATGCAAAAACACGGTGGAATATTATTCAGCCATGAAAAGAAGGAAATCTTGCCACTTGCAAAAACATTGCTGACCTTGAGACATTTTTCTAAGTGAAATAAGTCAGACAGAAAACACAAGTACTGTGATCTCACTTTTATGTGGAATCTCAAAAAGAAAAAAATCATAAGTACAAAGGACAGTTAATAAAGTAGTTGTCAGTGTTCGGGCATATGGTAGAGTTTGTAGAAATGAGTAGAGTTCAAATATTTTATACCTTTCTGCTATAAGATAAAAAAAGTTTTGGAAAATAATACAATCATTGTTACTATAGCTAATAGTAATTATAGTTAATATTACTGTATAGAACATCTAAGAGAGTAAATCCTAAAAGTAATTATCACAAGAAAAAATAATAGCTATATATGGAGATGAATGTAACTTAAATTCATTGCGGTCACCATTTTCAGCATAAACGTCAAATTAGTAAGTTGTACAACTGAAACTAACGCAATATTATATGTCAATCATATCACAACATGATTTTTTTTAATTGGTCAAAATCCTTCTATTCTAGAAAACCAAAGCACTGAAGCACTTTCAGTTTTATTAGCAAAATCTTTTATAAAGCTATATCTTTTATAAAGATATCCATAAAATGATATAAAAATTAAAGGATAAAAGAATTCAAAACTGTGGGGAGAAAAATAGAAACAAAAGACTAACAACCAATGAATTTAGCAGACCAAAGACAGCATACAGATGGAAAACAAGCATATGAAAAGATATGCCATATCATGTCATCAGAGAAATGCAAATTAAAATAGTAAAATACCACTCACAACACGCCAGTTAGATTGGCAAAACCCAGGACACTGAAATCACCAAATGCTGAAGAGCATGTGAAACAACAAAACCAATGGGGGAAAGAAAAAAAATATAACAAATTTAAAGTAAGACTGAGAGGAAGAAACATATTATTAATACCACAGTGATAAGGAGAGCTAATGGATTGATAAAGTTTTAATAATTTTCCATTTTGTTCTTATAAAATCTATTACCCATCCTGATTATAAGAAAGTAACATTGAGAATAATTAAAATTATTAACCTAGTATAATTTAACTAGGCAGAAATATAGGCATTTTTCACTTTCTATATTTATGGCATAATATAGTTTTAACAAAATACATGTTTCAGACACCTGAATAATGTTTTCACACTAGTCACAATAAATCACAATTCTAAAAATAATATATATATATTTATTTCCCACCTTCATCATCATGATTTTGATCCTGCTGAGGTATAGGCGGCAGTACAGGATCTTCTGTTGCTTTCGTGCGTATCCAGGACATTTGCCCAGTGGATGCTTCTGATGTCCAGTCACACATGTCAATTTCAAATCCACACACTTGACACACTAAAGAAAGGAGAAAAGGATCTTAGTGGACTATCAGTCCATTACAGGGACTGTCTAACTGAGCCCTTCCCCACTACCAACCCCCTCCCACATACAAAATTCATATGGGGATAATTTGATTCAATAAGCCTAGAGTATACCAGCAACTCTGTTTTCAAAAGTTCTTCATTTGATCCAGGTGGTTATCACTTCCAAATATAACCATTGCCATAAAAATATAGAAAGAGTTTTCTACTTTTTCTTGAATCACTATCTTAGTTATAATTTTTTCTTTTCTTTATTTTTATAAATATATCAATTTTCATCATTGCTCATGTTTGTACAATGTATACTTTCTTCTCTAAAGTGTAGTCCCATAAAATTCCCACCATCAAGTCACCCATGAACCATCACCATAGGTCATCCAACAGGGGTGCTCTTTCCTCTCCTGTTCTGATCTCTCTTCCTCCCACTCCCTTGCAGAATGTCTCTGATTTATGGTTACCTGCTAATTTGTTTGTTTATTATTATTGTTTTTTTCCTGATCCTCATTTGGTTCTCCTATATTCCTCCTATAGTGATGCCATCTGATATTTTTCTTTTTCCTTCTGGCTTATTTTGCTGAGCATACCTGCATCCCTATGCTTATTGCATCATTATATACAATTGATAAGATGGAAACAGCCCAAATGCCCAAAAATAGGTGACTGGATCAAGAAGATGTAGTATATCTACACAATAGAATACTATTCAGGATTCAAGAAAAGATAAACTCATGCCATTTGCAGCAACATAGATGGAGCTGGAAGGGATTATGATTAGTTACAATTTTTAAATGGCATAGATCTGATCTTTACAGTTGTTTGTTTATTTGTTTGTCTTTAAAAGAGGTAACACTGAGGTAATTTCATCACGTCCTAACACCATAGTGTGTCCACCAACAACTCACTCCACCACCATAGACCATTAGTATTCAATCACTATTTACTATTCCACTGATACTTCAAAGAATAAAGATTGTAAGGAATGTTGTTTAATGGAACCATCTTACCAAAAAAAAAATCAAATTTTGACATATTTACCACCTTCACTTTTTAAAAAACACTACAGATGTCTAATAACAGTTCTAACTCAGTTAAAACTGAGACATAAATGTCCACAAAGTGAGTAGCCTGTTGGTTGTCTTGATTCCATACTAGTGTTCTGAGTCTCAGGATGACCTGCGTGCTAACAGCATGGGGGTTCAAACTTACACCTCAATCCTTCATCCGTAGAATCAAATTGACAGAGACTTGTATCTGGATGGCAGAGCTCCTCCCTAGTATTTGATGCTTCTTCACATGGTAAATTTTCATCTATTAAATGTAAAAGTTGACAAGAAGTGAGGTGCAGGTACAACTGGAAAGATGTGTATATTTCCCAAAATATTACCACTTGTTCTATAAATACTTTCCACCCAGCTCCTCTCCATGACATCTTCCTTGATGCAACTCCATCACAGACAGAAAGACACAGACACAGAGAAAAAAATAACCATTTCTGTGGGCCCTCCCTGGTGGCGCAGTGGGTTAAGCAACGCACTATGAAGCAAACTGCAGCCACTGCAGCACGAGTGCTATCCCTGCCACTGCCCTGGATTTGAACCACATGGAACAGCAGACATCTCCTGTCTTGCCCGCTGCTCCCCTCAGCAGTGTGTTTCAGTTGATCGGCCTGTTCTGTACCCCGCTCTGTCTATGGTGAATCTCCTCACACCCTACACCTCTGGCCTGTACCCCAGTTCTTATATGCATAAATAAATCTTTAAAAAAATAAACATTTCTGTGCTTCTATATATTAATCAGATCTCTTTTGTGATTGTCAACTTCCAAAACCAAATCTTCCATGTCCCTATAGCAGTAGATTCTGTACTACTGTGGAAATTAATAGTCTATTATTAGAAAGATAATTGTAGATGTGTCAAATATAATACATGGTGTCCTTTCAACTGGAAGCTGTATCTGCCCCGGGACTACTTTCCCTGAAGTCCTCTCAAATGGTACCTGTTTGTCTTTCTGGAAACCCTCAACAAAAAAGATTTTAAGGTGGAATAGGTGTCCTTCCTGTCTCCATTGCCACTTCCAGATATTTTACAAACTCTCACCTCACTAAATACCCAAGTTTTGAATCTCTTGGTATTAAATGTTGTCCCAGCTAGTTGCAGTCACCTGCAGACACTGGTGCACTAACCCTCAGTTCTTGAAGATTTTGTCTCTTGGCTCACTGGCATTCTTTGTCATTTCAATATTCACTTTCACCTTGCCTCTTCATTTCTGATTTTTTTTTTTTCTTCTCGGTGATCTGAAGAACATTGGTTAAAAATAACCTGTGACCACTCATCTGAGTGTTGTCATTATTAGTAATGATAGCACTTTATCTTAATTATGAATGACCCACTTCCCAACCATCACCCCTATCTATCTTTCTAGGTCATTCCCTTTTGTATCTCAACTCTAAAAATTTGATAGCATGAGGCCCTACATGCTAATGATCTTACAATCCTTTATCCTTTTATCCAATTCCTTTCATCAGATCGTCATTTCTTTTCTTGCAATGCTAGACAAGTCATCCTCTGATCCATTGATTATTTTTTTTCTGCTTGTAATGTGAGTACTTGACATTAAGCTTTTGATTGCTGAGGCATCTATTTCAAACACATCAATCTTCAATAAACACATTGCCAGCTACACAACTAGATAAAGAGTCAGGCTACCCCACTCATGAAGTGTTTTGTTTTTTTTTTTTAGAAAGCCCTGGTCCCTGGTTGACTGAGATAACATGACCTTTTGATTAGCTGCTTAACTTTTCTCTTTCTGGACTGTAGCTCCTACTCTTATGCCTTAAACTCACTGATAAAGAGTGAATCCACAGCATCCTACCCTTGAGCCCTACAAAGGTAGAACCCACCTCACTCTGTCCCCAACACCTTAGTGAATTGCCAGGCCTATTGTATGCCCTCCAGGGCTTATGAGT
Source organism: Galemys pyrenaicus (assembly GCA_019455555.1). Taxonomy (NCBI): domain Eukaryota; kingdom Metazoa; phylum Chordata; class Mammalia; order Eulipotyphla; family Talpidae; genus Galemys; species Galemys pyrenaicus. The sequence goes on from JAGFMF010011694.1 coordinate 2,162,604, forward strand.
AATAAACCATGATTTTTCAAAGTTCCTTTATGACTATTGCTAAAATCTATCTTGTAATCATAATAAGACCCACAATGGTCAATCCAATCACAGTAGCTCAGGTCCAAGCAATATCTGTAGAGCCTTGTACAGGTCAAGCTGCTCTACCTGACAGCATTACCAAGGATAGACTGAGATCAACACACAACCCTCCACCTATTCTAGGATGCATATGGGTGGCTGAACATGTCCAAAGAGGAGCCCACAACTATGTTGACTGAAATGGCTTTATATTCAAAACAACTCACTTCATCATATTTTGACCATCTCACCACATTTTCCTAACTTTCTCCTCTTTCTCCCTTCCTACACAATTAAAAGCCCTCTACTCTCTTCTCAAATTTCTAGCTCTCCTTCCCCATTATCATCCTTAGTTAATCATCTTGCTTCACCTTCCATTAGGAAAATTAGAGAAATCAAAAGAAAAGCTCACAAGTCCCATCACCAATTTACCTGCACCACTGCCCACAGCTTTTCCTCCTGTAACTCTGTAGCAACCAGACACTCCCCTCTTCAGAACTACATATACAGAAAATGTGCCAGTTTAAGGGGATATTTCTAGCTATATCGCCCTCTGCTATATATTAACATATTTTCAGGGGAAAACTTCAATACATAAAGTGATCAAAATTTCACCATCTGACCATTCACCTAATCTCTCTAAGTTCTGCCTATTATCACCAATGCCACCACCACTTCTTCCTCCAGCCCCGCCCCATTCTCTTATAACCCTGTTTCAATAACCACTGTAGTGACTTTTTATTGAAATAAAATTCCCATATATTAAATTCACCGCTTTAGTTATTTGAAAATGCATGATTCAGTGAATTTTAGGACATTCACATGTTGTATAATCATCACCAGTACAAATTTTAAACCATTTTCATCACAAAATAAAACCCTGTCCTCATTCTTTACTTCTCAGTCTCTGGCAACCAGTAATCTGTTATCTCTGTGAATTTTCCTGTTCTGGATATTTCATATAAATGGAATCACACAATATGTAGCCTATTGTATTTGACTTCTTTTACCTAGCATAATGTTTTCAAGGTCCATTCATGTTATAACATATTTCAGAACTTACTTCCTTTTTTCCCTACCCTTACCACTATATTGAAATTCATATATAAAGGTTGGCCTCTGTCTTGTTCAAAGTAACATAATTTTTGCACAACACACCTGACATATGAGTAATACTGGACATAGTTGATAACTTTCTTTTCTTGAAATGTTTTCCTCACTAGATTTTAGTACATAATTTTCTTCTAGTTTTTCTCCTCTGTTCGTTCTCACTCTCAGTTGCCAATTTTCCCTCATCTCCTTAATGTTATATAAAGTAACATCAGAGTGCCACAGAGCTCAGAAGCCTATGCTCTACGCTTATTCATATCACCAAACCCCATGCCTTCAAAATATCTCCTCATAAAATTATCTTAGATCCATAACACTTGGTGAACTCTAATGCGGATAACTTGCCGCTGACTTGGCTCCTTCATACAGTTCACAGAAAGAAACATAAAATTTAATCTCTAATTTTCTTTGCCCAAACTTTCTCCTTCCATAGCCTTCCCAACTCATTTCATGGCAACTCCATATTCTAGTCTAGGCAAGAAATTTCTAGACACCCATGACTCATCTCTGACTCTTTGAACATCAGCAAATCTTTTAAAACATCTCCAGAATCTGACAACATACTACCTCCACTATTGCTACCAATTCTACTTTTAGTGAAGATTCTTTCAGGATTATAGAGATAAATGTTGCAATGTTGGCTCATTTTTGCTGTTCTTGTCCAATAAAGACCTTTATTTATGTAAGTCAGATTACATCCCTTTTGCTCAAAACCCTTTCATGCATATCCTGCATGAAGTAAATGGAAAAGTCCTCATACAAACCAGGTGAACTCTTGCCTTGACTACTTTGCACTTACTGGTCCTTCCAAGATATAGTCCCTAAGTCCCTCATCAACTTGACTTCTTTGCACAGAAAATGTATTTCCCATATCACCATGCCTGACTACTAAAACTTAATCTCACATTCACCTTTGTCATTTCTCACTTCAGTTTTCTGTTTTATTGGTTCCCCATAGCACATATCACCACTTGACATAACATATATATTTTTAATTACTTGTTCAGGTCCACAAGAGCAGGGATAATTATTCATGTCTCCACTGTTATCTTTCCCATGTGTAGAAAAATTCTTAGAATAAAATAGGTGCTCAATATATACTTGTTTAAAGAAAGAATGAAATAAATGACATAAGAATAATTTAACAAATTATTTCAAAATATTACAGACTATATAATTTGTTTGCCTTTCTATTTGGAATAAAATTGAACCAATTGGTTAGAAAAATGATTTATGAATAATGTCCATAATCTGGTTTCTCATTATGGATGTTTACAAATGATGAATAAATCAAGCCTCTTGAATATAAGATCTATTAAAAATAAACTATATATGCAATTAAGGGAGTATGGGTAATAAATGAAACTAAAATTGCACAATAACAATTACTGTGAAACAATTAAAACTGTATTTTTATAGATTTATATAATAGCTATGTATCTTCTTTCCCCAGAGCTATGTAATTAAATATTGGCCATAGTTCAATTAAATGTTGCTTATTATCTCTAGATTTTTACCAGACCAAAAAACCTACAAAAGAGTTATAAACAAAAAGAGCAAAGATTCCAAAATAAATGTATAAAATTAAAAATATAACTTATGTCAATTATTAAATATCTTTCACCAATGTCAACCAATTTTACTGCTTTTGACTCCCAAACTGGAATTTGCAACCATTAGAACAGTGGTATGTGGGTATGTTGTCAATTAATTCATCTCCATCTCCTGAACAGCTCATTTTATTTTAGTGCACTCAACCCCAGAACTCTAAGCTATTTTAAAAAGTCAATTATTTTATTTATATTCATTTTCTCTCCCCACTCTCTCTCTCTCATTCTTACACTGCACATACTCTGACTCTAGAAATTTATTTGGAAGTGTTTAAAATACTCTATCAAAGATCCATCATCAGCAGGATGAAGCTTTGCCAACCATTTCAAGGTCACTATACCAAGAAGGCCACATGTCTAGAGCCAGCCACCCTTCAAATCTTATCTTGCAAAAACAGGTTATGTGAAATTGGCCAGACTCCTCAGACAGTAGAGAATAAAAGCCAATTCTCAAGCCATTTTAGTAAAAATTATAATTAGCACCCAATTTAACTCCAGGGGCTTTAGACAATTTCTTTGTCAATTTTCTTAAATTAGTAATGGATTTTAATGAACAGTTATTAGATATTTAAAAGGTAGATACAAGTTAATAAGACAAAAAAGTAAGTAGGTCCTTAACTATTTAACTTGCTAATAGTATACATCATTCACATTCTAATTAAGGAATGATTTGTGTATTGGAGGTCTTTACAACAGAGAGTAAGACAAAGTCTTAGCTAATCAATCTGACAACAGTCACAAAATATTCAAAATATTCTGATTAAGACCACAGCATGTAATCTCTGTTAAAAAATTATACACAATTTATTCAAGAATCATTATTAATCATGAATCAGAGAATATGCCTGTTCTTATTTTGTTACAGTCACCAACTTTGTTTTTTTTCACACTTGCTCTTTTGGTAAATTCTAAATAGAACCTTCTTTAATAAGGATTCAGTGAATGCTCTTATCCTGGGGAAGGCAGTTGTTAGAACTGTACTCTGAAGTTATAGCACTTGTCTCAAGAATTTCTCTAATGTTAGAAAAAGAATTTAATTTTATTATTCAATTTACACAATGTTCAGAAATCATGAAACACAATTAAGCACTTTTATAAAATTACATTTTAAAGGAGAAACATACACATATATAGTAAAATGACAGCTATGATTGTCCAAGAAAGATACTTAATAAATCTATGTACAAGAGTCTTCATTATCACAATGTTTACAAATTTAAAAAATTGCTGTTTCTTTTATAAATTTGTTTTAAATTAAAAATTCACAACTTTGTATATTCAGTTCTATAAGTTGTGACAACCACAGAGCTATGAAAAGCCAAATCAATAGTTTTCATTCACTCAGATATTCTTCAAGTCTTTTATCAGCATTTTGTAGGGGAGGGGACAGATACTGAAAGAAAATTGGAGTTCACTTCTAAACATACTGATGTTGAGTTTCTTTAGCAAATATGTTTGCTTACTCAACTCATAAACCTGTTTCTTTGTTTGCATCTAACAGGTTAAATCTAAGCACTCAATTATATTAATCTCTTTGAGGAATTAAGTTTACTTGTGCAACATTTATTCAATGATATGGCTCAAACATTGACTTTTCTAATCTCTGCCTTCTTCTTGCTCTGAATGTAAGACATATGGAGCCTCAATAGTCATTTTATGACCATAATGTGACAAAAATGAAGGAAATAATCAAGGAAATCCTTCAGTCCTTGACTTTAACCTATCTATCTACAATTGTCTACCTCCTCTCTTTTTTTTACATCAACTATGAAAACTTCTTGCATCCAAATCATTCTATCTTCCATTTGGAGTAGGATTTTCTGATGGAGCTGTGCAGAAATTATTGAGTTGGTTCCACTTACATGTCTCAGAATCTCCCCCCACATGACCATCACCATCAGAAAATTCTGATTCTAGTGAACTGAAAAATCTGCCCCTGGGCAGTCACTGCCATGTGCAGTAATCAACACAAGACCAAACCTTGTGGTTCACAAAGAATGGTCAAAGAACCTATTTAAAAGAGGTAAGCCCCATCCTCAGTGATTTCCAACTAGCACATCTGGAGTGGAGCCCAGTATCAACTAACCCTCCGTGTGATTCTGATGATTAGCTAGGTTCAGTCTGTCATGACAGCACTGAACTTGACTGGAGAGTTTCATTTGAAAACTTAATGGAACTTAATTTTATCACTTCTCACAGTCCTACTATTTATAAAACATAGTCCTTCCAAGTGCCAATCCTATCCCATAATCTTTTATGTTTTTCTACATTATTAGTGCTTATGCCTCTGTGCTTTCCTTCCAAAAGTTTAAAGATGATCTCAATCCTCATTCTGCTTGATAAACAAAAAATTTAAAACATTTAACTCCTTGCACCTTCACATTCAGAGAATACACTCTGTGATCTTACCTGAGTATGGCTTTTTCCATAAGGAGGCCATTTCCTTTTCAGCCTTCCCAAAGAAGACTGGAATCCTTTTCCAGTGTCCATTAATACATAAGACTTAAAATATAAGTTGTCTTGCTTCTAAATCCCCAAATTGCTTCTACACAATTATTTATCATCTGTGAAAAACATCTGGATATATGATATTTAATTTACTGCCCTGTGTCATCCATACAGATCTGCTTTTGAGTCTTAGTTTCCTTCTTCTCGTAATGTTGTGTAAAATTAATATCAATGTGAAAGGCTAAGCCAATAACTTAACTTTAAATTCCGAATTCATCTTTAGTAAACTTTCTGCCATAACTCAAAAACTATATGGTTATAACATTATCTTAGAAAGTATAATCTCCAGTACATTTCCACTTGACTACAACTTTCCCTTAAGTGTTTAACTTTATGATGTTCTGACTCCTGATACTATTGCTCTTTTGCTTCTAGCGAGAATTTATAGAGCACTTCTAAGTGCTTACTAAAAAATCTGTAATTTGTCTTCTGCATATTTATTATGGCCTGTCTGTGCTGGACTTTGTCCCAGTATATAGATCATGGGCAATTAGGGAAATGATTTTGATTCCAAGGGCCAAAGATGGATAGAAAGTTCATACCTGAAATCACGGCAGACTTATTAGAGGCAAACATAACTCCCAAGCACAACTAATGCCTGCTCCTGTGTAAATTTGTAATGCAAAGTTTCAATGGCAGCAGCCAGTTCTTAACTTCCTAACAGTTCAGAAACTCCAGCCAATAGCTGATTTTTATTGTCTTATGCTCCCTTGAGGGTGCTTTGCTAGACTGGCCAACAAATAGGACAATAGTTATGAATCATTTTGTTTGGCAGATTTCAATTTTTGCAGAAACTATAAAACTAAGGTATATAAAGACACTGAAGTGATCAGGGTCAAGAACTAGATGTCTCATTTAAAATCAAAATTTCACTCTTTTCTGAACCCAGGCAGGATACCATGTAGGGCAACTGAGAGGGAGGATTTGAATTGCAATACAGTGAGTAGTGGCATTGGCGTCTGATTTCTTGGAGTTAACAACGTATTCTATACTGATATGTTGTTTTTCTTCTGATAAATCTAATAGATGTTAACTTCTTGTAGTGAAGAGGCATTGTGGTTTATACTTCAATTATTTACTTTGAGTAATGGGAGTGAGGTAATATTGTCTAATCACACAAACTCCATTTCAATTTATCTACATTTTGACTTATCATATAGTGATTTCTTAACTAATATATGCTGTGCACTGAGAATATAAAAATGAAAGAGAGCTTGATGTGTGTCCCAGTGCTAGAAAGGTCTGATGTCAATTCTATAAAAAGCTACTGTGGTCTGGAAGGAAAGAGATACATACCTGTAAGTTCCTATCACACCATCAGGGGAGTCATTTAAAATCCAAGTACAATATAGACAGCTTTTATCAAACGCTATTGGTTTATCTTAAGAAGACCAACCAATCTCTTCTATTCTTGAAATATTATTTACCACAATTACTCTATCTTTATCCTTGGTCTTAGAACTTGGATTCCTCTCTACAATGCACCTGTCTTTATTTTGCTGTATTATACTCAAATATGATAAAATTTGAAAATAAACAATTTTAATATATTTTTGTTTGATTATTAAACTAACTTCAGTTTATATTACCAAATTACAATTTTAACTTCAGCCTTTCCCATTGAGAATAATGTGAATTAAGGAGTTGAATGTTATTCAGTAAAGATAAACAAGGGCCAATACAGATAATTTTATAAATCTAGTATATGTGTTTTATCAATTTAGCTTTTCCAGTCTAAGGAGTAAACCGATCATAACTAATATTTCTACCTATTTGTGTTTTTCAATGTATAGTCAAATGTACCCTCCAAGAAGACAATGTCAGGTGTACAGAGGTCAGATTTTCCCAGGTTCTTGTAAGGCTCAAAGTTCTCTTGGGTCAGATTTAACTAGCTGGTGTAAATATTGCTACATGGTCTCAAATATGAGACTTTTATTCCTAACTTCAATCTTGTCACTGTTGTACAATGTACTGAAATAGGCTACTCTAAAACATCAGGCAAAAATAAAAAGCAGAGGAAAGTCATTACAATGTTTAAATTGCACTGAATTTATTATACACAATAAGGATCAAAATGAGAAAAAAATCTTACCATTTGCAGGCAAACAGCCTAAACTGAAAGATATATCATCAATTGCTATGACTCCATCCTGTCCATGAGTTGAAATCATTTGACCTTGAAAAACAACCTACACAAGAAAAATAAACAAATAAAGGAGGAGAGAAAATCACTATCTCACAGTCTCAGAGAACAAAGCCTTCAAATAAGAAATATGTCACTTCCAGAAGCAATGGGGTGACCACAACAACTCTAAGTAGAAAGAGACCTAAGGATATACTCTCCGGGACAAAAAAATATACACTCATCTCTACCTCACATGTATAGCACATTAAGGAAATGTGTTTGTGAAATAAAGCAAGACTCTGTATATTCACATTCTGTGCTTAGTCCCTATGCTAATACCTGTATTTACCAGCTTTTGAACCCAGTTTCCATCATCTCTGGTTCCTTGCATTTTGCAACTGTGTCTCATTTCCACCTATAGTTCTCTAAATTTTACTCACAGTCTGACCTAGTGTCCCTATGCATAATTTCGCTATTCATAATTATCTAAACATAGCTTTGGATGCTGATTAGAAATGGTTATCCAGTGACTTAATGTTAAAAATGACAGAGTGTTATCTTATATTCAGAGTCAGCCCAAGTAAGTCTGCATCAAGAGAAAATACTCTGCTATAACAAATCTTTAAAAGTTAGAAAGAAACTACCCTCTATTTTCCTACATAATTAAAATAATAGAAAGTTGGTGCATAGATGGAGAGTACTATCCCACCCTCAGTAATGAATACCCATGAAGTTAGAAGCTAAATTCATGGACAAATTAAGCTTGTATGCATTGTTCCACATTGTTCACAACAAAGTTATATATGTATAATATAAATACTTTATTATTTCCAAAAATTTAGCATAACAATTGTTTTAGCATAACATTTGGTCTGCATGCAGTAAATACTAGCAGATCATGTTTTGCTGTCTTGCATTCACTTCTGTTCCTACACAGTATGTTGTATTAATCTATTCTCTTTCAAACCAGGTGCTTTCTACTAGTCTAATAAAAACACAGTGAGAAATATCCACAATCTATAGAATAACTTGTCAGGATATAACCCTAAGAAAGTCATCTTTTCTTCATGTCAAACAATAACTTATAAAGCAAGACCATGTTGAGAAAGGCCTATCAAAGATAGCATAAGAATGGTTTTATATGAGAGCAATATTGCACAGCAATTGAAGTATTAATGAGGAGCTAGGCTATATACAGCCCAGCTATATCACTTAATATCAATAGGATCTTGGAGAAGTTACTTAACATATATATACCTCAGTTTTCTTCTTTGCCAAAAGGTACTGGTAAAAATAGTGTTATTACCTATGTGACAAGATTTACACAAAGTTAAATGAGTCATTACATGTACACCAGTACTTGGTATATAGTGGCATTAAAAGTGGTAGTTATAACATAGTTATTAAAATATTTAAGCTATTAAGAATATACAATGGAATAACGACAGCTTGTTCAATAAGTGGTGCTGGGCAAACTGGACTGCTACATGCAAAAGAATGAAACTAGAATACTGCCTTTCACCATGCACAACAATCAACTCA
>JAGFMF010011694.1:2172472-2225773 GCA_019455555.1 Galemys pyrenaicus
ACACTTGGTGGGGAGGGAAGAGGGAAAGGGTGGAGGGCAGACGGGAGCACAGGGGACTGAGGTGATGGTGCACTGGTGTTACAGTGATGGGGAATACATAGGGATACAAGTGATGTCAAATATATGTAAATTAAAAAAAATTATATTAAAAAAATAAATTAAAAAAATAAAATAAAATACTTAGGCTATCACATGAGGAGTGTGTGCATAGGTTAGCATTTTAGTCTTCTTGAAATCCTTTTTGTATAGATTTCTTACTTCTTGCTGGCCTAAGTATATATTTGTAGTAGTCATAGTTAAAGAAAGAGAAATAGAAATGTGTTAACTAATCATCAGTGTCTTTTTCTTTCTCCACACTTCCTCCTACATCCATTCATCCTCAGAGTTTCAACTGTCACCCAGCTTGATGGAGCACAAATTTATATCACAAATGTCAATGTTCCTCCTGAGCTCTCCTCCCCTATCTCCACAGCCTTAAGGAAATTTTCACTCAGATGACATGAAGTCACTTCTAATTCATAATGTCCTTTCCCCTCAAAATGAACCTCTCCCCTCTTATTTTCTGACACTCTCTAAAGACTGCCACTCTTGAATGCTCGAAACTCCAGAATCACCTTTGGAACTGCTTGTTCTTCCAGTCTAATGTGCAAAACCTATTAAACCCTCTTGTCTTTCAACCTACTCCTCTCTCTTCACACTTGATAATGCAGTAACTTTCAGATTATCTTCTTACCTTCAATCCTCTCTTAGTTAGTGATTGCATGCATGTTATATACTTATTTGATTGATTAAATTATGTTTGGTAAAACTGAAGAAAAGTTAATGTGAAAACTGGCTGTTGATACCACTTTCTCAGCAAGAGGAACTATTTCTCTTAAAGAGTCCATGTATTAATGGATCTGCATAGCTACAAAAATAAAAGACCCATCAGGCATTATAGATAATCTAGTTAATTAAATTGAAACCAAAATAATCCAGGGATTATGGTTGGGATCATAAAAAATAGCTCTGAATTAGTTAAAGAAAGAAGGAACCCAATTTTTTAAAAAAGTCAACCAGGTCCTATCATCCTATTATTAGAGTTAATGTCAGTGTATGGTAGTTGTATTTTTAGGAAACTGAAGTCTACCATTCCTTGCTTTCCCAGAAAGTTTGGAGAAAATCCAGACTTTTCCCTCAAATAGCAACCTCATTTCTAACTCTGCTAGAAGAATTAAAGAGCAAGAGAGTAGCAAAATAGAAGTAGATCATATCACACATCGTAGTCAGGAGTTAAACAACATCAGAGAAGTCAGCTATGAGGACTATTACACTAGTAACCACATAAACTCTTGTAATTATATTTATTGTTAGAATTCCCTTATTTAATATTACACATTCAGTATTATTTTCCACAAAAAATTGTGAAATACAAAAAAGATAACTAAACTCTTCCCAGTCGTGTGTTTACATAGTAAATATTCTTAAATTAAGAGGTAAAAATACCTTACATTATGATTTGAGAGCAGAATTCTTAAATCAAGATAAAAATTTATTTTCATGAATAACTTGTGTTTTGTATTTGTAAAGTACAGTAATATATTTGTAAAGGCAGTAATATATTAAAACGCTTCAGCATCCTCTCAGAATTCAGGCACTGTCTGCTCATGTAGTTTAAGCATCAAAACATTCAACATGAAAACCACAGTCAGTGATATATGTAGTAGTATAGTATTCATTTCTCACCTACTCCTAAAACCATAATGGTCTCCCTTCAAGAATAAAATAAAAAGGAGAGAGACAAGGGGAGAGTATATTTGAATTTGGGACTATATTTCTGCTACATGTTCACACTTATCTATTCTTTGCCTCATGAATGTTTTAGAACAATAGTCAAATTAATTGCTTATGTCTGCAATTTTGAAAATGTGATTGTGGTTAATTGGCATCATATAATGTATAATATTATTTCATCCAACACAGCATTTTTTAATGAGTTGCATGCAACAGATTTAATCAAATTTGGAGGCTGGACTTTTATCTTCTATATCTATCTTATAAATGCTTATGATGCTCCAAAATGATTTAAAAATATCATGATTCAGTGACTAAATGATGGAAATCTGGAATCAAACTATTTAGGTTCCAATCTAGTATAGGATTTAGTAGACTATCCTACTACCTAAATTTTCGTGTGAATAGGATAAAGTATACTTCTACTTCAGAAGACTGTAGTGAATAGTCAATAAGATAATTTATATGAAGATCTAAAGGCAGTATCTTCTACATAGTGCTAACAATAATTAATATTCCTTGAACATCTTCAGAAACTTTCTGAAATTCTTCCATGTTTGCTGACTAAATGCATAAACAACATTCCTTGTTCACAAATTATGCCCTCAAAAGTTAACATGCTTCAACTTTACTAAGGTATGGACATTAGTACTTCACAGATAAATGTGTTAAAGCCCCAGTGAGAGTCAGCTTCAGAGGCTTTCTCAGAAGTTCATGATAAGTCAGGTTTCAGCTGGGACTGAAATCTCCTATTTGGATATGTCTAAAGGAAGCAAGAGTGATTTTAAAACTATCAGAAGTCAGTATGGAAGGGAAATTGCAGAAAATGGAATAATTCCTGTAAGTTGATGAGGCAGCAGATATTGTCTGGAGACAGGGATTACAAAATGACCTCAAATAAGCCTCTCCATAAAGCTTTTTAGGAACAAGCTACTAGATGGTGGCAGGCAGTATTACAAGCACAGCACATCTCTTTGTTCCAACCAAATAAAAGCAAATGAACATCTGTTCACTTGCTGACAAGATAGAACTAAAACTTACCTGCAATCTTGAAGACTGGTATAGCCAAAGGATCCCAAGAGAGTCATATGGTCTACTAATTTTCACAAAGCCTTTAAGGTAGAGGCACTGTTTTCAGATCAGCAATAAAGTATTTTGGGAAACAAATTAATATAATGCACATGCATCTGCTTTGGTTGAAGCCACTGCTGCATTTTAAAGCACTCAAGTGAATAACCTGACTGCCTCAGCTACAGCTGAATTGCCCTAGAAATGATATACTCGGGAGTTTTAAGTTTTATATTTAGCTACTGCACATATTTAATCATCAGCTTCTATGCTGTGCTATTTGGGACTGGGAAGCTGAGAAAAACAAGGAAGTTATTTTAAAAGATTTAACCTACAAGATCTGGCAGGTTCCATCTCTGTCCAATGTCTAAATCCCTTTTGTGCAACAAGCTACCTAAAGGTTAGCTAGAAGAAGGCACAGAGTTTCACAAAGATAGTTTATGATTCTTCTTCCAGAAGTTCTGTTTAAAAGTTAGAAAAGGTGTGTAAACATTGATAAAAACCTAACTTGGTCACTAAGGTTTATTCAAGCATGCAGATAAAAGGAACATCAGCAAGTGCATCTTTCAGCATCACAGTCACAGTCATGTGACTCAGAAACACTCCTGGATCTGTTTTGTTGCTTATGATGTTATTGAGAAAAGAAAGAGACATACTGGGATATAAGAAATAAGCTCGAAACTTGTCTAGGGGTTAATGGCATCTGATCATCCACTATGCAATGACATGAAAGAATCCTGAGGGCATTACATTAAGTTAAACAGAGAAAGGATGTGGAATCTAAAAATTCTGCATTCACAGAAACAGTGAGTAGAAAGTTGGTGGCCAGGGTCTTCAGGGTAAGGGAAATGGGGATATGTTGATGAAAAGTTGAAAACTCCCAGCTACAAAATAAGTATACTTTAAAGTTCTACTGTTGGGTAAGGGGGGAAGATAGCTAATAATACTATATCATAATATATGAAAGCTGCTCAGAGTATAGATCTTAAATATTCTCACCACTCACATTCACAAAATATAACTATGTTAATAATGGATTGTTAACTAACTTTATTGTGGTAATCATTTCACAGCATAAATATGTATCAATTCATCATGCTATACACCTTAAAATTCCACAGTGCCACATGTCATTTATATCTCAATAGAGCTGTCAAAAATTTTAATATACTACTGGGAACATTCACTGCATCCCACTTAGTGCATTCCAAGAGACCCTAGCAAGTCTTTGTTAAATAAACAGGTCATAGAAAGATTAAATGCCTGATGACTTAAGATACGTGTCACCAACATACTATATTTGATTTCAGATGAATAAAAAGCCTCAATGAACAGACCATATTTTCAATGATAAAATTCCTTTAAGTTCTCCCTTCTGGGTGTCAGTTAACCACCTTTTAAGTAATTTCCTTAAACTTTTTTAGGATTCCACATTTAGTTTACTAGAGTCTGAAAATTCTAAACTAGATCCTTCTCATTCTCCTATCATTTTCTTCTTAGCCATTCAAAAAAAAGAAAAGAAAAAGAAAAACTGCATTAAAATTCAGTCCAATTTAAACTTTGTATATAAGTAAGTACTAAATCCATCAAGTATCAGATTTTATATTCCATATTAAATTTGTAAAATTAATTACTATATTTCTCTAATAATAGATCATAAATTGACCCAAAATCAGGCATATAATTAAATTCTTTCAAGATAAAATGCTTTAAGATCCCATTTTTAACTGAAATTTGAAGCTTAGCTATCCCAAATAATAAAATAATTAAAACTTTTCCTAGAACTCTTATACTAATCATTAGATTATAATTTCTACCACACATACATTTTAATAGGCTACATACATGAGTTTATCTTTTACAGTTATGCAGTGACCAAAATTATCAAAATAATTTTAGAAATGAAGGTTATATTAATTGTATAGCTTGAGTTTAACTAGGAAATGAATGTTAACTTTCAGCGATAAGAGTTAATATTAAAATCAGTTTCTTTCCTCATTACCAACATAATTCTGGTCTCTCCAAAGCAAGAGAAGAGTCTGGAATAGAAATGATCCTTAAGAATGAGAAACAAAAAGAAAATTGGAGATGTAAACAGCAAGAAAAATAGGAAAATGGAAGGTATTCAAGAATCAGGTAACATTGTACTAACACATCAATATATTGTAATTATATCAACTTTAGCTTTATTTTTTTTGCAAGGTTTTTTTCTTTTTTCTCTTTATTTATATATATTTGACATCAATTGTAATCCCTATGTATTCCCCATCACCATTTTACCAGTGCACCATCACCTCAGTCCCTTGAGCTCTTATCTGCCTCTCCCTCCCCACCAAGTGTCCCCAGTTTGTCCTTGTCTTTTTGTTTTTGTTGTGTTTATTGTTTTATTATTGTTTTATTATATTTACTATTATATTATATTATTATATTATTGTTTTATTATATTTACTATTCTTTTCCTTGATCCTTATTTGGTTCCCTTATATTCCTCCTAGGGAAGGAACCAACTGGCATTTTTCTTTTGCCTTCTGACTTACTTCGCTGAGCATAATCCCTTCCAGCTCCATCCATGCTCTATGAATGACGCTAGTTTATCTTTTTTGATTGATGAATAGTTTCCATCTTGTATATGTACCACAGCTTCCCGATCCACTATTTACCTATTGTAAATAGTGCTGCTATAAACATAGGGGTGCAGGTATTCTTTTGAATCAGTGTTTTTGTGTCTTTTGGGTATATTCCCAGGAGTGGGATTGCTGGATCATATGGAAGTTCCATTCTTAGTATGGCGGTTCCTCAAACTACTAAGAATCAACTTTAGTTTTAATAGTAAATTTAATACTTTTTAAAAGTTTTTTTAAGGGTTTTTATTTATTTATTTATTTGCTTTTGCAGAGAAGAACTGCGGTATAGGCCAGAAATGCAAGGAGGCAGGGTGTGAAGTGATTCACCAGCGATAGAGTGGGGAGCAAAACAGGAAGACCAACTGAAACACTGCTAAGGGGAGCAGTGGTCAAGATAGGAGAGGTCTGCTGAACAATATGTGGGTTAGCTCCCTGGCCAGGGACTGAACTGGGGCCACAGAGGTAATAGCACTGAGACTTAACCCCTAAGTCACAAGGAGGCTCCAAATTTAAGACTTTTTTAAATGTCTTTTAGGGTAACTGGACATTCCAGTTTGCTGGGATTGTTGAATTTCAACATGTGAAAAATCCTTTAATTTCACCAAAATCCTTTAATTTCAGCCAACTGGAACAGTAAATGCCCTGCTTTTAATATATTGGTTTTAAAGGTATATAACTTATTATTTGTCCTTCAGAGACATAGAGAATGCAGCGTACATACCTGAAATTTCCGGGAGCTCTCAATTTTAATGACAGTTCTCTCCCACTGATGTTGCTGCCCAGCTATATTTTGCCACAAATGCCGAAGAGGACCACCACACACAGTTTGAAGGCCTACTGTTAATTTGCCACTCACTTGGCTGGAGAAGTAATAAAATGTAATCTGTGAAAAATAAATTAATGCCCCAATGATTATAATAAAGAATTTTCCAGCTGCAGAAAGTATTTAAAATGCTGTCTGCTTTCAAATACCTGACAAGCAAGTTGGTTATTTGTTGGAAGAAAAATTCTGCTTCTTAAGTTTGAAGAAGTAGAATCCAGTTTGGGGACCAAAGAGAGAAAGTGGGCTGTGGGAAACAAGAGTGTGTTAGATTCAAAGCTATAAATGGTACAGTTATTTAAGATACCAAGTAATAACTCAGGTCTACATTCACATGAGGTCAATAATTTTTAAGTGGAATAAATTTAGCCACACCATTTGCTTTTGCAAATGATCCAACTGATATTTTCACTTTCTTATACTCCTCAATGAAATAACTAATTGTGATCACACTCCCTTAGCACTATTATGGGCTGCAGTCCATAACCCAATTTTTCTCATATAATGAACTTATAACTGCAAAGATGGTATACAGAGAAAACATTTTATAGGAACTGCCTACCCAAATAACCAGTTCAGTAAAGAATTTGTAAGAGATTTTTGTTTGCTGTGATTTTCTCTAGAAAGAATTGAATCAAGTAGTCCCAGTTTTTCCCAGAATTACAAAGCTGAGCCCTGGCACTCCCCTGTATGTTGCAGTGCAGACTATATCATTGGACTACTACTGTTTAGAAGCCTATAAAATAAACATACAACATATATAGAAATAAATAAAAAATAAATATAGGCTTTCTTGGATTTCTTGCATGATTGACAAAGTTAGAGAGTATAATCTGGGAACCATTGTTTCCTGCTCTGCTGCTATTTTTCAAAAGGAATGAAAAAATGATGTTGATGACTATGATGACATCTACTTGAGTTATTCAGTGGTATTTTAAAGATGGATTGGAAATCAGATCTAATTGTCACATTATTGAGAGAATCAATAGTAAAATTATGAAAGCTAAGAAACCTCTTCTTCCCTTCTCCTATTCCCAAATTATACTCTAATTAAGCAGAAAACAGTGACATTAATGATTGCTTAAAGATATAATCAGAGGCATAATTGAAATCCCAGTAATAACTGAAAATTGTTCTGAGAATGTACTCCCTGAAATAATTATATAAACATAATTCAGATGAAGAGCTGATAGCATGGTGATGCAAGTGGACTGTCATTAGTGCTCTTGTTTTATAATCAGCAGGTATAGCATATATTAAGTAAATGAATAATCAAGTAAGCATAATGAACCATATGGCTATATTGTTTTAGGTTCAGATAGTATTACCATACAAATGTCAATGGTATTAAACAGACTTTAAATTATTGTTTATAAATATTCAGCTACTAAAATTATTTTTGTTTATCAAGGAAATTACTTAATCACATTTACTTTTGAAAATTGGTCTTAAAAATCAAATTTGACATATTAAGCTACTGAAAAAGTATCATTTTAAATAAAATTTTTCAAGTCAGTCATGAATAAATCATTCAAATATTAAGAAGGGCATTTTACAAATAGAAACTATTTAATTTGGCATGTGTTATAACTCTGGAAATTATTCTATATTTTGTCAAAAATTAAATAAAGGTTACACTTTTAAGCTATAGTAAAAAGTAAAAGTTTGAATTCATAAAGAGCTGGAAATCTTTTGACAATTGTTCTAGAAATAAACGTTCTTTTTGTGGATAAAAAAAAAGTGCTGAAAAAACACCTAAGAGTAACATGTGGTTTCTACTTTTAATTCTGACTTAGTGATGAGAGCAACTATTTGTTCTAAATGCAAAATTTTACTGTGTTTCCTGAAAAATATGAAAAAAATCTTTAATACAGTCTTAATTCTATAAGACTTATAGAATATTCTACTTCACAGAATATTCACTTGTTTTCTATAAGCATTTAGACACCATGTCTATGAGCATAAAAAGAACAGATCACTGCCAGCATAACTTTCTCCCACATGGCCATACTTTCATCTGACACCTCCTCATAGTGACTATAACCATTAAGAGAGTTATAAAGATGATAACAGAAAATGTATTCAATATTTTCTCTACATACTTCTCTCATTCCTTGAAAGAGTCTAGTGATATATATGTCACACATAGACATAGTCACAAATCATCATCATCAATATTATGCCTCCTTTTAATCTCATACTATATTCATTTCAGTTAATTATTTAAAAATTCTTATTTTGTGCCTGCATCCATTAAAGCAATATTGGAGCACATCTTTAAAATTTAAAATAATCTTGTGACAGTGTTATTAAAATGGCAAAATAAGAAGTCAAACAGCATGATTCCATTTGTAATCTTAAATGTTTACATTAAAGGACTTTCAAAAATATTTTTTTCCTCAGTTACTGGATAAGTATTGGAATAGAATCTCAACATAAACCAACTTTGGTACCAAAAAAAAAATAAATAAAAGGCAATATATAAAATATGAAAACATCAGAAGCCATGAATCAACTTTTAAGGACTAAATCAAATAACTGTGGCAAGAAAAATAAGGATGAATTTTCCGTCTTACTTTCCTCAACTATTGATAGTCAGCCTTGCTTTTCCTCCATTTCCCAAGTTCTAGGTGATTAATGAGAATGGATGTGAACAAAAGAAACATAAATTCTATAGCACACTCCAGAGTAAAAAACGGACTCAAAGGAACTAAAAAAATTTTTGATTTTTTAACAATGAGATAAAATCAGTTTTCAAGAACATTTTCTAAAAATTCAGGTTGTAGGAATGGATCATTATGACAAAGCCCAAGGTCTGAAGCAAAGGTTCAAATGTCAAAAATTTTGGAAAGAGTGATACAAACTCCTTCGAGTCAGTCATTTCTTATTTATTAAATTCTGTTTCCATTAAATCTTTGTTTTGTCTAATATCTTTTCACTAAACTAAAATATTTAGCACAACCACATATTTGCTAAAACTATAGTTCTTAATGGACACTCTCAAATAGTAATACATTATAACGGTTAGCAATTTGCAAATGAACATTGCATATAATCAAGCCTGCTTCAGTGATTCATTGTGAGTCACTTTCGGAGATCATAAATAAAGCCTACAATAAACACAAGAACAATGTTAATAAAAATGCCAATGTGAATATCTCTGAACATTTTCTTCTTCATAAGAGTAATGAATAAATTGGCCAAAATGGTCATAACAAGATTTAGGGCAAACTAGACAGCTTTTATTCAAAAAGTGACTGAATCTCAACAGAAGTATTAAGTTTTATGGTTATTTTTTGTTTGTTTGTTTTTTAACATGCCCTATTGTAATTGCCCACTCTCCAGCTCAACAGTAACTCTACAAAGTAGCATCTACATTCCTGGGGCAACTGATAGTCACAGGAAGGGGAACAATAGAATCAGAGTTCTTTGAAAACTGGTTATATGTCTGGTGTTTCCTAAAAGCTCCCACTAACTGCTGTCTGAAACTGACCATATGAACAGTCTGGCCAGAGAAAAAAAGTCTTCTTCACAGTAGGTATTTGTTGAAAACAATTACTGGCAACTATTTTAACTTTATAGTTGCCTGAGGCAGTAACTAACCACAAAGTTTAAAGAAAAAGCTTGAAAATGAACCATGCCACAGGGTGATGAAATGCTCCAAAATATTCCTTCAAATCTAGATGAATATGCAAATACACAGGTCTGTGCATATGTTCTGAAAAGATCTAAAAAGGCTCTTAGCTCTCATCTCTGGCTTGGAATCAAATTTTTCCACTAAAATATCTTAATCACCTGGTGAAAATAGTGAATAAGTGAAGTTCATGAATAAGTGAATAGATGACTAGCCACCTGGAAGGCTGGGAAACAGTCCACCAGAGCTTTCTTGTCACCCTGGGAAAACAAGAGATACTGGACAGAGCTGAAATCAGTCGACACACACAGAGACATTGACTAATCTATGTAGTATTATTAATTTTAATTTTCCATAAAGAGTCAAAATACCTGTAAAATCCCATCTATTATCTATGTAGACCTTTGTGATCCCAGGAAACTAAATAAGAGGATCTAAGGTGATAACTTACAATCATAAATATTTTTAAATGATTACATAATGCAAAAAATGAGCTATCGTAATTATTAATATCTAGACAGTAAGATTCTACTGTTTTAATCAGACACTTAAGAGAGACAAAGAGAATACAAAGCATTTACCAGACACGTCACCATTGTGATCATAAAATGGTGGCACCAGACCAGTCATCCCATTTCTCTTTGTCCAACCATGTTGCAGATTCAGATCTTGTGTCATACTACAGAGTTCATCCTCAAAATCGCATCTCTCATAATACCAACCTAAAGAAAGAAAAAGACTTTAGCTTTCACAACACCTTTTGACTTAAGAAATAAGAAAGCATTTAAAAAGTAAGCTTAGCCACAAGTGCCAAATATAGATTAAGAAGGATTATTTTTCACATTTTAAATCTAATTTATTAATGCAAAGCTTTATTGAATGACATTCTAGTAAATCTCTATGCATAAACCCAGTGTGTTCAAGGAGGGAGACTGCCACATGAGGTCAGAGGACTGATGACCTAATCCGAGTTTTGTCTGTTATCCACTGACTGGTTTTAGCTAAAACACTCAACAACCCCTGTAATTTCTTTACCTGTAAGATTAATATAATGACAACCTGCCCTGTCTCTCTAAAAAGATTGCTATGCAGATCTAAGGACATAATCTATACAGAGAAATCATTCACAACTAAACTTACTACAAAATATAAGAAGTTGTTATTCAGGTGACAACTTTAATTCATCGTTGATATTACAGCATCTAAACATTTCAGAATTTGAGGTTCGGATAAATGAAATCACAGATTTAAACTCAAGCATCCATTGTTGTAATGAACCCTTGGAATTAGGCATAGCAGTTCCTGTGGAATTTCAGTGTTCTTGAAATTAGTGCTTTAGATACTGTACACATGTGAGACTACTGATCACTCATAAGTCAAGTATGACAAACAAGGGCTGGAGTTAGGAAAGGAAAGGTTTTTTTGAAGATTAGTAGCCTGGGGGAATGGTTGGAATCTTGTCCCAAGAAACTTCTTTTCCAATTAAGAAAGGATGGTTATATAAATTTGGGGGAGTGGAGTTGAGAACAAAGGAGTTAAATCTTATTGGCTGTAAAGCAGGGAAGGGGCAGAGAAATGTGACATGGCTCAAGTTTATTGGCTAGTCACAAGACACTTCATCCTTGAAGTAAGAAGACACTTTCCTCCAGATAAATGGAGTTTTATATTTCTTTTTGTGTCCCCCCTCCTCTTCGGTATTCTCAGTTCAAAGCCCATCTTGAACTTATAATAATCTCAAGATTATGATGAGCCTCCAGACTTGCTAGAAAGTATCAAAGAAATGTTTAGATTATCCTTCTTTTTCCTTTTGTGCTATTAGGGTCTGAAAGTGATTTAACTCTTTGGGCTCAGTCTCATTTTTATCCCAACAAAGACATTTATCACAACAAAGCTTTTTTTTTTTTTTTTCCCCTGGGTATATATATATATATATATATATATATATATATTACACTGTTCTTCCTTTTTGTTCAGTGCATCCTCTCAGGTGTAGTCTCTGCAAAATTCCCATCACCAATTCACCCTTGCACCATCACCATAGTCCCTATGTAAAAACACATTCCCTCCCCTGTTTGGGTACCTGTATCTCCCTCTTCCCTGCAGAGTGTCTCTGATTAATAGTTGCCTGTTAATTTTTTTTTATTTATTATAATTATATTTTTCCTGGTCCCTTAATTAGTTCCCCCACATTACTCCTATATGTGAAACCATCCACTATTTTTTTTATACCACAAGTCTTAATAGTTACAATTAAGTTCTGTTCTGTGCTAGGCTTTCTACTTGCATTAGTTTATTTATTCCTTACAATACTCTTATGAGGCAGAAATTTCTTCCACTTTAAAAATGAGAAAACAGATGATGTCTCAGAGACACTGAGATAGAAAAGCTAGTAAGTACTGAGGCCAAAATTAGACAACTCTTTTTAAATTCAGTATCTGAGCTCTTAATCTTGTTTAGGTTCTACTTGTTAAACCACTGTCCCCTTTATATCAACAAGGACAGTATTTTTATAATATATCACAATATCTGTATTTGTGTGCAATTCAATTAGTTCTGAATATATCCACAAAACTATGTAAACATTTTCATTTTTCCTCTAGTTTCTAGCAATGTTTACAATGATCTATTTGTGATTATAACATATTCTAAGTGAATTTATCACTGTATTTCAATAATTGCATGTGAAATATACACACATTTTTACATAGGTGTCAAATATTTTCTAAATATCAATATATTACCTTGCAATACAATTACTTAGTTCACATCTGTTTGCAATATTCTTTGTTACTTTTAAAACACAAAATTAATGATGATGATTTCTGGAAGTGTTAGAATGAGGAAAATAGCTAAATAAAACATTCTTCTATCTGAGTAGTCTCAACAGGAGTCCTTTTTTTATATAAAAAGAATATAATGGGCAAACACTTTCAACTGGTTCTCGCTAAGAAAAAACAATCACGAACTTCTAATAACTGCTGAATTATTCAAAAATGTACTCATTCCCCACCCCACCCCCAGTAGAGAATTGTATATTTTAAACCATTTAAACAATTTTCCTTGAATTGTGGCTGATTTTTCTTTCAATTCTTTATGCTACACATCTATATTGAAGGCTGAAACTATTCGGTAAAACTATTTACCTATACAGAGGCAGATTTAATGACCACAGTCATTAAATTGTATTGGACAATCTGGTACAATGAGGAGTTGTAGGCAATAACTTAAAGGTATAATCCATGATCTTGGGCTTTTCAGACTTGTTGAACACATCATTTTGTGTTCAATTTTCTAAGCCCAAAAGTTAAATATACTGCAGTTGAAGACAGAAGGTGTCACCCTGATGTCAATTTCCTTTTTAGATTGTTCTTTTATAGTGTATAGAAATACAACTGATTTCTGTGGGCTGATTTTGTATCCTGAAATCTTGGTAAATTCTTTTTTTATTCTACCAAGTTTTCTTCTTGTAAAATCTTTAGGATTTTCTATACTTATAACCACATTTTCTGTGAGCAGAGATAATTTTACTCCATTTGCAACTTGAATGTCTTTCATTTCTTTTTCTTGTCAAATTTCTCTGGAGGGCATTTCTAGCACTATGTTAAAAGAAGTGAGGAAAGATGTCCTCTTTATCTTGTTCCAGATCATAGAGAAAAGGTTTTCAGTCTTTCATATCATTGACTATGATGCTAATTATACATTTTTCATTTATAGCCTTTAATGTATTGAAGTAATTTCCTTCTAACTAAATTTATTAAATATTTTTATCTCCTTTCTTATTTATTATTGAGTCAGAAAATCTTATGTACAATCCATTTTATCATTTGAAAATTACTTCCTTCATATTGATAACATATGAAAGTATTTTCATATATAACTATCTTCTCATTTAAAATAAAATCAATTCCCAGTACCTCCAATGAATTCAAAATATTCCAATTAAGTGAAAGCAAAATTTATTCCCAAAAGTAAGTTTCAATCAAAGAATGCTACCATTTGGACTTGCAATCTGAAAGTACTAGTTAGTCTTTATCAGAGAAATATTTATCTTTCCTCTGAGTTAATTTTAATATTTTCATTGCTGTGGAAACACAGAAAAGCCTAACTTACAAAGGTATATGATAAAAAATGGAATTAGCACTCTATAACTCACACCAAAATTATCTATTACTACCTAGGTCGAATTATATTGTCATATCATTGACCTTATTCTCAAGTCATTGAAAAATCATTACCAAAGTCATCATTACCAAAAATTGTGCCATAGGTGAGATATGTGTCAAGGAGGAAAGGATTACCAAACCATGTTTTAACACTGTTTCAGGATTAGGTACTTTTTTTTTTTTAAAGATTTATTTATTTATGCATACAAGCACTGGGGTACAGGCCAGAGGTGGGGGGGAGTGAGAGGATTCACCACAGAGAGCGGGGAGCAGAACAGGAAGATCAACTGAAGTACACTGCTGAGGGGAGCAGTGGGCACAGCAGGAGAGGTCTGCCTCACCGTGTGGGTTCCCTTCCTGGCCAGTTCCCTCCCTGGCCAGAGGCAGAGATAGAACTCCTGCTGCAGTGGCTGCGGTTTGCTTCATAGTGTGTTGCTTAACCCACTGCACCACCAGGGAGGCCCAGGATTAGGAACTTTCAAAGGAGGTCTCCACCATTGTGTCTACTGACTACAAATATGGTCAAGATATGGCATTTGCTCCAATTTGCAGATTTGCCTGCAGTTTATTCACTGTAGTATCATAAATGTTACAGGGTTGTTTATAGATAATTCTCTATTACAGAGTATCAGCCTGCCCATAAGATCTTACACTCTCCAGTAGTTTTTCTACAGGCAAATAAGGATGATAAATAGAAAATTAGGACTTTTGCATGGACACTACCCATCAGGTAAGCTAATACAGGAACAAACAGACTGCTGTCATTTTTTTTTTTCAAAGTTAAATTTTCAATTTCTGTTGCCAACTAAAATTCTTTTTTAAATTCAATTAAACACTTCAAATGATTCACTAGAAAGTTACAATTATTTCTAAGTAGTAGAGAAACATCATACTCTATTTCTGTTTGTTTAATGTAAGCTTAATTAAAATCTGTGATTCAAGGTCCTTTCTATCATAAATTTGATAATTTTGACAATAGATGCAAGTCTTGTTTCAGGATTCCAAGTCAAACCTTTAGTGAAAATATGGTCATGTAGAAATCATGTCTATTGATGAACAGAAAAGGTATGCAGAATAATATGCATGGCAGAAGTTTTCTCTGTTTAGATATTACCTTCAGATGTTTTGCTTGTAGAAAAACAGTACACTACTCATTGTGGTGTGGCTTTCTTTTAAATTATCAAAGGAAGTTCACAAACTGAATGTGCTTGGAAAATGCCAACTTGCACACTTGGTCACAAAAGAAGAGCATGTAATTTTGTAAGAGTGGTCAGTTTTTTCCAAGTTCCATGATGAAATAAAAAATGTAGCTGACAAATTCAGCTAATCAGTAATCCCATAATCATTCAGTCTGCCAAATATTTACTGATTCTATGTGCCAGTCAGTCTTCTAGGCAATGCAAGGACTAGGTAAATTTTCTGCCATAATGGAACTAATTTTTTTTGCTTTTGTAAAGCCTCCTTCAAAATATTAAAGAAACCACTCATAGCTTTGGACAGATGGCATATTTCACAAGGGCACACTTATTTTGTTTTATTTGCTTACGTCTCACTGAGATACATAGCTTTATCAAATTTGCCCTAATTGCTAAATTGCACCATTTGTAGAATCATGATGGATCCTCTACAGGATGGGTTAAGATATAGCCCAGTAAAACACTGAGCTTCTCCCTTGTGAGAAAGTGTCACTATCTAGCCAATTTTCAGAAGGCACTTACGTGCTTCAGTTTTGTTACTTTTGCACAATTTCATATTCATGGATGAAAGAATAATTCATATTGCATATGGTTCCTCTTTTCTTTCACATTTCCACTGCCCATTATGAACAAAAATGCTCAACAACTATGAAACATCAAAATCTGCTGAAGAAAACGATTTATATTGCATGACTGAATAATGGGATATGAGTCCTATAACTGCCAAGAGTGAAGAGCTCCTAACAGTGTTATTTGACATGGAAAGTATTTTATGAAAATTGTTTTTGAAATAGCATAAGGAATCTAATGGACACACATGCAAAATATAAAAAAATTTAGATGTCCAGCTCAAAGTCTGGGCACTGGAGCAAGATTAAGATCAGGTGTCTCCCAAGAAAAACAGCATTGGAGGAAAGAGGAATTTAGTAATCATAAAAACCCTTGTAAATATGTTTGTTTTAACTAAAAATATTAAAACTCTAAGTAGATGCTCATGTTATTTTATTGTTAGTCAAAGTGCATACTTAAAATTTCCATTTGTTATACCTTGATCACTGGAAAATTTTCAGGCTCTCCATCAGCAAAACTTCAAAAAGGAATTTATAAATTAATTTAACTTGCATATAAATATTGGCTTTCATAAAATATTTCATGCCTACTTAATTTGTGTTTCTATTGTTTTTGACTCTCTTCTCTCTAAGTCTTATCTTCTACTTCCTCTGGTACTACCTCTACCATTCTGTTTTTTTAAGCATATCTCATTAACTTTTCATCATAAAATCTTAGTTCTGTGGGCTAAGATTTTATTCGATTTTTGTCTTTGTAAAATATTGCTCACTCCTCATTTTAATTCCATTTTCTATGCTATTCCATTTTATAGGCTATATTCTATTATGTTCTCATAAGCACTTCCTTTGCCAAATCACCTCAACAGAAGTATCCTGCAATTAATTGGTCCAAATCATACATGATAGATCTGAAATTATTTGGTTGATAACAAGGTATAAATAAACAAAATTGCCCATATTCAAATTAAATTGAATGGAAACATGGCTTGAAACAGATTTATTCCAAGATCAGTAACAGGTAAGTCACTTTATCTAAAAACTAGTGCTATATTTTACAATATCTTCCCAAATTGCCCAGTGCATAAAAACCAGATTATTTATATCTCAAACATGGTATGGATATATCTCAACAGTATCAATAGTATATTATGTAATCTTCTGGTTGATTAGGATTTGAACGGTAGCAAAATAAGTACTATTGCTATCTTTATTTTTAAGAAAATAGTAAAGTCATTATACAGCAAATAATTTTGAGCAATTCTTAGAAGACAAACTAGCCTCTCTCTATAATTACCATGACCCTATTAAGATAAATATACAAATAAAATAAAAGAGAATGAGCTATATAAGCAAATGAGGATCAGTGTGGATAGAGATAATACAACAACTGGAACATAATTAAAAAATAAACCCAAATCAGTACAACACTTATTACCCTCAATCATGACATCAGTAAATTCTAATAAGAAGGGACTCTTTTAAGTTAAACATAAAAATTATTTTTCTTGCTCACCGTATATATAAATGCTCCAAATCATGTACAAATGGCATTCATTCTAATGTAAAGATTCAGTCATTTTAAATAATTTTTTTTTAATGTTGAGTTAAAATAACAGAGTTACGTATTCCCAGGTAGTATTCTTTAAGAAAAGAACATTCTCAAAAACCTATTAAGAGAATTGGTTGTATCTGAAATTCAACTTCAACTATGCCAATTTCATTAAAAAAGTCAACATATTAATCTATTTATTTAAAGGTCACACTATTTGGGTGTTAAAAGGAGGCACAAATTGATTTTTTTTTTCAAAATGTGACTACTTTAACATCATTATAAAGTTTAGCTTTTAGAAAAAAATCTCTTCTGTAAGTTTAACATTGCAAATTTTAATGAGAAAAATTGCTTGGCTGTCATTATTCCTCTATAGTATTTCCCCCCTAGTGTGCTCTACAAAAGAAACTCACACCCTAAATTGATTCTCAATTTTATCTACAGGTTATGGTACACATTTAAATAAAATACCAAAGTGAAAACTTCTCAGAAATGAAAAGGAAAAGCGAAAAGGCCAAAAGGTAATCTTCTAATATAACATTTAAAATGAAATCTGTTTATTCGACAGATCTGTTCTTTTGCTTTCCTCCAAATCTGTGAGTTATTAAAATTTTTCATGCAGCCAAGACCTTTCCCACTCAGCGGCTTTCTTCTTCTTTCACATTAACCTTTTCCCTGAAGGAGGACCATGCATGTTATCACAGCATGCGCGCTAAAGGAAGCTTCATGACGATTAATAATAAAAGGGACTGCACTTCTTGTCAAGCCAGCTGAGTGTTCCTCTTTGCTGCTCACCCAAGAACCATAAGGACTTTCCTAGACAGGCCAGAGAAAGGGTAGCACACCGTAGTTAGCCTTTCTGGGAAAATTGGACAAATACAAATGAATCCTGGTCTTTAGTTGCACTTGGCATTTAATAGTTACTAGATACTAACAGTATAATACCAATTTTAAACTAGGGTAGAAAATTCATTAGTCTGTTTTATTCTGTGGGCAAGAATTTTTTCAGCAATCACTTTTCTTGTTTTAATCTCATAACACCGGATATGAAATAGAAGGCAAACAATAGCACATGAAATACATTATTTTTGCAGAAGAAAGTGTAGAATTCTGTAAATAGTAATACAGTGTCTGAATAAAAATACATATTTGAACAAAGTGTTCTAAAATAATAGAATTAGTGCTTCCAGAAAATTGAGTCAACAGTTACTATGAATGAACAATGAACCAATTTAATTTTATGAAAATGTTTATGAAAGTTGATTGTAGGTAAGAACGGCACTAGTCTCCAAGGGTAAAATGCAGTGTTCCTTCACAATATCAAATTTCAATAGAAACTACAGAAAAATACGGATCTTTACCCATGTCTGCTCTTGGTGAACATTTTTATTAGTACCATACTAATAAGCAATAGAGCATGGTCCCACCAGTGAGGGTTCGATTATCTCACTTTATGACCTCTCATAATAAAACTGAGGTTCAAGATCACACAATTAGTAGATGATTTATCTGGGCTCCAAATGCAAGTCCTGCACTCTTAAGCTTGTGCTCTGTTCTCCTTGCTCAACCCAGAAATCAAAGGATATAAGCCAGAGTTGTGCTCTATATCTAACTTGGTGTTAGTGTCCAATAAACAAAATAAAATCTACTGATCCAAACTAAATTCATTTAAAATATTTCCATTCTGAATTAAACTAGATCTCATAATTTCTATCACAGTCTATCTATCTATCTATCTATTTATTTATTTATTTATATTTTACACCATCATTCTTTTTTTTTTTTTACAATGTTTGCTTTCTTTTCTCAGGTGTATCCCCGTAGAATTTCCACCACCAGTTCACCCAGGCACCATCACCATATCACAGTATTTGAAAGTTGCAGTAACAAGCTTGTTTGAAATTTGCTCTGCTAATATAACATTAAAAGTTACATTTTTGCATATCACTATTTCCATATAATGATTAAAAACTAAGGTATGCATTCCATTCTGTTAGAATTTTAGCAATCTGATTTTGTTTAATTGGAGTAATTTTTACACATGGAACCACCTCTTAAAAAAATTGTTTTCATTTCTGACTTACACTAAAGCTAGAAATAAAATCTATGCTGGACCAAGTATCTAATTGAATCTCCCTGGCTGCTCACGGGCTTTGGCTCAAAGGTGTCCAGGGAATTGGAAACTGGGAAAAGGTAAGGAATAGCACTTACATTGCTGTTCATCACTCTTGTCTCCACACTGGTCTGTGAAGTCACACACTTTGTCAGAAGGCAAGAAGACCCCATTGCTACACTGAAAGGCTTCTGTTCCTTGCTGAACCAGTGTAGAGATGAAAACATAAGAAATCCAAAGGACACAAAAAGCTTCATTCTTTGGGAATGCTAACATTCTAGCGAGGCAGAAGAACACTGCTTGATATGTCTAATAGAGATTAGACATTTGGAATTAGTGAGCCCATAACTAAAACATTCTTTTTCTTTCCTCTTTTCTTTTTCTCCATAAATGCCTCTAATGCCCAGATATATTGGTGACTATTTACGGTTTCTAACAAATGACTCCAAAGGCTGTTAAATTAGTCTCTCAGAGGAGTGTCTTTAGAAAATATTTAACTTGAATAATTACACCATTGTTATATCTAGCTAAACATGGATGTTTATTGCCCTATGTATAACATGTTTAAACAATTTAAGCCTGTATGATCCTGCTATTTCCTGAAAGTATAATTTTTAAAAAAGGCAGATGCATAAATTAAAGGGAGGGACCACAACAGAGATATAGGTAACATAGAAATGCTCTGTGTTGATTCTTATGTTTATGCAATCCTAATATTTGATTTAGGACATTATCATTATTTCTAAGTTTATTCAAATATTTCAGGCCCTATGATTAAAACTGCTCTATGAGAAGGAAATGCTTATCTTTTATTATTGAATAGAAAACTCTTGTTTCTTGTTTAGATAAGAACCATGAATTTTTTTTAAGTTGAAGAGATATTAGAAATTATTAGTTTACCTATCATGTAACTAAGACATTAGAAAGTTAAAGACTTTATGGAGAAATATATAGATGTTAGAAACTGGAATTCACATGCTCTACTGCTGAGTGCAGTGTTCTTTCTTATATAGCATACTGATTCTCCTGTCAATTCATCTCAAAAGCCTTCTTATCTCATTCATCTTAGCACCTACAGGTCTGATAGGGCCCTTGTTTATTTCAAGGTATTTCTACTTATCTGTAAGAAGAAAACATAATTGACATTTTTTCACTATTACATGCATAGTTACCAGCACAGTTCTTGGCAGATAGTAGTTGCTCAAAAATTAATGGTGAAATGAATGGAATTAATGAGAAATGATTTTAGTTTTTGTTAGGCACAAGTAAATAAATACAATAAAAATGCGGAATTCCAAAGTGCTACTTCCTAAAAGGTATGCAATTATTTTGTTCAGTATGTTGCTTTTCCATTTATAAATCTTGTACTACTTTAAAAGGTCAGTTAGACTTTGAATTAGCAATATTGTGTCACACTGGCAATATGTTCTACCATCTTCTCAACACTCAATGAGTTATCATGCTGTAAAGTATAATAATGAAGGTATGTTGCTGTTTCTTTTAACTGGAAAAAATATTCCAGAGTTCTAAATTTTTTGGGATAAAGTAAACCAATACATTTTTCCCTGTTGACACTATACAGAAGAGATTTTGCTGATTAATTTCAGTTAAGAAACTATATCTGGAAAAACAGCTGTTAATCAGAGTTAGAATCTGATTACACTGTCAATAATCATCCATTATTCTCCAACACATCCTTCTATGAAGGACAAACAGCCAGGTCACATTAGGAGGTGACAGGAATTAGTGTCAGTCTCAACAGTTCTCCCAGATGTCAGGCTTCACTTCATTTCTGCAGAAAAGAGGTGACCTAGCAGGATTGACTGCTATCCTCACAAAGGCATGCTTACAATGTTGGCCATTGCTGTTAGCTGGAAACTTCTATTTCAGGACAGTTTCACTATTCTAACTGATAATTTTGGATCACTGTGCCTTAATGGCTTTCATGAACAAAAATGTAGTTTATTCTGAATATTTGTTTTCCTTCTTGGAGTATATAATTTTGCTATGTACCAGGTAGAAGTTGCCTACTTAACACTCCACACAAAAAACCCTGGGATATGAGTATATTAGAAGCTCCCCAATGATGAAAAATGGATGATACCCTTTCACTTGTCACAAATTGGTGCTGGAATTAAGTATATCTTGTATGGCTCCAAAGGGAAAGGACCCTGGAAGTCTACCTTCTTATTTGCTCAGATATTGTCCCATGCACTTTTTCCATTTGTTATTCTTGTTCTATTCCTTTCACTTTAATATATCGTAACCATGAATACATCTATATGCTGAGTCCTGAAGGTTCCCCTAGCAAATAATTGAACTTGAGAATGGTCATAATTTCAATATGTTCCCCTATCCCTCAAATAACCTAATCACTGTCCCTTGAGGACACTTATTTCCCTAGTTGCTCCTGGTGAAATCTTTAGTAACTGAACTGTCTCCAATGCCAGGGATTATTTGTGTGCCATATACCATTCAGAGTGCTGTACATTTTACCCACAGATTTAAATAAGTGTGCTAAACTTCATGTTGTCCCCTGTTTTTTAAACTAGTTTTAGAACCACTTGTTCAGATCCCTAAAAGCTGATGTTAAAAGGGAGGACACGAGGCATGATGAATAAAGGACTGGGAGCTTGTGAAGGAAGTTTTGTGTTGGAAGAACCATATTTTTCCCCAAACTAAGCATATAATTTTTTTTAAGCCTTGAAAATGTTTTGTTGAAGATTATTCGCCCATAGGACTTGGGCATATTGTATGATAATCACATTCTTAGTTGAAGAAGTGCCATCCAGAGACTCTGGAGTAATCAAATTTGTATGATCTCTCCAACTGTGGGTTCTATTGCTTTTCTCCACAGTGGGGTGGGTGTTTAATAGTATTGGTTTCTGTCATGAAATAAATACAACTTTATGGAGAACTAACTGTACAAAAGTGAAGACAGTGTAAGAGAGGTCAGATTTCCAGCAAATACTAATTTTTTTTATAAGATATTCACGAACATACACTCAAACTTTTTCAGTCACTTCACGCCCAGGGTATTTACATTTTGGTTTTTTCTCCATAAAAAAACAGCTTACATTAACTCAGCAACTTGACCTAAATTCTACTCCTAGCCCCACCCCAAGCCCACTACCCAAAATAATCCAGAGGATTGATCTGAACAGTGCCAGTTCTTTCATCAGGTCTCTGGATTGACAGTACATATGTCACAAAAGTCAGGTCTAAAAAATATATTTCATTATTATTACATCAACCTGTGAATAAGAGAAGATGATGAAATGCTTTATTTTTTCCTTCTTCTTTATTTATATATATTTGACATCAATTGTAGTCCCCATGGATTTCCCACCACCATTTCACCTGTGCACCATCACCTCAGTCCCTTGTGCTCTTATCTGCCCTCAACCATCTCCCTCCCCCACCGTGTCCCCAATTTGTTCTTGTTTTTTTGTTCTTGTTGTGTTATTATTATTGTTGTTGTTATTGTTATTATTCTTTTCTTGATCGCTTATTTTGTTCCCTTATATTCCTCCTAGGGGGGAAACCACCCAGTATTTTTCTTTTGCCTTCTGACTTATGATGAAATGCCTTAAATGCTAATTCAATCTCTATATTTGTGTGGTCCCTTCATTGTTCTCATTCCCTGAAACCTCTTTTCCCCCTTCATTTCTATTACTAGCCAGGGGCAGAGCAAGTATAAACATAAGACTTTAGTAAGGTCAGTTCTGTTCACAGTTTGGTAAGTGGTCTCTTCTCCATTTCTTCTTCTATTCCCTAGATACATATTACTGAAGTACCCCATTATCCTTCCATGCCCTCCATACTCAGTTACCAGAGAGGAAGAAGAAGACTAGAATAAATAAAGCTGATGAACATAGCTGCAAAAATCCTCACAAAATCTTCTAAAACCAAATTATAATAATACATTAATGGATCATACATCACAACCATTTGAAATTTATTCCAGAGATGCAAGATGACTCGACATCTATAACTCAATCTATGTAATTACCACATCAACAAAAAGAAAGATAAAATTAACATGATCATATCAATAGTCAAATAAAATATTTGACAAAATTCAACATCCATTTTTGATTAAAAATATTTCAAATATGCAGAAAGAAAAAACTATCTCAACATCATAAAGGTCATATATTGCAAATATGCAGCTAAGATCAGACTCAATGGCAAAGAACTGCAAGTTCTTCCTCTATAATCCAGTATAAGCCAAAGATGTCCATTTTCACCACTTTCCATAGTATTGGAAGATGTAGCTAAAGGAATTAAGCAAGACAAAGAAATAAAAGGAATCTAAATTTGGAAAAAGGCAAGATTGTCACTATTTGCAGATGACATGACTATAGAGATAAAACCCCTAAAAATTCCACTAAAAAACTATTATAAACAATAAATCAATACAGTGAATAAGTAGGTTACAATATCATCATACAAATGTTGTTTCACTATACGCAAACAACAAAAAAGAGGAAGAAATTAAGAAAACAAACCTATTTACAATTGCTGCCAAAAGAAATGGAACTTAGGAATTAATAAAGGATATGAACAACCTGTACAATGACATTGAAAAGTGTAATATGTTGTTTAAAGAAATAGGAGACACAAGGAAATGTGTTGCCTGCTGATGGATTGGAAGAATTAACTTCGTTAAAATGACCAGTTCTTAGCAGGTCTTTTTATTTGTGTTTATTGACCTGTTCAGCATACTTTTCTGTCTTGGTGACAGCATGCTGATTTTTTTTTCCCTCTGAGAAGCCATTCAATCTCATTCTAAACTTCAGATTTTTAAGAGTCAGAGGTGTTAAAACAGGACATAGTCTACCATCACGGTAACAGTAACTGACTGACAAATAAACGTACTATCCACACAAGACCATAGAAGAGCAATCCCCAGACTCCATAACACAGCCTACCATTCTGCTAACAGTCATCAACTGAAGAATAAATATGCTATCCAAGCAAAGACTATAGAAGAGTAAGCCCCAGACTCCAGAAGTCACAGGAAAGAGGTGGTGTTTTCTACCGTGGCGACTAAGCTGAGATAACACAGGTCCACAAATTGTCTGGTGGGCATCTTCCTGAGAATGAGGCTAATATAGATATTAGCTGAGCCATACATTTATTACCATACATGTATTAGCTGATCGATACATTTCCGCGGCTTTTAAGTCCCTAATAAAAGTCATATTGAAAGTTGAAAAGGTAGACTATACCTTAAGATTCTTCACTTA
Organism: Galemys pyrenaicus; assembly: GCA_019455555.1. NCBI lineage: Eukaryota > Metazoa > Chordata > Mammalia > Eulipotyphla > Talpidae > Galemys > Galemys pyrenaicus. Next base: position 2,197,234 of record JAGFMF010011694.1, read on the forward strand.
GATAAACTGAGTTTTTTTGGTCACGTTTAGTTTCTCTTCTGGTCAACAAAAACTGGACTAACATTATTTTTCATTTACTGTATACATTTAACATTGATTTTGATTTTAAGAAATAAAATGAAACATGTTTCAAGTTTAAGGAAATGCATATTCTTAAACCAATCTCTTTTGATTACTCAATTAATTTTAGTAAACCTTTATTCTGTCATTATTAAACTTAAATATATTTTATAAAAGTTAAACTAACCAGACACTTGAGACTTTAAACGTGACTACTTAAAAGAATGTTTTGGAAGCTCCGCTTCCGTTGCCCCTAGCGACTGTTTGTTGACTTCCTGGAACGTGATAATTGCCAATGACCCACCCACATCATGACTAAAACCCAGTTGTAGGCTCCACCGAGTCGCCCCTGCCTACGTCCAGACCCAGTCAGAGGCTCCCATAGCGCCCTTGGCATGGGGGAAACCAAAGAGCTGGTGCCCGATTCAGGTGCTGTGTTTACATTTGGAAAAACTAAATTTGCTGAAAATATTCCTAGCAAATTCTGGTTTAAAAAGTACATACCTATATGTCTTTCCTGTGGAGATGAACATACTGCAATTGTTACAGGAAATAATAAACTTTACATGTTTGGCAGTAACAACTGGGGACAGTTAGGATTAGGAACAAAGTCAACTGTTAGCAAGCCAACCTGTGTCAAAGCTTTAAAGCCTGAAAAAGTGGTATTTGCTGCTTGTGGAAGGAACCACACCATAGTTTCAACAGCAGGAGGCAAAGTTTATGCAGCTGGAGGAAATAACGAAGGACAGTTGGGACTCGGTGACACTGAAGAGAGGAACACTTTTCATCTAATTAACTTTTTTACATCCCAGCATAAAATTAAACAGCTTGCTGCTGGATCTAGCACTTCAGCTGCATTGACTGAAGATGGAGAGCTTTTTATGTGGGGTGACAATTCTGAAGGGCAAATTGGTTTAAAAAATTTAACTAGTGTGTGTGTCCCTCATCAAGTGACTATTGGGAAGCCCATCTCCTGGATCTCTTGTGGATATTACCATTCTGCTTTTGTAACAAGGGAGGGAGAACTGTTTACATTTGGAGAACCTGATTGTGGAAAGTTAGGTCTTCCCAATCAGCTGCTGGTCAATCACAGAACACCCCAGCAGGTATCTGGAATTTATGAGAAGGTGATCCAAGTAGCTTGTGGTGGAGCACACACAGTGGTTCTCACAGAGAAAGCCGTGTACACCTTTGGCCTGGGACAGTTTGGTCAGCTGGGTCTTGGCCCCTTTCTTTTTGAAACTTTAGAACCCAAAGTTGTTGATCGTATTAAGCATCAGAAAATAAGTTCTGTTTGCTGTGGAGAAAATCATACAGCTTTAATAACAGACGTAGGTCTTCTGTATACTTTTGGAAATGGTAGACACGGAAAATTAGGACGTGGACTGGAGAATTTTACCAATCAGTTCATTCCCACTTTATGCTCTAATTTTTTGAGGTTTACAGTTCAGTTGGTTGCTTGTGGTGGATGTCACATGCTAGTTTTTGCTTCTCCACGACTTGGTGTGTCAGAAGAAATTGATTCCGATGAAGTAAGTGATTCTTGCTTACCTTCAGCGACTTCTCTACCTGTGAATGATCTGCCATCCGTAAATGTTCTGTATAGAACTTTATCAGCACATGTGCGGCGAAGAAAAAAGGAGAAATCCCCTGATTCCAATCAAATGGTGCAAACGTTACCTCCAATTGAAGGTACTTCTGTACCACCTGTTGGTTTTGTCCCCAGTTCAGTTCCTTTCCATCTGCCTACAAGTCCTTCACCAGAACAAACAATATCTGAAAAGGGGGATGCCCTACACTCAATGCAACCTAATTATTTTCAAGATAAAATAACCAAAGAAAAAGAAACAAATAATTCTTCAGCAGCAAATTCAGAAAGCTTTGGAAAAACCACAGATGTCTCAAGTATAACACATGTACTCAGCTTAAATTCCAATGACAAGTCATTAAAATTATTGCCAATTCAAAAACAAAAGAAACAAACAATTAAAAAACCAAAGCAGCACACAACTCATACTGCAAACGATGATAGTAATGAACATGAAAGCAAAGAAATGTGCCAAAATATGAAGGAAGGAAAAACATATAATCAACTTTTGGCAAAAGGAATCTACATGGCTCAAGCAGCTGTGATTATGGGAGCATTTGCAAATAAGGATGCACAGATTCCAGAGGAGCACCAAGGAATAGAGCATTCAGAAAGAAGTGGATTAAAGGAGCAAGACACAGCGGCAAAAGAGAAAAATATGGAGGTATATGGAAGAAAGGAAGTAGAGATCTTGTTAGATGACCATACTGACAGGGAAGAGCATCATACATTTTCAAAAACTGAAGGATGTGAAGATGTAGATGAAGAAATTTATGACAATCTGAAAGATGAGAAGAGAGCTATGGGAGACCATAAAAATCTCGAAGATAACCAGAGGGAGACAGAGTTGCAAAAAGAACCAGACAACTCAGTTGAAAAAGACAAAAAGTTCAACTGGAACAAACAACAGGCCATTTATAAATACAATGAAAATCCAAAAGGAAGCATGCATAAAAAGATATGTTAATATGTTTTGGTTTGAAGGATATGGCCAGTTTTGGTGTTTGTTTACGCTAATATTTTTGACAAGCAAATTCAAATTGTATCTCAAACTCTCCAACTGTTGCAATAAAATTGCATTGAAATCCTTCAACTTTGCAATAAAAATATTTTTAATGTGACAATTGAATTAAGATATTTCATAGTTTTTCCTAAACAATGTACTACTTTGTAATTTGATAAGGCAATACTTGCAATTGCATGACACAGTTTTTAATGTATTTGCAATTTGTTTAATTGAATAAAATTGTTTTTGATGAGAATATTTTAATAAGCTATATCTGGTTGGTTGTGAAAAAAGATATTTTCGAGAACATAGGGTTTTATGAAGACATAATGATCTTAGGGTATTGCTGGAAATAAATAGATCTCTAGTCTCATAGCTGAAAGTGAAATGTTTCTACTGGAATTTAAAAGCAACTCCCTGATAGAGTAAGATCAGGGAGAATTGAAGAAAATTAGCAGATGTAAAATGAAGGAAATAGGTACTTAGGATAAGTGTATTCCACAAAAGATTTGATTTCATTGTGAGCACCGCTCAGTACACAGCGTAGGCTGAGCATGTAGTAGGTGCTCATTGGCCCATGGATCCACAAGTACTAGAGGTTTAAGTACAAGCCTCAGGGTTGCAGGCTGGGTCAGCAAGGAAATTTAAATAGAAATTTAAGTAGAAATTCTCCATATTTCCAACACTCGAGACAACACATCTGCCTAAGAAATAGAATCCAGAAAGGTGGGAAAATTGGAGCCATCTACAATGTACATTTATTTGCATTTACCTCATTTATATAATTCTGTAGGAAACTATGAATGGTACAGAGGGAAAGAGTACTCTGTTCTTGTGTAATGGATATCCCCAGGTAAAATCTACACCAAAGAAATGGTAGTATATGAAATCCTTATATTTGGCAGTACTGAAACTTTTCAGGAAAAAGAATTTCCTTAAAAATAAAATTCAAGAAGTTTATAAAATCTTCACAAAGGTATGTTATATGGTTTATAAGAATCTCACAACAGTCTTCTCTTGATTATTTCATTAAAGCACATATGTAGGCCTCTAGTAAAATTCCATTCTTCCACTTAAAATTATTTGAATGACTATTATTTTCTAGCATTCAGCTTGGTGCTAGGGATTTAAAACTAATTACAGCATTGTCCAAAATTCATGGAAATAACAGTAGATACTCAAGAACTGCAGAGCAGTTTATTCTATAAAGGATGAATTTTAATGAATTCAATCTATATTCAGAATTTATCTGAGATTCTGCTGAAGATCCAAAGAATAATTTATTTACAATACAAATGGTTTTTACCTCTGCAGATGGTATTTCAGGGGCAGATGAGATCTTTATTTCTGTCTTTTAAAACTTCCTCCAAATTGTTGGTTACAGATAATTTTCATTTAATTTGTGCAGTTTTAAATAACTTATCAAATATTAATATATTTTATATAAAAAGAGGATAAGTAATTTTTTACATTATATGATATATTAAATGTACAATATAAAATCTAATAAAATGACATTGTCATAAGTTTGAGTTAGTGCTGAAAATCTGGGTTCTAGTTTAGGAGCGTTATATGACATCAGATTTATTATCAAGGGATGAAATACAATCTAAAGACTGATAGATCATAGGAAGGAAGCTTGATTTTATTCCTATCAAGACTCCAATATAATCCATCTGCTGAAGCCCAGGATTCACTCTGTCTCCTTGATATGGAAGCTGATATGTTCAGTTATAACAATATGCCCAGAGCAATACTTCCCAAAACTTTTGAATGATTTAACTCTATTGAGTGATATAAATAGTACTTTGTATACAATATTCAGACAGCTGTTGAAAACAGAAATTCACTAGTAGATCAAATGAAAAGAATCAGCTCCCTAAAGTAATGATGCTTTCCAATGTTCTTGAAATATGGCTTTTGAACACTTAATGTCAAAATGTTCAAGTTTTCTTATACTCTGGTTTTAAAATCCAGAAGCACTATAGCTGTGAGTTTATTTAAATGAATAAACACTAAAATAAACTAGTCTATTTTTCAGTTTTCTGTACAATGAAAGTCTATGACTTGCAGTCATCCATAAGTTTAGTTCTGTATTCGTTTGGTAGATGGCCATGACATCACCAATGCCTCTAAACTAGTTCAGATCCTTCAGGGTATTGAGACAACTCAAGGAAAGCATTCTAGAGAGACATCCTTGAGTCAGTAAATTGGTACTTACTTAAAGACTGTACACAAATGAAGCCCTGACTTGAATTAATTTCATACTAATTATCAGAAAACATTGTAATGACCCCTTTGCTGGAATTGAGGACAAGAATGAGATCTTCATGCATCTTCAATGCATGAAAAAGAGTTATCCACAGAAAAAGTACAACTAATAAACAAATGGTAACTCCACAAACTGTGAGCTAAAAATCGAGGAAAAATATTTTAGAGTAGTTCAAAGAAAGTCATAATGGATGGAACTGGAGGGCACTGTGCCAAGCAAAATCATTCAGAAGGATAATGACAAACGCAAGATGATTTCATATGTGTGATATAAAGAAGCAAATTAAAGGACAAGATAAAATGAAACCAAAACAAAGAAAATATCAATTTTTTTCATAAGTAGTACCCAAGACAAAGGGAGTTATATTTCTACTCTCAATCTAGAGCATCTAACATTTTGAGAATTGTATTCAGTTCTAAGTGTTCAGCATAGAAATAAATGTAGACAATCTGAAGCATTTCAAAGGGAGAACAGAATAATCAGGAAGGCAAAGTGACTCAAATGTTTGCCCTAAGCAGTTGTGCAAAGCAAATAAATTAAGAAAAAAGCTAAGCAGAAGAGGTAAATTAGAGAAAATATGATCATTCCCTTCAGTGCTTGAAGATCATGTGTAAGGGAGAGCTAAGCCTTGTCTATGGCCCAAAGATATAGAAATAGGACCATTAGTTCTGGGATATTAACTGTCTGAGCTTTTCAGTGGAGGAGAGTGATAGGTCACTAGGGTTTGAATAGTTGGTAGAAATAATACAGAGGATGTAGTGCTATCTCCAAATAGCTGTTGTATAGCAAAGATTAATGATAAATTAGACTTAATTTTGGAAACTGAAGAAGTAGAAGTTATCTGAGAGGGGAGTTTAATTAAAAGAACCAGAATAATATGAGTATATGTATGATTAATTTTTTACTGTTGGTGTTAAAATTTTAGTAGTGTTTCATTCACAATGTGTTATAGGTCACAAGTTTTAGTTAATAAAATTTAATCATTTTTTCATTTAAAAAAAGAAATAGGACCATTTGGCATAAATCCTGAGGAAGTACTCTCACCATTATATAGGTATAAGTGCTTTTTCTTAGTACCTGTAGCACAAGATATGGAATGTTCACATTAGTGGTGTGTCTCATCTCCAGAGACTGAAAAAGAAGGCTGGGACACTGCTTGATATAATTATGTGCTAACTTTTGGATGGTATTCATAAATGGCAATAGATTAAAGAGTAAATTATTCTATATACTGGCTATAACTTGGAAAAATAAAAAGTCAGACCAGTATTTTCAAATTTCACTAGGAAATGCCCATCCGTATATAGAAAATAATAACTTCTGTTCCTGTTCTCAGAGAAATCACATTAATTTAGGCCTTCTAGTTCTTCAAGGATATGCATACAGGAGGTGAGAACCAAAACTGTCAAGTCCAATACTTACCCTGCATGCTGAAATAAAAATCATCTTTTCTATCTTCATTAACTTGGTTCTGCTGTGCTTTAATGTCTTCATTAGCATTTCTTTACTCTTTCAAGACTATCCTTGTGTTTGTACCCTAAGATACTTTGAATCTCTGCCTCAACACCCTCACTTTGTCTTTTTTGTAAATCCTATTTTCACCCAGTCCTAATCAAGTCCTGGTTTTGAAAGACCCACCTTATGCCAAATTCCAGCTCTCTGAGGCACTGCCAAAATTGTTTTGTTTTTTTAAGATTTTATTTATTTATGCATACAAGAGCTAGGGTATAGGCCAGAGGTGCAGGGCTGAGGTTGGGGGGTGGGGCAAGAAGATTCACCAGAGACAGAGTGGGGAAAAGAACAAGCAGATCGACTGAAATACACTGCTGAGGGGAGCAGGGGGTGAGGCAGGAGAGGTCTGCTGCATCCTGTGGGTCCCCGGGTCCTTAGCTGGGGATGGGACTCACACTGCTATGGCTGTGGAAGCCCCACAGTGCGGCACTCAACCTCCTGCACCACCAGGGAGGCACCACTGCCAAAGTTTTTTGAAGTGTATTACACGGTAAGTATAAAGTCAGCTTTGTCTTACCAACTGGTTATATTGGTAATGGAGTGCCATTTTTTGACAAAGGAATATAGAGAAGAGTGGCACAAAGTACAGTGAGATTTAGAATATAAATTCATATATAAACTTCAAAAACTTTGTATTTAAGACTAAAGCAGTAAGATACGAACAACTGGGCAATGTCACAACAATAATGGACACTGTTATGGTCACCATTTCAGAAAATACATAATTATAAATGAAAAAAAAATTAATTGTATATCCATGTGTGATTGTGTTTAGGAAGAGAGTAGAACTTGTGTTATGCTACTTTTGTTATCTAGCACATGATTAAAACTCTTATTACTCCACAATGACATATGGAAGACCTGGCATTGTCGGCTTAAAGATAGAAGCTAGACAAACAAGTCAGATGTGGAATATGCCAAATGTTGAGATTAAATCTTAGTGAGGCACAGTTCCTTGACATTTGCTTTTGTATTTGCCCTCTACCCTTTGTTCTCTGGCAAGAGTGCAAAGGTAGTTGGGGGAGGAAGGGAGAAATAGATTGCTTGTTATTACAAAACTTCATAGAATGGAGCTTCAAAAGCTCGAGGAAGAACAGAAAGATATCCAAGGGAATAATAAAGAATAATTCTTTTTCCTTTTTTGCTGTTCAAGGGAAAACAAAGACATGTCTGGTATTTCTCACTGTTACCATTCCTTGTCTTGAACTACTTTTGCTTCAACCTTTTAAAGGTCCTGATATGCTCAGAGCTTTTAGAATTATAGTTGAATGAAATCCAAAGTCATAAAATATCAGATGTGAATGGTATGAGTTTGGATAAGAAAGTATGGATCAGAAACAATTGCAGCAAGATGTTTAAGGCAAAATTAGGGAGGACTGGGAGAGAAACCAGAAAGATTCACTAAATGCAAGATCAAATAACAAATAAGATGTTAGAATAACATCTGTATTGAAGGCAATATATTTATAATTGTTTAACTATAAGTCAGAACATAAAATTAGGAAAGGGAAAAATATCATTATTTATTATGTGTGAGTATATTATAGAAACACAGGGAAAATGTTTTGGAAATAATCCAAAAGTATAAAGTGAGTATAATTTAACTCAGTCTATAGATACAGATCATCCAAATGAAATAGGAGTTTAGACTATGGTTGCGTGGATAACTCTGAACTATTATGAACAGATATATGTATTTCTGTCAAGGCTATGGATTTTTTATAAGAAATTGTGAATGATAACCATTGTTCACTCCAATTTTTAGAATTGTGAAGGAGTAAAGAAGACTAAAACACAAGGGCTGGACTAGCAAAGTTGTCTGTGAAATAGCCAAAAAGTGGAAAAGAGTAGGGAGCTGATCCCCTGTATCTCACCTGCAGATAGAATTAACTCTGGTGACACAAGCAGAGAGAATTTTCACGTGGCACCAAGAGAGAAGCCTCTTGCAGTATACTATAAGCTGGATAGCTTATAAACAATATAAATCTATTTCTCACAATTTTAGAGGCTGTGAAAGCCGAGATGAAGGCACTGTTATGTGTTGTCGAATGAGGGTTTGCTACCTGACTCAGGAACAGCCATCTTCCCCATGTTCTCACAGGGAAAAAGAAATGAAGAACCTGAATCCTCTTTTTTAAGGGCACTAGTTTCATTCATTGTGACCTAATCACCTCCCAAAGGCCTCATCTCCGAATGCCATCACTTCAAGAATTAGGTTCCAACCAATGAATTTACAGGGAACACTAACAGTCAATAGCACACAGAAGTCAAAAGCAAATCGCGCATGGGGTGCAGGTTGAAAGATGCAAAGCTGAAACAAAGATGTGTAACGGGTCTGAAATGGCACCTGAGAAAGACTAACATTGTTGAAAGTCATAATACTGGATCAAGAGCCCCAGGACAATGAGGAGAAAAAGAAACTTTGAATTCTGAGTCACTGCAGAGTTTTTGAGGTCAGAAAGATAACAAAGATGTAAAGAGGCAACAGCTGGGGAGGCATGATGAAAGCCAGAACTGTGTTGCTTGCCAGACACTAACTCAAGAAGGGAATTGAAGAGGAAAGAGTGATTAACTGTGTCAAATGCAACTGAAAGATAAACTAAGGCAAGATCTAACCAATGGATGTAGTAAGAATGTCGAGGCTACTGGTGACTTGTCAAAAAGCAGCAGGCAAAGGCCTACTTGGAGTTCAAAAACAAATGGGAAGCTAAGAATTTAGAGAAATGATGATAGGGAACTCTTTCCCAGAGTTTTATTACAGAGGGAGAAGTAAAGCGGGAGACTAGATTAAAAAAAAAGATGTGAGGACTAAGGAGCTTCTTTTTTAATAAAGAAATGGCAAAATGTTTATATGTTGAGGATAATAACAGAAAAATGTGAAAAATTATAATGCAAAAGAGTGAAAAATTCCTGCAGGATTATCACTGAGTGGATTAAAGAGGGTTATATGCTCTACTGCTCAGAGGGGCAAATTACAAAAATCACCTGATCCATATGTACTGAAAACAAATCAGGGTATATAGACCTATAGATCAGGTAAGTAAAGAGTTAAGAGTGATGAAGTTTATGATGTTCTCTTTGGATTAATTCTATTTTCTTAGAGACATAGAAAGCAGTCATGAGCTGAGAATGAGCATAGGAGAGAAGGTGCTGGAGGTTCAACGAAAAGGGACACATATAAGAGTCGTATGGGAGAGGAAGGAAGAGTCAACATGCTAGGGAGGGATGCGTGATAGCAAGGCAGCATTCCAAGTCCAGTGGAGGCTGATGTGGGGCTTATGGGACAGAATCTGGAGACAGAAAGCCAGATGATGAACCAAAACTTTTAGTTAAATGATCTGAGCAGTACTTCTCTGAGACATTCCTGCTTCATAAAATAGGATAATAATAATACTTTCCTCGTGGCATATTAGGAAGGAAGGCAGACAGACAGACAGACGGACGGACAGACGGACAGACGGACGGACAGACAGACAGACAGATAGATAGATAGATAGATAGATAGATAGATAGATAGATAGATAGATAGATAACAAATACCCAGATGGATGATAGACAGATATAGATCATAGAAATGAACCTAAAATAGTTTTATGTGATAGTAATGATCTATATTGATGCTGACCATGCATTTAAATTAAAAATAAACACCAAAGGTCAACATTTATCAAAGTCACTTAACTTCTTCTTCTGCTGCTATCAAAAACAAGTTACCAAGAGCTGTTGATTTTATCAATAAAGAAAAAAAACTTTTAAATACATGTTGCATAATAAAATTCCTGATATTCAATTCCTGATTTTCTTTAAAAACTACATACAGTTTGATCATATACACTAATATTGTAGAATCAGTGTAAGATGAGGGATCCCAGTCCTAATAGACTGAGTAGTTTTGTAGTACTCTATTGGTAAGGTTTTTTAATTCCAAAATACGTCTCTCTACAACTTTTCCATATTTTTTTCTATATATAATCCTATTCAGGACTGATCTCTCGCGCGCTCTCTCTCTCTCTCACACGCACACACACAAACACATACACACACACAACTATTCTGAAACTTTTCTTAGAAAAATACTGGTTAAAAAGTATTTTTCTAAGTTGCAGTATGAAACATCTAAGTGAGTCAGGAGAAAAATGAGTGATGAGCTCAGAAGCTGAAGGAAAGTGATAGATCCACTGAGTAGAAAGATCAACTGAACCCCAAAGAGAGAAAAGAGAATTTCAGCAGGGACCACCCCTGGACACATGCCTGAAACAGAGATTTCCTTGAAAAATATCAAAGATGATTGATGAACCAGGGGAGAACAAAGCCGTGAAAACAACATACCTGCCCTTAAAAAGGGTCCTCTAAAACAGCCAACCCTCATCTAAAAAATAAAAACTTCAAGTCTAAGACAAAAAGATTTGCAGTTCGTCCTGCAATATATAATACAATAGGTTCCACTCAGTCAAACACTTGCTTCATCCTGAAAACTGCCCAATGATATCGCAGTTACTCTCATTTCAGCCAAAAAGTCAATTGAGAAGGAACCTAAGGGCCTCCCTGGTCATGCAAGGGGTTAAGCGACACATTGTGAAGCATGGGCAGCCACTGCAGCACTAGTTCAATCACTGGCCAGGGAGGAGACCCACATAGTGCAGCGGGCCTCTCCTGCATCGCCCTGCTGCATCTCTCGGCAGTGTGTTTCAGTCAGTCTGCCTGTTCTGTTCCCCACTCTGTCTCAGGTGAATCCTCTTACCCCCACACCTCTGGCCTGCACCCTAGTTCTTGCATGCATAAATAAATAAATCTTAAAAATAAAAAGGAACCTAAACTTTTCCAAATCATTTTATATATTTGCTGGATAATTATTTACCTTTTAAAAAAGTGTGGGCATAGTTCTGAAGAGTAAAAATATCATTGGAATTCAATCTGCTGCCTGAATTGTAAGGGAGGGTGTCTGCTGTATCCCAAAGCTGCCTTCCTTTCAACTGGAGAGGTGCCCGGCAGATATGCAGGCTGCAGACTCTCCCTGGGCTGCGTGCTTGAGGACAGCATTTCACAAACATAATCAATTTTAAAATATGCAAACTTCTGCCTATGTTTACAGTGGGGCAATTTTATTTTCTGACTTAAAAAGGCAAAAATAAGTTATATTTCCAGAATTCACTCTCAAACTACCACATTTTGAAGTTAAGATGCCAGGATGCACAATGCATATGTAATTTTTGTGCTTTCTACACATTTTAATTGCCAAATTCAAATGGAATAAACTATATTAATGAAAATCCAAGCAGTTGCAGTAACCCTTGGCTTAATCCATATTTAACAAGTATTGACAGGTTTTTTGTTGTTTTTTTTTTTTTTAGGAAGGCAATAATCACACACCATCTGCTGCCAGTTTAATGGAACTTACTCAATTGTTAAATTACAAATGTAAAGAACTGAGCTATAAATATGTTTGATCAAAATGGACACTAGGCAGATTTCTTTCTATAATACCTGGTGTAGTTATTTTTAAAGGTAGATAATTCAGTACCTTTCCTTCATTTTCCCTCAACTTTGCAATTTCATTATATGAACACTTTTGCCAGAAAATGAGAATAAGAAGTGATGAATATACATACATCCATGGCATGACTACATGCTAACAAAAGTAACCACACATACTACTTAGACTTTTTTAAATGACACCCCCCCAAAAATTATCAAACTACTATATAATAAGAAATACACTCTATGAACAATACAAAATAATATTTTGTTTTATCATATAGTGTTGATTAATGAGTTGTCAGCCTTAATAAAAACTTAGTAGATGAAATTGTTATTAATCACTGTTTCTTAACTTAATTCTCCTTGAATCTGTTTGTGAAATTTACACCCTCCCTAGTGTTTTTGAAATATCTAAGGAAAATAGTATCTAATAAAAAAAATATCAAAGAATTTTAAGTAAATATAGCACCTCATCTCTCTCCAATGAACTAATATTGGAACAAAAGTACAAAAAGATCAGGAAAGAAGATAAAAGCACAAATGACAACAAATTTTGAAGGATAGAGGAAAGTGGGGAAATTGGAAATGACTTAGCAGAGAAGAAGAAAAGGTATCTGTACTGCAAAAATCCTGAGAATCGGAGCCTCCCTGGTAGCGCAAGAGGTTGAGTGCTGCATTGTTGAGATTCTGCAGCCAAGGGGGACCCACATGGCGCAGCAGAACTCTCCTGCCTCACCCACTACTCCCCTCAGCACTGTATTTCCGTGGAGCTGCCTGTTCTACTCCCCACTCTGTCTCTAATGAATCCTCTCACCCTCCGCCTCTGGCTGTACACCTGCTCTTGTATGCATAAATAAATAAAAATCCTGAGAATTGCAGTCAGTTAGGGTACCAGTGCTTTAGAAAGAAGAGTTGAGTTGCAGAAATGAAAATTAGTCTTCATTAGAGGATGCATAAAAATCTTAGACTCTCAGATCCTTACAAACCTGGGCAAAGCCAGGTTGCTATCTTTTATTCTAGCCCTTTTGCCTCCATTCTATTCTATGAAAGACCAAAAATTGTCTTTTAGGAAATCTTAGACTTTCCACTTAGCTTTAATTTTTTGTTTATTTTTAATTGAAACAACATGAGTTAATAACGTGTAGATTCATATGTACAGCATAATAAATCAACATCTGTATTTATTACATTGTTCATCACAGTCTAATTTCCATCCCTTCCTCCAATTCGCTTTTAATTTCATCATTCATAACTGAGTGCATAGGCAAGGATCTCTAATCTTCTAAGAAGGCTCTGTGCTAAACAGCCTCCATTTGCTCTTTCAGAGCCACCCCTCTCTTCCCCTGCAGTCCACCACAGGAGGCTAAATCCTAGAAAAAAAAGTCACCCAGGCCCTTGAGTCCTCTCCCACAAGGGTGAATTTTTTTCCTCCTGTTTCACCACAGGTTAGAGGTAATAACATTACTCTATTAAACAATATAATATTATTTATTAAACAATTTATTTAGGCAGCTTCTCCTCCAGGTGCAATTATAACTAATTCTCTCTCCCCTTCCCAATACTTTCTCCTTCCCTTGCCCTTTAGACCTTGGGCAGTGACTGCTCTTTGCTGCTACTAATCTCCTGTTCTTCACCATCCCTTGTTATCCTTAATCCTGAAAATGGAATATTCAGAGAAGCCTTTCTATGACCTTACCTGAATGTGCCTATTACTACCTACCAGGATCCTGGTTTAAAAGAAATAGATCAAGTCAAATAAGCATAGAGACCTTTGTAGAAATAGCTAATAACATAGGGACAGAAGATGTAAAAATTAGTGGCCAAAAAATAAGAGGAGATATTAATATACTACAACTAATAATAAGAACAGAACTCTAAAGAGACAGAGGACCAGAGAATTCTCTTAGAAATTAATAATTAGTTAATATTAAACTAAAACAGGTGATAGAGAATTGAAGAAATTCTTCAAAAACAGAAAAATAACACCAACTGGGAAATAAAAGAAAATAAAATTTGAGCGTAACCCAGGATAGCCAACATTCTACTCATAGATGAACAGAAAGAGAAAGCAGAGAAACCAAAGGAATAAATTATCAACAAAATATTTTTAAAAATTCAGTAGTGAGAAAAAACAACAGAAGAGCCCTAAAGGGCCCACAGATTGCCTAGCACATGATTGTGCAATTTAAGCTCATGGAACTTTTCCAGATTAAACAGCATGATAAAGAAATGATACTAAATGAGGCATACTAAACAATCAGTGCAATGTATGTTCCTGAATGCACCCTAGCTCAGGAATTGTTCATTTTGCTATAAAAAAGGGGGTCTGCAGATTAGATAATAATATTTTAGCAAAATTAATTTCCTAATCTATAAAATTTTACTGTAGTAAAAGAATGTCCAAGTTTCAAAAACAGAAACAGAAGTATTTAAGAAAAAAGAGGCATAATACCTACAATTTCCTCTCAAATGACTCAATATAAATGTGTACTAATAAAAAGAAAGAGAATGATAAGGTGAAAAATCTGGTAATATTCAAGGAATCTGAGCGAGTGGCATACAAAAATATTTGTGCTATTTTTGCAAATTTTTGTAAAATTAAAATTATTTTAAAATGAAGTCTCTTTTTATATATGATCAAGTTATAAATTATATATGTATATATAAAATACAGAAAATCATTTGGAAAGGCCTCCATGAGGGTTAAGTCTCAGAGCAATTGACTCTATGACCTGAATTTGATCCCCAGCAGAGAGCTAACCAACATATGGCCCAGCAGATCTATCTTGTCTCACCTGCTGCTCCCGTTAGCAGTGCGTAACTGCCTGTTCTGCTCCCCACTCTGTCATTGGTGAATCCTCTCAACCCCCTCCCCCCAACCTCTAGCCTACATCCCAGTTCATCTACACAAAAATAAAATTTAAAAAACAAAAGAAAATTATTTGGCCATATATATGTATATGATTATGTATATAAGAAGTAATTTGTTTCATATAAGTGATCAAAATTGCACTGAACTTTTCAACTGGCATTTGAAAGCAATGATTCAATAATGTCAAAATTTTGAAGGAAAATTACTTTCAACCTAGAATTTTAAACCCAAACTGTCAATCAAATTTGAATTTAGAAATAGATATTTCAAATGTAAGGACTGGAAAAATTTATCAATAATGTTCTTTTCTTTAGAAAGCTATGATATGTGTCATATCAAAATGAGTTAGAAAACCCAGAGAGGAAGACATGGGGTTCAAGAGTAAGATTTCTAACAGTGAAGTTAAACCATGAAGTCCCAGGTTAAGAGTCTCAAGTTTAAGGAGAAGCACAGATTATGGACTAAGCAAAATGTCTCCAGATAAAACAAATTGAAGATTGTGGATTAAATGATGCATTGAATATTTGAAAATGTCTGGATCTATCGAGCATTTGGTGGGAAAAAAATGGGTAAAGAGAAGAACAAATGGGGGAGGGGGGCAAAGAGGCTGCCATTAATTTCAGAAAAAAATAAAAGGTTGTGCCAGAAAGAAAGCCATCAATAGTATTCATTATAATAATTACAATGTGAGCAGTGACTATTCCTATAAATAAAAGCTACAGTACAACTATATCAAGGAGATGAGGTTGTGATAAATGAGTAGGTGGTTCAGAGAGGCATATCATCAACCACCCAATTCATAATCAAATAAAGCCCAAGTCAATAATCAAAAAATATCAAAATTTGCATATTGTAAAAAAAAGTAAGGAAATGCAAGAAAAAACAACAAGAGTAAAAAGTTACTGACTTTGTAGAAAGAGACTGAGAGAGGGGAGGTGAGAATAGGAGACTACTGTTATTGTGGATAAGCTTGGAATTTTAATATAAGTGTACATATTACCTTGATAAAAATAAAATTAATAAAAGTGAACATGATATTTTCTATTATATAACAATAAAATATATTTACATCTATATTATTTGTAGATAGATAGATAGATAGATAGATAGATAGATAGATAGATAGATAGATAGAAAAATAGAGTTCATTATCACCAAGGAGCTTTGTGATATAAATAACTTGGGAATGAGTAAAATGGGAATAATGATGGACCTTAAGATGGCTAACTTAGATCCATACTCATTATTAGATTTTACAGAATCATCATAATTTCAAATGTTATATTCCACTATCCCAATAGGAACACTTCTGCTTATCAAATAATGCGATCTAATTTTCTGATTGAAATTTACTGTTACTCTAAATATGTCTTTTACCAATCACTAATTTAACTTAGGTATGTCAAGGAAATTTAATGCTGTGCCACTGAGAACCTTTTACATAAGATACAGAAAAATCTATTGCCTATATCTTCAGTGTGATAAAGGTCACTTTCAGACAAAACAATCACCTTGCTGTTTTACTTTGGCATTTAAAGAATTATAGCTACTGTTCTAGAAATCCATTTTGAAATCACCTGCCATAGTTTGCTTACCCTTTTCAGATAGCTAAATCATAAGGTGTGTTGCTAGTGAAGTGAAGAGCATTAACAAAGAATAAATAAATGGCAGATGAGGCAAGAAGGAATTAAAAAAACAAAGTTTATTGAATTCTCTCATTGAAATGGATTACTCAGACTTTACAGGTGAATAAACTAAGGTTCAAAGGGTTCTTAACTTACCAACGACCATATATTCCTTTAATTGACAATTACTGGATTGCTATTGTGTACTAGGTATGGCACCACCATGCACTGGGATGGTGATGGTTTTCAATGAGCTTAAAAAGTCAGAAAGAAGAGAAAATAAAGAATGGGTGTAAGTTGAATAATATGGATGCAGTGGAGAGGGGCAACTAACCCAGGGCTTCCTGGAAAGCTGACAACTAAATTGAAATCAGAAAGATCAATAGGAATTAGCTAGACAAAATATGTCAACTTAAGGATATTCTGAACAGAAAAATGAACAGTATTTAAAGCTGAAATTAACCTGACTCCAAGATCCAAGTCTTCATTAGGATGAAATTTGGATTGTTCTTTTATGCATGTAATATTGTTTTGAATGGATACACAATATATATAATGCATGGCTCCCATAAGATATGGGCTGAGTGAATGTCCCCTCCCCTGAAATTCTTAAGTTGAAACTCACTCCTGTTGTGAATGTACCTGGAGAGGAGGACTTTGGGAGATAACTGGGTAAGGAGTAGTTCTTCTGGATGTAGTCCCAGGCTGGGATTAATGTCCTTATAACAAGAGGATGAAAGACCAGAGCTCTCTCTGTCTCTTTCCCCAGCTTTCTGATGACACAGTGAGAAGCTGGTCTTCTGTAAGCCAGGAAGAGCGATCTCACTAGGAACCAAATAAGTTGGCATCTCCATCTTGGACTTCAAGCCTCCAGAGCTGTGACAAATAAATTTCTCTGCTCTAAGCCACCCAGTCTATGGCAATTTGTTATGATAGCCCAAGCTATCTATATGCCATTTTTATAAAACTCAGAATCTACCTAGGAAGGCAAAGGCGGTTAGGAATGTGCCCCCTTCTCATGCAGTAAAATCTGCATATGACTTTTGATGCCTCAAAAACTTAACTATTAATAACCTGCTGTTGCCAGGAAACATTGCCAATAACAAACAGTCAATGCATATTTTGTTTGTTATAATGTATTAATATACTGTATTCTTACAAGAAAGTAAGGAAAGAAAATGTTAAGAAAATAAGAAGAGAAAATATACTTACAATATTGTACTGTTTTATCAATACTGGAACTTTATATCATCTCTTTATAAGGAAATACACATGGCAGTGAACCTGTGCTATACAAACCCCTGCCATTCCAAGGTCAACTGTAACCATACATAATTCACAGTTGTGAGGATTAAATAAGAGAATGACTATGAAGTCACTGTAAAGGGGTCAGGAGATGCTCACCATCACTAATATGATAGCGGAAGATGTATTGCGACAACACCTAACTACATGACAAATGATTGGTGTAAAAAAGTAAATACACACACTTTTCTTTTCAGCATCTTTGCTCTCCTATCCTTTTGGAAATAATCCCTGCAGTTCTTCACAGACACCTCTTGCCATCTTTCAGATCTCCATCTGTCTCTGAAAATTGACTCTGAATCTAAGGAAACCTCATCTTACCCTCTTCAATGGCATTATCTCAGTATCACATTATGGACCATATCAAATTACCTATTTTGATCACATAATTTCATTATCCCCCCCAAAGAGAATGTAAAATTAATAAAATCAGGGGCATTTTCTTATCCAGCATCTATCCCAACACCCAGAAAAAGTCTATCATATAGTAGTGGTTCAACAAATTCAGAACAAATGAATAAAAGCATAAATCCGATATAGAGAACTCAGCTATTTCATGGTGAAGATGGCATCTAAGTGGAATTTTAATAGGAGCTGTGGGGCTCACCTCAAGGAGAATAATATTCTGTTCAGGAAGCCAGTGCCCACAATTTTGGTAGCTGTCCACATACAGCATTAGAATTTATCTTGTTCTTGACACACAGTGTATTAACGTGAGACCATTTCATTTCACTCAGGAGTTGACAAGGGACAATACCAGACCCTTAGGGCATGTTGTTTTGTTTTATTTTGTTTTGGTGGTGGACTACTTTTTGACAAATAAACACACTGAACAATACCTGGAGAGTTTTGCTGGCACTTAAGGTCTGAGAGCGAGACATACTAGGTGTCCAAAAATGCATTAAGCTATCCCTCACCATGGAGAATTACTCCCAGAAAAACAACAGTGTTCCCCTTCGATGCAATGCAGGGCTAAGCTTCATAGCTTTCTTGACTACTGATGCTAAAAACTTGAGAATTTAGAGCTTCTCTTTTCGAACAACTGTACCTACTTTCTGTCCATCTAAAGAACCCCCTTTCCTAAAGAACTTCTTTCCTCTGCTGACATGTATACCAAACATGTTTACCAAAACATTTCTGAACTGCTTCCAAACTTCCTCATTTCTGATTTTAGATACACTTCCCAGTTATATTGTCTTCTGTCTTTAAATCAGCAGCATTTTAGTAATCTAACAAATTAATTAGTACCACAATTTATAGCCTCAAAGGAAGTTGAACTGACAGCAATACAGTTCTTAAGACATTTATAAACAAGGTTTTTCAAAACCAAATATACTAAATTAGGATATCCATATTAGTAGAATTTGGGTAGATGCAGAGTATATGATCAGGTATTTCATTTACTTAGTGTAGATTCTCCCCTAAGTGCATAAGCACTGGGTTAGGAATATAGATGACAAAGCACATGTCTTAGTTTGAGATACTGTAACAAAAATGCCATATACTATGTGACTTAACCAGTGGACAATTATTTCTCAGCATTTTGGAGGCTAGAAATCAGAGATCAGGGTGCCAACATGATCAGAATCTCCACGAAGACCCTCTTCTTGGTTTGTAGATGACTCTCCTCTTGTGTCCTCACTTTAGAGAGAGAAGAGAGAAGAGGCACGCTCTAATCTGTGTCTTCTTATAAGGGCACTAATCCCATTCACGAGAGCTCCATCCTCATGATCTGATTATCTTTCAAAGGCCCCCACGTCCTAACACTGTCACATTGGGAGTTAGGGTTTCAATGCATGAATTTTAGGAGAGACACAAATATTCAGTCCATAATAACCTGTACTAACTTTGTCCTTGAACTAATGACATTTTGAAGCAATTCCCCCTCACTCTTTCATGATTCCACACATGCAGCCAGCAGAGGCACTAACTGTCCTTTGGTTCCAGTTTCTCTCTTTAAGGATGCTAATAGAACAAACACCTTATTTGCAACCTATTGTACAATATTTGCAAACCAATTAAAAAATATTCTGATTGCCTAAGTTTGGGACCCCTCAACTGTGACACAAAACCTCTGAATATACAGTATCCACCTGAACTCCTCAGTGTCTCTCCCAGGGAACTCAGGGAGCAAGAGGAACCAACCAAGCATGTGCCTTAGGCCACCTGCTCTGTTACAGTATTGAAGTCGTTGTCTCTGACCCTGAAGTCTTACGTCTTCTGCCAGCACCCATGAAACTGAATTGCTAACTTGCCAGCATGCAGCTAGGATAAATTTTCAGACTATTCATAGTTCTTGACAACAGAAAATAGCAATTATAGTTTAAACCAGCATGGAGTACACACCTTGAAAATATAATAGATAAAATTGCATCAAAGATGAGAGAAAGAAAAAAATGACCTCAGTAGCATTTGAATGGGATCTCTGAAACAAATGTTTCAACCTACAAGGAAAATACATTTCCAACAGAGAGAAATGTCATGTGTAGAAGTACAGAATTAGAAAATATGATACAAGTTCAGGAAGTGACAATTCTTTTGGTTGGACTATAGAGTCCTTGAAAATAAAACTAAACATTGCTTTGTGGCATGCAATTTTTATTCTAGGGACACATATTGGAGAATCAATGATCTATTGCTCTCAGAGACCACTGTGTGGAGGCTAGAACATACCCTTTGTGCCTTTGGAAATATTTGAAGATAGAGACTAGCTATATAAATGATTCTCAGGTCACATCTCTCATTTGGTTAGTTGCTATGGCCTCCAAGCTGGATCCCTAGGTTTTACATTTGTCCTACCCACCAGCTCACATGCATGTATTCTCAAATTAATTGGAAATATATTTTGAAAGTATAAATCAGATGTAATCACCACTGATTTAAGCCTTTCAAGGACTTTGAATTACTCTTGGAATAAAAGCTATATTTCTACCCACCTAGTCCCGGTCTGCCCCTCCTCACTGATTCCATTTTAGCCACACTGAGTGCTTGTACAAACTTTTCCTTATGCTTTATAGTCCATTCTCATTGATTTTTTTTTTGTAAAATCATCCTCTGGATGCACTCTGTCCAGACATACACAACATTCCTACAATCTCTCATTATTTTCCTTCATATCACATTATTTTTTTCATGTCACTTATTACAATGTAATATTTTCTAGTTTTTATTGTCTTCTTCCTGAACTAGGTGGGATTCTCTCCAGATAAAAGAAAATAAAGAACAGGATATAAGGAAGAGGGAAGGAGGAAACCACAGGACCTTTTTCTAATATTATTTGCAAGTGTTCCTGTGGTGCCAGCAAAGGGCACAGAGCAAGTTCTTGATGATTCCAAGCAGATGGGTCAAGGAGGAGTCTTGGAGCTGGAGTGCCTTTTTATGCTTTTATTGATAAGAGGCAACCAGGTTCAAGGCAGGCAGGGGTGCCAGGGGGCTGGGAGGCTGGCAGGCTTCCTGGCCCCTGGTGTATCTTCACTCTCTGGGCTCTCAAGCCTCTCATCTCTGCTTCTACTGCTGCTGCTTCTTTCTTCTCTCTGCCTGTCTTTCCCCTGATCTTCTGCTCTACTGCTCTACTGGTGTCCTCATGATGCTGCCCTTTTATGTCCATGTCTAAGCCCAGATGCACCCACTTACGCATGTCCACCTAGGCATGCATGCAGAACCACAGGTATCCATCATTACACCAAGGGTAGAAGGGCAGAAAAGCCTGATACTTTTCCATTTACCCTACAATCCAGCCCCTCAGGGTCCCATAAACATAACATTAACCTGCCAAAGTTCCCAGCCTTCTGGCAGGATTGTCATTCCAAGTCCATTAGTCCTTTCTTTGCATCAGCACTGGCAAGCTCTGAATCTTGGTCCTTTTTCTTCTGATTCTGCTACCTCAGGCATCATGGGCTAGTCCTCACAGTGGTCTCCTCCTCCACTCGAGGTCTTGTCCTGCAGCTCCTGGACCTTGTCTACCTCCTGTGCTCCTGAGCTCTTCCTGCAGCTCCTGGGCTTTGTTCACCTCCTGTGCTGCCATGTTGCCTCCAGCGTTGTCACAAGCTCATAGTCTGCCACCTCTCAGGCCCTCCTGAAGTCTTTGGAGGGCTCCACACCTATCTGCATTGAATAATCCTGCCGACTACGCCAGTTGTGGTGCCAGCAAGGGCACAGAGCAAGTTCTGGATGATTCTGAGCAGATGGTAAAACAGGAGTCCTGGAGACCTAGGTGACTTTTTCAGGCTTTTATTGATATCATTGTATCAGAGGCGACTAGGTACAGGGCAGGCAGGGGTGCCTAAATGCAATTAACATACCAATGCAGGTGCAGTTAACAAGTTAGATTCATGGCCCAGTCTCAGCACTCCTAAATAGAACTTCATTTCAACTGGTCAGATAACAGGTCAGGCTGGTCTGTGTCCTTGGGAAAGCATCTCTCTGCAAAACCCCTATTTTCCATGAGAATTATCCATCAATCATATGGTTTTGTATATATATTTTTTTACCTGTGTAGCAAATGCATAGATAGTGAAGTAAAAAAGGAGCTCCAAGCCTTTGTTCAGGGCCCAGATTTTCAAAGAAAGGTCTGTGTGGGGGTCCATATTCATATGAATGTGTAATAAAGTGCCTGGTCTCCAAAAATCCTTGGTTAATGCCTGGCTTATCCTTACATAGCTTGGGTTACAGGCCAGAGTAATTCCATAGCACCACTGGTTCTCAAACTGTGAGCCCTATACTAGCAACATTACTCTCACCTGAAAAAAGGAACACTCTTACACTGCTGGTGGGAATGCAAAATGATCCAGCCACTATAGAAAGCTGTGTGGAGGATTCTCAAACTACTAAAATTGGAACTACCATATGACCCAGTGTAGGGAAAAGTATCAGCCTACCACCCTCCCACCATTGGTGTAATGATGGATACCTGCAGTATCCATGCCTAGGCTGGCATGTGCAAGTGGGTGCACCTGGCTTAGATACAGGCACATAAAGGCGGCATCACACAAATGCCAGCAGCAAAGCATAAGAGCAGCAGAGCAGAACAAGAGAAGCAGAAGTGGCAGGAGAGAAGAAGCAAAGATGAGAGCCCAGAGAGTGAAGATGCGCCAGGGGCTAGGAGGCCTGCTACCTACTGGCCCCCCAAGACCCCTGCCTGCCATGTACCTGGTCACGTCTGATAATAAAAGCATAAAAAGCCACCGAGGGCTCCAGGACTCTTCCTTGACCTGTCTGCTGGAATCATAGAGAACTTGTTCTGTGCCCTTCCTGGGACCACACCAGCAATTTCACTATTAGGGATGTATCCAGAGAACATAAAAACATTCATTTGAAAGGAAACTTACACTCCTATATTTATTGCAGCACTATTTACAAGAGCAAAGATACAGAAACAACCAAAATGCCCCAAAATAGATGACTGGATTCAGCAATCAAAAGAAATAAATTCCCACTATTTGCAGCAACATGGATGGAGCTGGAAGGGATTATGTTCAGTGAAATAAGTCAGAAAGAAAATAAAAATATCAATGGTTTCACTTATAGGAGGAATATAGGGGACCCAAACAAGGGATCAGGGGAAAAAAGAAAAAGGAAAAACAACATTATCAGGCAAATTATAAATCAGAGACATTCAGCAGGAGAGGGGGAGGGAGAGGCATTGAAATGGGAGGGAAGCACACAAGAGACTACGGAGAGAGTTCACAGGTGACTTGGTGTTAGGAATTCTATGGAAATCACACCTGAGAGGAGAAATCAAACACTGTACACAAATGAACAACGATGTAAAAATATATATATTAAAAAGAACAACAACACTACTCTCACTTAGAAACTTTAGAAATATAAATCCCTGTGCTCCACCCCCAATTTCTGGAGATTGGACCCAGCAATCTAGTTAAACAAGGCCTCCAGGTGAGGCTGATAAACCTACAGTTTGAAAATCTCTGTTCTTCTCTTTCATGAGACAGAGCATGTGGATAAGAAAATCTTCATTTGATTTCTCTAAATTCTGACTCCAAGAGGTATGTTCAATTCAATTCCAAATATGTGTACTTACTTCTCAGAAAATGCAGGCAGTAAATCTATTGGTATAATCATGAAAAGTCTGAAGCAATTGTGGTCTTTGCCACAGGGAAAGGCTTATCTTCTGAGTATAAATATTCATGAGAGTTAATGAAAATATAGCTACTGGGAGGAGAGGTAGGTATTAACTCCTGCTACAGGCCGGAAAGCAGCCCTACCCTCAACCAGCCACATCATGGTCAAACTAATTTCACAGCAATCACTAATATTCTTTCTAGATGTGTATTTTAACTACTTCACCTATAATCCCCAAATATGGCCCCCACTGCTAAATTTATATATCAGTTGCTGGCAGCAATCAAGTTTTTTAGGCATACCCAATCATATTCCATACATTCTGAATTTAAAACATTTGAAACTAATTCAATGGTTATGTCTAGCATTAGATATTTTAAGTGTAGCAATAAACTCCTACTGCTTTCCTAACTGATGGAACATGTAATACAATTGCCACTGTGTGTTTTGACTGTCAAAATGATTTACTACCTCTCATTAAACATTTTTATAAAAGAAAGCAGGTTATGTCAAATAACTTAAATAAAAATCTAAACCCAAGGTCATCAAAGTGCTTGAGACACCTTTTGGAATTAACTGAAAGTCAAGTACATTTTCTGAAATGATCTGAAGTCTTTGCCCAAATATACAAGTTAAAAGCAACATCTTGCCATCGTGCTAACTGAGCTGTTAAGCAATTATCAGTGACAACTGTAGCTCAAGTATTAGCCAAGCAAGACTTGCACATAGCCAACTTTTTAACTCTTTCAACTGATAGAGTTACTGGAATAACATTTGACACAGTTAACCAGCTCCACTTGATTTGTGATAATGGAATCCCAATATGCAAAATCCTACTAAGTACCAACGTCCGTGCTGCATAATTGATACTCATCTTACATACATTTTCACCACGATTTAAAAGAGAGGAGACCAGAACTCAGAGACGTTAAAGGCATGATTCTCATGCCCAGAGTATTACCAGAACTCCAGGACTAGCAATAACTGAATTTAGATGTCTCTGATTACAATTTTTTTTCCTTAAAAAAGCATGTTAGCACTTTATATATAATAATTTGTCAGTTCTTAAAACCGTTTTGTGATATGAGAAGCATGTGTCCTAATGTGTAAATAATCAGACATCTTCCATGTTTCACTGTAAATTTAAAAAAAATTGTCCCATTGTGAGCGAGCCCTCATCCGAGCCATAAAAGGCTGCATTAGGGCCTCCCTGGTGGCACAAGGGGTTCACAGCATTACAAAGCTATCCACAGCCCTGGCCAGGGAGTTAACCCACGTGACATAGTAGACCTCTCCTTTCTTGTCCCGCTGTTCCCCTCAGCAGTACAATTCAGTCTATCTGCCTGTTCTGTTCCCCGCTCTGTCTCTGCTGAATCCTCTCACCTCACACCTCTGGTCTGTACCCCAGTTCTTCTAAGCATAAATAAATAAATTTTTTTTTTTAAAAAGAGGCTACATTAATCTCTGGGACAATAGACTTCCTTAATTTGGAGAGATAAGAGGAATAGTGTATTTTAAAAAAGTAGTGTATAAATAAAATAATGCAGACAAGGAGCCAGGCACTCACCCAACCTTTACCATGTGGTAACCATGGTGCTGATCATTTCTGTATAGGGAACTAATTCAACATTATTCTCTCCATTGCAATGAAGGAGATAGTTCCAATAGTGAAGCCAAGTCTTAAATCGGTGAGATAATTTGCCCAGATTATAGGACTACTCAAAGGTGCAAATCATATTAAAGCATAGTTCTGTCTGATCAAAAGAATTCCTTTTTCCATTACAGTTTAAGATATAGTCACTCTCCCCGTCACTCTTCCTGAAATAAAGCTAATGGTAGAGTTTCAAGCAACGTGGCAAGTTGCCTATTCCACACAGCAGACATATGCCTCCTCTGGCTACTCTGGCTTTGGTCCAGATTAATACTGAAAAATATATGACTGCATCATTCAATAACTTCATTTTCAGCCAAGCACTTGAAATGCTTTGCTTCCTCTGTCTCTTTGCTGCTGAACTCTGCACTTGAGATTCACCACTTTTGATTTCCCCAGGGCATCTGTCTGATGGATTCACTGTGAACTAACTAAGGATTAAAAAGGGAAAATAACCAACTGAAAACGGTTATAGTATTGTGAATGTAAAATCAGATGCAACTCCCTTAACACACATACTTTCATTTAAAATGCAAATATTAACTTTAGATTGATTTACATTAAGCATTAGATAGGCATTATACTAAAATACTGCTGGTTTGTAATTCATTCATTCAACTTACTAAGCAAGAACTTTTCAAAAATCTAGGATGTATTAAAGGGCCTATTTGATATAATAGAGTAGAAAAACTTCATTGTAATGTTTTCCTTCATTTTTATGAGATTCTCAGCAATTCTCAGTGCTGTTTTCATCAATGAACATTTATCAAAATAAAAAGTTTAGAACTCCACATTCTGTTAATCTGCAGTGATTTTCAAATATATTCTAATTGATTTCATGCCCATTAAAATTGTATTTTGAAGTATAAACTGCCCAGACATGTAATAAATAAATAATTAGTCATCTAGCACAACCAGAAAATTCACATTGATTATAAATTATTCAAAGTAAAATCATGTCTCAGCAAAACCTTTTGACCATCTCTGTGCGAGAATTAGATAAATAAAGAAGATGGTAATCAAAGTTTAAAATGGATTTTCATGGTCAAATCAAAACTATACTACAAGCATCCATTCATAGTTACTACAAAATACTACCCAAACAAGTCCAAGTATTTTTTTCTTTCCTATTCAACTGAAGAAGATAAGATCAAGTATGTACTATCAAATTATAAAGATGATTCATTTTGAGATTATGTATTTTAAGACAGGATGGATCCCAGAGAAAAAAAGGACTCAAGGGCAGAACTTAGTCATCAATATTGCTATTATCAGGCTGGCAAACAAGAGGTTAAAAAAAATCTGACCATAGGCCCAGACACCTGCTGCCATAAGGGGCTTGACCCAAGATATTATTCCTTATTAATTCTCCCCAGTCAGTGCATTCCACAGCTCTCTCTATATAGATCTTGCTGCCAGAGCAGGTCACACTGGAGCTGCAAGCACATAGCCTCTGTGAGACATTAGCCCAGGAGTTGGTCAGAAGCCCTGCCCAAGCACCGAGCTGCAGCTGATTGGTGCTCATCACAACAAGAAATGGACCACTCTTCTATGAAAAATGCACTTTACCCAACTCCACGCCAATGAAGTTTAATACCTTTGTTCTCAAACCCCAGCTCTAAAACCTATACAGCCCTCTACTCCTGGCACCTCAGAAAGAGTCTCTCTCATGCTCAGAGACATCTCCCTGGAACTCTTCCCTTGCTCTTTTGCTAATCAATAAATGCTGACTCCTTGTCTGCCCTCGTCAATATCTATCTGTGGAGTTCTCTTTTCAATTCTAAACAGAGGATCTCAAGAGTCCATTCCCAGGTTTGGGAGCCAGGACCCTTAGTTCATCCCTCTGATTCCCAGCAAGTGGAGGAGTGGACAGCGACTAGCTTGCTCCCAGTTTATCCACACCTGTGTTGCTGGCAGGTGGGAAAGGACTGAGGCCCCCTAAGCTTGCATCCTTGTCCAGCTTTGCCAGGGACTTAATATGCTATGAAATAAATATTGAAGTGCCTGGAAATACATATTAAGAGTTATATAAATTTATAATTTATATAAAATAGAAAAGGAAGCAGACACACAAAGCTTAGCATCTAACTTTTTGTAATAGCAGAGCAGATATACAGATAAACAGATTATATAGGTATATTTATATAGTGTAGAAAGGGAAAAGAGGGGAAAAAAACTGTAAATACATTAAGGATTTAGCATATTTGATTTTGTTAGGTATGGTAACTGGCCAGATGAAAACATGGATTGGGTGGCCATGTAAAACTGGTTACGTGCTTGCCAGATCATCACTTTTGTCAATTACTAGTTTTCTTGAGCTATGCTAAATACACAGGAATATTCAATGAAAATCAGAAACATAAAAAGGAATGTGTCACATATTCATGTAAAGGAATTGATGGAAAAATTATGTTGACGCAGTGTTTGATGCACTTTTGCTTTGGCAAATTCACGTCTCTATGTCCTAAAGGGAAGTTTAGCTGAAGCATAAGATTCAGTTTATGTCTGCAATTGATTTAATTGTGTAATAGTTCAGATACAAATGGGTACCTTGATTCCTGATACTTACATGTAAGATATTCACTGTGATTTCTAAAACTGATGTTCACTCTTATGAGAATTTGTAGAAAGGTCCTTCTCTTTCCCTATTGTTTGCCAAAAAAACAACATATATCCCTGGGAGTGGCTGGTGGTATAGTTATTTAAACAAGGAAATATAAGACTATAGCTGACACTGTCAAATGCAGATTGGAAATAAACTCAATCTTCGATGCATTGACTGAGATACCTTATCAAACCAGTCTCAAAGACTCTTTGTATTTTGCTCATTTGCAAACCAATTTTTCAATATTTTATTTAATTTTTAATTGAGATAGTATTAGGATACGCCCATCAAGGATCACCACCTTTAGGTACCCACCACAAATTCACCCATATTCTTCTACCATAGACCATTGCACTCTCTTCCCTCTTGTTCTAACCCTTTGCACACACCTCCCCACCTTGGAGCCTCAATTCTGTAGTCAGCTATCAAAGGTTACTTTTTTTTTTTCTTTTTTTTTTTCTTTTTTTTTTTTCTTTTTTTTTTTC
>JAGFMF010011694.1:2227486-2260721 GCA_019455555.1 Galemys pyrenaicus
TTTGTATCCTGCTACTTTGCTAAATCGGCCAATTAGCTTGAGTAGATTTTCTGTAGAGCTTTTGGGGTTCTCTATGTATATTATCATATCGTCTGCAAATAGTGATAATTTCACTTCTTCAAAGGTTAGTTTTTAAACTCACCTTTATCAGATTCTTAGTTTACTTTATATTTCACATATTAGTGACACCAGTGATATTTTTCTT
Source organism: Galemys pyrenaicus (assembly GCA_019455555.1). Taxonomy (NCBI): domain Eukaryota; kingdom Metazoa; phylum Chordata; class Mammalia; order Eulipotyphla; family Talpidae; genus Galemys; species Galemys pyrenaicus. The sequence goes on from JAGFMF010011694.1 coordinate 2,227,692, forward strand.
TCTCCCTCTTATTTATTCCACTTAGCATTATCTCTTCCAACTCCATCATGTTGTTTACAAATAGCATGGGTTTATCCTTTTTGATCACTGAGTAATATTCCATTATATACAAATACCTCATCTTGATCCACTCATCTGTTCTAGGACACTGAGGTCATCTCCACAATTTATTTATAGTAAATAGCACCGCTATAAACATGGGAATACAAATTTCCTTTTGAATTAGTGTTTTTAAATTTGGAGTGGGTGCCTATGAGTGGAATTACTAGGTAGAATGGCAGATCCATTTACAATATTTTGAAAAATCTCCATACAGCTTTCCATAAGGGCTGGACCAGTTTGTGTTCCCATCAGTAGTGTAAGAGAGTTCCCTTTTCTGCACATCCTCACCATCCTCCTAGATTGGTACAAATATTAATTTCTATAGGTTTGGGAACTTTTCTTCCATTATTTCATTAAGTACTTTTTCTGTTCCTTTCTCTCTCTATTCACCCTCTGGTATTCCCATTATTCTTATATTGCCTTTTCTCGTGGTTTGGATAGATAGTGGAGTATTTCTTCATTTTTTTATTTCATTTCTCTTTCTTTCTCTCTCTACCCAGGTTTTTTGCACAGCTGCATCTTCAGTTATTCTGATTCATTGTCCCATTTGATCTACTCTACTTCTGAGACTTTCTCCTGAATTTTTCATCTCCTATATTTACCTTCTGAAATTCTGAAACTCCATTTTTATCTTATTTAGAGCTTCATTTTCTACTTTTACTTCACTGATTTTCTTGTAAGGACACTCATTTGTTTTTCTGAGTTCCATTTTTCTGAATTTCTTTATCATTGCTGTATGGTGTCAATATTATCAGTCAATATGATATCAATATAATATATCAATATTATCATTACTGTAAAAGGCTTGGGACAAGAAACTTTTAATTTATAATTTATCATATAACTTGACTTTTAAATTATGATCATTCTTTGATTAAAAATTAATTTAAATATAAGGTAGAACAATTTAAATGCTTAAAGTTCTTTTCAAGTTTTTCAATTTATTTCAAATAAGCTTAATTTCCTGACTCTAAAATGAGAAGCTGAGTCAAATTATTTCTATGATCGCTCCCAATTCTGTTATTTATTCTATGAGGCTATACCCATAGATATGATTTATTTCATTCCATTGCTGAAGAATTGTAAATGTATAAAGAACTAAACTATTGAATTCATTTTTGAGCTACTTTCCAGAGTTCATATTTCCTAAATTAATCAGTTGTTTACAAGACTCACCTAGGTATCATACTTAGACTATTATTACTGTAATGTAACTAATCATCTCTGTTCTCTAGTCCTTAAGAAGTGGCATACTCATAAAGCTGATGAAGGTCCAGTGAATTCCATGACAAAAGGTTCTTTTCAGAACGAGATGGTCCCTTGGAATGCCAAGTAGTTCTCATTTCCTGAACTTGCCCATATTCTCTTTAAATGATTTTTAAGACTTACTTTTACTTTTTTGAATTCACAGGGCTACATTTTTTAAATGAATTTTGTATTATAATGAATGACATGGAGAGTGCCCTGACTGGTTTATGACAAAGTGAATTTCAAAATCAAAGAAGCAAAATTTGCTTTTTTGCATTAAAGGTCAAATTCGCAAATGTCTCAAAGGCACAAATGAACTTGTTGACTCTATCAAATAAGGTCCATAACTCAACTATACAGTATAAAGATTACCTCGTGTTATATTACATCCTCCTTTACAAGTACTAAAGCTGAAAAAGGAGAACCAAAGAGCAATTATATTTGAACCTTCCCAGTGTAACAACTAATGCAATATTACAGTCATACTTATTTAAACATTTTCCACATAAATTATGGCAGGAATAAATCAAACTACATTAGCTTTTCTTTTATTGAAGTAACACTGGTTAAAATGTATGTTACCACACTATACCCACCACCAAACTACCTGTCCCCATGGTAGTTTCATTTTCAAATCTTATCACTGGCTGTTAAGAGAGCCTGTTACATATCCCTCCTATGGCAGAAAGTCAATCGTGATAATATAAGCACATGCCTTCCTCCCTCCACATTCGAGGACAGACAAGCCCTCCTTTATGACTGGTTTCAAGTTCATCATTAAACCAATTGCTGGACTGGTGAAATTGGTATTCAGGGGGGGCCAAGACTGAGTTGGCTGAGGTCTACCACACTAAATCAGGAATGCAAAATAAGAGAAATATATACACTGGTCTCTGTCCTAGGTTCCTGCTAATATTTTATCTTTGATCCTGTTTCCTGACATGGAGCCCCTAAAACACTTGCAATTTCCTGAGTGATGAGAGTCTAACACAGAGCTCCTAAATCTCTTGGAATTTTCCTGATGTTAAAAGAGTCTTGTGTTCTAATGAGATTAACCTCAGTGGGCTCTTGGATGATGCTGACCAGAAAGTCTAAGCCATAATCAGAGGCTTGAGATTTTAGCCTCACCGCCTAAAAGGGATGGAGGGCAGGAAATTGAGTTAATAATTGATTGTGCCTGCATGATGAAACCTTCATAAAAATGGCAAGTTTGCAACTTGGAGAAGTGCCAGGTGAGAAAACAGATCTGCATACCAGGAGGGTGGCAGGTCCTAACTTCACAAAGGTCCTACATGCAGGATCCTTTCAAATCTCAGCCTATATATGTCTTTCCCCAGCTGTTCATCTATCTCCTTTATTACAGCATTTGTAAAACCTGCATAAGTTATATCCTTCTTGAAAAATAGGCATATTATATCCTTTGTAAAGCCTGGTAAACCATAAATATTCCTTCAGTTCTGTGAGCCTCTAAAGCAAGTTATCAAATCAGAGGTTCCTAAGACCTATAATTTATAACCAGTCAGTTAAAAGTACAGGTGACACCCCAAGACTTGTCACTTGCATCAGATGTCTGAGCCTTTAATTTGTGAAATCTGCCACTAACTCCAACAGAGGGTTCCAAATAGAACTGAATTATAGGACACCAAGCTGATATTGGAACATAGGTTGATTGGGAGGGGGGTTGAGGGAGGGAAGTATATTTTATAGCCATATGTAAAGTATTAGTTGTAGAGGAAAACACAGTAATATTGTTTCTATGGAGGGAAGGGGATGTACAGTTGTCCAGAAGAAAACTGGAGTTTCCCTTCCACGGAAAAATAATAATGACTGAAAATCCCAAAAAGTGACCTACCAAAGTCCCTATCTGCTTCTTTTTTTTTTTTTTAAGATTTATTTATTTATGCATACAAGCACTGGGGTACAGGCCAGAGGTGTGGGGGAGTGAGAGGATTCACCACAGACAGAGTGGGGAGCAGAACAGGCAGATGAACGGAAGTACACTGCTGAGGGGAGCAGTGGGCACAGCAGGAGAGGTCTGCTGCACCATGTGGGTCCCGTCCCTGGCCGGCAGCAGGGATCGAACTCGTGCTGCAGTGGCTGCGGTCTGCTTCATAGTGCCTTGCTTAACCCACTGCGCCACCAGGGAGGTCCCCTATCTGCTTTTTCATTCATTCTCTCACTAACTACAACTTCCAACTTATTGTTTAACTAAAGGAAAAATTTTGTTCACCATAGACTTCAGTTTGTCAGAACCACACCAGAAGGACTAATCACCTCCTTGAATCACAGCTTCATCTAAAACCCCATTTCTGTGCACCACTCCCCCTCTCTTGTGACCATAAGTTTAAAAGGCACAGATGAAGTTCTTCATTGCAATAATGATATAGTAAAAACATGGTATAATCATTAAACTATAATTCCTGAAACAAATATTTGCATACTGACGTTCTGATTCTAAAAAATTAATGTCTTATCATCACAGCTTTAATGGGCATAGAAGTTCATTTTTTCAAATAAATTAATGACATGGTTTAATAGCATATTTCCACTTTTTCAATATTTTTCTTGTCCGAAGCATTCTAATATTATATGCCTATGTTCTGAAATTATAATTTTAAAAGTAACTGAAATTTTATTATGAGGAATGGTCCAATGGCTTATCTTATAATATTAAACAATAATTCAAACATAGAATCAGTGTCCAAAAAACGACAAATCCCAACATGTCCATCCTGTCAATTAATCCAGGGAATGAATGGCAGGCACATTTGTTGTCTGCTCTCTAGACAAAGTCAATTCTAAAATCCTTTTCCATTTCATAGTCCACACCTTCCCCAACACATGACTTCCAGGCCTTATTATTATGTAAATAAGACTGTAGGCTTGTTTGACCATCAATTTTGAAATAATAATTTGAAAACAAAGCCTTCACGTCTGCATCAGATTTGCATGAATTACATTTAAAGTTTAGACACTAAACTGGAATTACAAGTTCACTTGTTAACACAAAAAAGATAACATTTAATGACTCGGGCCAGCAATATGTTCATGGTCCCCCAAACTTCTCCTAACCTATGGGATAAGTATATTGGGGGTGAGGCTATATGGATGCATCCTAGGTATTGCTAGAGGAAAGTCATCCCAAGACTTCATATATAACATTTTAGAAGAGCTGGGAAGAGACAAATGGGATCTAGATCTGCAAGCAGGATTTGATTACTTAAGCATAAGAAACCTACTATTCTTGGATACCAAATGCCTGGGAAGATCAAATTCCAGCTCTAGTATCAGTTGGAGCCTTTGAAGCACAATCCCTGCTGCCTCAGACCACCTGAGGGAAAGGCACAGCCCTCATCCACTGCACCAACTGGCAAGTGACTCTTTGAAGCCATGGTGCACTGAAGATTGAGATAAAATATTATAAGCAAGAATTGTTAAATAACAGCACAGTCCATACATTGAAAACATTGATTTCTATTTTCTAACACAGTGACAGAATATGTAAGTCAAAAATAATCTAAAATAAATTAAAAGCAAAACATATTTCAAAATGTGTACATAAAAGGTAATTTTGGGCCTGAATCTGATAAAGAATATACTGGTTTTGCATATTTTTAGATTTAAGTATTACTTTTGGTAATAATAATCATTAGGGGAATAAGTGGGTCCAGCAGAACACAAATAATAGAACATGAAAAGATTCTAATTTTTGTCTATTTGTCCTAATGAGAATAATATCATCAAATAAAAAATGTGGAACTGAAAAAAAAAAAGTTCATTTAGAGGTTCTTCTATAGTACTATCTTCCTTCTAATGCAAATTGAAACAGATTCAACCCGAAAATATAAATACAAGGACAAGTACCAATTAGTGAGCCAATCCTCCGTATGAAAAAAAAAATAATTTTTCTTGGTTGCATAGGTTAGGAATAGGAGAACTACCAAATTATTAGAATCCTTAGATTAGTCTCAAAACCCATTTAACACATACTATAACTCTTTTACCAACTACCTATGTTAAACAGATATATATGGGGGGGGAGGGAGAAAATAATGTAGTAAATTTTCAGTAAATATAATGTAGAATTTTGCATATTCTATTATTCCTTTCTACCAAACAACTTATTTTAAAGGATTCAAATAGCTACTTTGTGTACAGCATGAACTCTATTTTGAAATACTATCCTTAGGAGATGTGAGGAAAGAATATATTGGCTGAAATGCTGTTAACAGATTTTCTTGAGTTTTCTTCATAGCTCTTGACTGTTTAATAGCTTTCTTTTATCCTTTCTCCATCCCACTGATACATGCTAGTTTTATGCCTGTTGTTACATCAGTGGCAACTTAGTGAGACTAAATTTTTATCATAGGGAGGTAGGAGCATATCAAAGTTCACATTTATGTTGCTTTATCTTTGTTCCTTATATCTGAACATTGACCTAATAATTCACAGCACTAACTATAACCACAAGGTAGATCAAGATAGGTTAAGGATTGAGTTGGTGTTGTAAATGATAAAAGAATTAAAAACAACTCTGATTGCACCTTTCATTTTAAAGTTATCAATCTGTAGGTGATTCTTATCTAAGTTGCCATTAACCAGTTCTTAAACCAGATGTTCTGTTTTTACATTATCTGGGGAAACTAATTTTTTTCCTTGCTTGCTGTTAAACATTCAATTTTGAGGATTAATATGAACATTATTATTTTAGATATAAAAAGTATAACAAGGAAATCAAATACATTTGAAAAAAGGATGTACACTGGCATATAATATCTATCATATAAGGCTCCAGAAAGTTAAGGTATAATATCATAAGTGCAGAAAATTGAAAGAGATGATCCTATTCATCGTTCAACCCTGATTCATATCTGTCATTCTTCTATCACAAGCAGCTCCTAACACAGGCTGCAGTACTGGGAACAGCTCACACTGGCTCCAAAGAGCTCAAAGTTGCTCATCTCTTCCAAGCCCACCTTTAGAAAGTTCATAATTGTAGCCTGAAATTGACCACAGTGGAAGGATTTTTGAATCAGAAAACGTTATAAATTGTGAAGGGCAAGTGGTTCTTGGAAATTCAGTTGTTTAACATTTATCTACTACACACCACTGATGTAACTAGAATTCTTCAAAGTCAAAAATGTCTGTCTCCCAGTAGCTAGCTTCAGAAGGGAATAAGACCATGACTCGGTAGATATATTTGTTAGGTGTTACCCCTGCTGAGTTTTGTCAGTCAGCACAATGTATAGATCAAATCGCCCCACAGGGTATAGGGTAGTTATTTAATCATCTCTTGTTTAAAAATTACTCACAGATTCTGCTCCAGAACTAGAGACCCAGACTCCTTGATATTACTGATCATCATAGATGAGCTCAGTCTCATAGTCCAAGGTGGAAACATCATCTATTAAACAGTAGGATGGAAGAAGGAACAAAGAGAGAAGTGAGACATGGACCTGTAGTCTCAGGTGATACTAACCTATTTATTATCCAAAACATGGCCAAACAATTACAAAAAGCTGAAAAATAATTTTTTGACTTTCTCAGATAATTCTATTTTATCAACCTGTATCATTCCAAATTATTGCCAACTGATGTTAGCTAGTATTTAGCGTTTTTGGAAATTACAGTAAGTTAGTACTTAGAAGCACTTCTGGCACGTAAAGATATCATGTAACTATTGTTATTAAATTTTTAAGTCAGCTTGTCGTAACTATTCAAGATTATAATAGCTCCCTAAATGTGCTGATAGGTTTTGTTGTTTTTTTTTTTACTTGAAACAGTGCAGTTACGTTTGCATGAGGATAATTATTTTTGATAAGATTTCTAAGTATCAACTTAAATTTTAAAAAACAATGTTGATTTCTTTGGAGTTTTCTCTTCTTGACACATTTTTGTAATCCTTGTGTTTTCTAGAAAATTGTTTTTCACCTATTTTCAAATTTCATCTTTCCAAATGAGAAAAAATCTATATAGTGTTTTATTATGATTTTGGGAATCTCCAAAGTGTGACTATTTGAGCCTTTTTTCATTCCTAAAACTATTTACCTGTGATTATCCTCATTTTCTTAATTAATTGCAGTGACATTGTCTCATTTATTCTAGTATAAAATATTTTATTACTCTCAGCCACACTGTGTTGTTTTCCATGGTGTTCGGGTCTCTGCATATCTTTCTGACCAGATTATATGTGATTTAATTTAGTAAAAAACTATATTTTAATACTTAATGAGTATTTACATATTTGCATTTACACTTATTTTTATATCTCAAAATACTGTCTTAAAATTAGCTATTACTGTATTTTTTTTTTGTTGGGGTAATTCTTACTTCTGTTTGTCATAATAATATACTACCCCATATAGAATAACTCATATACTCGACAGTTGTCTTTATTGTTTCTTGAATCCCACTTCTTTCTTTAGTCTTCAAAGTCCTGTTAATTGAAGTTCAGTTTTTCACTAGCATTTTGGCAACTATTTAAGATTAAAAAGAAGCATTTGGGCCTCCCTGGTGGCGCAGTGGGTTAAGCAAGGCACTATGAAGCAAACCGCAGCTACTGCAGCACGAGTTCAGCCCTGCTGCCAGCCAGGGAGGGGACCCACATGGTGGAGCAGACCTCTCCTGCTGTGCCCGCTGCTCCCCTCAGTAGTGTACTTCTGTTGATCTGCCTGTTCTGCTCCCTGCTCTCTGTGGTGAATCCTCTCACTCCCCCACACCTCTGGCCTGTACCCCAGTGCTTGTTTGCATAAATAAATAAATCTTTAAAAAATAAAAATAAAAAAAAATAAAAAGAAGCATTCTTGGGTTTTGCTTAATTCATTCCTTTTTTTATTACCTCATTCTTCAATGATATGTTAGAGGAGTTTTGAGTTTTAGGTTTCACTTCCAAAAATATTACCCTATTAGGAGCCACTAGAGAGAAAAGTCTTTTACTAGGATAATTGTCATTTAAAATAATTGTTTATTTCTCTCTGGTCCTTTAAGTTTTCTCCTGTGCCTAGTGTTCTATAGTTTAATTGCAATATGTCTACATAGTATTTTTTTATTTATCCTATTTAAGAATTAATGTGTGTCTTCAGTATAGATTCTTATTTTTCTTTCATTAAGGAAAATTACCATTCATTATTTTTTTAATATGCCCTCTCTCCTATTCTCTATTTTCTCTTTGTAGACTTTTAACTATATTTAGCAGTCTCTGTATAAAGTATATATTCAATATTTTTAATATTTTCCCTTTTTGTCTTTCTGGAATCTTCTTAGTCTCTCCGCTATATCTTCTATTTCTTTATTCTCTATACAGAGAGCACTGTTTTATATTCTCTATAAATGCCAGATTTTTAATTTCAGATTCTATCCAATTTCAAAAAAATTAAATAAAACATGAAAATTTATATGGAAATATAAAATGCCTCAACTAACTAAAGCAATCCTGAGGAAGAGAGACTTCATATCACTGGCTTTTAAACTATAATGTAAAGTACTAGTAATTAAAATATGGTATTTGAATAAAAATAAACATATAGATTAATCAAATAGAATCAAAAGTCCAGAAATAAATTCACATATATATCAATACTTAATTCATGACTGCAAATTTATAATCATACAATGTGGAAAGGAGTGTCTGTCACAAATGGTACAGGAATAACTAGACAACCTGTGAAAGAATTAAGTTGCTTAGATATACATTGTCTGCCCTGGAGGGGCCACCCCACTTTCTTGGTATAGATGCCCAGACATGTTAAGACTGAGCTTTCCTGTACATGCATTAAAAGTTGATAAATAAAAGGGGCACTCTGGTGTAAGAAGAGGATCAGAGTATGATGACCCAGGAGCAGAGTAATGGCAATACTACATCATGCACTGATTATAAATGCATTAAAATGTCCATCTAGTGAAAGCTACCTATAGATGTAATTAATTCCTACAAAGATTACAATGACAGTTTTCATAGAAATTGAAAAAGCACTCTTAAAACTTATATGGAACTATAAAGGAACCTGCTAATAGACAAAGAAGAACAAAACTGGAGGTATCACACTTCCTGATTTCTAACTATACTATAAAGTAATAATAATCAAAACAACAAAAATAAATTTTATTAATTAAAGACATACAAATTCTGAAACTTAACTTCTAGAAGAAAACATAGGGGTCAAATTCTTTGACACTGGTCTTGATGATTTTGGATGATACCAAAATCATAAACAAAGGTACAAATAAACTAGTGGGATTATATCACACTGAAAAGCTTCTCCACAGCAAAAGAAACAATTAACAAAATGAAAACACAATCTGCAAAACAGATGAAAGTATTTGCAAACCACATATGAGTAAAGGAGTTAATAACCAAAATTTATAAGTAACTTATACAACTGAATAACAACAACAACAACAAAGAACACAATTCAACTTTTAAAAGTTCAAGGGAACTAAACAGACATTTTTCTAAAGAGCACCTAAAAAATTATTCTCTCACAGCTCTGTAGATAAAAGTGGTAAAAACATTTTCAGTTCCTAGACAGCTTCTGTGTTCTCACATGGAGAAAAAAAGGAGAGGGGAGGAAAAGGGAAGGGAAGGGGTGGGCCAGAAAGGAGAGGAAAGGGGAGGGAAAAGAAGAGATAGAGATATCAATCTGGTGTCTCCTTTTATAAGGGCACTAATTTTATGAGAACCCCACCCTCATGAAGTCACCTAAATACAATTATAATCCCACCAGATTTATCTCTAACTACCAACATATGGGGATTCAACATGTGAATTCTGAAGTGACACATTTCAATAGATAAAATGTTAAAGTCCTGAAACCACAGGCAGGGTGCAGGCTACATGTGTATTTACAAACTTTGATCCTCTAGAAACAGGCTGTGATCTTAATTCATTAGCATCCTGGTCTAACCACACACAGTCATAATATACCAAAACTTGAGTCAAAGGCAGACTTGAAAATTAGTCAATGCAAAGAGATTCGATCATACTTCCTCAAGAATATTTTACTTACAATTATACAAAAGTAGGATGAAGTGAATTATAATGTCTCCAATTCCCTGTGCAAATGTAAACTTCAAAAGAATTAAGTGGAATTTTAGAAATTTAATTAGCAATTAACATTGTCTTATCCTAAAGAGTATTCCTTTCTATGACAAACCAAAATTAGGTAAAAATATTAATGAATATGGTTTAAATTGGAAAATCATTCACCATGTAATAGAAGCACCAAATGGATTTGTAGATGCAAATGAAATTAGGTGGAATGAAGGAGTAATTCACAAGGGATGCTATTCTTTATATGTTTTTTGTGTCTGATGGAATCTGAACTGACCAGCTTTCAAAAATCTCATGAAATGAAAGCTCCAACATATAGATAAATGTAGAAACTAAAAGTCTTATTGTCCATCATATGCATTTAACTCTAATTATAGGAAGCCTTAATGCTTTAGTTATCTTTGCATAGACAAGTGCATTATTCCTTGCAAGTTCCCTAGGATTAAGATGTTATGGCAACAGATCATAACTTTCATTTTAAGAAGTGATATAACTATTTCAACATTTAAACAATTAAGAATACACAATGTTGACCCTAGTACAGCCCATCTAGCACATTTCTTCTGGGTTTTTTTGTTTGTTTGTTTGAGTGGTTTCATCCATATTCACAAGGTTGTCTCATTATCATGATAGCTTACATATAATTTTATATTATATGTCAGGTTGCTACAGCATCTCAATTATTACATCAAAAACATTATATAACTTTCCCTTTATCTCTAATTTAGTGTTTTTAATTTTTATTTTATAAATAACTTTGCAATAAGTCACTCAGTAAAAATAACTATTACTTTAAAACAGGTCCATTGGATACATTGCTGGAGTGGTATATATTTTCTAAACCAGCTCCAGGGTCTGAAACTGCTTCATATACAGCAAGCACACATTAAATGTAAAAGGAAAAAATGGAAATACTAGAGAAAGAATGAGAGTAATTAAGAATCTATAGGAATTCACAAATCTATAGGGATTTACATATCAGGAAAGCTAACCATTGAAAGTCTGAGATACAGTACACACACACCCATACACACACACACACAAAGGACTATTACTCACCTACTAAATAAGATAAACTCTTGCTATTTGAGACAATATGGATGGGGCTGGAGGGGTTTATGCCTAAAATGTCAAGAGACAGATAATTACTGGATAGTGTCACCCATGTGTGGAATATAGAGAAATAAAACAGAGTCAGGTAAAGCCAGATAATAACAAACCCTAAAAATATGACTATAGAACTGATTCTATCAGAAGTAGAAGGAGAGGGGTGAGATTAAAGTGGGCAGGAAGCACAATGGACCATGGTGGTGGACTATGGGTTCTTTGGTAGTAATTTGGTGTAGTAACAAAACACAAAAAGGGGAGACCCTATAATTCTAAAACACAAACATTGTGAACTAACTATACATGATTTAAAAAAAAAAAAAATCACAAGATCTGGGCCAGCAGAGTCAGTTCAGCCTGGCTCGAGTTCCCTCATTCCCTCAGCCTCCCCTTCAATGTATCTCAGCCTTGGCCCTACATCTGTATTTCAGAAAAGGCTGAGTAATAGGAAGATGCCATCCTTGAAATCTCAAGTGAATCTGTCTTTGACACATATTGTTTCAGATTACATCACAAATCCTACAGTCATAAATAACGAGCTGAAGCTTCCACTAATCACAGTGATCATATTATTCAATGAAATAAATAAAAATGTACCCTGCCTCCCACTCTTGAACTTAGAGTCCATGCTCAAGAGATTACCCTCTATGTAATATCTAGAAGGAGAAAGGTAGAATGAATGCTGAGAAACACCACAAAAATATGTATAAAATTCTTCATTTCATATCTTGGAGAAAGACATAGTTACCATAGACCAACCTCTGTTGTTTTTTTTTTATCAAATTACCTACTATGTTTTCTTTGTAGTTATGTAGGGTTTGCATGAACAAGATGGACATATTAAAATGGACTTCTCCATGAAATGTATCTAAATGAGTACCAATTAATGTTCATATATCTATAGTTATTCTTATGACACCTAAAGGGAAGAACTCATTCTGAAAGTTTGAACCGTTTCTGGACTTCTCCGTGGAATGTGTCTAAATGAGTACCAAATAATGTCCATTCTATATATGTGATAGTTATTCTTATGATATCAAAAGGGAAGGATTCATTCTGAAAGTTTGAACCATTTCCATTTCAGCAGAGCCATGACCAACTCACAGAAGATTGTTTCTTCCTTTTCAATTTTAGATATGATTTGTTAATCCTTTTGTATCTAATCTTTAATCTGTGTCCCAAAAGATACCTGGCTCAAAAGTTTAAAAAAAAAATAGTCAACAAAATCATGCACTAAGTTTCTCAAGTAGTTGGTGCATTTCTGAGAAAAGAGAAGTCCATACTCAAGGGTGATAAGAGCTGGACCTTGTTCTAATTTAGGAAATATTACAAGACTTTAAATAAAATTAAGTAGTTGGCAACTCTTAAGTAATCTGTTGGAAGCTAGTCTATATTATGAAATTATAGAGTGGAGTCATGAACTTAGACTTTGGTACTTCATTCTAAACTTAGTAAATATTTAGTTAATAGATTGATGAAGACAAACTTAGAAATCCAGTGGAAGATCATTTATAAGCAAATTTCCATGAGTGGGTTTGTTGATGGAGTGAAAACAGAAAGAGACTTGTGTGATTGGTGGTAGACTGACCCAAAGACCAGAGAAAAAGAAGATTTTGAATTATTTTAAGGAATTATTAAGAAATAAGGAAAGAGGGGCCTCCCTGGTGGCGCAGTGGGTTAAGCAACGCACTATGAAACAAACTGCAGTCACTGCAGCATGAGTTCGATCCCTGCTGCCGGCCAGGGAGGGGACCCACATGGTGCAGCAGACCTCTCCTGCTGTGCCCGCTGCTCCCCTCAGCAGTGTACTTCTGTTGATCTGCCAGTTCTGCTCTCCGCTCTCTGTGGTGAATCCTCTCACCCCCCCCATACCTCTGGCCTGTACCCCAGTGCTTGTATGCATAAATAAATAAATCTTTTAAAAAAAAAAAGAAATAAGGAAAGAACCAAAGGCTTCACAATGAGAAAATAGAGATGATACATGGTTATGAATTAAGGAACTGGAACTGGCGAGACAAGAGGCAGCATCCAAGATCATGAATATTTTCCTTAGACGTAGAGGCGATATGAAGGTGAAAGAATTTTGTACAGATTTAGGAATAGGAGAATAAGTTGAAGTCATTTTGGGCTGTTGATGGGATTATGAGGACTGGAAATTTGCCTTTCCTAGTACTATTTTTCTATTTCTAGCTTTTTCTATCCTTAAATTTTATTTCGTTTTCCTCTTTTCCTTATAATTTTAAAACTCTAGTTCATACCCATGTTATGAATTTAGAAGACAGAAAATACAGAGAGATCTTGCTGACTTTCATTAGATGTTAAGAAAATTGCATATACAGATATAAAATATCTTAAAACATTTGGCAGATAATATCACAGATGTTGGAGACCTTCCAGTTTTGTTTTCAACAGCCCAACCGTATAATCACGGCCATCAACATAACCAACATATAGTCTTTTCTGGTCCACCCCAAGCTGCTGTTTCTAATTCTTCCAGTGTTGTACACAGAACAAGAGGGGACTGGGTAAAAAGGAAAGGAGTTAAAGCTATGTTTAACTTTTCAACTAATTCCTTCTGGTGTAGCTGTATTCTCAAGTGACCCTTTCTTCTATGGGACATGTTCACCGGTATACATGTTTACACTATGAGAGATGAAAATAGGGATTATCAAGAGGATTCCCAGGTTTCTGGTATGACACCTTCATAGTCGCTTTATTTTATGCAGTATGAGTGAGCTGGCAATGGAAGCAGAAAAAGGCAGAGTAACTAAAGGTGATGAGTTCAGTTTGAGTTACACAAATACTGAGATGTCAAGTTTATGTTGTTCTAGAACTCATGGAAGAAGTCAAGACTGTAGAATAGTTTTGAAATTGCTGATATATAGTAACTGAAGTAGTAGATAAAAAGCAAAGTGGGTTGAGCAGTGGAGAATTTCTCCAGTTAATGGTCAGGACAAGCAGCTGAATAATTCAAAGAAGTGTATATAAAAGTAGAAAAGTAAGAAATGTGTGGGTCTCAGAGGAACCAAGAGAAAAGATGGTTTCCACAGTGAGCAGTGATATACTGTGACATCAAGTAAGTTGAAGACTGAAAATTACTAATTAAATTATTCATTAAGAAAGTCATTTGTGATCTAAGTCTATTTGATATTATTCAGCAAAACTCATCAGTTTGACTACAAGCCTGGGAAAGGTTGATAATTAGGTTCATTAAGAATTGGGGCTTTTGTCAGAAATTATGACAAAGGATGAGAAAGGAAACAAAATTTAATACATTATTTAAAAATTTTACATTATATATTGCTTTGTTTTCTTTTCATTCTAAAAGAGTGAAGAGAGAAGTGAGGAAGAATTTAGTGACTATAGCTCCCTTTCTAATTTTGCTTCAGTCTTTTCCTAGAGTGAGTACTTAATAACAACAGAGAAGAACAATCAAAACCAGATCCCACTATGACGTGCCTTCCAAGAAGAAAAATAATAAAACTGTTGTGTTCACTGCTATTATTCATTGTCACAAATGCATAGTGCATACTCAATAAACATTTGTTAAACAGTTAAGAGGTGATTAAACATCATGTGCCACATTTTATGAACATTTCACATATCTCTCCCCAAAATGTTTCAAAATATTGAAATGACATATGCTCTTTGAACCCAAAAGTTTTATTTTTTCCATTTAGAGCTGAACTAAATAAAACAAACCATATATTATTTTTGAGAAGGACTCAGATACCATGTATTCAACTACCTAGTACACTTACAAATATACTGAGGTAATATTCTAATATAAATTGGGAACTTTTTTACAAAATCTTTTAAAAGTATGAGTATTGACTATATAAAAATATTCAAAACTTTTAACTGAGGTCACACAACTGAAAGCCAAAGCAGAAGCTAGAAAAATGGATAAATGCAGAGAATCACAGTATAAGAAGCAAAACCAACATTGGAGTCAGTATTTGGTAGAAAACACTAAAGGGCAACTAACTAGTGCAAACTTAGTAAAAGTTAGTGTGCACAGGACAAGATTTAGAGATAAAAATTCTTAGAAACACAACTTAGAGATTTCTGTGCCTAACCCTCCAGCTTACACATTCATGCCTCCAGGAGTCACATCACATACTTAGGGTGACTTCTAGAGAAAATTTCTGACATATTTCCAGGAGGAAAGTACCTATTTTGAAATATTCCCAGGGCATTCTGTTCTCTTCAACAAAAGCCAATACGCATGGAGAACTATCTTAATAGACCCTAACACTAGAGCCTAACTTCATACCCTTTGTTGTGCAATCCTTCCAGGCCAGGCAGGTTCACAGTTGATTCAGGCAGATGGAAAAGAATCCTGGAACCTTAGGTACATCTGACATGCCTTTAATGCTGAAGCAGGATATTGGCTACACAGGCCGATCAGCAGGCAGGGAGGCAAGCAACCAAGTCTCTTACCCCACACACACACGCCACAACAAAGAGTTCTACTCCCTTTATACTGTTCGGAACAAACTAGCATAGGGCCAGTTATGTGCTCATGGTCACATAATTGACACATTGTTGCAAATGTGGGGGACCTTTGAGGTCACCGGCTATCTGTTGTTTGCTGGATGACCTCCAGAAGGCCTCCAGAAGGTAAATAAACAGCTATAGTTACTTCATGTTCCATACAATCTATGGCTTCCTTGATTCCCAGAAGGGTATGAGAAGTACTGAAAGCTGAAAAGCATTTGTAAAAGTTACAATAAATACACTTAATACAATAAATACAATTTATAAATAAAATACAATAAATACGCCCAGAGACACAGGCTTATTGAAGACTGAAACCTAATTACAGAATTTTTGAAAGATCTCCCTACCACCTCTTCCACAGATACATCAATCAAGTTCCTGTAGCAGGAGATTGCAGATGAAAACACTTAAAACCTCAGCCCCTACTTAAGAAGAGGTTTCTACGGAAATCCAAAAACAGGGAAGACAATATATAGCAAGGACACCAGGAGAAAGTTTAGCTTATGAGACCAATAACTACAGCAAAGAGTAAACACAGCCTAACTTCTAGCCAACTTCTAGTAAATATGAGTTCAAACTACAGGTTTATTTACCTCTGTTCTTTTTACCTAGAACTTTATGTCCACCTTTCAACAAAGTATTATAAGGCATGAAAAAAAGCGAAAAAAAAAAAATCACAGGCTAAAACATAAAGCAAGCATTAGAAACGACTTACATATGTCAGGGATATGGGAATTTTCAAACAAGGAATATAACGAACAAAGGTGGATGCACTGAGAGTGCAAATGGAAACACAAAATTGAAGGAAAGAATACTGGGGGTCTAGCAGGACCTGTATAGTAAGCATTATACTAAGTATAAAGTTACAGTAATTATGTTATATGTCATAAGCAGACAAATAGATTGGTAAACAAACTGATGAGAAATGGACCTACGTCAATACAGTTAACTTGACAAAGAAGCGAAGGCAATTGAAGAGAGAAATGGTATTCTTTCCAAGAAATAGTATGGAGAAAGCATACTGAAATAAAATAAAATAAATAAAATAAAATGCTCTTCTAGCTATATATTAAATGGTCACGCCATACATTCATTCCTCTATCTTTAATGTCACATCTAATGTGTTTTATTGCAGTAGCAAAAACTGTATACAAAAATATCAATTTTCATAGGTTTTATTTTATGAATGTTTTTGGTTTGTCTCCATTCCTATTCTTGAATATTGCATTGCATCTTCATGTGCACATTACTAGGTAGCTAACAGTCTTGAAAATAAGTGGTAAAAATCTTTGTCCATGAAATTTTGCTTGGTTTATTTATGGTTTTCTTTTTTTTTTCTAAAATAAATTCCTAAAAGTAAAATTATTAGAGCTAAAATTCAAGGAATTACTTAAGAGGATGTGTTTTATCCTTAGAAACACTTTCATGCATAATTTAAGTATTTAAAGTCTTTCCCATATAAGGTGCTACTAGCATTTGGCAGTGGTGCCATGTCATTGTTATGCTCTGACTCCTGCTATTTTTTCTCAATGAAAATGTGAACCTATTTGATTCCTCAAAACATAATTTTAATGCTAATTGCTAAGTATGAATGTAAGTGAATAGTTTATAAATAGTCATATGTTTAAATAAACAAGTAAAGGATCTTTAGATCAGATTTTGTCATCTACATAAAGAATTAAATGAGATCAGAATCAAATGACAGAGGCTAACAATTCAGAAGAGCTAAAACTACAAAATACCTGGATGTTTTCATTCAGACAGCTATCAGCATGCCTATCATTAAACATTTTGGTCACATTTTTAATGCAGCATCTCTAATTACAACATTCATCCAAATAAAGTTTGCAAAGTTGCAAAGTTTCACCAGCATATATTTCCATTGAACAATCTCTGATGGTTTTACACTTTACTTCTCCTGATTTTAGTTATGTTATAAATTTGAGAGATGTGGTAAACATCATTTTATCTAGAATTAATTTAACTTGATAGCTCCAGTATCAACCGACTCAAAACAAAGCTTTTATTTTCTTTCTCCTTTTTTTTTTTTACAAATATCTTGATATCAGTAACATAATTAGGTACTGATAACATAAAAAAGAAAGTTAGATAGGGATTATGATGAAAGTCTATCAGGTATAAATGGGATGCCATTATGTTTCAAAATGTTATGTCATGTGACTTTCCAACAGGTAATCATAACACCAGAAAAAATCTATGCTCACAAATGAGCACTGACTAGTTGGCTGAGCACTGTGCCAGTTTTTAGTAAGGTATGTTCTTTTCCCTGCTCTGTCTCTGCTGAGTCCTCTCACCCCCCACACCTCTGGCCTGTACCCCAATTCTCGTATGCATAAATAAATAAATCTTAAAAAAAAAAAAAGCAAGGTATGTGCCAAGACTTGTAAAAACACAGAAGGGCTTTAAATCAGACATGTTATAATCTGATGGAAAGACTGAAATTTAAATTTACTTTAAAAGTCATTCTATTCCACCTTCTCAAGTGAAGACAACAGTCCCCTCACATTTAATTGACTTACCCAAAATATATTGTTTCACAGATATGCACATTAGGGAAATCAAATACTGAATGTTTCCTGTTGATTTTATATAGTTCATCCCATTCTATCCCCCTTCCCCTTGAGATCACTGAGTTTTAGCTTTCTTTCTCTCCCACCCCCATATTTTTTTAATCTATTATTTGAAAGGAAGAAAGTAAAATGAATAGGGTTTACAAAGAAAAGGGTCAAAATACACAAGATAGAAAATGAACAAAATCTATTACATTACGGTCATTTAAATCGAAATAAAGATTTATCACAAGAAATCAAAGAACTAGGTGCTGTTATATAGAAGCACTTTCTGCACTTCCATTAAAGAAAGTCTAGGCTCAAAGTAGAAGATTTTGGAGAAAATAATGAGGAAATATCTCAGCTTGCAAATATGAAGCAGGTATTCACTCTCTTCTAGTGGGGTGGGTGGAGGGGGGTAAGCTGTGGATAGTCCTCATTCTTGTCAAAAAATAACAAAAAAAAATTTAGAGGAAATATCTATCTTTGCAATTTTAACCTAAGTTTTTATGTTTTCTTCAGGGTTTACTATAGCACATAGATTGATTAGTCAATAAAAAGGGGCCTTTATAAATACTTGGATGTTCGCTTCTTGCATACACACGTCTTTATAAATGTCACCAGTCTCCTTGCCGTTTCAGCATGTTTCCCTTGACTTATCAAGACCAAGGTTTTGGTCATTTTTCACTATCAGGATCCTGGACAACAGCCCATCTCCTTTATCAGTAAATGAATCAAACCCTGTCCCATTACTCAACTTTATCTCTGTGTCTGAACTTTTCAGAAACTCTGATCAAAAGCAAATGCTAAGGGTTTGGGTGTCATTTAACTTTTTCCCTTGGACTAACACACACACAAGTTACAGTCTTTCCACAACAATGACTTTTCTTCAGCCCTATTTTCTGGAACTCTCTACTTACTAACCTAGTCTGATAAGGTTTATCCTTCAATTAAACAGCATGCTTCCTAGTTGTATCTGCCCCATGCTCCCTAAAAACACACTGTTTTCTAACTTAATAGAATTTATTATTCTCACATTCAATTATTCATCTTAAATTGCATTTCTGAGTGTCTAGTTTGGTAGTAAACAGTAATAACAAAGACTATTTGATAATTTTATCTCAAGTAATTCTTCACTGTAGTCATTGTTACCTTCCTGCTTACATTTCCAAGTAAATGATAACCTTATTCTATTAAACACAGAAAATCAAATTATATACTTCTTTCTACTAAATACTACTTTTTAAACTTTAGTTTGACATGGTAATTAAATAAAGTGCCATCCTACTTCTCTTCAGAAATATTTGAAATCCTCCTATTATTTTTACTCCCAGAAAGGGCAAATCTGATATAACTAGCCCTTTTATTTTTATTTATATTTTAAATGCTGCCTTTATTTTTTAATTGATTTACCATTGATTTGAAAAATGGTTCTTTATTTTCTTCCTCATCATTTTACAACTATTATTACTCTGTTTCTTCCAGAAGTATATATGTATGCTAGCTGACAAGTGGTGTGTGTGTGTGTGTGCGAGCACGCGCACGCACATGCCCACACATGTCCAATTTAGAAAAAGAATAAAATTCAAATTCTGCATTAGGACTTAAGCCATCTTTTTTTAAAGCATTTATTTATTTATTTGTGCATGGAAAAACTGGGGTATAGGCCAGAGGTGCAGAGGATGAGAGGATTCACCAGAGACAGAGTGGGGAGCAGAACAGGCAGATATACTGAAATACACAAAACGTAGTTTTGCACAATGAAAGCTATTTCATTAATCTATATGTCTGTGCTTATTCCAATACTAGTTCTCTTAATTTATATCATTTTGTAATATAGTTTGAAGTCAGCAAGAGTGATACTTCTATTTTCATTCTTATTTCCTCAGGATTATTTTTGTTATTTGGAATCTTTTTTATTTCCAAATAAATTTCATAGCTTTTTTGTTCTGTTTCTGTGAAGAAAGCAGTATTTATTTCTTGATTCAGAATAAAGAATTTGCAATTTTGTTAGAAATGTTTTATGGAAATGTCTTGGTTGTTCCCTCTAATAATTCCAATAACTAAAAATTTTTATAAAGCATATTAGAAAGAGTGGAAAATTATAACTTATATTTATTTTTTAAGATTTATTTTATTTATGCATATAAGAACTGGAGTGTAGGCCAGAGGTGTGGGAGATGAGAGAATTTACCCAAGACAGAGTGAGAAGCAGAACAGGCAGATCCACTGAAATACACTGCTGAGGGGAGCAGCAGGAGAGACAGGAAAGATCTGCCCCACCATGTGGGTTACCTCCCTGGCCAGGGATCAAACTCATGCTGCAGTGGCTATGCATAGCTTCATAGTACTGAGATCTAATCCCTTCCACTTACCAGGGAGGTCCCCAAAATTATAACTTTTAAAATCACAGAAAAGTATAGTAATTTCAGTTAATATTATTACAGGCAATTGAGCAGAGCAAAACTGTAACTTCCCACAATGCCTTTGCCCATATGTGATAAACAAACAAAAAAGACAAATAGAAAATTATATTTTAGAAAGATATTGAAGCTTGAGCACATGTATTAAATTTGGGCAGTCTTGGTGAAAATGAGAATGAGTTCACTCATTAAACAAGCTGACATCCTTCATCTAAAACCAAATGAGATAATAAAGAAACAAGATATATTTTCTGCATAAAGAACCATATAACGCTTATACCTCATTTAAATAATAAACTCATCGTTTTATTCCAACTAAACTACTCTGTGAATCATTAATTATTTGAAAATTCCACTTGCTCAAACATACTTGATATTTCTGTAATAACATTGTGTGTACAAGTACTCACACATTTTTATTTTAGTCTTAATTTTTACAGAATTTTTCACATGCCATATATTTAAAGTATGAGGAAATTGTTTTCTAAAATTAAGGTTACAATTTATAATGTAAAACTGAGTCAGATACCATACTAACAATGTTTGTTGCCCTTATGAAAATGGGAAAATAACTAAAGTGCCCCACTCCCAGAATATCTTTTATAGAAATAAAATTTTTAATTTCTGGAGATACAGTTAACTTTAAAGAATCAACTCAAATTTGTAAAGATTTCATCAGTATCTTAGGGTAATTGTACATTTTTTAAAGATTTATTTATTTATGCATACAAGAACTGGGATACAGGTCAGAGTCACCGGAGGTGAGAGGATTCACCAGACAGAGTGGGGAGCAGAACAGGGAGACTAATGAAAATACATTGCTGAGGGGAGAAGCGGGCAGGAAAGGCAGGAAAAGTCTGCTGCTCCAGGTAGGCCACCACCCTGGCCAGAGGCAGGGATCAAACTCGTGCTGCAGTGGCTGTGGTTTGCTTCATAGTGCGTTGCTTAACCCACTGCGCCACCAGGGAGGTTCCTTGTACATTGTCATAAAAATTACTAATCTTGCTTATTCTTCTGTTAAAATAGCTTCCAAATACTGAAGTGCTGAGGGTGAAAGGCACATGAATGTTCATCATATTATTGTCTGTACTTTCCTGATATTACATTAAAATAGCTTAAAAATACTATAATTTTCATTCCTCAAGTGTCAATGAAATCTACAAATGAAATTTTATGAATGATTATCTCTTCATATTCAAATATCTAATGTTTTGTGTACTATTATATATAATGCCCAGTACAATATTATGCTTTTAAATATGAAGTATCCCAACCACAAGAAACCTAAAATTCTTTTAAAAAAATAATAATTATAAAAAAATCAGCTTTCTATGATTATTGAGTGAAAGGCTAGTAAAATTTTGGTTAGCAAGTTTTTCCTTCTTTACAAACACCCTTTGAAGTCATAAAACACTAAATGCCTTGACTCGTCTCAACAAATAACACGGAATAAAGACAAAGGCATTCTCTCTAAGGAATTTTTCATACATCATGAAATCTATCACTAAACGCAACATACCTAGTTTGATTACCAAAATAATAAAACATCACCAAAATGGAAAATAAACAAACTGTATTGTACTATGACCTTTTCCTACAACCACTGTTGGGGGAAGCCAAAGACTGCAAGAGCTCTGACCAATGGTCAAGGATAGAAAGAAGTGTTATGGCTGAGATCCTTGCAGACTTGCAAACAAGTCTGCTAACAGGAGCCGCACACGGCTCATAGGATCTAGGCGTACACTCTTTCACTCTGGAAGAAGATAATAAGGAAACAAAAAAGTTGTTAGATAATAGTAGTGGCTAGTTACATGTAGGCGGGCTTGGCACCAAACTACCTGACCTTGTACTTCTGGGCTGTGCTTTCTGTAGCAAATGACATACCCTTGTGAACTGTTCTCATGCTCAATAAAAGGCCATGGAGAGGCTGAGAGGATTGCTATTTGCCTAGGAGAGCAATAGCCCTCCATGTCCTTGCTTAGACACCCTGTCTGCTGGTCTCATTCCTGCGTCACCGAACATACAGAGTTGCAGCAACAAACTACCATCATCATCACCACATGGCACTCACCCTTCCAAATGTTAGGTTCAGTGTAGCCTGAATTCCTTCAGAAATGTTGGCCATGCGCAATATGCATGTGATCTTGTTGATAAGAAAGTTAAATATTTCAGATAATCATTTTCTAAAGGACCTCAAGGACATTCGTCTGATGTCTTCCCCTCAGCACAAGTTCTCTTAGTGACCACTGGAATGAGCAGCTATACTAACTGGCACTAGTCAATGTCACGGACAGCCAGAATCAATGATGTGGGGTAGTAATAAAGAGAGGTTGAATACCCACAGGAGTAGGAAAGTTTTACTCAGGAGACACTACAGAGACTTGATAAAGTAAGGGGGGGGAGGGGACAGCTTCTTGAGGCTCTGGGTGAGCCAGTGTTATCAATGTTGACAGAAATGAATGACTGATATTTGAAGTGATTCCATTTAGAGCCACATGGTACGTTGTGCACTTCTGTGTTACTTAAAAAATAGTTGGAATCTAAATGTGACTGGATGATTTTTAAATTGTAGGACAAAAGAGTTTCTGTATTTAATATGTTTGTCCACTTGGAAGGACAACTATAATAGATATTCTTACACTTAATGTAACATGTATAGTTGATGTAAAAATCAGCTTTCATTTTATTAAACTATTGTTCCAGGGTGACAAAAAAATTATCACTGACATGTTATCTTGATGTAAACAACATTTTTTCTTGTCAGTGAGAATGAAAGTGCCCTAATTTTTATAAGGAACAGGTTTTAAAAAATGTTTTTCCTATTCTTAATTGAATTTGGTGATTGTATAATCATTTCTCCTCTAAGGGAGACCGATGACACTGTTGTTGTTTTTTTCCACTCTCTGAACTAAACTACAAATAGGGCAAAATTATATATTAATTTACAAGTAAAATAAATTGAGCCTTGGCTTATTAGAAAATACAATTTGAGAACAGAAAAATTACTTCCTTCACATAATGACTTGACCTTTGTCATACTTGCATACATCTTTTCCTTTTAAAATTTAAGCTTTTAGGCCTTAGGAAAATTGTCTTCAATTACGTGACCCCAAACAAAGCACAGGGCTCTTTACAAATCCATTTCTAATGTGTCAGTCTTTATGCTGTACCTTAAGGGCTCATATCTAAATCTGAATGGAACACAATGGCAGAAAATTATTATTCCCATCATCTTAGACACCAAGTGAATAGTAAAGCAAAACAGAAACCTCAAGCTATATAAAACTGTTCCTGAGAAGATAAAAAAATAAACAATAAATAAATAATATTTTCCAGATCTCAAAATCAGCTCAGTTTCTTCTATAGCATACTCTCCCTTATATAGGACTTACAGTGAAGGTTGTAAACAACCTTTTCTACATTTGTTCAGCAAAAAAATAATACCAATTATTTTGTGATGCAGTCATGAACATATTGTGTTAGAATATAAACGAGATATGTGAAATTGTGAATGGTTTATCTGCTATAATATCACTTTTAATTGATTATATTTCCAATTATAGATCCCAGAAGAGACAAGGTACTAGTTGTTATGAATTTAACAACACACTAAAGAGAAGGATAAATACAGAATAAATTACAGCATTCATCTGACATTGTGTTGCTGAATCTCAATTTCTACTTCTTTTAGAAATCCACTTTAAACCACAAAGACAGACAAAAGAAAAATGAAAGTAGCAAGCCCTTTGCTCTTTACTGACTCAGTAGTAAGTCAAAATCACAAGATATAGGCATAAAAGCTGTAAATTTACAGCAGAATGCAGTAAATCAAAAGAAGCAGTCTCTCTTGGATTTAGATATAAAAGAACTTTACTACACAAATTCCTTTTCCTTCCAATGAAAACTGAAATTGTAGATTTCCTTGAAATATATTCCTATTGAAAAATTAAATGTGGGCATAAATACATGTGTAGAAAATTGCTCCTTGCAGCAATATTTGTAACAGTGAAATATAGTGTTCATTGCACCTAAGTGTTCATTCATTAGGGTCAGATTTAATAAATATCGATATAACCATATTCTAAAATACTATACAGAATTAGTCATACCATACTTCTACTATGTAGATTGCATTAATGATCTCAATATTTCACATCTCCCTGTACTTACATAATTAGCACATTCACTCACTGATATATATGCAATACAACAGTAGGAAATTTGAGGCAAACAGAAGTTTGATAAAACTTTTGGATGTTTTTCATCAATTCTCTTTTCACCACCTCTATGGTTATAGCATGCACAAGCTGGCCTCTTGAAGGTAAAAGATAAACGGAAAACATCCAATTTTGTAATACAGGCCATTATAAATCAACCAGCTCCAGCCTACTTGTCAAAAAAAATCATCAACTCAAATCAAATCAGCCCTGACTGGAAGAGGTGATAGAGCTATTAGAAATAAAATGTAGTGGGCCTCACTGGTGGCGCAGTGGGTTAAGCAACACACTATGAAGCAAACTGCAGCCACTACAGCACGAGTTCAATCCCTGCTGCCAGCCAGGGAGGGGACCCACATGGCATGGCAGACCTCTCCTGCCTTGCCTGCTGGTGCCCTCAGCAGTGTGTTTCAGTCAGTCTGCCTGTTCTGTTCCCCACTCTGTCTGGTGAATCCTCTCAACTCCTGTGACTCTGGCCTGTACCCCAGCTCTTGTATCCATAAATAAATAAACCTAAAAAAAAAAAAGAAGAAATAAAATGTAGCTTTTGTTTTAAGACACTAAGTTCTGGAGTATTTTGTTTGTTACACAGCATTATTGTAGCAACAAATAACTGAGACATACTAACATAAAACAATCTTAAGGATATGTCACTGAGTCAAAAAGCAACTCACAGGAAGATGATTATAGAATGGTTGTATTATGTAAAAAAAATCTGGATCATATATTCAAAAATATCTAGTAAAGAAGAATATGCAACACAATTTTATTTATTTCAAGGAAAAGAGTAAATAGAACATGAAAGATAAGATAGATTCTTTCTTATTTTTGATACCTAGCCTTTATTTACTTTTTTCCCCTCAGGGAGCATACTTTCATGTATTACTTCTATAATTCAAGGACATCTTCAAAATAGAGCATAGCTTGCCAGCCAAGAAAACTATAATCTGCAGTAGTCTATTTCAGATATGAGGGATAAATAAAAGCCTTTCCAGACAAACAGAAGTGAAGGAGTTTGCAAATACTAGATTTTCCCTATAAGAAATACCAAAAGATAATGAAATACTATTCAGCAATCAAAAAAGAAACTCATGCCATTTGCAGCAATATGGATGCAGTGAGAAGGGATTCTGTTCAGTGAAATAAGAGAGAGGGAAAAAGAAAACTACCAGATGGTTTCACTTAAAGGAGGACTATAGGGTAACCAAATAAGGAATCAGAGGGAAAAAAATAACAAAAGCAACAACAAAAAAAATAACAGGCAACTATAAATCAGAGGCTTTTTTTAAAAGTTTTTTTTAATTTATTTATTCATACAAGCACTGGGTACAAGCCAGAGGTGTGGGGGTGGTGAGAGAATCCACCAGACAGAGCAGGACGCAGAACAGGCACATTGACAGAAACACACTGCTGAGGGGAGCAGCGGGTGAGGCAGGATCGAACTCATGCTGCAGTTTGCCTCATAGTGTGTTGCTTAACCCACTGCGCCACCAGGGCAGGCCCCTAAATGAGAGGCTTTCTTTAGGGGATAAGGAGAAAGAAGGATAGAAACAGGGGAGGGGAGAGCACAAGGGACTGTGGCAATGCTACATGGGTGAATTGGAGGGGGTGAGCATTAAGATCTAAATGCAAACTGGAACCACCAAGTATTTAGTAATAAAAAAAAATGACAATAACTATAAAGTGTTCCAACAAAACATTAAACATCAATAAATGTCAATACACAATGTAGACAGAATGTAGAACCTGAGTTATGCAGAGAGTATGATGTGCTGGTTAATTTTATAGGTCAGCTTGATTGGACCATGAGGCTCTCAGATAGTTGGTAAAATATTATTCTGGATGTTTCTATGAGGGAATTTAATATGAGATTGACAGTTACTGAGTAAAGCAGGTTATACTCCCTGATGTGGGTGGGCCTCATCCAATAAAGCCTGAATGTAACAAAAATAGCATAGGTCTGACCCTACCCCAAGTAAGAGAGAATGCCTCCTGCATGACTGCTTTCAGAACAGGACATCAGTTTTTCCTGACTTTGAATTCTAAGTGAAATATTGGATTTCCTGCTTTCTGATTAATGCTACAGATCTTTGGAAGTGTCGGCCTTAATATCATATGAGCCAATTCCTTAAATTAAATATCCCTTTCAGTTTGATTGATAGACAGACAGTATTCTGTTGACCCATGGGTTCTGTTTTCCAGAAAACCCTGACTGATACACATGCTCTAGAGTATAAGCACATGACAAGAAATAATCATAGAGGGTTTACAATGTTCCAAACACTGTTTCAAGTCCTATATAGATATTTCCTCATTCCTTACAAACAGTCCAGTACCACTGATATTTCCAGTCAATAAAACAGAGGTATAGAGAGGGAGAATAACTTACCTTGGTATATAAACTAAAGTTGATCCTGTGCACTGTGTCTCCAGAATCACATTTCTAACCAACTTGGTGCCTTCCCTTTATTATTGAGAGACACAATATTTGGGGGCAGTATCATTATTGGAACCCAATGGATTATTCTGTATGACCTCAGTCTTAAATTCTCATATTTAGAACTATGACTCAGGAATTTTGATGAACTATTCAGCTTATAATATGAAGACCTGCCATATTTTTCTAAAGAGCTAGTACTCAATGATTACCACTTCCTTTCCCCACCAAAAATGAAATATTTGTGGTACTACCTTCATAAATATACTACATTAACCTACAAGTATTTTCCTGCACTGGAATGAAATGCATCGTTATGTTCTTTCATCCTTATTCTTTGGATGATATAGCCCCCATATACTTCCAAAATTAGCAGTAAACATAAAAGTGACTCAATTTTAATACCCATATTTCTGTAAGTTACACCCTGCTTGCCACATTGTAAAACAGATTTTTATAATTTTATTATCATTACAAAATGAAAAGAACTTGTATTCTGACATTAGAGTAATATACTGTCTCTAAGGGCTCTAATTTCAGTTTAACAAATGTGATAGATTATATTTTTATTCTACCCATGCTTTATGTGGGGAATTTATTTGCCAATTGATCTATATGTAAACCACATAGCTCATTTGTCCTTATAAAGCAGAAACTACAAGAGCTCATAATTTTTGTAACATTTGCAGTGATATTTTGTATACCTTGCAGTTCTTTACAGAAAACTGACTACAATCATCTCATTAGTGCATTTTCATCTAGAAAACAATCAAGATCATACCCACAGCTACAGAAATGTCAATGCTTTTCTTACCTTTTTATTCTTACATTACTTCAATTTGAATATTCATATATAAGCACAAGTAATTCCTTTTTAAGTCATTTTACTGACATAAAATTGACATACACTAACTATATAATGTTGTGTGTTTAAACATTTGTATATATTGTGAAACAACTACCACAGCATAGCAACAATAAAGATAACAAATCTGTAAATGAACTCCAGAGGTTCCTTCTGCTACTTTGTGCCTTTTTAGGTACTCCTCCCATCCTTAAATATGGTGACTAGACTCTGAGGTATTCTCCTGATGTTCTTATCCTTTCATAATCTTTACAAGTGCAGGCTAGAACTGTGACTTGTTTTTAACAAGCATAACAGAGCAAAAGTGATGAAATGTATGTGATACCATAGGCAGAATAATTATATGCATTATAATATCCATGTAACATTGCCCTTGCTAGTTTTGCATTTGCCTAAAAACTAATGATGCTGAATATCTTCAAATGCTTATCTTCTAACTATATATTTTGTGTTTAAATACCTAGCCCATTTTAAAATTGTGTGGTTTGCTTTCTTATCACTGAATTTTAATACTTCTTTATATATATATATGGAAATAGGTTCATTATCAGATATGACATTTGCAAATATTTTCTCTCAGTTAAGTCTTTACATTCTCATAATAGCGTCTTTTAAAAAGCATTTTTTATTTGATGTTTAATTCAACAAATTGTTATTTATGGATCATGTATTTGGCATTGTGTTAAGAAATCTTTGCCTAAAGTAATCACTAAGATTTTTTTCTTATGCTTTCTTCTGCAAGTTTTATTGTTTGGGAACTTATATTTAGTTCAATGATCCGATGACCAAATTTTATAAGGTATTGATTGCTTATGACTATCCAATTTTTCAACACCATTTGTCAAAAGACTAATATATCTCTATTGAGATAGATTCTTTGTGGAAAATCAATTGTCAATATATAATGTGTTATAAGTTGTTGTTTTTTTTTTGTACTTCATTCTAATTTATTACAGATGTTTATTCCTAGCAACATAACTTCCATGTATCTATTCAAACCTATCTCTCATTACACTCTTGCCAAACCTGGTCCAATCAAATCTAACTACTCATTTCCAAATAGGTCATAATTTCAAGGATATTAACTAACCTGTGTAGCTTCCTGCTTATTGGTATACATACACAGTAAAATATTACTCAGCCATAAAAAAAGAAAGGCGAAACCCTACCATGTAGAATACTATGGATAGAACTAACAGGGATTTACTTTGTGAAATAAGTCAGAGAATGACAAATACCATTTGAATTCACTTGGTACATAGAGAAATCAAACAGATTAGCTAAATAAAACAAAAATAAACTTTTAGACTATGCGAGCAATTTGTTGCCAGAAGGAAAAGGGAATAGGTAAATCAACTAAAAGGGATAAAACATGAATTGTCTATAATTGTCTAAAAATATAATTGTAATGTGAGCACAATTCAGTGTCTCCACTATGAAAAAACTAAAAAATAGCTTTGAAAACATAATGACTCCAAAGTATTTAAAACCTTCCAGATTTTAGACAGATGCAAATTCTTTGCTCCTGTCCACTTAAAATACTGTTGAAACTTGAATAGTTTTCTTGCAAATACATCCCTACAATGATGATACAGCAATTACTAGGATTGTGGTGATTATGTTGAACTTTACTGATAGCAGTATCTAGTAGTAGTAGTAGCACATACTGAGAAAGGATAAGAAAGAAAATGGCTGAGATGTGGAGTTAGTGAAGAATTTACAACCTAATACCTAATTAACATTCTTGACAGATACCACAGAACTGTCCAAACTTCTTGCATAAAAACTAGGGAATTTTGCTTAAAGCTGTCCTTCAAATTTAAATACAAGGTAGTCAGCAAGAACACACAGGTATGGTGTTCTTTATTAGCTAAGCCACTGTTGTTCAAATGGGGAGTTCATGTGTCTTTTCTCAGAAGTAAATGACATAGTTCATAGAAAAAGTTTCAGTAAATGGCTTTACTATTGCTTTATATTGTTATTGAGACAAGTTTGCTAAACAGCAAATTACAAGGTTTCTTAAACTGGCTAAAATAAGTGACTTCAAATGTGAATCAAGTCAAGTGAGTTTATTTACTTATTTTAAGAACAAAGCAGGTATATTTGTACTGGACTACCTGACAGGAGAATAGGGTGGTATGGATGGATGGATGGATAGAATGACAAGTAATAAAAATATATTTTATTTGAAATAAACAAAATTCTTACACAGCTCAATGGATCACTTGGAAACTAATTCTTGCTCAAGTCAATTGAGTTTAAAAGTATGTCCTTGAGGATAACCGGGGTTGGCAGAGGGAGGGGAGGGCAAAGACGGGGATGAGGGCAGAAAGAGCACAAGGGACTGAGGTGATGGTGCACGGGTGGAATGGTGGTGGGAACCCCCTGGGGTCACAAATGATGTCAAATACAATTAAATCTAATTTTAAAAAAAGGATGTCCTTGAAATAGCTGTAGAAAACCCAAGCAATATTCTGAGAATTTTTTGCTATTCAACTTCTTAGAAGATTGAACAAAACATGAGTGGGCAGGATGGGGCACCAAAAATAAAGTAACAGCTCAGCAGCTATTCAGTGGACAACTTGTGTTGGCAAGATGGGTGGGAAGAAATCTGGGGTTGAAGGTCTTGTAAAGGTCACAATGAAAAATGTCTAGCTCTTCAGGGCCTTTTACATACATAATTTTATCTTGACAGCAAAATCATTATTTCATAATTACTGAATTTATATTCAAGATGAGCTTTAATCCAAGTTAATGTAATCCAAATACTGTGGTGAGCTCTAACTGCACTGCAGTTACTGCTACTAGGGTTAATATAAGAAAATATGGAGGCAGAAAGAAAAGAAAGTTGATTTTGCAAAAATATTTTTCAAGACATATTTAAGAGTGGATGGGTGGGGCCCGCCCGGGTGGGGCCTGCCCTGGTGGCTCAGTGGGTTAAGCAACACACTATGAAGCAGACCGCAGCCACTGCAGCACGAGTTTGATCCCTGCCTCTGGCCAGTGGGGGGACCCACATAGCACAGCAGACCTCTCCTGCCTCACCCGCTGCTCCCCTCAGCAGTGTGTTTCTGTCAGTCTGCCTGTTCTGCGTCCTGCTCTGTCTGGTGGATTCTCTTACCACCCCCACACCTCTGGCCTGTACCCCAATGCTTGTATGCATAAATAAATAAATCTTTAAAAAAAAAAAAGAGTGGATGGGTGTCCTAAAGTGAGAGAACAATTCTTTCTTAAGATGAGGATATAGCCCTAAACCAGGAATTGTGCTCAGGTTACTGTCTATTTAGCTATGTTTGTCTGTCTCATCAGATTGAGAGCATTAAGTCTGAAATCAAATGTGGAGGCTTAAAGACCTTGAACTAACACATAACCTTTTTCTACACTTGCAAACTGGGAATAAAAGTACTTGTCTCACAGGATTGCCTTGAGGATTAAAGAAGAAAATGTATGAAATCCCTAGTACAAGTCAGTCATCACTCAAATGATCACGAATATTTCATTGTGTCAGCCACTGATGTGCTTGTATAATTCATGTTTAGCTTCTCCATTTGCATTTGAAAGGAATAATAGACTCTCCACCTCTTGAATTTCCTACATTCTCAAGGATAATGCAAGAGCTATTATGAACAAAAGTAACTAGAAATGATCCATTCATTTCTCATCTACTAATATTTCCTAGGGGAATAATTTAAAATATTAGCAAAGATCTATATAAAAAGACATGAATATGCTGTCGAATTAGTCTACCAGGAGTTTTATGCCAAAGGACAATTCTAATATTGCCAAAGAAGGGTAAAACTCAAATTTTATCAGTAGTCCCAATTCAGATACCTTTTTTTGGGTTAACTTTTTGAAGTTTGTATTGTTTTTGTAGTAATACAGGTTTACAAGACTGTATGATTCAGAGACACAGGGTCACACCTCTTCAGATGTATGTTACTACACCACACTCACCACCAAGTCCTTTCCCATAGTCTCTTGGGCTGCCTCCTCAATTAGACTCCATCTCCTAAAGCCCCCTCTGGTAGCAACTCTACAGTCAGATTTCTAGGGTTTATTATTGGCTTGGTTTCTCTAACTCTGTTTTATTTCTCTGTTTCTCTACATGTATGTGAAATATCCTGTATTGTCTTTGTCCTTCTGACTTATTTAACTTAGCATTATATAGCCCCTGAGTTCCATCCACATTATATTATATTTTTAATATTATATTTTTTTATATAGCTAACTAGTAATTTAATTTCTGGTAGAATCTCCCAACTTCTCTGGACTGTAGCTTGCTTATCTGTAAAAGATGTTTGGATCACTTGATGTTATCACAAAAGTCCTTTCCAACTACAACAATCTATGATTACCTTGCAGCCCGAAAGTAAAACAAAAAGTAAAAAATTTTTAAAAAAAAAGGATTCACAAGGAAAGGAATAAGAACAATAATAATAATAACAATAATAGCAATAAAGACACAGAAACCAAAAATGAGGAGACAAGGACAGACTGGGGACACCTGGT
>JAGFMF010011694.1:2260771-2305017 GCA_019455555.1 Galemys pyrenaicus
GATGGTGCACTGGTGAGATGGTGATGGGGAATACATGGGGATTACAATTAATGGCAAGTATATGTAAATTTTAAAATATTTTAATAAAAAAAGGAAAAAGAATAAACACAGAGAGAACTTGCAAAAAAAAAAAGGATTCAGGTTTCCAAATGACTTTCAGGTTAGTACATATCATTAATATGCAAGACATAAAGTCAATTGTTATGCACTGCAGGTAAGGCTTATTTATATTCACAGCATTGGGGGAGTTTCCATGTAAAACACAAGAAATGTCTAGAATGCCAATGAAGTTTCCATCCTTTTGGGACAATACAATGAGAAAAACAGGAAAACAAAACCAAAGAATTGCTGGAGGTAAAATATGTCAATCCTTTCATGTCTTAGAGCAAAGACACTAAGGGACTCCTCATCAGACATAATAAAATCCTCCAATGCAGATATAGTTTTAGTCTCCACAAATTATGCAGCCCATAAGCCAAAGGAAGATATAGGAACATTATATGCAGGATTTCTAAGAACTTTATAAGTTTTTCTTTAAAAAGCTACCTAAAACTAGTTAATTTATCTCTTTATTTCATGGAATTGTGTGGATTAAATGAGTTAATATTTACATTAAAGTAGTTTTAATGTATAATAAATCAGTTCATACTGATTAAATTTGTTAATATATCTCTAGAACAGGTTCTAGCACATAATTAACAATATTAAAGTGATTTACATTATTGTTGGTGTCACTATTGTTGTTCTATTATTGTTAGTTTGCTGAAAAATATGCAACACTAAGAGTAAACCCTATCATAAAGTATGTATTTGGGTTAATCATAATGTTCATCAATGTATTATATGTAAAAATATACCAATCTGGTGGAGGATACTGATAATGAGGGAGATTAGGGGTAAGTGGTGATAGAAACTTAGAGTAGAAAAATTTAGATGGAAAGTCTCTTAAGGACAAAATCTAGAGGTGGCAGTAGGGTAATTAACTAGATGTTAAACCAGCTATGGAAGTTTCTAGAAATCAGAAATAGAGGCAGAAAGGATTATCAGCCACAGGAAAACAAACAAAACTGACCTCAAAGTAATAAATTTCACAAAGAAAGGAATCCCCCTAAAGAACCCTGTTTAAGAGCACCCCTGTTCTAGCAAAATGAGCTCTCTGCATAATACCTGTCTATGCAGGTATCTTTTAACTTGCCCCTTTCAATGTAGCTGTTGCCCCTAGGACTGTCCACCTTTGGACAAATAGGTGTCTCTTAAATCTGTCTCTTTACAATGCAGCTCTCTGTCTGCTTGTGTCTATGCAGCCACTGACTGAGGAGTGACAGGAAGGAGGAACAGAGATGGAAGAAATGAACATCAGTTTTCAAGAGGCTCTCAGTACACTGAGAAGAACAGACAAGAAATTGGATGAAAACTGTTAAGTTGCATCTCTGATAACTGTAAGTTGCAGAGATGCAGGCCTCCCTTGGATGAGGAAGGGATCTTTGAGAGGTGTATCATGGAAGTCAGTACTGTGGCCAGCTCCTGCAATAAAGTCCACTGTTCCTTGGGATTGCTCTGGGAGCATGAAGCTAGATGTGGCCCAAGATTCATGCAACCAGAGGTCAATGACCCTTTACTGAGCAAGCACTGTGGTCATGGGCTGTGCTTGATATATTTTATAAGTTTTTTTTTCTATTTTTTTACAGATGTATTTATTTATGCATACAAGAGCTAGGGTACAGGCCAGAGTCATGGGAGGTGAGAGGAGTCACCAGAGACAGAGTGGGGAGCAGAACAGGCAGATGGACTGAAACACACTGCTGAGGGGAACAACGGGCGAGGCAGGATTGGTCTGCTGAGCCATTTGGCCGGGGGTTGAACTTGTGCTACTGTGGAGCAAATGCTTCACAGTGCAGCGCTCAACCCGCTGTGCCACCAGGGAAGCCCTATAAGTTTATTTTTAATATATGGTTATATAGTTCAAAAATCAAGTACTACTACAAGGCTTCCAAAGAAAAACAGCAACTCTGCTTCTCTTAGTGGTGGCCACTTACGCTTTTCTTAGCAGTTATATGGGTGTTTGCATTATGTCTAAATTGCATGCTTATATTATTAATTGTTCATTTTTTTAGGTTTGGACCTTATCTGTTTACTGTACTTTGATGAAAATTTAGCCCTATTTCCCTATCCCCAAATACATGTGTAGCCATATCACAATTGCTAATTAAGTCATATATTGTATATACTGTTTATAAACATGTATACACTGTTTAAAGCAGATCCCAGTAATATGCTATGATTACTTTTCCTTTCTTGTATAATTTTCACTTTCCCTCTACTTAATTCCCCAAACTTTTCACTTTTTAAATTTCTGTAATTAATTAATTTAGTTATTTCATCACTAAGCTTATCACCAAAGCTGGGAAATATCTACACAACTAGCAATTACATCAGGTGTTTTTCTCTGGACAACTACTTCCTAGATCTCCTGTGGACTGGTGGCTGCTGAGAGCTGCTCTCCACAGCTGTTACCAGGAGCTTCTCTGCCTCACTCTAAGAATCAGCTTGTTCTCTGTCCTATAAGTCCACACTTTCTTCTTTGTTGGAGACATTCTTTACTAGCTTCTTGGAAAAGTTACACAGAGGAAAAATTTTGAGCTGTTGCCAATGTGAAAATGTTTTATTTGGCCTCACATTTAATATGTTGGCCAGGTTACATAATTACATGAGGCTGAGACTTGGGCAGTATTCCATTTATCAGCACATGGCAAGTTTGTTAAGGAAAATTTACCTATTTGATAAACTTCTGTTACATGAAAGACAAATAAATGGAGAAAAATATAAGAATATTAGAAAATTAGTTAAATTTCCTACTAACATGAGTTCCAGAAAGGGAAAACAAAAGGAAAGAAATTATTAATCAGATATTATAATGCAAAAATGCTTTTGTGAATAAAAACAAGTTTCTAGGCTAAAAAGATCCACACAGGACTAGCACAGCAGGTGAAAAAAGACCATAACAAGACACGACACTGTGGATTTTAATACCTGTGGATGAAAAAGCAAACACTGGGAGCTTTTGTAAAGAAAAATAAATCAGGGTCCTCCCTAGTGGCGCAAGGGGCTAAGCATCACTATGAAGCATCTGCAGCCACTGCAGCACGAGTTCCATCCCCGGCCAGGGAGGTCAATCACATGGCGCAGCAGACCTCTCCTTTCTCATTCACTACTCCCCTCAGCAGTGTATTTCAGTCAATCTGCCTGTTCTGCTCCCCACTCTGTCTCTGGTGAATCCTGTCACCCTCCATGACTCTGGCCTATACCCCAGTTCTTATATGCATAAACAAATAAATCTTTAAAATATAAATTCTTTAAAAAAAAAAAGAAATCACCACTTGTGTACTGGGATTCTTAACAGCAATACTCAAAGAATCTATAAGGAAAAAAAAAAACCTAAATTTTACATGCTTTTAACCTCCTCTCTGCCCCTATTGGAGTGAATGTCAGCTGAGAACTAAGTACCACGGCTAATTCATCTTTGACTCATTTTGCTTTGCACAGAGTTCAATATAAAAGAAGACTTCAACAAATATTGGTTTAATGAGAGTAAGTGGATATGCTCAGATTTAAATAGCTGTCATTTGAATCTTGACTGAGTATCCAGATAGAAATGTCTAACAAAGAATTAGAAAAAGCAGTCAATTAAAATTTCTTAAGTAGAGGGGCCACATATTGAGATCTGAACTTTAAGAAAATATTCTGATAAGTATCTTTGAGATGAATTGGGAAGAAAAAGTAAGTCATTTTTTTAAATTATTTCAGTGTAAATAAATTTAACTCAACATATTTTCAATTTTGCCTGAAGTTTACATCATTAAGATTTATAGAAAACACTTCCATTACTTGGAGGGGTATTACTTGGTTCATTATTAGAATAAAATCAAAACATACTGAGAAGACATTCAGTAGATACTAAATTATATTAATTCTAAGATAAAATCCACATTGTGGATTCTGTCAGAAAGAAGAATCTTAGAACAGAGACATAGCTAAGAAAATATAATTAGGAATTCTATAACTGAGATTTCTATCCTTTCCATGAGGATTTGACCATAATCTATAGCCTTTAAAAAGTAATTTAGGGCAATAATTTCACAGTTACACAGAGAACAGAATCAATAAATCAGTCTCTTATCCTACAGGCACTGAAGAGGCAAAATGTCCTCTCAGTGAAATCTATCCATACTGCCCCATCCCCAATATTTTGAATATTTGTGATGAACCCTCGAACACTGAAAGAAAAAATATTTATTTCCCTTATCTCCTTCACCCTATGAGCTCAGAATAATTTAATGTTGGTTCCTTATGTCTAGGGGAAAATATTTGGAGAGAAATATTTATTTCTGACCTCTTAGGAATTAATACTATGAACCACCTATATAACCTACTGCATAAAATAAAAGATACAGGATAAACTATAAAAATAATATTTAAAAAATGGCCAAATCAAAAAGATGGAAAAATTAACAATGGCAAAAAAATGATGATAATGATAGCAGTAGTAATAAAAGGCCAAAATTCGAGTGGTAATGTAAATATGAATCTGGAATTGTTCTGGAGATAAACACCAACACAGCAAGTCTCTGGAGCTCTGGGAACTGAAGTCACAGGATTCTGGTAATGAGAGAGGATTCTGCACCTTTTCCTGTCCCCCCTATGTGGTGGACATAGACCCCCCCCTCCCCCATATAAAGAAACAACTCTCTGTCAAAGGGTGAAAGGAGGAGACTAGAAATACAGCCCACCAACAAAAAGAAGTAAAATCTGTTCCAGTTTGAGTTGCAAGGGAGGAGGAAGGGAATAAAAAAGAAACTGGTTTCTCAGAAAAAAATCTTAGCTGTAGACCTGCTACGCCTGTCTTGATCTTGATTTCATATTATACGTATGACTTGGGAAAGTAGGAGCCAAACATTAGTTAAAGCAGACCCAGAATGATCACGAAAGTCCTCTCTGGAGGAACGCATCCTCCACTCAGCCCCATAATATTTTCTCAAATATAAGTCCAAAATACTTATCAAACACGTAAAAATAAGTCATCTGAGATAGAAACAAAAATACCAATTTAGCTCCCAAATGATTTTAATAGAAAACACAGAAAATAATAAAGGAATAAATTTTTTAAAGGATCAAATCAAGCCATAGACAAGGATCAAGGACATAATAGTGGGGCCTCCCTAGCGGCTGGTGGGTTAAGCGCCACACTGTGAAGCATCCACAGCACAGCAGTGTGAGTTCGACCTCCGGCCAGGAAGTGGACCCACAAGGAGCAGCAGACCTCTCCTGCCTCAACCATAGCGCCCCTCAGCACTGTGTTTCAGTGGAGCTGCCTGTTCTGCTCCCCGCTCTGTCTCTGGTGAATCCTCTCACCTCCCATGACTCTGGCCTGTACCCCAGCTCTTGTATGCATAAATAAATAATAAAAAAAATCTTTTAAAAAAACCCATAATAGTATGACGTAGTCACTTTAATAAAGAACCAACTAAAACAACACAATAAAGTAAAAATAAAAACTGAAAGTATAGAACTGAACAATCAAGAAGAGTTAAAGCACATGAAACAAAACCAAAGAATTAATAAGCCAGAAATCATTATGAAGAAATTTCACAGTGCAATATAAGTAAACCCAGAGAATTTAAGAGGTACAGAAAATAGAATGAGAAGTTTCATATATATTTAATCACTGTTACAGATAGAAAGAATAAAGAGATTGAGGTATATGAAATATCTGAAGAATAATGTCTACAATTTGTCTAGACAGACAAGAGTTAAAAATATTCAAGCTGGGTTTTGGAAATCAGTGGGAATTTCTGGAGTTTCTTCCTGTGTTTTAAAGGAGATGATCCAGTTGCAAGCAATGGAAGCCTTCTTTTGATTGGAAACACATAAGAAAAGTAGAGTGTGTTTATATGTAAGCTTATAAGAGGGCCAACCTCTGTATTGTTAAAAGTCCATGTGTTTCTTATAAAAAAAAATTTTGTAGAGCTACATTGAGTAAATATATGGTTTAATACCCTTTTAGTTTCCCAGTTACTAGAATGTGTATTCTCAAATACTGTAGTTTAAAGACCTAAAAGTGAGGTTTAAATAGTATTAATTGTATCCAGGTCATAGAAAAAAATAAAACATACTGAAGTTGAAAAAAAATAGGAAATCATAGCATAGACACATCATATTGAAAAATGCAGAAAGGCAAAGATAAAGATCCTTTATAGTTATAAATAAAAGAATAAACCAAAGAAAGATAAGCAGAGAATCACTAACAGAATTGAATGATATAGAAACCAAAATAAAAATATTTTCAACTTCTCCATCTCACTTCAACGAGTAGGCACTCTGGAATACAAGTCTCAAAAACGACCTTCATACACACAGACGTATGATACAGAACAAAGAAGGCATTGCCTATCAGTCAGGATAAGTTAGAACTTAAACAATGATGATGGAAAATGGATTAATAAAAAGGTAATGCTGGAATAACTAAACATAAAATGAAAACAGAAATGTGAATTTTCTCTCATACTATACAGAAAGATCCATTCTAGGATATTAACCTTAACTGTGAAAAGGATTTAAATACTTCACAAAAGTTAAAATATATAAAAATAACGAGTAATAAATATGTCAATTTTATAAGCAAATAATCAGATTTTTTTCTGGGCATGTATCAGTTTTAGAGCTATTCATTATAAATGAGAAGATGACTACCAAAAGGCTAAGACATTTGCCCAAAATCAAGCATTTAATAAAGAGAGTTACCAGAATTAAAATGCAATCTTCCAGCCGCCTACTTAGATGTTTTGCCAATAAATTTATTATATACAGCCTGTGTTTGAAAGGCATTTTGTTTCCTAGAGCAGGTATGCACTTAATTGGCATCCTTCAAAAGGTAACTCCAGCTGCAATGAAGACAAAGGTAAGTCACATTATGCAGGAAGGAAAATACATGTCCCATATGTAAACAAACACTTTAGGATCAAAGTCTTTTCCTATGCTTTAATAGTATTTATTAATTTTTTTCAACAGGGCATTATTCAAACATCTGGGCAATAGAGTCAATTATGCAATTAAATAAGGAATACAGCAGAAGAGCATAAAAACTCCAGCAATAACAAAAACAATAGCCAACAAATTTCAAATTTTAAAGGTCAGAAAAATATATCAGATGATAAGCCATGATTGCATGCAATTTGAGAACCTCTTGAACATCATCTAAAATAAAACATCCCATTAATAAAAGAATAAAATAGAGTGGTGGCTGCCAGGGCTCAGGGAGAAATATAGTAAAATGAAGCATCCCCTGTCATTCCACAATGTTCCCATTTCTTTGATAAATTTACTGAGAAGGAACTACTATAAGTAACTGGTATTTCTTACAGCGCCTGTTAACACCCAGCAAATATCTAACAATAAAATCAAAGTAAAATGCCATGTAGAAGATAAACCTGAGGAGAAAATGTAAACAAATTGCAAATCTTGTCTGTATATTCAACTGATACCTGCAACACCACCCAGGACTTCCACACCAGACCAGTGACGTAGGAGACTTTGTTCTTCTGATTAGAAAAATAAATTTCCATCTCCTTTCCCAATATTTTGGCACATAAGTCAAATGAATATGTAAATCTCCATTACAGTTCACATGTACTTCTCAACTAGTCAATCTCAGCAATAAGCAACATCCAACACATGATGGATTACAATTTCTTTTTTCTTCTAATTCATCTCTAAAAACAACTTCTGTAACGGTGACAGTTGCCTGTTTTCTTGAGATGTTCTGTGCTTTAATTTATCTGCCTTTAAGCCAACTGTATCTTGCCTCTTTTAAGAAATACCAAATATATTTCCATATCTATTAACAGAGCTCCTCCCACTAACTCTACTCTATGTAACACCTGTTATTGATTATGCCATATATTTCTAACAATACAGTGGTGAAGAATTCATGATTGGGAGATATATCGACCTTGTTTGACTCTTGACCATTTCTATTAGCCCCATGACATGGGAAGATACCAAGCTTCCTTGATCTATAAAGTCTCATGTGAATTATTTTTTTTTTCTAATTTAAGACATTTTTTTTTGTCTTGGAAAGAAAAGTTTATTTTAGGAAAAAAAGGATAAAGAATAAAGACTCTCAGGTGTCTGGTACCTGGGAGGAACAAGAGAGCTCTGATTTAAGATATTGCAATTTGCCTTGAGATGAAGAAACAATTCAATGAGTGGTAAGACTTAATCTTGCCTATCTCCAAAGTCCCTACATTGCATACTACACAATACCATTTCTAATATATGTGTGTATGTTTGCAATACATACAGAAGCACATGGATTGTACAGAGTGATTATTCTAGGCAGAGATTATATCTAACAGAAGATCCAACGGGATTCATTTCCATGATGGTTATCAGTAGAATTGTGTCCCCAAAGAAAAGATTTGTTAAAGTCTGGACTCAAGTATATCAGAATGCAACTATTTGGAAAGAGTCACTTTAGAGGTAATTAGTTAAGATGAGATAAGTTCAATAACTTATAATTTGTCTCCACACTGAAGAGCAATCTTATTAAATATAAGTCAGCATTTTACTCTCTTCAAAATTCCTCAACAACTCCCTTCTATCTCAGTTTAAAATTCTAAATCTTCATAAGAATCTCAGGTTCCCACATCATCTGCTACTATCTGCTGCTACTCTTTAACCTACTCCCCAACTTTTCTTCCTCTACATTGGCTTCCTTGAAATATGCCAAGCTTATTCCCATCTCCTCTGCCTATAACACCCTTTCTCTAGATAACTACATGATGTGTTCCCTCACATTCTACAGTTCTCTGATGAAAAGCTCTGAGTCAGCTCCCTTAACCACACAAAACAGTAAACCCTCCCTCCCCTACACATCCTTGCACTGCTTTATTTTCCTAATAAATACTACTCACGTATATCCACCTAAGATAGAGATATGTTGGTTTATTGGTATGTTGACATATGATTACTAGTTTAATGTCTAGCTCCTGCTATGAGATTATAGCCCTGTAGACTTTGCATACTTTGTTTACTATTATATCCTTAATCCCCAAAACAGTGCCTGGAACATAATACCAAATGAACAAACATTTTGTGTTAAGTAGGTGAACACTGAGTTCTGTATACCTCTAGTAGATATTTTTGTAAGAGTAAATGAGAGGGCTGGAAGAGATAACCTACAGTGATTCAGTAAGATGAAATAAGTTATGGTTATAAAATAAAAATGAAGGAATATAAAAATATAGCCTATTAATCCAAAGGAGACATGGTAAAAAACAGAGGGTATGTTTTATTTATCACAGTTGCTTACTATACATTTAACTATTTTATGAAAATCACTTATTTTATTATTACATTATAGCAATTGTCAGATCATACTGGCCATACTGTCCCTTCCTATAGTGTATAGTTACTTTATCCCTCACTAACCAATCAATATATGTAATAATTCACTCAGTCATAATCCCATATTTAGTGCTCAACATGGAAAAATTCACCCTGTTCAAAAACTGATTCCATAAAAAGTTACAAAAGGTTTTAAATATCTAAAATGAAAAAAAATTCAGGAAATATCTCTGTAAATTCTATATGAGTCAAATTTTAAGTATATTGTACATTTTCAGAGTATTTATAAAATGTCTACCATGTTTAACCCTCACTAATAGTACAATTCATTTTTTCTGAGTCAAATTTTCTTTTTATAACACATGCTTTTTAATAACTATGCATATAATAAAACAAATGTTAACATTTTCTATTCTGCTTTCTCCTTGTCATTCTTTTTCATATAAGGATGGATGACATTGCTCCAAAAGTTCTGAAGAGGCATATAGGTAAGGAACAGAATTTGCAATATTTTTCAAATTAAATGGAAAATTTTGGAAGAGTGAAAAATGTCTTGAAAGTATGGTTTAAATATTTAAATTAACATTATTTAAATTTAAATTATACAAGTTAACATAGAACTCAAATGTACCAACACATGACCAATGGGTATTGCGCTAGTGGGTAAGATTTCTATAGCCAAAGTTAACGTATCAACATGTCAAATATAGTAATGAGTCTGACACAACTGTGTATATCACAAGCCTAGCAAGGCATTTACAAGTATATAAATAGTTGGGATAAATTATTTCCTTGACTTCTTGGATTACAATGTTATTGGAACTTGGCATTTGGGGGAATTGGAACTTAATGAACTTTAGATGAACTGGGATATGGGTGGTTGCCTCTAATGAATCATTGTGACAGAGACTTCTTACCTTCCTTCTTTTTTTAATAGGAAAGAGAGCTCAGTAGGAGTTACAGTTTATTTCCCTCTAAAGCTCAATGAGAATTTGCAAGGTGAGTGGGAGTATGAGACTTTGTTTTGATAAATAACTGAAAGGGCTCACTTGCTGAACACTAGTTATCAGCAGTTTGCCAAGCATCTAGAAAATATAACCATCCATAGTGCTTTACAAAATACACTTGGAAGCAATTTAGAGTACAACATTTCTCAAAAACAGTTCATCAGTCAAAGCAACCTAACTTCCCACTGGCACATTCTCAACATCAACAGAGGAAATTCTCAGGTATGAATAGAGGCTTTGCTTGAATTTCTAAGAAAGGAGTTTCAAGGGAAAATTAAAAAAATGGAGCAATAATCCAATTTTGGATCTCAAATCAAGGGACATAAATTCTGAACTCAACTGTCCCCTCCATGGAGAATTTCATTCGTGAGTGATAATTTCCATTTACCCAGTATCTGGTTCATAGTCTCGTGATTCTTAACCAAGGGAAAAAAATTATTCAACCACATACTCATTTAATTTTCCCTCTTTTCTTTCTTTTCCACTTTCCCTTTTCAAACCTACACAGTAGCTGTAAAGTTTGTATCCCTATCGATTTACCTTTGAATTATAAGGTAACAAAGCTGCCATTTTAGTCCCCAGAGTAGAGGTAAAAATCACTATTAATTACATGAATAATTAATCTGAGTGCATGTCACATAATAGCTAAATATCCATGGGGAACTGAAAAAATAAATCAAGAGGAATATCTTATTCCTGATGTAATTTTTTCTGCTCTTCTCTACTCCAGATTAAGAACAATGCATATTAATGACTGAGATATTATTTAATTTAAAGGAACACAGTGACCTGATCACATGCTGGAGAAAAAAAACCAGCTCATTTTAATTCACCATGACTGAAACAAGGTCTAGCTGACAGTTACAAATATTCCAGTATTATCCCCTGAAGGCTTTTCAGAGACTGACCCTGCCAACTTAAACAAATATGTTCAATCATACATATCTTTCAGCTATCTTCCTCTTAAAAACAAATAGGTTTGTCTGTCATCAATGTCCTATTTTCTTACTGTCATTTCT
This sequence comes from Galemys pyrenaicus, assembly GCA_019455555.1. NCBI lineage: Eukaryota > Metazoa > Chordata > Mammalia > Eulipotyphla > Talpidae > Galemys > Galemys pyrenaicus. Next base: position 2,272,200 of record JAGFMF010011694.1, read on the forward strand.
ACTTGGCAGTACAGCCAATAGGGGGGATGCTGGTGCTGTCACAGAAATGTTTATCCTCCTGGTGGGATGTTATGTCTGGATATGACAATCAAAAAGAGAGCAGAGAGGAGTGTCGGCTAGTCAATGAAACTAGAAAGCTATACCTTCATAGTCCTTTTATTGTATCACTAATCATTCCATTGGCTTTTCTGCCAGACAATACCAGCTCTGGAGTCAGAACATCTGGGTTAGAATGCAACTCTGCCATGCTTTGGCAAGTCACAAGTCTTCTCTATAACTCAGTTTCCAGGACTGTATCAGGGGCATAATGGTTCTTAATTTCAAATGATAATGGTAATGATCAACAGAATCCAATCTTATAGGATAAAACCCAGTGATACTGGTGGTGGTGCTGGTGGTGACGGTGACCAGAGAACCAGATCTTATTCTGTTCTCCCAATGACTGACTTAGCATTTGTCTCACAGGAGAAACTTGAAAAGCATGTGTGACTTGGGCATTTAAATTCTCTAAGTATGTGGTATGAAAAGGAAAGAGGGGGGTAGGGGAGAAAGAGCATAGGTGAAACAAGATGGATAGATGTAAGTACTCCAATATACAACAATATATTCTAAATGAACCAATCTAATTCTCAACCTGGGTCTCATGGATTTTCTTTTCCCCACATTATTTTATTTACTTTTATGTATGTTGGATATTTCTATAGCAAAATTTAAGTAAAACCAATTATCTGAGCCTCAGTTCTTTCACTATGAAATAATGATATTAACAGTCTACGTGAAAAGTTATAGAAAGGATTAGATATGTAAAACACCAGGTAAGTTACATGGTAACAGCCAGATAAATAATAACTACTGTTTTTATTTCTTTTATTAGCTGATGAACTAAACTAACAGTTTTAATCAGATATGTCTAAATTTAGACATATAAGAAACTATACCTCAGTTTCTTAAAGGTCTGTAAACACCATTATATCAATGCATCAAAAGGAGCTACTAAAAATCTCATTAAATAGGGATTAATAACCCCTTGGAGGCACAGGGGTTAAAGTCTCAGCACTATCAAGCTATCGCCAGTCGCTGCAGCATAAATTTAACCCCCAGCCAGGGATCTAACCCACATGACACAGCAGACCTCTTCTGTCTCACCCAATGCTCACCTCAGCAGTATATTTCAGTCATCTCCCTGTTCTTCTCCCCCTCTGTCTCTGGTGAACTCTCTCACTCCCCATATCTCTGGTCTCTTTCCTAGTTCTTGTATGCATAAATAAAAATAAATCCTAAAAAAATTAAAAATTAGGGCCTCCCTGGTGTCACAGCGGGTTGAGCGTTGCACTGTGAAGCATCCACAGCACAGCAGCGTGAGTTAGATCCCCAGCCAGGGAGGGGACCCACATGGCTCAGCAGACCTCTTCTACCTTGCCCGCTGCTCCCCTCAGTAGTGTATTTTAGTGAAGCTGCCTGTTCTGCTCCCTACTCTGTCTCTGGTGATCCTCTCACCTCCCACAACTCTGGCCTGTATCCCAGCTCTTGTATGCATAAATAAATAAATCTTTAAAACTTTTAAAAAATGAATGAAAAAAATTAAATTAATAAAAAAACCTCAGCACCAATTTATTAACCTAAACCAGAGCTGCTGGGGATAGTCTAGTAGTTAGAGAAAACGAGCTCAGGCGCAATTTGACCCTAATAAATACTTTTTTCATCCAATAAACACATAAAAAATTCTCTCTAACGTCTGTCTCTCTCTCCCTTTCCTTCCCCAGTTCTTCTCTCTTCTCCTTTCCCTCTCTGATAAAAGTTACCAGACAGTTATTTTCAAATTCCTCTTTCCCCAGGCTACCATTCACCTCTTTTTTTTTTTCCAGGTGATCTAGTGCTAGCAATTCAACTATGCTTATATTTCTTGAGTTGATCTCCCCTTCAGTAAAATAAAGAACAAACAATTAAAATCTCATCTCAGCTCTCCTCCCTTTCCATGTACTGTGCTGACCTATTCTCAAGCTTCTCCTGCATGGCATCACTTCTCGAGAAAACAGCCAGCATGTGTGTCCCTTGCCTCTCTTCCAGCTCCTCCGCCTATTCTAATTTAGCTTCTACAACTCACCAAAACTACACTCCACCTCAGGTCACTAGTCACTCACTGCCTATATTACAATAATAGAGCATTTTACTCTTAGAATGTCTTTATCATATGTCCCATCCACACGACAGTCTACATGATGAACCCACTCTCCTTTCTAAAGCCATCTTTCCTCTGAAATCCTACTACTGTTTCTTCCCATTTTGTCCTCATCTCTGCTGACCACTCCACTCCTCATTAACTTTAGATGTTATAGTTTGATTATGTTCAATTTTATCTTATTTTTCATCATTGTATGTTTTCTGTTTTCATTTTAGATTCACCAGTATTTCCAAAATTTATATTTTTCATCCAGAACTCTTGTCTAAATTTCACATCTATTTAACAAGTACCTATTTAACAAGTACCTACTTAACATGTCCTCTAAGATGTCACAAATAATTTTGCAATGTATACAAAGCTGAATTTACCATCTTGCCTCAACCAAACTTGCCTCCCGTGTTTCCCACAGACATCTAATTTACAAGCCAAATAGTTCCATGACCACTCCCTTTCATTGATTTATTCATTTAATATGCATATTTGAAGTGTGTTTGTGTGTGTATGTGTGTGTGAGAGAGAGAGGGACAGAGGGGGCGAGAGAGAGAGAGAGAAAGAGAGAGAGAGAGAGAGAGAGAGAGAGAGATGGTGTGAGAGACTGAATGACTCCTGGGGTCATAACTGGGGAGATTTTGAGTGCCTGTTTGAGGTTTATGATAATTTAAAGGGAAATCAATGACAGAGTGCATGATTTGCTCTAGAAACATTCGGCTTCTCAGAGGACATTGAATTTAATAAAGGTTAGATTTTTCAAGGTGATTATAATGGAAGCAAAGGGTAAGGGACTGAAGAATTGCAAGTCTATGTTGAGGAGTAAAGAAGTTAATATAAACGGGAATAGTAAATGACAGAAATAATGCCAGGAGAGCAGACCAAAAGCCACCATGGGGTCAAAGCAGTGAATTAAACAAATTGGAGATCATGTATGAAATGCTTAAGTTTGAATACATGAGAGACCAAATGCCGAGGAAGGGGAAGAAATATGACAAAATCGTTCTTAATCACCATAAGGAGAAAACACCACCAAGTCAAATCCATTCATTTCACTACTTCAACCCTAGAATATGTTACCAGATATGGAAATGTCCAATAATATAATCATTTAATAAAACATGCATTATATTTCTAAGGGCAGTACCAGAGTTATTTCTGTTACCTGTAACAGTATTTTTCTATAAAAATATATATAACAACATATTCTCAGTAATATGTTGAGAACAATAATATAAATAAGTTTATAATTAAACATATATATTACATATAACAATAATATAATAATAATATAAATAAGTTTATCTGCTGACAATATTAATATTGTTGAAGGCTTGTATAAAAAATAAATAATATGCATATTACAGAGAAAATATATCTATAAGATCTACATTAGTAAAATTTTGTACATACAAAAAATCTGGGGGAAATAAATAAAAAATATATTTAAAAACTATATATTTCCTAGTAATAGCTGAAAAGACAATGTGGATAACAATAAATGTCTCAATATATTTTATTCTCTAGAAATACTTTATACATGTCATTATAAAGGAATTATTCCTGTAAAATTAAAAAGAAAAACAAACAGAAATTTGCATTACTAGTAAATAGTCTACTGAACAGTTAGGAAGGTTTATGCAAATTGCAGTCTACTATAGCAATCTTCACATCTCTCAATGCCATGCCATAGGCTAGTTCAGTGGTCACCACTGCACTGGCTTTTCAGTCATCCTGATTGGTGACAGGGCTTCAATGAATACAACCACAGAAAGCATAGAATTCTGGAATTATATTCTAGGCCAATACTCTACAAACTGCAATGTTAGCTCAAGACAATTAGAGCAGGACAGTGAAGGAAAAAATGTCTCACTTAATTCACAGAAATAACCTCACAGAACATCAAACACAGTGAAAAGAACAAGAGTTCACCCCAACTGATTAATCAAAACTAAACATCTGGAATAAACTCTAATACAACAGCACTAACCGAATTACTAATAGAAGGCTTCAAAACAGTTTGTAGTGACGCTTACTGAATTAAAAAATCATGGCAAGAGAGAACCAAGAGAGAAGTAAAGCAAGGACAGAAAAATATGAAAAAGTTCCAAGAAGTGTTAGAGTTCCATTGAAAGCTCAGCCCACAGACTACAGAGTTGCTGGTCTGAAACCCAGAAAAGTGGACTAGCAACAATAACAGGGCCACAAGCCACGCCCACCAAGACCCTATCACAGAACCAGCTATAGATTAATTCTGGACATAACATCACCACCTACTAGAAAAGTGGGAGCTCTGCACCCTTAATATTTACAAAGCAAATAATGGGGAGACAACAAACCACAACAAATGACAACCTCAGTCCTCAGAGGAATGCTATACCAAAGGGAAAGAAAAAAAATCTCCAAAATCCAAGCACAAATACATGGAAGACCTTTTCCTCACATCAGCTACAGAGGTGAAGGTTGTCATGATATAAACATTCAAAGAAATGGAAGAAAACCCAGAAAAGAATATCAAAGATATTCCATGAAACTCAGAAAAACAAATGAATGTCCTGAAAATAAAATCAATGAACAGAACATCAGCATTGAACCTTTGATTAAGAAAATAACAGATGCAAGATACAAAAAGATCAATGGAGGAGATTAAAAAATTCTGGAAGAAGCTATGGGAGTAGACTAGACCACATGGAAGATCAAATCAGTGACCTTGACCTTAAAGATGAACATGCACAAAGAATACTGGTGGAAGATAGAGAGACAAGAACAAAAAATAAAACACTTTGAGAATTAACCTACCCCACGAAGAAATGCAATATAAGAAAAATGGGTATCCCAGAAGGGAGAAAGAGAACAGATAATTGCCATTTGATTATATCCCACAAATTGTTTTGAACATCCTATTCAAATAGTAGTTATTCAATTACTATTCATCAACTTTCATGGCCCTAAGTATGAGATTCACTCACTCATGCCATCCTTTACTGGTATTAGTATAACTGCCACCTCCCACTATTCAACAATAATTGTAAATTTTTCTCACAGAATGGTACATTTATTCTTTCTTATGCAGTTTTTCAGTCAACAATTTCTATCTACCAAATGTCACTGGAACTTAAAAGAAACGTGCTACACCCTGGCCATTTGACCATTCACACAAAAGAATCTTACAATGGAATCAGGCTTCATGCTGCAAGTTGTTTCTTCAGGGTCACTGATAGAGGGACCTTTATAATATTGCCACATTGGATTTTCATGCTCTATCTATTGTATTTGATATATAAATCTATCTGATCTGTGTCTTTGAACAGAAAATGTAGTCTAATATCTCCTCCATAATTGTACAAAACTTCAATATTAGACACAAGAAAAATATAAAACCAATTTTTTTTAAATCTCCAAACTATACTATTTCATCATTAATGCAAAAATTTAAAAGAACAAAAGTTCCAGTACTGACTCTTAGGCTAGCCCTCTGTCTACCCTCCTACCATACATGATACTCACCCCTGTTGTCTCTTCATATGCAGACTGAGATGAAGAGGCTAGAAAGAAATATAACTTGATGTGAGTTTCTTTCCAATTATTAGCATGTGTTTTTTAAGACTTCTCAGTGTAAAAGTGACGCATGGACATTCTAAGCAAAATAGTCTGTCATTTTTTTAATTAACTTCACCCAAGATATTCAACATTATATATCAGTAATTAGAATGTAGAGTTACTTGCTCTGTAATATTAAAGAATGCCAAGATTTCCATTATTTATAAAGCTATATATTTCTCAGCTTTTTATTTCACTTGCTCAATTTAGAAAATATATGTAGAAGTATCTAGGTCCATCATTAAGTAAAGTCATTTCAAAACCTGTTTGGCATCATTGCTAACAATAGTCACTACAACAGATTTTTATTTCAGTCAGAAGTGATTAACTTTGATGAACACTGAAGTAACATCCCTCCAATAAGGATGATTTGAGAAATAGAATGCTGAATTTGGGCAGACTTTTAATTCACATAATAACCCTTAGTCTTTTATTTTAAACCAGTGAACTTCTGTTCACTTCAGAGCTACATCTGCCTGTTAATCTCACATTATCTGCCACTATATTACTTAAGGCAAGTTGTTCAACTTTTTTGAATTCTCCTCCCAATAAAAATCTACTTCAGTGAGATTTACATAAAATAATATTTCCTTACACACAACTGACACGAAGCAGGTTTAAAGGGTTATTTTACTAGGTTATTTCTAGTAGCCCACTCACACACCCCTCTTCCTAAATGCTTCTGGCTTACATCTTCTCAACTCTGAGCATCTTGCTCAGTCTATAGTGCCCAGTGGCTTTCACCTCACCCATGAAATACAGGAATTGGCTAGTATAGACAGGGGGAAAGTCAACGGAATCATTGCCATAGATCTTGCCAATCCTGTTTCTAGCAATTTCTCTTCCTTTGATTAATTCTCCCTTAACAGAACATGTTTATTTTCAAGAACCATCTAGATACAAATATATATATATATTTCTTAAATATATATAAATATATAAAAATATATAAAATTTTCTGGAGTTCCTGAAAGCTAAAAGCTGATGTTTTGATGTTATAAATCAAATAGACATAAATAAAACACAACTTCATTTTTCCTTAATTTCTGTAAGAGACTGGAGAATTGAGATACCCTCCCAGAATCCTCCATAGCTGGGGTTAGCCAGGTGACCAACTTCCAGCCAGTGAAATGAATCGTAAGTATTGGGGAGGTTTTTCTAAATTGACACTGCTTAGGTTTATACATTTCACTTTTGCTCTTTATCCTTTCCTTTTCATCTGTGTGGAAGATGAGAAATTGTCTAGAGACACTTTAGCTACATTATAACCATGAGGATGAAAAACAGTTTAAAACCCAAAACCAAGATGAAAGCATTAAACTGTTCTACCAATATAAGACTCAGTACTTCCAAATTTTGTGTCACATGAGACAAATACAACTCTTATTTGGTTAAACCACTACTAGTTAAGTCCACTACTTGTAACTGAACCTAACCCCAGCTGATGGAGGTTAAGTGAATAGAATTTAGTTTAACAGAGAATTCCAGGTAAGAAAAAACAGCAAAAAACATGGCCATATCCAAGAATGCGTGTCTTGTGTTTGAAGAAAAACTAAAACAAATTCAGTGAATCAAAGACATACACAGGTAGTAGCTGAAAAAAACAGATTTATATCTGTGGGAAAGAAATGTCTGGATGCCAGACCAAACCATGTAAAATGGGAAATTACTGAAGGGCTGATGAGAAAAAGGGGGCAGGGGAGCTTTATGATGTGTAGATAGTAGTATGCAAAGGATTTTTCAGGTGCTTCATCTACAAATACATGGAGTTGCTATTTATTATTTTTAAAGACCAAGACCAAAACATTCATCTAGCATCTATTTTTGGTAATTTCTTCTTTGTCATCTGTGAAACAGCCCTGGTAATCAATCCAGAGCAATATTCATGAAAAACCTCATGAAAAATGTGTACATAAAAAGCTAGAGTGTGTTTATCCCTTAGACTCTTTATATGATAAACTCTTCACTTGCTGTGATCTCCCATGAGGGTTTTAACACTAGCTAATACTCCAACTAATGCAACTAATGCCCAGCTTCCCCTGCAACTGAACCACAGCTCAAAGCTGACTTTATCATTGTAAACTTTTTCTAGACATTTGAGGAACACATGTATTTAGAAGCAGATGTTGATACAAGTATTTGAATAAAAAATTGTTAAATGGGAGGGGAAGACAGAACCAGTTGAGGAGTGGAAAAAACAGACAAGGAAGGGGAGGCTTTCAATAAAGAAGATTCCTGGGGCTGAATATGTTGGATGAGCCGAAGGTTTAACCTAAGGAGAAGGACGTGATGTCTTTCTACACCATCTCCCATCAGTTATTGACTGAAAGTCACTGCTGAATTGATGGTCTCTATTCTCCTGTACTTTGAGCTAGTCATGGGATTAAGCAGAGTTGCAGTCTCTAATCTCAACAAAGTCCCCTGGAAGTCCTCTGACATATGGTGGCATTTGGAAGTCTGATGGGAGGCAGCAAAGTGGTAAGGCTTCTGAAATACAGAACCTTCTCCAACATGCTTGACTTGACCAGTGACTGAAAATCTATCAACCCCAAGCAGCAAGGTTCTAATTCTACAGAAACTATAAAACAAAATGATTAAGAACTCACTAACAGAGCATAAGACTGAGATTTTCCTTTCTTTGTTGCACTCTGAAAGTCAGAGATAGACCAAACAGTGACTCAAAAAGTAACAAACAGGGAGTACCCAAGAAAATTTGCTTTTGCCCCACGGAGATGAGAGTCCAGTTGTAACAAGTTCCCTTTTATATTAAAATTTAAAAATACTAGTGAAAACTACAGGTGGTTAGAATATTCCTGCCATTATTGTCAACCCCTGTAAGGACAGTCAAACTATATGATATGGATGTCAAAGAATAAATCAAATAGTAGGATCATCATCTAATATTTTAGCTAGACAAGAATCAGGAGATGAGCTACATTCAGTCCCTCAACAAGATTATGACTTATAGCTGATTTAACATTTTTTATCTATTGAACATACACTAATATAATGCTTAACTGCATGCCCAGTGCTGTTCTGTGTGTTTTATAAATAGAATTTGAAACTTCTTTTCAAATTTTCCCAACAACCCTATAAAGTATTTCTATAAGACATCCACATTTTACAGCTAGAAGTAGAAAAAGGCTAAGTAACTTTCCCAGGAAAAATCTACCTCTAAAGTATTTTCTTTTAATCATTAGTCTTCTGCCTCCCACTAAGTAAGAATGTGATCAATGTTGAGGTATACAATTGTACCCTGAATACCTATCACAAGTTTTTTCCTTTCTGTGATTAGCACCATTCTAGCTTCAGATTGTACATGAAGGGCGGAAAAAGAATTCAGTCTTCTGGCACAGCTAAGATAAGTGTAAAAAACTGCATCAGGAATCGCCTCTGTCTTCAGAGTGCTTGGTACAACAGAAATAAGCTCAACTTGTTAAATCAAGAGTAAAATAATTGCACTGAAAGAATCATACTGCAGACTCTTTTAAAAGACAGCCAACCAAATCTAGGTTTATTAAGCTGTTGTCACAACAATAACCATTGATGAATCTAAGAAATTATGAGCATGAACATGTGATCATGTGTTAGTTGAGGAACGAGGTGTGGTAGTCAGTGGTAGACAAGAGATTCCAGAAAACCACAACTATCTAGAAATATTCACCTCATCACACAGATCTATATATAACTCTTAATCCAGCCTCCCAAAATTCAAGAATGCTAATAAGAAATAACATTTGGAGTTATTCTGAAGACAAAAAACAGTTCTGTACCTTTATGTGAACATTCACAAGTATGGAAACCAATCGACTTCTCTGTCTTTAAATTCATTCTCAAGACAAATCAAAAATGCTATTTTCTCTCAATAAGAGCCACCTAGTAACACATAGGCAAACATTCTTCCCTCAAGGAAGTATTCCAGACAGACCCCAAAATATATTTAACAGTTCCATTTCCACATCTCTATTTGACAGCCAAAGACTTTCAGATTCTCTTTGGTCTCATGGGCTAGGTAATTTCAGTCATGTCCCTCTAGTGATAGAATTTCTAGTGGTGAAGGGCATTCTCACTTATAGTCATTTTTTCCACTTGAAAACATAGAAATGTTTAGAGCTGATTATACTGCATAATTCCTGTGAGTTTGTTCTCTGTAAGTACTCAGGCTCCAATTCTAGAACTTTTGATTAATGGGTTAAAGGTACAGTCTAAGCATGTACACTTTCTTCAAACTCCATGGGTGACTGATGCAGAGCAAGGTGGAGAACTATGCCATCTCAGTAAAAATGATGATAGCAGGGAACAAATTTTGTATGCTTACCATGTGCCAGGTGGTTGGCTTAGAGATTTACATGTCCCAACTCACTTGACCTTCATAACAACCTTCTGCCGTTGGAACTATTATTATATCTATTTTTCAGTTAAGAAATCTGAGGCAGTATAAACTGAGTAATTTTCCCAAGGTCACTAGGAAATACATAGTGGAGTTAGGATTTAAACCCAAGCAGTCTGCTATAAATACACATTCCTTACACCAAGTAAGAAAAAGCAATTTCTTTCTTTAGTCCAAGTGACATCTTCAGGTGTTAAATCTTAAAGCATGAAGACCTTAAACTTTCAGTGAGATTGCTTGAACCCACCTTGTATTAACAAGGCAAAGTCTTAGGACCCAAGATTTCTACACAGGGTCTTAGAAGTTATTAGTCCTACTCCGAGCATCTGCCTTCACTGAGAACATCCAGACGGTCCTCTGCCTTGCACTTCCCTGTTTCATCCTTCACCTGTCCATGTGACAACCTTACAGGGCAATTACACTCCCCCCTATTAAAAAAAGAAAAACTAAGCTAAACAAGTTATAATAGATTTAACTAGGTCTGTAGTAAACTTCCTTGCTGATTTCTTGGGTGATACAGAAGATTTATTACTTAATTGCAGCAAGATAAACAACTTAAAATCGAACAATTCCCTTTCTCTAAATTTTCCCCAACCACTTACGATGTTAGTTGTTCAGCCATACTCTGCTTTCTTTTACTTTTTTCTCTACTTTCCATTCTTTCTGTCTTTATCCAGTGGTTGCTTCCTCTACACCCATGGATATTTCTTCATCTCTAAAACAAAGATGTTCAGCAAATTTATCCATTACCTTGGGTACACTCTTTCACTAATACCTGCTTTGAGATTTACACAGACCAGCATGAGTATTTTATCAAGTACTATTGTCAGCAAAGGTAGTGCTTTCTCTGACTGGTATTCTTCCATGTTTGTTTTTTTTTTCTACATTTCTACATTTACCATTACACAACTTCTCTTTCTCAGGGACTGGGCTATGTCAATAATTATACAAAATAAATTTGCAATATGGTATCTCATAAGAGAATTCCAGGTCCAGATGATAGTGTAGAAAGAACCCATTTCCTCCCATAGACACAATAAATCTAAAATTATATAAGAAATAATTTACAAGGAAGAAGACCGAGTTTATACAACAAATGGTAAAACAAGAATGGTAGGAAAGGGAAGGTGGGGAGAATTTCTCTGCAGAGTGGGGAGAATTTTTGTCCTGCATCAGACACCTCAATGCCTCAATCTAGCTCCATGGAGTCAAGCCCCTGGAGTCCAGGCTTAGAAGGCCACTGGGAAATTAACCCAGGAAAAAAAAAAAAGAAATATAAAGAATAGAGAACCCATCCTTAAAGAACCCACCTTTAGACTTACTTGCCCCTGGATCTACACACTGGTCCAAAGAATACCATATCACACATAAAAGACTACCGTCTGCCACTCACAACATCTGTCTGGGAGGGAGGAAAGCATCTTTAGATATGTTTCTTGGGCTCAGAACACAGGAACATACGATCTCAGCAGCTTCACACAAACTTGCTAAAACCAGTGCTAGTGGGAGCCATTTTGGTACCCTCTTCCCATCCCACTAAAGCATGTGGGCAAGCCTCACTGTGAATTGCAATTGCACCCCACGCCTAAGAAACACTTCACAACCATGCACTACTCATGATAACCTTAAAGCAAAAACATCTAGAGCAAAGAAAACAAAAACAAACTCCTAGATTCCTACAAAGAAGGGCAGTGAGCATGGGGGAGGGAAAGGGGTGAGACAAATCGGTAAGGGGAGTCAATTATATTGTGATAGATGAAAACGAGACTTTGGTGGTGATCATAATACAGTATGTACAAATGTTGAAAAATAAACAGCTATACACCTGACACTTAAAAACAAACAAACAAAACTCTTGAATTAGGAAAACAAAATGGTGGCTATCAGAGGGCTTTAAATAGGAAAATGGTCAAGTGCATGGGGATAGATGGAAACTAGACTTTTGGTGATAATCATAATGTAGCACATAAAAGTCAAATTGTAATGCTGCTCACCTGAAACCTAAATAGGTTATAAATATTTGTCACTTCAATAAAAAGAAATTTTGAAACAGAATCAAAAACAACCCAAGGACTTGGGAAGCCAATGTCAGCAATGAAAGAGAAATTCAGAGGGCCTCCCTGGTGGCACAAGGGGTTAATAAGCACAGCACTATGAAGCTATCCACAGCCACTGCAGCACGAGTTCGATCCTCAGCCAAGGAGGGGACCCACATAATGCAGCAGACCTCCCTTGCCTCGCCAGCTGCTCCCCTCAGCGGTGTATTTCAGAGTGTTCTGTTGCCCACTCTGTCTCTGGTGAATCTCTCATACCCTACACCTCTGGCCTGTACTTCAGTTCTTACATGTATAAATAAATAAATCTTTAAAAAAGGGCAAGAGAAATTCAAAGAAGTAAAGGGAACATTCATCTTGTATTTTCCCTGGAATTACTGGCTTTCTTTAAGTGGTGCTCAAGAGACCAAAAAGCCAAACAGGAGACAGCAATCCAGTGACTAAAAAACTGAGCCAAGTTCAACAGAGAGTTTGTGGTCTCAGCAGACTGAGAAATTAAAACACTGAAGATGAGAGCCCCCCCAAGGGGAGGACACCACTCAACACGCCTCACTTTCTCTTATACTCAGAAAGGTCTGAGCCACAGAAGCAAGGGCGAATAGCAGCTCTCACAAAAATGGGAATAGAGCTGCAAATCAACTTAATCCCAAACACGATTAAAATATCGCTCACTAAACTTCCCATATGCCAAAAGCAAAGCTAAATTCTCTCTACAGAAAGATAACATCATACAAAGCCTCCAAATCATTCTCCAGTTTTTCACATATACAACTGCAAGCAATAGTCATTTCAAGTGGGGATAATAAAATGTACCCTACATCTATTTATGAGGGTTGGAAAAAAGGTCTGTAAATTATGAGGCACACAAAAGTTTGGCAAAAATATTACTGGGCATTGGGAAAATATTTATAGACTATGTCATGCTAAAAAAAAATACCTCCTTTGTTCTTTCTGCCAGAGACATTGGGAATTAAGAGAAAAGATGTGCCAGTTTATGATTATAAAAATAGAAATGGAGTCCTACCTTTGTCAAAAAAACAGGAGTTAGACAAAAAAAAAAAAAATCAGCTCTACATTAATGAAACAAGCACAGCTAGAAAAGCACTTAAGCCTTACTTTTCTAAGTCATTGTCACCGTGTCAAATCCCAGGCTGTTCTGTTTATAATTAAACAAAATTTCTGCATACAGCATTGCAACCTAATGTTTCATAATCGAGGGGAAATAATTATCATTCACTATGTGTGTCCCTTAATTACTGAAAATGAAAATGCATTATCCATACTTTTGAAGCATCTATATTGTGCCACACTTAGAACATCAGACACAAAATTGATATTGGGAATTAAACGCACTTCAAATTTATAAAGTGCTTTACAAACATTGGAGTTCTGATTTTTATGCTATTAATTGAGTTTTGATATTTAGACACTAATGACTAAGACTATGAAGTATACCATATCGAAATGCCAATAACAGCCCACCTGATAATAAATTTCAGTAAGATTAAGGCTAAATTTAGTAGAAATGGTGGTTTCTATTTTATTTGTACTACCAGTCATCAGGGCATTGATGTGACTCTAAACTGGAAATATACAAAATACTATTTTGAACAACTATGCCTATTTTTGATTACCACAGCCTGTAAAGTTTACTGTTAAAACAAAGAGTTGAAAAGAAAAAACGTTTCACTTCCTCCAGCCTTCCACCCCTACCACATTCCTGCCCTGCCCCTGGGGCCGACCACACACAGTACCTGCTCCGCAGCCAGATGCACCCCCAGGTGCCCCAGCTGCAGGCCAAGATGCCTGGGCTCGAAGGTGTTGGCCCGTGTTGGCCCGATGGCCTGTTGAGCGACAGTAGGTCCTGTAAGACCTCACTGCTCTCTTCGCAGAAAGCTACGCCCCACGGTTTTTGAGCAGTTCACCAAAAATCTGCAAATATGGAACTAGTCTAGGACACAGCGGGCGAGTCAACTATGTTCACCTGCGGCCTCTTCCACCTGACTCCCTGCTCTCAATTCACCTGCGCACAGCTTGGGCACCATCTTTAACAGGGGATGCCCAGAAGTGAAGCACTTCTGCAAAGTGGTGCTTATCACTGCCAGGGGCTGCAAGACTGTCCCAGGCAAGGGCAATCTGCTAGGGAAGAAGCAGCAGAAAGGGAACGAGAACCATGATGTAGGGTAAAGGTTGATCAGGTATTTCCACCCTCCCATCACTGATGATGGACACCTGCGGTTCTGCGAGCATTCCAGGGTGGGCATGCGCAAGTGGGCGCACCTGTGTTGGACACGGGCATAAATGAGCGGCGTCAGGAGCATGACAGAACTGCGAGGATCAACAGACAGAACTGCGAGAACCGACAGCAGCAGCAGAGAGAGAGAAGAAGCAGCCGAGAGGGTGAGGTGCATTGGGGGCTGGGAGGCCTGCCAGCCTCCCGGACCCCCAACACCTCTGCCTACCATGTACCTGGCCACCTCTACTAAATAAAGTACGAAAAGCCACCGAGGGCTCCAAGACTCTCCTTCCCTTACCCGTCTGCCAAGAACCATCCCGAACCTTGCTCCAGTGCGCCCATCCTGCCGCTACACATGACAAGCCCAGTCTAAGAAGTCGTGCGCGCAGCGGCCTACCTTCAGTGTGAGCTCAGCTCTACACGCACAGCCCTGCCGGCTTCCAGAAGCTATTGCTGTTCCGACGAATGCGTTGAATGATCCAGGGCTTTTGTGTGGTGACCTGACCCCTGGGGACCCCCTGCCAAGGTTGCCTCAGCAGCACAGGTAAGAGCTGACGGCTGACTTTGGGCCTGGTTGGCTCTAACTGACCCCAGGGTCTGACTGCGACGTCCAAACTGCACCTCAAACAGATGGACACAGTCAAAGCCGGTCTCTGGGTCCAGGACTGGTGTTCCTGGGCTCGAATGAAATCTTTCTGAAACTTGGGGAAGCGGATCCTCTAGTCCCTAGAAACCACTAAGACTTCCAGCGCCCAGACTTAAGAGCAGCCTGTGAAACCTAGTGCCACCTCGCGGCTATTCCCAGGATTGCATCTTGAGGACTTGTTTACAGGACTCCTGCGGGGAATCCACATCCTGCCTATTTGCTGAACCATCCAGGTGGTAACTGTAACAACTAAAGTGACGTCACTTGTCAAAAAACTGTTTTCATGAAATAAAAAACATTTCACAAGATAAACCACAAGTTGGTAACCACTATATCACAAAACTTACCTCACTGCAGGTGAACATAGTTGAGTTGCCACGCTGTGTCCCAGGTTTGTTCTCTCTTTGGAGGTTCAAAAACCATAGGGCGTAGCTTTCTGCGAGACAGCAGTGTGGAAGAGCACATTGGCAAGATGACGCTATAACTAAGGAGTGGAAAAATTACAATTATCTCAGTCAAAGCTTCCTTGTAGTTCTCATTCTGGACAATGCCCTTACGTACAATAAAAATATTGTACTCCACATGAGTTTCTCTTTCCCCAAGGATAAAGAAAATAAAGACAGAAATGGAAAGATGCAAAATAGCCCCTGACATGTGCTGAATGCTAGTGAATACACAAGAAAAAAGCAATGTAATGAAAAGGAAGTGACAAATATATACATTTTCAGTTTTAATGTATTTGTTACATCAGATAAAAAATTTTTAATAAAGTAAAATATTGGTTCCTTGATTTTAAATTTCAATTAGTCAATAATATACGAAAATATATTCTGAGACTTGCTGACCACTATAAGGTGTGATATGATAAGACATGAGACCGACTGAATACTTCAGCCAATTTTTGGCTAAGTGCTATATTTTACTTTCAGAAAAATCCTGTTTATAAAACAAAAACTGAGTCTCCTTGGTGGTGCAAGGGGTAAGTCTCAGCACTTTGAAACTATCCACAGCCTCTGCAGTACTACTTTGATCCCCAACCAAAGAGGTGACCCACATGGTGCAGCAGACATCTCCTGCCTCACCGGCTGCTCCCCTCAGCAGTGTATTTCAGTCAGTCCACCTGTTCTGCACCCCACTCTGTCTCTGATGAATCCTCTCACCCCCTGCACCTCTGGCCTGTACCCCAATTCTTATATCTTATATGCATAAATAATTTTTTTAAATATATAATAACAAAACTGTAACATGTGTAGGAATTAACATTATAATTGATTCACCAAAGATGTAGAAAGAAAACTATTAAATTTCTACTTTATTCATGAACATCAGACTTGAATACATAGAAAATCATACTTGTTCTGGATTAAAGTACTACGAGCTTTATCAACTTTCCTCAAATAGATCCACAAGTAGATGCAATCTTAATCAAAATCAAACAGAAGTTTTATGGAACTTTACAAAGTGATTCTAGAATTCAACTGAAAAGGCATATGAGCAAAATAAGAAATATCTTAAATAAATAAAAATAATAGTGCAAGAGTGATTTACTTAACAACCTAAATACCAAAGCACAGCAAAAAAATTTAGTAGCTACTACACAGGCTAATTGCCTTATGAACTGTGAAATAGAGAAATGGAACCAAAATAGACCTGTGTATATAAGAGGATATCATAGGGTTGACATTTCAGATAATTGAGAATATTATTAAAATAACTATTCACTTGAAAAACTAAAGATAAATCACTAGATCACGTATTCACAAATATTCCTATCATACTAAAGATCTAAATATAAATAGCAAAACTACACACTTTTACAAGAGAATATAAAATATTTTGTAGAGGACTTCTTAAAACTAAAACCCACTAGTCATAAAAGAAAACTTTATAAATTTGATACAAGAAAAAACCTTTTCAAATAATAAAAATTCATTAAATAATACAAAAATAAATGAGAGTTTATAGTGTATAAATACTTCTACAAGTTTTCTTTTTAATGAAATAGAAATGTCTTTAGTACATAGGTAGAAGCAACTCATAGAGTAATAAATATACATTTCAAATGAACACATAGAATTATAATTAAATCACTAGGTACAATGGGAATTCAAGTTTATCACTTTGAAATAAACTAAAACAACTAATAAAATCCAATGTTGGTATGTCCTTACACTACTGGTAAGAATACTAAATGTCACAACCATTTTAAGGCATTTTTCACAAAATCATTAAAATTTAACATAGGCAAATATTGACCCAGTTACTTCTGATCTTAAAATTTATCTTTTAGAAATACTTGAATAAATACACAGAGATATGTACAAAAGCATTCGATCAATCACTATTTATAACAAAGGTTCAAACAGCAAATGTCTGTCAATTAAAGAATTTTTATGTAAATAATGATACATTCTGTAGAATTATTTGTGGATTTAAAAAAAAGAGGGTAATTTTATTCCAACATAGAAAATTCTCCCAAAATGTAAGCAAAATAGTTGAGATAACACATAGCATGTACACTAATTATGTTTTTAAAAATAAAACCATATGCCTGTATATTCAAATTAATAGAAAGCTATATAAAAATAGAAAGTCAAATATTAACAGTAATTAAAATTGGATATAGGTAGATAACTAAGATAACTGCATAGATTAAGTGGTTAAAAAAAACTATAGTCAAACTACTTTATAACATTGCAATGTGTACTTAATAGATCTTATAGTCAAGGAAAAAAATAATTACACTAAGTTAAAAATCAAAATCAACAGTCTATTATAAATCTGAGACATTCCCCAGGGGAGGAGGAGAGAAAAAGGAACAAAATGGGTAGGAAGAGCACAGGGACTATGGTGATGAAACACGTATGAATTGGTGGTGAGAATTTCACAGGGACTACACTTGAGAGGAGAAAGTATACACTGTAAAAAAATGAAAAATAATGGAATATATATATAATAAAAAAGAAAAAGAAAAAATGATATCATTAAATAAAATATAACTAAAACTGATTTTATACTTTAAGATTTTACTAACACAGTAGAAAAACAGTACTAAATGCATCCACAAACACATAACCAATAAAACATGTTTTTGCATTTTCATTTAAATCTCCAGCCCTTGAGGCCTCCCTAGTGGCGAAATGGGTTAAGCAAAGCTTTGTGAAGCAAACCTCAGCCACTGCAGCAGAGTTCTGGATTCCTGCCTCCCAGGGGCAGACCTCTGCTGCCTTGCCCCCTGCTCCCCTCAGCAGTGTATTTCAGTCTGTCTGCCTGTTCTGCTCCCCACTAGGTCTCTGGTGAATCCTCTTGCCCCTCCAGCCTCTGGCCTGTACCCAG
Source organism: Galemys pyrenaicus (assembly GCA_019455555.1). Taxonomy (NCBI): domain Eukaryota; kingdom Metazoa; phylum Chordata; class Mammalia; order Eulipotyphla; family Talpidae; genus Galemys; species Galemys pyrenaicus. The sequence continues at coordinate 2,290,632 of JAGFMF010011694.1, forward strand.
CTCTTGTATGCATAAATAAATAAATCTACAAAAAAAATTTTGAGATGATGTAAAATATACTTTATTCTTATAAACAATAAGTTATATTTCAAGTTTTTCTACATGGAAAGAAATATAATCTGAGCAATACTAAAGTTTATCTGACAGTGTAAACTATGTTTAGGGTTTGTGAAGATTAGACCTTTAAAGAGTAGATTAATAAAAAATTTAATCTGGATTTTTTTGTAACTATATAAAAAGAGATGTCTACAGTTTACAGAAGTATGAGTATCTTTATCAAGTGTGTAAACATACCCACTTGAACCCATCATTTTCACTCCTGCTCGATATCTGTCCTCTGGGCCACCAGAGACTTGCCATGAGAGGAAGCAATCACTCCAGATATTGGTTGATATTATTTTACAGCAAAAAAGTATCTGAGGTAGAGGCTTAAGAAAACATAGAAGTAAACTCAAACACCCAGAGTTAGAATTCCCCTTGAACATTTTGCCAAAAATATAGAAATAAAAGATAGAATGTTATTTGATATGGCTTTCAAAATAATAGAGGGAATGTGATTGTAGCCGTGATAGAATCAGCACTAAAACTATTATTTCTTGAAAGCTTTATTTATATTGAAATGATTCATTAGAGCTCATTAGAGCCTCCCTGGTGACGGAGTCGGTTGAGCACCGCAGCGGGTTGAGTACCGCACTGTGAGGCATCCTCGGCACAGAAGCCTGAGCTCGATCCCTGGCCAGGGAGGGGACCCACATGGCGCAGCAGACCTCTCTTGCCCAGCTAGCAGCTCCCCTCAGCAGTGTACTTCTATCGATCTGCCTGTTCTGTTCCCTGCTCTTCATCTGGTGAATTTTCTCACCTCCCATGACTCTGGCCTATACCCCAGCTCTTGTATGCATAAAAAAGTAAATAAAATTTTTTAAAAAACGATTCATTAATTGTCAGCAGGAGAAACAGATAGATACACAAAATAGGCATTTAATAAAATCAAAAGTTCTGTACATCAGAGAGATGCTTTCTATGTTTGGCATGATTTTATTTGTTGTTCTCAAGATTAGTTTCATGAGAAGACTGGTCACTGTCTACCTTCTTAAGGAGAGGAAAAATAAATCTGTTAGCCTTTCAGAGAAGAAGTGATCATCATTCTTAAGCATGAAAATGACAACTGGGAATTTGCTAGAACTGTAAATGATCTTGCCCCACAAGCTACTCAGTGAATTAGAAACTCTAGGAGTGGGGCCAGCAATCTGTGTTTTAACAAGCCCTCAGGCTGATTCTGATACATGCTAAAGTGGAGAACTACTGTATAAGGAGATAATCCAATGCAATTATTACATTTAGAGGAACCACTAGAAGCTAATTATGCCTGATGATTTTAAATTATCTGGTTTCAGCAACCTTATAGCCCATTCACATTTTTTTAATTAGATAGTCAATCAGGAATTTCCATATATAGGAATACAAGTTGACAACTGACAATAGAATTGATTGGCAAATCACCATACTATGAATGCATACTATTATCTCTTATTCAAGCGACCTGGGATCAGTGTAGCTAGGAAAGCATTAATTAAATGAACAAAGTTAAGGCATGGAAGTGAGATAAAATTTATTTCATCTTTTACAATAGTTTTCAAGAAGTAAATGTCTTCTGTAATTCCTGGTGATCAATTTAGGTGATAAGAAAAATAACAAAAACCTGTTGTTCTTTCTTTAGGGTATTAAAATCACATAATATGAGCCCAGCATAAACAAAACAAAAACATTTCTAACTTACCTAAAGAACTATAAGTGATATTTTTCTTCCTTTAAAGAAAAGGATACCAGAAAATATTAGAGACACAGAAAGGAAAATAACAAACTAGATGAAGGAGCAATTTAACAAAATATCAGACAAAATGATGGATGAAGGATAAACTGGACATAATATGGAAAATGAAAGAGCGCTGGAAGTTCAGAAAATTTTTACTCATGTGGTGGACTCTCATAAGTTTACAAATGTATTTAGTTTTGCTGTTCTCTGTTGTCATGGAAGAAGTTACAAATAGGCAGGATCTTGAAGGTTTTGATTACATGCTATTTTCCAACCAATTCTCCAACTCAGTCCGCTTTCTACATCCCTTTCTCACTCTTGAACATAGTGTTTCAGTAGGAATACATAAATCATAAGGTTTTCTCCTATACAGGGTTCCTTATTTGTAATCATTTTCTAAACAATTTTGTAGCTAAGGAAGCCATTTCTAAGAGCATTTATTGTCCTATGAAAACTCCTAACCTCAAATAATGTAAAGGCTGATGAAGTTCACTAACCCAAATGATGACACTTCAGTATACTGATTATCTTGAGCTGAAGGAGTTTGAAAAAAAACATAAGCGGGAAGGTCACTTTGACCTTCACCATACACCCCACCCCACCCATTCTCCCCCAACAGGTTATGAAAATCTTAATTGGGAAAATCTTCATGCCCTGAAAAACAAAGGTACTCCAGGAATAATTCCAAAAAGCAAGCTTTGCTAAATTTTCTCCAGTTTGTTACACTTGCCTCATACTCCTTAAACTATGGTATTTCTATACAACCTTCCACTCCAGCAAACCAACATAACTGTTTCTTCAGGTCTTTCATTTGATAACCTTATAAAGGTTATCAAGTCTTACAAAACTTATATAAAATATATTTTTGTTTTTCTCTTAATACTATGTCTTTGAAAGTTAATTTTCAGACCCAATAAGGGACCCATAAGGGGATTAAGGAAAACTTTTTCCTCCACAGCAAGTTCATAGAAACTTACAAGGGAAAAACTCATCTTGAAAACCAAAGAAGGTATCTGATGTATACATTTGACTGTCTAGAGCCATAGCTAATTAAAGCAGTTCCAGAAATGACCATTGTCATGGAGCATGGCCTAGAATAAATGTGGAAATAAGGAACATTTACTAATTCGACAACGATAAAAAAAAAACACCATTCAATATTAGTGTCAAATATTCAAAATTCTAATTTTTTGTTCCAAAGTAAATCTCAAACTTACAAATTATGGCTTATATAGAATTATTAAAGGAATAAGTCAATAATATGTGATCCCTTTGTATTGATGAAAGATTGATTTCTACATTAAAAAACATTGAAGCTGGGCCTCCCTGGTAGCGCAGTGGGTTGAGCAACACACTGTGAAGCAAACCGCAGCCACTGCAGCACAAGTTCGATCCCTGCCGCTGGCCGGGGAGGGGACCCACATGGCGCGGCAGACCTCTCCTGCCTCGCCCACTGCTGCCCTTGGCAGTGTGTTTCAGTCAGTCTGCCTGTTCTGTTCCCTGCTCTGTCTGGTGAATCCTCTCACCACCCTGCGACTCTGGCCTGTACCCCATCTCTTGTGTGCATAAATAAATAAATCTTTAAAAAAAAAAAAAACATTGAAGCTATAAAACATTTATACTAATTAGCTTATTATAATTATTTCCTGACTTTTTTTTATTTGAAACATATATTTATAAACTGACAAATCTATCTCATTTTGTTGGTAGGACTGTAAAAATAGCTTTTAGTAAAAACTATATTTCAAACAATAAATGATTGTAAAATTAAAATTAGCACATATCTATATATATGAGAATGAATATATTAGAATGAAAACAATTGCTTTATATTTTCTGAAAGCCAAAAAATCAGAATTATTCTTGATGCATATTTATGTAATTTAATACATTCTTATGGTTAATATATCTGAAATTGTTGACAACTCCAATTAGTTGTTCTTGATAAACTGTTAATACATTAAGCTTACAATAGAGTCTGTTTTTAGCTCTTGAGGAATCTAAGTTTAAATTCAGTTCTACTAATGAAGACTATTTCCCTAACAATAAGTAATAGAAATATATAAATATTTCACCCAAATATTTTCACGATATCGTATGTCTTTCTTAAATAAATTTTGTGAGATAAAGCATATCAAATTATTTGCCTTTTATTTAAAATTATTTTAAATATAATCAAATTTAAATGCCACAGATTGCTGGACTTCACAAATTCATTTCACTCCAGTAAAGAATATAATTGTAACCAATTAAAAAGAATCTCTTGATGAAATTATATAATTTTAAATTAAATTGTCTATCATCTATACTCAATCTTTCATTTGATCAGTTTTCTATTTTTGTTTGGATTTATTTCAGTCTTTATTTGGAGCTTTGTTTCAAAAACAGCTATTTAATAAAAGTTGTTTTACCAAAATCTAGAACAATTCCTCTTCCAGAACAAACACTCAAAAATGCTCGTTGGTTAGACTGGTAAATGAATGTATCAAAACCTGAGTCAAGTGTGCTAAGGGCCATAGCTACAATTGTGGATTTGACCACTTTTGTTTCTGTTTTTTCTTTCTGTTTTCTAAGTCTATGTTGTTATGAAAATAACCTTTCCAGCATATCTTCTTCATGGACTATTCTATCAATAAGAAATTTCTGTCTCAGTATTCATGGATTTTTGCTTTCTATACTATTTTGTCTTATACTGTCAAACCAGCTTTATAAACTGTTACAATTTTTCCATTCTTTATTTTCCAATGGCATCATTTACTTTTTCAAAGTAGAAAGGGTGTCTCCATTCTTTCACTGAATCGCAAAACCTCATTGACAGTATATGCACCATTATGTTAGTTACCATTGTGAAAATAAAACCTTTATCAATTCACATATTAATATATAATAACATAATGTAAATTAAATAGACATAATGTATAAAAACAAATAATGTATTTACTAGTGAGGAATAAAACATTATGTTTATTGAAATAACTCCTTTACAAATATAATATTTAGAAATTGGTTGTTAATTTATATCAACCACGTGGACACCTATTAAAAAAAGTAAAATACAAGCAAATTGCATGATGGATCAGGTATTCTTAAAACATTTCTTCACATTGAGATTCAGATGTTTCTGAATTGATTTTTGCTTTAGAATTTTTGCTATTTCTGTTTTTCCATGTGATACTGTCCTCTGTGCCACTAAGAAGATCGGTGAGACAGTATTTCTTAGCTTCACCCTTGTTGCCAGAATTTCTTTGGAAGCTGTTGAGGTCTTTTTGCAAGGTTTGATATCAGCGCTTTCTTAATCTTATCTAAAGATGTCAGCAGAAGGTTTTCAAACAGCTCAGATTTAGATATCTTGAAATGATCCTTAATGATTTGTTGACTGAAACATCGAAGAGTTGCTATTACTCAGTCATGACACCAGTAATACTGCACAGCCTAGACTGTCCTAAGATAGTTTGCAACTTCAGAGCTATCAAAAGTGAAAATGATATATATCTTAGAATCAATGAAAAACAGGTCCTGGATTTATTTTCTTTCATGAATCTGAGAGTGTGTTAATGGATTTAAATACATTTCCATTTATAATTATTACTAACCTAGGTGGACTTACTTCCATCATCCTATTTCACATGAGTTTAAAATAGTAACAGAAAGTTTCAGCTTCTATGCAATCTAGTATTTTAATCAGAATTTTTTTTTAAATCTGCTTTTAAAAACAATCCCAAAGTATTGTAAATAAAAAGATACCTTTAATACTTTGTTTAATAATAGCTCACTTTCTAATGAGTCTAAATTATTGCTTTAATTAAAGATGGAAATTAAAGTCACAAAATAAAGACTGCTTATATTCTGAATGTAAAATGTCACACTATTTCTACTTTCAATGTAGCACACGAACCTCATAAAACTAAGAAGTAAATGTACCTGAATTGAGAAATATCTAATTTAAGGGTATTTCTAACAATAAGAAAATACTCTCCACAGAAATAAAATTGACTGCACCAAGTCTTTACAATGAGTCAATTTAATTCAAATAAAATCATTCTTAAGTAAAATACTATTTGACCTCAAAGTGAATTCAACTACCTGTATTGCCATTTTTGCTTTCTGAATAACATCCACAAAAAAAACCAGGATTTCAAAAACATAAAATTGAAAATCCAAAAATGAAACTTTGTTTGGGTGCAGGTTGGAGAGTAACACCCAACTGCAGGAGTTAGAACTGCAGTCACTTTTCCTTAAATTATAACATTTATAATAATATATTTAAAAATATATTATTATAAATATTATAATAATTTATAATTCCCTTAAATTATAAATTTGAGAAAACTTTAAAGCATAAAACAATAAGACATTTTCTTTCAGATAAAAAAAAAATTCAGTTTTATTCTGTTGGTTTTCAAAACCTATCTTTCTTCAAAGGAACAGCACTGCTTTTAAATACAAGTCTTGATTGTTCTCCTAAAAAGCACAAAGAATGATGAGAAGCAGGAAGGATTATTATTTCTGCTTTGACTAGTATTCTCTCTCCTTGTAGCACTAAATGTAAGAGAAATGGAAGAACTTTAAGGAGTAGTCATTAAACAAGCACAGAGAGTAAACAAACTATAATGAAAAATAACACCAGTAGAGAAATCTTCTTTTCCTCAGAATCAGGGTCTCATTAAATGCTGTCTACCTATGATACGTTTTGTAGTTGGAAAAACCTCTTTTTCTATTATCTTACCATATACCAAATATACTTTATACCATAGACTCACTGAATACGAAAACACATCGAATGTCCCAAAAAAGATAAAATCTTAAGGAAAGACCATTGTTTATTTTTCTCTACAACTCTTTCAAGCACAGGAATTAAAAAAATATCAGCCAGTCATTTTTTAATTATTTTGAACTGTAAAAAATTAAGTGGACTATCTATTGTAGTCTTCAATGGGAATTATCTTTTCAAGTTCAAAAGTTGACCAGGAGGAATAAGGACAAAAATGGTTTGATCTCACATACAATCCAGGCATTAAGACTGACATGCAATGGCCCAATTAATGTAAAGTTCCTATTCTTTAACTCATTTCAGAATGCAGAGTTGTCTTGATCTGAGTTATTAAGGAACTCATGATGCGTCCCTTTAATTACAGGGGAACAAAACAAAGATCACACAACTAGTTTCTTCAGACTAAGCTGTTTTTTTTTTTTTTCAATGTATCCACATTATCTTGCCCTGAGATGAGTGGTATCATTAACAAATGTTTAATGTCCATTGTTGTTGAAAATTTTTTAAGTGAGTTGATCAACTACATAGTAAAAAATGGTACTTGCCATGTCTGCCCAATTTCTAACTCTTACATACCCACTTATACATACACACACACACACACATACACACACACTCCAAGGAAGTTAACAATCATCATTTTACTTAGTTAATTCTCTCTTCCTTTAATACAACTACATTTCTATTTGTCCTTGCACACTGCTTTCCACAGTTTATAATTATGCTTCCAAAGTCAAGGGGAAAGGGAATTTGTTTGAGTAGCACGTCTATTTGAATTGCACTGTAAATTGCCTCTGACAATTACATTTATACTTGCCAGTAATCAGCCGGGCACTATGACTACTGTGGCAGTGTAAATTTATGCAACCCTATATAATTGCTGATGATGGGGGGAAGATAATTGAACTTAATATTTGATGAGAAAAACAGAAAAATTATGATCCCTTCTAGTCCCCAATATGCTGAGCTCTCGATTATCAGAATTTGAAGCTGAGTGCCACAGTAAAAAGAAAAGGATAAAAACAGTGTAAGCTAAGCCTCATCAAAAATTATGACCCTGCCCCAGGGAGATGTGCTACAGGTGGGTGAAGAATCAGTCCAGAGGATTCAACTGAAGTTAAAATCAAAATACATGAAGTGTCTCTAAATCACCATCCTAAAGACAAGACTGAGACTGTTGGATGGGAATGGTGAACGGATGATGGTAATAACAGGAACAGCCAACATGCCGGAACAACACAGGGCAGGCAGTTTTGAACCAATGGAGCATGGAAGGTTTTTCATTTCCATTTAAATTAACCACTGTCCAGTGATCCCAGTCTTGTATGTGCACAGAACCCTGAATTGACACCTGGACTTCAGATATGAATAAATCGGCTTGGTAGGTCCATGGGATTTGTTTTGAACATGAGGAGACCAGAGCATCCTTGGCATCAGTGCACTTGGCTTGGTTCCTCCTTGCTGCTAATTCAGTCAAGAGACAGTCTTTAGTATTAGTGAAATCTCACCTCCCAAAATAAATACCATTTTATGCACTCATCCATTTAGCTTTAGTCTCACTAAACCTTTCCAATTTTGAAGTAAAGGTTTTGCTCTTACTAGCTGACACAACATCAGAGGCAGGAGCTTTCTGGCATGAATGGGAATCTAGAAATAAATAAAGGCAAAATATCATTACATTGTGATTAGAGACATATTTTTTTTTCTGAGCCAAAATGACATGCCAGCAAACACATATTTAATCACCACTAATATGAATATGTCTATAGTTGGTTTCATTCCTTCTAAGTTCTTGTTAAAAATAATAATATACTTTCTTTTTTGTGTTATGCAGCTAGTCTTTACTTAGAACTCTTGACGGATTAATATTTATTTATTTCACCTAGAGTGATACAAAAGCTAACAATGATAATGTCAATAGGTTGGAAAGTTATTACTAGAGATAGATTATGGAGAGGTAGTTTTAATCTGTCTATAAAAATACTTATAAAAGTATATTTAGTTTATATCCATTAGATCTCAACTGATTCTGATCTTATATTTCAAGTCAGATTCCTCAAAACAAATATGTGACCTTATTACATTTTTAACTTGTTTTCCCCAGATAATACCAGTAGAGCTGCTTCTGATTTGAAGGAACATCTTAGAGAAATTAGCTAATAAAGTTTCATAATCACTTCCCTGTCTTTGGTCTTGAAAACAATTGCAATTTTTCTTTCTGGGATCTAAAACCCACCTTCCTTTCATAACTGTGACCTCCTGAGGATATCAGAAATGAGAAGCCAAGGTAAATATGAGTCTTTATTTGAATCTAAAGAAATCACTAAAGGAAATCTTGAGTTTTCTGGTTTTTGAAAACAAGGAAAAATAGTTTCAAGCACAGATCTATGAAACAAAATTCAAAAATTTTCATTTTTGTCCTCTTTATTCACTGTAATAGTTTCCTATGGCTACCACAAATTTGGTTGCTTAAAAGAACAAAACTGTATTCTATCACAGCTCTGTAAATCAGAAATCTAAAATTAGTGTCACTTAGCCAAAATCATGGTATCAGCAAGACAGTGCTTCCTCTAAAGTTTCTGGGGAATATTTATACTTACCTCTCCCAGCTTCTGGTGACTGCCAGCAATACTGGGTGTGCTGGTTAATTTTATGCGGCAGTTTTTCTGGGTAAGGGATGCCCAGTTAGCAGGTACAACAGTTTCGCCATGAGTCTCTGAGGGTGCTTTTTTAACAGATTAGCATTTGAGCCAGGAGACTGAATTAAAAAAAATAGATTGCTTTCATCAATCCAATCATCTGAGGGCCTAACTAGGAAAAAGGTCAAAGGAAGGGCAAATACACTCACTGTTAGAGCTGAAGGCATCCATGTTTTCGAGCTCTCAGAGCTGATGATTCTCAGACCATTTAGAGCCTCCAACCCCTCATAAGTATCAAGCCTCCAGACTTGAACTGAATTATACCATTACATTTTTGGCCTTCCACTTGAAGACGGTAGGTCATGAACTTCTGCACTGTAACCACTGGTGTCAATTCCAATAAGAGAAAAAAAAATGAGAGAGAGAGAGAAAAACTTTTACTCTGCTTCCTTAATCATTTTTCAAGATGGCAACTGCAGAGCATTAACCACCAAGTGCTTGCACTGATCACGCACCAAGGAAACAGGCAGGACCTGGTAGAGCAATGTCCAAGCTGAGGGCATGTGGACCAATTAATTAATGTTAAATGAGAGTGGACTGAGCCAATAGAAATGGCTACTCTGCCACAAAAAAAAAAAAAAATCTCCTTTCCATATCTTTCTCTGCTCTGTTTTGCTGCCAGGGAAATACAAATAAGATTTAAACAAATCTATAAGGAAAGTGAGACTTTTTCAGAAGTGCTTCAGATTGGTTCATTTTTCTTCTTAGGACTGATGACATGTTTAATTAATAGATTTCCCATTACTGGATAACTGCAAAAATATTTAGGAAGTAAATCTATTCTTTTTATTTCTTTCTATATCTTACTCAGGTCACTCATTTTTTCTTTTCTTAACTAAATTATCAAGGAGATTCACAAATTTTAATCTAATTTTGATTAAATTTAAAATCCCCCCCATTAGTTGAAAGTTAATTGATAAAAATGTACAATTATGTACTTGGTATATATGAACATTTTTGCTCTCTTGCTTTGTGTATCCATCCACTAGGGTGATCGAGCAAAAATAATTTTTATATATTGCTGAATTTTTTCATCTGTTTGATAAAAATTCAAAGTATAGGAATTGAGACCCATAAATTTCCAAGTAGAAACTTAGTGATTTTTATAAATGTAACCTCTCTCTTTGCTTTGCATACTCAGGGACTCTAGACTAAATTATCAAAAGATTAAGTTATTATCCCAAAGCTAGAGGAGACATAGTAGCAAAAGGCTGCTAACAAGAATAGCCAACTTTTATTATAACTTCCCGCAACACTTTCAAAATTATGAAATAATATATAAGGTTCTAATGATGGCCTAATACAGCATCAAATGTAGTCGTATTAACTATAAAGCATCTAATTCTTGAACAGATGCACTATTCCTATTCAACACCCTCCAGGGGCTAATTCACCACCACGGGATTTAATTGGAAGGAAAAAAGAGAGTACTTTTTTTCCTTAATGCTATCATAGTTTCAGCCAGCTCTGCTTCAGCTTTCAGAAAAAAACACAGAAAAATAGCACTGTTGAGTCCCAGAGGCAACAATGCAGGAAGCAAGGAATCCTCCTTAGGCTTTTATCTATTATTACTTTCAGTCGGGAACTAGAGATCTGGGAAGATCAGCATAGTCCAAAGTGAAAAAAAAGTAGTGAAACTGAGTTTTAAATGGGGTGGACATTTAGCCAGAGACAGGGTTTATAATCTTTGCAGTCAACTGATAAAAAAAAAAATTCTGGAAATAAAAATAATAATTATAATCTAGAATAAGCTTGTGAAAGCAGTCAAATTGTTTCTGTTTAATTTAAGGTAGAGCAAAGAATAAATAAACTTGTTGATTTGTATTTGGTAAGATTTGCCTATCTAGACAGAATAAAAGTGATTCTCAGTTGCTCGCCCGATGTGCTTCAGAGAAGATGTCCATTGGCTTAGCAGTTTCATCACTTTCATCAGCATCACTAAAGGGAACATTAAGCAGCACTGATTATAAACCATAATTCTAAATTCTAATCTTTTTTGCACTGTTTTATATCCTCCAACTCTGACAGAGAAACATTTAACTGCTCTTCCTTTTCAGCAGATTCTGTTGACTGTAGGAATGTTGTAGAGAAGATTGCCTGTGTCATACAGAGTCCTCTACATGAAAACCAATTAGACAAAGTTCTCTCAAGCCCATGTAAATAGCAAAACTATGGTTAAATTATACTAAACAAAGCACTCCCTTTCATTCCATGACAACTAAAGAGCATGTAACTATCATTAGTTGTGAGGAAATGCAAATCAATACCATAATAAGATATGATAGTGGTATCATATCAACACTGGAATGGCTCAAATTAAAAATCACGTAATTAGTGTTGAAAAACACGTGGAGAAATTGGAACCCTAATTTGCTGATAGTAGAAATATAAAAAGGAACAATCACTTTGGACAATGATTTGGAAGTTTCTCAAATGATTAGATATGGAGTTACTACATGATCTAGCAATTCTACTCCCAGGTATATATTAAAGAGAAATGAAAACATGTGCCACATAGATACACCTGCACAAATGTTCAGTGCAGCCGCATTCATGAGCGCCAAAAGATGAAAACAGCCCAAATGTTCATCAATGGATGAATGAACAAAATGAAGAATATCCATATAATTAATATGATTCAGTCATAAAAAAAAATTGGAATGAAGAACAGGCCAGTAATTACACTATAACACGAATGAACCTTCAAAACATTATGCAGAGTAAAGGAATTCAGTCCTATACACAATCATAAAACATATACTTAATCTTACAGCAACAATATATACCAGATTTACAACTCTTTTAAAGAAACAAAATTAAAACTCATGCAAAAAATTGATTTATTGAGTTTTACCTATTTGAAAATATCCTGTTCACTTATAGTATATTTTCCATTAGTGGCTAGTATTTTAAGAACCCTGATTTTGTCTGTTCTATCTCAGGGAACTCTGTATTTGAAACAGAATGACCAGAAAAATAATCAAAAATGTTCACCTGGAAACAACTATTAACTTAAAAAATAGGTTGCTTAAACAACTGCTATTTTTACTGTGTTCTTTGATACATTCAGCTTTGGCAGGTAACACAAAATGAGCACTATCTGGCCACAATTAGTCTGATTTTATTATCAAAATGTTGTCAAAAGTTAAATAGAACTTTCAAGTAAAAATATAGAACATAAAAATTTAAATGGAAAACACATTGACAGAATCTCTTTTTAGAAAAACAGTTGTGCAAGAATAACACCTTATAAAAAATGTAAACATCTACACCTCCACACTGTCATAATCAGTTCTTAAGAATCAAATGTTCCTTCCTTTATCACAGTAATAAAAATTATGAATTTCACAACAGTAAAAAGGAATAAAACAACACATATTACCCCATTTTCTTCAGTTTGCCAATTTCAACCTCATATCTAATTTCACAAAAGCATGATGATTCTCCTGAAAGAATATAATTGATCTTATTTGCCAATGTAGATATAATTCTCATGATTTAGATTTTTCACCTGAGTATGGAAAAGATTTCCATATTATTCAGCCACTTGTAAAAATCAGTTAACACACTCCCTCTGCTGGTTCCTAGCTGTTTTACTCAAATATAAGGATAGCCATGTCTATCTCCTCCTTGCATATGCGGGTCCTACCATATCAGATTTCTATATAAACAGTGTTTACTAAGATAAATTATAAGTAAACTCAGTAAACTAAATTCTGTAACATAGGTTCCAGGCATGAATGAGAAAAGGAGTATCAGGACGCCATTTAGGAGGATGGAGGAGAAAAGTCAACGGTCACAAAGGAAGAGAAACATACTAGAGCAGACATGATACAGTTAAGCGTTGCTTTAATCATTTTAAGGTCAGCATTTAGGGGGGAAAAAATGTCCTCCAGATTTCTACAGCTTCCCAGGAATTAGCTTGAGATCTGATGGCCCTTCAGAAAATCATTTGTTAAAATAACTGTTTCCAACATTACTTGAAATTTAGAAGAGAGTTTCTTAAACATAGCTGAATCATCAAGTTCAATTCAGAATTTTCTTTTAAATACACATTTCTCGTCTTGCCTCCAAAGTTTCTGATTCATCACAGCTGATTTAAGGTTCAAGAGCTAATATCACTGCATGTTTCCCTGTTTTGTCATAGGTAGGACTGAGAACTGCAATTCCACACAATTAGATCATAAACAGCTTCAGAGCAAAATGTACCCATTTCTGAGATTCTCAGGTCAACTTGTTCAAAACAACATAGACTTAACCCCAAGAGATACTCATTTGCTAGGCAAAGAGTTTGAGTTAAAGGATTTATATCATATTTAAAGTGCCATAGGTAATAATAAATTGTCCAGACTTAGGAACCTTCAGCATAATATAAAATTTTAATGTGGAAACTAGAATTTGTGTGATGACTACAGTATACAACTTTACATTTTGAAACCTAAACCTTAAGAACAACCAAAAAAAAAAGCAACAAAAAAAGTGATAGTTATCAGATATGACAACAAAGTGGTAGTTACCTGAAGGGAAGAAGAGGCAAGTTAAGCAAATTGGGTAAAGAGGGTCAACTGTACATGATCAGTGGAACCTAGACTTTAAAAATCATAGGACACATCTACAGATGTCAAAATCTAATGTAATATAATGTAAACCAGAAACCTATATATATAAAATATTATAAGTCAGTGTTACTTAAAAATTTTTAAATAAACAGAATTTGACCTTGAAAGATGTATAAATAACAAAACTTTAATAGTTACTGAGTAAGTCAAAGAACGATTGAGTATCAGTCCTTGTGACTTGTGCTTCTTTTCAGTCTTACATCTTGCCTTGCTTTTAATTTGTAGAAGTACTTTTATATTTCTCATTTTAAGTATAGAGTGCTCGTTTACAAGGATTGATCTCTTAATTTCTAGAAAGATGTGATAAAAACAAAGACCAATCTGATATTCACAGATATTTTCTTTTATTTATATTTTAATTTTATTTTTTTAAATTATTAGTTACATTTGACATCATTTGTAGTTCCCAGGGGGTACCCACCACCATTTCACCCGTGCACCATCACCTCAGTCCCTTGTGCACCCTCTGGCATCTTCCCCGTCT